>CM036925.1:12083830-12827660 GCA_020800305.1 Porphyrio hochstetteri
CGCTAACCATCAGGGTAACCCTCGGCCTCACAACCAGGGTGCTGGTCCTCCCTTCCCCTGGTGCTGGGGCTCCAGCAGGATGCTGAAGGGGCAGATGCCCCCCCGGCTCCCCACCTGCAGCAGTGCTGAGGCACGCTCCGGCCCCAGCTCTGGGCACAAAGCCAGCACAGCTCAGGAGGGGTGCTGGGGAGAACGCAGCCCCCCCCATACCAGCTCTGGGGGTGAAGGTAAGAGCAAGGCTGAAGCCAGAGAGGGAGCAAAGGCACAAACTGGAACCAGTCCCTGACGACAACGGGAGATGGGTGCATCGCTGCTCCACTGCCCCTGAAACTCTGCCCCAAAGAACCAAGCCAGCAAGACCAAACACTGAGAAGTACTTTATACACCACCACAAAGGCAAAAATAGCAATTAAACTTACAAATAAATAAGAGGGGCTGGGGAGTCGCCTCCTTGTCCTTTCCAGGCTTGTCCTAGCCCAGTCCTCATGACCTTGGAAGAGCAGCTGGAGGAGCCGGGTGCCCTCAGGGAGCCGGTGCCCGTTTTGGTGAGGGAAGATGTGGCTGATGCCCAAACCCCATCCTGGCTGGTGTAGGTGGGCTGGAGCTGGGAGCTGCAGTCGCTCCTGCTGGGGGAGCAGCTCCCATGGATCTGTTCCCCAGGGTGGTGCAGACACAAGGAGCTGGCTTTGCCCTGCTTTGGTGCAGCCCTGCACAGCCTCCACAGGACACCAAGACCTTACAGCCTGACCCAGTGCTGCCCTGACAGCTTTGATCCCAATTAACGGGACGTGTGGCACCCATAACCTCTCCAGGAGGGATCCTGCCCTGTGTACAGCCAAGTGCTCATCCAGGGACGTGGCAAACGCAGGTCTCTCTCCTCTGCAGAGGAAGGCAGCTGGTCACAAGCCAGGAGAAGACCAACCTAGCAGGGAAACCAGTGACAAAGCAGACTGGGCTCTCTCGCCTGCCTGGCCTGGGAGACAGGCAGCACCGCAGGCAGCGCAGCGCTGGGTTGTGCTTCAGACACCAGCCAGCCAGCAGGAGCACCTGGGGAAACACCAGCCAGCAGCTCCCAGTCAGGTGTTCACTGTGCAGGCTGTAACTACAAACCTTTCCTCTGGGATCTTCCTAAATGACGTCAGAAAGGAAAACACCACCCAGGAGGGTTCTACAGACCACCACTACCACCCCTTGGAAAGCCCCTGGGCAGGGCAGAGGCATAGATCTTTCTGGTGATCAGTAATCGCTGGTTAAACACTGTGACAAGGCAGGATGGGATTCCACTTGAATTCCTTCCAGCCAAGCAGACCCCAAGCTCTGCCTCCCTGTGATTTAAGCTGTGTCTTCTGACTTGCTTCCCTCCCCTGCCATCACCTTCCCCTCTCATGCACCCTTTGAACAGAGGTGGTCACCAATCCTGCACCAAGTGAGCAGGGTCCAGTGCTGTGTCGTACCCAGCAACATCCCCCCCATGGCAGGAGTGCAGCCAGGAAGCCCATGCCCTTCCCTGCCATCACCCGAGGCAGTGAGAGCCTGGCAGCCCACCCAGGGCTTTGCAGAGGATCAGGGCACAAAGCAGAGAGGCTGACATGCCAAGAGGACCACTGGCCTGTGTCCTGGCTCAGATCTCCTCTCCCAGTGGTCTCTTACACCTTGACTTTTCACAGATGCCCCTTCATAACACAAAAGTCTGGAGGGTTCAGGCACAAACCAGGGGAAGGCTGGTGAGAGATTGCTGTGACTGCCCTGTGGTACCCAACAGCGAATCTGAACTGGGCTCTCTCACACCTTTAGCACCACATGTATCCCCTTCCTCCAGCCAAACGTCCCTTGGGAGCTGTGGTGCAGTTAGAGGAGCAAAGCCTTCAGGAGAAGGAGCAAGACCCTTGTCTGGGCCTGCCCTGCTGAGCACAGACACAGGGCAGCGGGCTCCAGCCTTGGGTTCCTTCTGCCCCAAACACCCACACTCAGGTCACACACAGAGGACAGACCATCATCTCCAGAGCAGCACCTTCGCCTCCTTCCCTGGTAGCAGGGGATGGGCCACACACTGAAGAGCCAAGCACAGCTCCAGAGAGGCTGAGCAACCCCTGATTAGCTGTTAACAGGCAAGGAGGGAACCATCCCCTCAAGGCAGCTGCCTCTTCCCAACTGCAGCCACCACGGAGCCCTCAGGTCCAGGAGCCTGTGGAGCTCACCCAGGGCCCAATAACAGGCATAGATTTTGGGGACCAGGCGGTTGCCTAGGGCCTTGAGGGATGTCTCTGCAGGAAGATCTACACCTAGGTGAGGGGTGCCTGCCCCCAGACTCAGAACTACACCAGCTCCTTCCCCAAACTGGTGAGAAACAATTAAATATCCCCCTGCAATCAGGTAATGTCCCACAAAACATGCTATTGTACAGTGCTGAGGGCAGCCCCCACGCTCTTAGAACAGCAATGTCTTCTCTACAAGGCAAGGAGGGAAACAAACAGGTCCCCAACACGTCCCCAGCACCCTGTCCTCCCCAACTGACCCATGCCAGCGTGGTCAGCCCTGGGCTTTCGCTTGCTCGTGAGGGTCTCCAAGCCACTGAGGGGGAGCGGAGTGGGACGGGTGGGACAGCCCAGACTGGACGTATGCAGCCTCAGGGCACACGCTCTGGAGTTGAAGACCACAGGCAAAGCCCTTCCCAGCTCCTGTGGAGTTACTGGGACTCACTGACGTGTCACCCAGACTGTGCTGGCTGGTGGGACAAGGGCAGCTCGGGCAATACAGATTCCACAGTCAAAACCAACACAGGAAGAAACCAAACCCAGAGAGACCTTTCTGCTCCCTCCTGAAACGACTGTCTTGGCAAACTAGACTCCAGGATTGTCCTGATGACACCAGTTAGTACATTATAAACATTGTCCTGCTTTAAAGTGAGAATACTGTGTGTCTAGTCTTTTGGAGGTGCTAAAGCCAGATGGGGTATCCTTTTTCCTGACACTGCATAGGAGCCGATACCGGTGTGAGATGATCCTCTTCACCTCTTCTCTATCACAGCTTCTCCTGGAAGGAAAGACACATTGTCAGGCAAAAGGTGGGCAAGCACAGAGGTCTTTTTAGTGAGAGGGAAACAGAGGCACCCAATGGGCTGCCACCAGGCCTGGGAAGTCACAGCACCTCTTCCTCAGGCTGGCCATCCTACCTATGAGGAAACCAGTCTGAAGGCCACAGGACACCAGGTCCCACACATGCCACCTGTGGAACAGGGGCAGCAAAGATCTCTGACCCAGCAGGGTCGAGCTGGGGCTGCCAGGAGTCCAGGCACTGACTCAGCAGACTGAGGGGAACCCTCCCTCCCTTCCCTCTGCTTCTCCCAGAACAAGCACCCATGGCACCTCAGCCTGCACCTTATCAGCATCCCCCCCATGGCTTCAGGGGGGTTTATGGTGAGGTGAGGTTCCCACCATGCTGGGGAAGCAGAGCTGTGCAAAGCTTTCACTGTGGGAACAGACCCAGTGGAGCTCTGCTGCCAGACCTGTCTCCATCCCAGAGCCATCCCAGCACAGCAGGCAAGGAGTCACAGGGAGCAGCTGCTGTTCTAAACAACATTCTGCCTGTCACTTACCTCTTGCTTGTGGGGTTTGTCCTGCTGGTGAATCCCATTAGCAGACCCAGAATTTCCAACAGTCTGCAACAGAGAAGGAACAGTACTTACTGAAGAGGGTCACAGAGCCTTGGGTCTGGCAAGGCTGCCATCCCCTTCCTCAGCAGCTCCCTCTGCTCAAGGAAAGGAGAAGGCAAACACCCCACCCTGGTTTTGGTAAGAACCTTCCTGCCCTCTGCAACTTCCCACCCAGTCGATCCCCCAAGGTGGAACTGCTACAAAACATCCCCCTCCTCACTTCTGACTCTTAAATCCTGACAAACAAACCCTCAGCCAAGGGCAGTGGAAGCTGCAACACACAGTGCAGTGAACATCCAGCAGTGAAAAGGCCGTTTGCCATCCCTCACATCCCATCCCAGGGGACAGGCCTGGCAGCCAGAACGGGCTGTTCTGTCTTTATAAAGCACAAGAACTGTTAAAACATTTATAATGCTTCTTTAGCAGGGATAATGTGGAGCCCTTCAGCTTCAAAACGATGGCACACCCAGCACAGAGGCAGAAAGCTGCAGCCTGAAGTCAGGGCATGCCAGGTGTCAGCTGCTTGGGTCCTGGTAATCAGATTCAGTTGGTGACTCAGTGACAGCAGCAAACCCAGATGTTATGGGGAGACAAGGCTGCAAGGTTTAAACCCATCGTTAGACTAAGGGGGGATCTGATCAATGTTTATCAATAGCTCAAATGTGGGACACAGGGGGACATGGGCAGCCTCTTCTCAGTGTCTGTGGGGACAGGACAAGGGGCGATGGCTGCAAGTTAGAGCACAGGGAGTTCCACACCAATCTGGGGAAGAACTTCTTCCCAGTGAGGGTGAGGGAGCCCTGGGACAGGCTGCCCAGGGGGGTGTGGAGTTTCCGTCTCTGGAGAGATTCCAGCCCCATCTGGACACCGACCTGTGTGACCTGTCCTAGGGACCCTGCTTTGGCAGAGGGTTGGACCCCATTGGTCCCCCCTGAGTCTTCTTCTCTCCAGGCTGAACAGCCCCAGCTCACTCAGCCTTTCCTCACAGGGGAGATGCTCCAGGCCCTTCAGCATCTCCACAGCCTCCTCTGGCCTCTCTCCAGGACATCCCTGGCTTTTTTATCCCAGGGAGCCCAGCACTGGGCACAACACTCCAGGTGGGGCCTGACCAGGGCAGAGCAGAGGGGGAGGATCCCCTCCTGTGACCTGCTGGCCACACTCCTCTTGATGCCCCCAGGATCCCATTGTCTCTCTCAGCCCCCAGGGCACACTGCTGGCTCATGGCCACCCTGCCATCTCCCAGGACCCCCAGGTCCTTCTCTGCAGAGCTCCTCTCCAGCAGGTCACCCCCAGCCTGTGCTGATCCCAGCAGTTATTCCTCCCCAGGTGCCAGACTCTCCACTTGCTTTTGTTGAAGCTCACCTGCTCTCTCCCTGCCCAGCTCTCCAGCCTGCATCCTGCAAAGCAAAAGCTTTGTGCACCAAGGGAGAGCGACACCAAGGCTGATCCCTGGACAAGAGCTGCTGCTGTCAGAGGAGATGGGAGGTCAGAGGTAGTGCAGAGTGGGTTACAGCAGAAACGTGGCTTTGGGGGGAAGAGCCATCAGTCCCCCAGCTGCTGCACACCAGGATCTCTTTAGGCCAGCAACATCCCCAGGCTCAGCCTGAAAGCCTCTAGTTAGTAACTCTGCTGTGTAAGGACAGACAGACATCACACTGAAACTAGGGAGCTTTCATCCAGACTTCCTTGTAACTAGGCACTTAAAACCTGACATCAGTGGGAGGGTGAAGCCCAGCTTCCCACAGTAATCCCCTGCCTGTCTCTCAGTACCACAGCCTAAGACTATCGTGTCGTATCTCTGAGATTCCTTAAGCATGAAAGTACCAAAGCAATCCTGGGGGCAGATTAGCTGACCTCATCAGGCCCATTCCAACTCCCTGTGTGTATGATTAGTTCTTTTCTACAGCTGGGGAAGAAATAACTACCACCCCCAGCATGCCTGGAGACAGGGATGCCAAGGGGAAGAGCTCCTGTTCCTGAGGGGGAATAACTTCCCCAGTCCCTCCCAGAGCTCCCAGCAGCTGAGGCTGCCACGAGGCCTTTCCAGCTGACACACAGCAATTACAGCAGAAGCTGAAGTGGCTCTGGAGGTACTGACAGTACATCTTGGGCTGCCACAAACTTGTCATCAGGGCCACAGCTGTCCTGCCTGGTGCTGGCAGACGGCTGCTGAGGGATGTAAAGAGACAGTCTGCAGTGCACAGCTGCTCAGCTGAGCTAGCAGAGCTTCCAGGGCTGCAACTTTTAACCATGCACCCTCCCCTCCTGCCTGTCTCCCTGGAAGAACTGCTGTGTCACACAGAGCAGGCACTGTTGTGGGAGGAGGAGAAGACTTGATGCACCTCCAGGTTACCTACCACCCCGTGTCTCTGCACCCACACCAGGGAAAACAAGCTCCCTGCCTGCTCTCCACGCATTGCAGCTTGCTCTGTACTGTCCTAAGGTGCCTGCTGGAATGTGAATTGCAGCTCAATATTGCCAGAGAAAGGTATTTTTCAGCTATGAATTTAAGTGCAAGAGGAGCACTGGGGCATCTGAGCTCTGAGAGCCACGACCTGGTTGGAGACAGAAGAGAAAATACAGCTAGACAGGCAAAAAGGGACATGAAGCACAAAGCCTGGCCCAAGGAGCTGGTGGCTGTGCAGTCAGGGCTCAGACACCACAGGTATGGGACTGAAAAAGCCAAGTGTGGAGAGTGAAGTTACTTACAGCCCTCAGCTTCACACAGAGGGTTGCAATACAAACAAGAGGAGCAGGTTTGCTTTTGTCAAAAACAAGGGGAGACCAGAGGAAGGTGGGAAAGGGAAGAGAGCAACTGGAATGGAAACGGTCATGGTTTATCAGCAAATGCAGATCAGATGGAGATGCCTTTGAAAAGACCCACAAACATTTTTCTAGTCACCTCCAGCAGGAAATAAGCTTCTCAAAGGATGGCAGAAACCCTCAACTTTAATACTGTAAAGCCCCTTTACCACAGGGATAGGGAGCCAGGCCTTACTGTGCACAGGAGAAACAGTTACCTCACACTGCAACCTTCCCCAAACCACCACATTCAGTGGCCATTCTTGCAGAGCACAGAGGGGCCCATAACTACCAAGTAGCAAGGCTTTCCTTAGTTTTAGGCTACATCAAACAGAAGAAAGTCTTGGGACTGCTCCACCAGAGGGAAAGGGATCTGGGTGACTGCAGCATCATAGAATCCCAGACTGGTCTGGGTTGGAAGGGACCCCAAGGATCAGAGAGTTCCAACCCCCTGCCACAGGCAGGGCCACCAACCTCCAGGCCTGGAGCTACACAAGGTTGCCCAGGGCCC
Organism: Porphyrio hochstetteri; assembly: GCA_020800305.1. Classification (NCBI taxonomy): domain Eukaryota; kingdom Metazoa; phylum Chordata; class Aves; order Gruiformes; family Rallidae; genus Porphyrio; species Porphyrio hochstetteri. The sequence goes on from CM036925.1 coordinate 12,090,796, forward strand.
CAGCCAACCTGGCCTTGAACACCCCCAGGGATTGGGCAGCCTGTTCCAGCCCCTCACCACTCTCTCTGCAAAGAACTTCCCCCTCAGATCCAATTTAAACCTTCCTTCCTTCAGCTTCACTCCATCCCCCTTGTCCTGCCATTGTCTCCCCTTTGAACAAGCTGATTACCCTCCTGTTCCTCTGCTCCCTTCAGGGGCTGGAAGGCTGCAATGAGGTCCCCCCGCAGCCTTCTCTTCTCCAGGCTGAACCAGCCCAGCTCCCTCAGCCTCTCTCCGTAGGGGAGCTGCTCCAGCCCCTCTCATCATCTCTGTGGCTCCTCTGACCCCTCTCCACCAGTTCCCCATCTTTCTTGTACTGGGGCCCCAGCTCTGGCCACAGGACTCCAGCTGGGGCCTCAGGAGGGCAGAGCAGAGAGGGACAATCCCCTCCCTGGCCCTGCTGCCACCCCTCTGCTGATGGAGCCCAGGATCCCATCGCCCTTCCGAGCTGCAAGAGCACACTGCTGGCTCAGGGGAAGCTTCTCATCCCCCATGACACCCAGGTCCCTCTCATCGTCCCCCTGGCATGATCCCAGGGGACCCCTCCAGAGAAGAGCCCTGGAAAACGGCTGCTGATGCTGTACCTGTGTTTTCTCTGAGGAGAGTCTCATGGCCTCCATGAGCTTCTCCATCTGGTGGCCCTGCTCCAGCGCGTTGCGCAGCACATCCTCGGTGCTGACCAGGCGGTGCTGCAGCCGGATCACTTCCGACTCTGAGGAGGGGTCGATCAGGGAGTATCGCCTCTGATCCGTCACGGATTTTTCCTTGTCCTTACACAGCCAAGGGAAAACAGGAGCCTGTTAGCTCAAACCCAGTTAACTGCAACCCCCAAGCAAAGCAGAAAGCCGCAGGAACTCCTATAACCATGTTTGGATCCGAACGGTAGATGGGGTCAGAGCACAACTCTGGAGACAATCACATCCACCAGCCACAGCTCCCACTTGTTCCCAGCAGAGATCACATAAATTATTCATGTTTCATCTACTGGAGGAGGCTGAAATACACAGGAGTTAGAGGACATTGCTTATTCCTAGGTCAGGGAATGGGTACAGCAATGCAGGGCAGCTGACCCACCTTCAATATCTCCCACAAGTTTTAGCCCTATTTAGCCAGTGACTTAAAATCCTGTGGGAACTGAAAAACACAGGAGAAGGACATATGGGTGGGTTTTGCTCCTTAATGAGGTGCTGCTAAGCCAGCACGGGTGCTGTCAAGGAAGCTCCCATCAGATGCTCAGTAGCACAAGGGACAGCATGAAGCCCTGGAGCCAGGGTGAAGGGCTGGGACACTTCCCGACCCCATCCCCATCCCCACAAGCCTTCCCCCCCTTCCCCAGCAGCACAGAGCTTTCCAGTGCCAAGGCCAGGAGGGGTTTTGGTTCCCTCACCAGTACAACCAGTTTCTCTCGCAGCCCCTTGATGTCGTCCTTGAGCTTCTGTTCCTTCAGCCTCCACTCGGCTTTGTGCACTTCCCGGCTCAGGTCTCGCTCCGGCCCAGGCGAGTGCCTGTTGGCCTCCAGCAACAAGGCTCTCAGCTCGTTCAGGCTCCTGGAACCAGTGGCATGACAAGGTGAAGACATTTGCAGAGCCCACACACCACCAGAGTCCTGCTGCACTCCCTCCCAGCTTCCCATCATCCACAGAAAGGCCAACGAGCAAACCTCACCCAGCTCCCACCAGTTCAGGTCTTCTGTCCCCCCACACTGCACCAGCTTTGAAGAACCTGGCACCTGCACAGGACACCCAGCTCCCACCAGTTCAGGTCTTCTGCCCCTCCATGCTGCACCAGCTTTGAAGAGCCTGGCACCTGCACAGGACACGTGTTTCAGAGCAGGGCAGCAGCTGCTTAGCTGGCTTGTAGAGGACTTTATTCAGCATCTACAGGGGCACCCAGCTGTCCTGCAGCTCCTGCAAGCAATGAAAGGGCAGCCCCTATTTTAACCACAGGACCATCTCTGAAGAACAGCAAAGCTGGAGTCTGGGCTTGGGCAAGGCAACCTCTGAACTTCTTCTGGGGTTAAGTGACAGGACCCTGAACAAACACGAACACACAGAGAAGCCCTCATCTCCAGCTCCCTCCTTCAGACTGACCTTTCCTTCTTGAGCAGCTCCTGGCTAATCAGGACCAGTTGGCCTGAAGCATCGTGTGTTTTCTTGGTTAAGGATTCCAGTTCCCCTTCCAGCCTCTTCTTTTCTTTTAACACAGAATCTGCTTTCTTTTCTGCCATTTTGCACTTATTTTCCAAAGCTAGGAGAAGCAAAGGGTACAGGAAAAGAAAGGTCACTTCCTCTTACCTTCCTGCTTTTTGCCCCTTCCCCATCCCCACTCCTAACAGCACAGGCCTGAGCAGCTCTGGATCTGGCCCTACTTCAGGGGAGATCTCAGAAACAACATACCCAGCTCTGGTTTCATTTCTGCGTCTCAACTTTTGACATTCAATGAGCCCCAAACCCTTGGAAACAGGGTAAGAAATATCTTCCATACTCACCTCCTGAAAAGGGAGCAGAACTCCTCAACACATGTTTTACCAGCTATATCCATTAGCAGACAAGAAGCATCGTGGTTCAGACCTGCCCCTTTCAGCACCTGGGCCCTGGTTCTACACCAGCAAAGAGGACAAGCAGGGAAGCACCTTGTTCCCACCAGCACTGGATTAGGGAAACTTACCACTTACTTGGGCCCTTAGAGTTTCAGTCTGGGACACCAGTGATGAGACCTCTTTGTCTCTTTTACTCAGCTTGTCTTGCAGGTCTGTGGGACAACGAGCAAAGATGAAAAGCTTGGGAAATGCTCAGAGGGAATTAGGAAGGGCTGGAGTGCCCAGCGTGGGGTGGGTGAGACGGGCACAGAGGTGGGAATGCAAATCAAAAATCCCACCTTTCACAGCATCACAGGATCACCAGGTTGGAAAAGACCTTCAAGATCATCAAGTCCAACCATTCCCATCCTGAGCTAAACCAGATCCCTAAGTGCCTCATCTCCCCTTTTTTAAACACACCCAGGGAAGGTGACTCAGCCCCTCCCTGGGCAGCCTGTGCCAGGCCCCAACAACTCTCTCAGGGAAGAACTTTTCCCTCCCATCTGCTCTGACCCTGCCCTGGCACAGCTTGAGCCCATTGCCCCTTGTCCCATCTCCTGTCCCCTGGCTGAAGAGACCATCGCCCACCTCTCTGCACCCTCCCCTCAGGTAGTTGTAGGTGGGGAGAAGGTCTCCCCTCAGCCTCCTCTTCTCCAGGCTCAACACCCCCAGCTCCCTCAGCTGCTCCTCAGAGGATTTGCCCTCCAGCCCCTTCCCCAGCCTGGTTGCCCTTCTCTGGACTCGCTCCAGCACCTCAATGTCCTTCTGATGGTGAGGAGCCCAGAACTGGACCCAGCACTCGAGGTGCAGCCTCCCCAGTGCCCAGCCCAGGGGCACAGTCCCCTCCCCACACCTACTGGCCACACTATTTCTGACACAAGCCAGGATGCCATTGGCTTTCCTGGCCCCCTGGGCACACTGCTGGCTCATGTTCAGCCTGCAGTCACCCAGCACCCCCAGGTCCTTCTCTGCCTGACAGCTCTCCAGCCAGTCTCCCCCAGCCTGTAGCTCTGCCTGGGGTTGTTGTGTCCCATGTGCAGCACTCTGCACTTGGCCTTGTTAAACTTCATCCCATTGGTCTCAGCCCATGGATCCAGCCTGTTCAGATCCCTCTGAAGAGCCTCCACACCCTCAGGCAGATCAACAATTCCTCCCAGCTCAGTGTCATCTGCAAACTTACTGAGGGAGCATCCAATCCCTTCATCCAGGTCATTGATAAAGATGTTGAACAGAACTGGACCCAGGACTGAGCCCTGGGGGACGCCACTCGTGACCGGCCTCCAGCTGGATTTTGTTCCATTCACCACCACCCTCTGGGCTTGGCCATCCAGCCAGTGTTTAACCCAGCTGAGGGTCCCCCTGTCCAGGCCAGTGGCAGCCAGTTTCTCAGTCAGGTTGCTGTGAGAAACGGTGTCAAAGGCTTTACTGAAGTCCAGGTAGACACATCCACAGCCTTCCCCTCGTCCATTAACCCTGTGCTCAGCCAGATTAGACAACAAAAAGCAGGCAGGCAACAAATACCACCCAGCACAACGTGAGAGGTGACACTGCTTCCCAAGGCCCTTCAAGAGCTGCCCCTGCAAGAGCAGGACACCAGGGGAAGGGAAGGCACAGGAGTCACTGCAAGAGGGTGTTCCAAGATGAAACAAGAATATTTCCTACCTTCCATAGTCTGCTTCATCTTGATCTTTTCTTCTGAAATGTCATTAGTTTCAATCATCTGAAAGAAATGTAAAATGCAAGATAGAAATCAGCCCGTGACCCAATGGCTCAAAGCAAAGGTAACAACCACAGAGCCCCATCCAAAGCAGAAGTGTATCCAGCACCCAAGTTCTGACTCTTTACATCCTTCCCAAGGGAAATGAATGCTTTTGAGGAGTCCCCTCTACAGCCAGGTACTACAGAAGGTTAGCCATTATCTGAGAGGGGCCTTGCACAACAGCAACATTCACCCAGGAGGGAAAAAAGATCACAGGATCACAAGGTTGGAAAAGACCTTTAGGATCATCAAGTCCAACCATTCCCATCCTGAGCTAAACCAGATCCCTAAGTACCTCATCTCCCCTTTTTTAAACACACCCAGGGAAGGTGACTCAGCCCCTCCCTGGGCAGCCTGTGCCAGGCCCCAACAACTCTCTCAGGGAAGAACTTTTCCCTCCCATCTGCTCTGACCCTGCCCTGGCACAGCTTGAGCCCATTGCCCCTTGTCCCATCTCCTGTCCCCTGGCTGAAGAGACCATCGCCCACCTCTCTGCACCCTCCCTCCAGGCAGTTGTAGGTGGGGAGAAGGTCTCCCCTCAGCCTCCTCTTCTCCAGGCTCAACACCCCCAGCTCCCTCAGCTGCTCCTCAGAGGATTTGCCCTCCAGCCCCTTCCCCAGCCTGGTTGCCCTTCTCTGGACTCGCTCCAGGACCTCAATGTCCTTCTGATGGTGAGGAGCCCAGAACTGGACCCAGCACTCGAGGTGCAGCCTCCCCAGTGCCCAGTCCAGGGGCACAATCCCCTCCCCAGACCTACTGGCCACAAGCTTTTCCCACAAGCTCCTGTTCCAGCTCCAGGTCTGTGCAGCTGGAAGAGGTGCTCTCCTTCGGGCCAGTCTCCTGTGGTTTCTATTGCAGCTCTTCAGCTTCACACCCAGCAGCTTTCAGTGGGACCTCAGCACACAGCCCAGATCCAGCAGTTGCTGTGGCCACCAGTGCTGAAAGCCATGAGGGTCAGTCCAGAGAGTTTGGGTGGGTGGGCTGCAGGACACATCCTGGACAGAAGCAGGAGCACACCCCAAGGAGTGAATCCAATGCCTGATGTATTTTTGGCACAGAAAAACTATTGAACTGGTCTTTGGAAACATGGTTGTGGTTCTTACTGGAAGGTCTAGGAAAGACAGCGCATTGGTGGTCACAAGACACATCAAATATCTGGATAGTGAATACTTTGTAGGTCCCTGAAGGGAGCAGAGGAACAGGAGGGGAATCAGCTTGTTCAAAGGGGAGACAGTGGCAGGACAAGGGGGATGGAGTGAAGCTGAAGGAAGGAAGGGTTAAATTGGATCTTAGGGGGAAGTTCTTTGCAGAGAGAGTGGTGAGGGGCTGGAACAGGCTGCCCAGAGAGGGGGTGGGTGCCCCGTCCCTGGGGGTGTTCAAGGCCGGGTTGGCTGGGGCCCTGGGCAACCTTGTGTAGCTCCAGGCCTGGAGGTTGGTGGCCCTGCCTGTGGCAGGGGGTTGGAACTCTGTGATCCTTGGGGTCCCTTCCAACCCAGACCAGGCTGGGATTCTATGATACTGCAGTCACATCAAATTAGCCAAGACATTTAGAAACAGAATTGGCCCTGTGACACCCAGCACGCTCTCACCCAGGGGTTTCTTCCCACACTTTCCTGATTTGAATCCACACAGAGTTAAAATAATGATTTCAAGGCTCCCTGGTTCTCATCCAGCAGCCATGTCCCACAGAGCCCTCTCATTTATTTAAAGGGCTCTGGAACAAGTCTCCAGCTTCTTCTTTTACATTCATTCCTGCTTGAATATTGGCTATAACATATGACATGTTGTAATAACAACCCACTTCTCCCAGGGCCTCAGCTGTACTTATTGCTCATGACTGTCTTTACCAGATGAAATATGTTGAGCAACCCTTGAAACACCAGTAATGCTGCAGATTCCTCCACAGAGCTCTGACTTGGCCAACAGTAATTCCTGGGTTTGATTTTGCTGCCTAGAGGTTCAACCCAATTCAATGGGGCTGTTCACGGTGGCAAATGAAATACAGGCATTGTATTTGCTCTGCATCCTCAGAGGGATGAGTTTCTGCCCAGGGAGGGGCTGAGTCACCTTCTCTGGGTGTGTTTAAAAAAGGGGAGATGAGGTACTTATGGATCTGGTTTAGCTCAGGATGGGAATGGTTGGACTTGATGATCTTAAAGGTCTTTTCCAACCTGGTGATCCTGTGATACTCCAGGCTGGAATAGCACCTACATCACCTGTGAATGATTGCAAATCAGTACTCTTAAAATGCACACATATCATGGCTTATTTTCATCTCCCGCATCCCCACAGGGATGAGTTGCAAGTCAGGTCTCTGCTCGTTTCTCATGCAACATCCAAACACAAGTAGGGGCCCAGCCTGGAGCCCTGGGTACCAGTATCCTCCTGCTGCTCAGTACAGAGCCCCATGTCCCTGTACCATGCACAAAGGCAGGATGGCACAGAGTCCCAGAGTCTCCTGAGTTGGAAGGGACCCATCAGGCCCATCGAGTCCAACTCCTGGCTCCACACAGGCCCAGCCCAGTCAGAGGTGGCACTGAGGGCATCATCCAGATGCTTCCTTCCCTCAGCCCAGCTCGGGGCTGTGACCCCTTCCCTGGGGAGCCTGTGCCAGCGCCCGACCACCCTCTCAGGACAGAACCTCTTCCTGACAGCCAACCTGATCCTCCCCTGGCACAGCTTCAGGCTGTTCCCTCAGGTTCTATCTCTGGTCCCCAAATAGAGGGGAGAGATTGGCACCTGCCCCTTTGCTCCCCCTCATCAGGAAGCCACAAACCCCCTGAGGTCTGTCCTCAGCCTCCTCTTCTCCAGGCAGAGCAACCCCAGGGCCTTCAGCCTCTCCTCATAAGCCTTCCCCTCCAGACCTTCCCCATCCTCGCTGCCTCCTCTGGACACTCTCTGATAGTTCTGTGTCCCTCTTGCCCTGTGGCACCCAAACCTGCCCCCAGGACTGGAGGTGAGGCCGCCCCAGCGCAGGGCAGAGCAGGACAATCCCTCCCTGGCCCAGCCACACGGTGCTGGGTGCCCCAGGATGGGGTTGGCCTCCTGGCTGCCTGGGCACACGGCTGGCTCACGGGAACTCGCTGTCACCCAAGAGCCCCACACCCCTCTCACACGGCTGGTCTGCAGCGCCTGAGCCCCAGGCTGGGGGTGCAGCCAGGGCTGCCCCTTCCCAGGGGCAGGATCCAGCACTTGCCCTTGTTAAACCTCATGCTGGTGGTGCTGGCCCAGCTCCCTGACCTGTCCAGGTCTCTCTGCAAGGCTCCTCCACCCCCAACGGAGCCAACAGCTCCTCCCAACTGAGTGTCACCTGCAGACTGACTTCAGGCACCCTCTAGTCCTGAGCCCAGGTCCTGCATGAAAATACTGGCAAGAACTGGGCCTCAAATGGAGCCCTGGGGAACCCCACTAGTGCCTGGCCACCAGCCAGATGGAACCCCATTCCCTGTCTCCCCTGGGCCCAGCCCTTCAACCACCTGCCCACCCACCCCACTATGGCTTTGACATTTTGTCCAGCAAGATGCTGTGAGACACAGTATCAAAAGCCTTACTGGAACCCCAAAAATACCACTGACTGGTTGCCCTTGGTCACCCAGCTGGGTCATCAAAGGAAATCAGACTGGACAGACAGGCCCTCCCTCTCCTGAGCCCATGCTGGCTGTGACCAGTGACTGCCTTGTCCTTTAGGTGTTTTCCAGTAACTCCCAGTATGATTTCCTCCATCATTTTACCAGGCCCTGAGGTGAGACTGACAGGCCTGTAATTACCAGGGTCTTTCTTACCCTTCTTGGAAACTGGGACAACATTTGCCAGTTTCCAATCAGCTGGGACCTCTCCAATTTCCTAAGACTGTGGAAAAATAATTGAGAGAAGTCTTGCAACATCAGCCAGCTCCCTGAGTACTCTGGGTTAAACTGGGGTGCCTATGGACTTTCAAGACTGGGAAGACACCTTCAGCATGGAGATGCAGTGCAGAAAAAGCACTACACTGATACAGTAAAGACACCCCGGTAACTTTGAGGCACAGAAGCCTCAGAAAAACTCTACAGGGCAGCAGTTAAGGGCTACTCCTAGGAAGGGTTACCAGCAGTGACAAGTAAAATGACCCAGGTATCATACATTTGCATGCTGAGAAGGATGCAGGGCCTCCATGGACTGCAGCTTGTTCTCTAAGACAAGAACCTTTTCCTGCAATCTGTGGATCTCCTGTTTGCTCTGGGCTTCTGTTTTCTGCAACGTTTCATAGTCCAACATCTTCTTCTCAGCCAAAGAAATCTGCTCTTTCAAGAAAGCTATTGCTTGTGTCTGATCTGTATATTCCCCATGAAGTTTCTCCAGTTCGTGCACCCTCAGCTCAGCATCTCGACATTTGTCCTTGGCATCTTGGAGCTCCAGAAGGTGCTGATTGGTTTTGGCTTCCAGCTGCATTTTCCAGTTGCTGTTGCTTTTTTCCACTTCATCCCCAGCCTCCTGCAGCTTCAGTTTGAGGCTCTCTTTCTCCTTTATATGAACAGCCGTCTCAATGTCATGCTTTGCTTTCAGGTTCTCCAACTCAAGCTGGTGTTCCATCTTTATACTCTCCACCACCGCCTTCAGTTCCACGATCTCCTTGTGCTGGGTGTCAGGGCCCGTGTTCAATGTGGCTTTGAGGTCCTCCAGAGACTTCTGGTGGTCAGAAGCTAACGTGTCCAATTTGGACTTCCAGTTGTCCATAAGCCCCATGTTCTCATTAGTGGCTTGCTGAACTTTCTGCTTCAGGTCAACAATTTCCTGTGAGTATTTCTCATTGACAGCTTTCAGCTTCTCCATCTCCTGCTGGTACTTCTTTAATGTCTTCTCATACTTCTCCTTTAGCTGGCTGCTCTCCTTCTGATGCTCCTTGTTGGCAGAGAGCAGCTGATCTCGTAGACGAAGGGCCTCTGACTGCAAGCCAAGGCTCTGCTCGGGGCTCTCTGCTTGGTGCAGGCTCCGCAGGTGCTGCCGCAGCTCGTCCACCTCACTGCGCCTGAGGCTCAGCTCCTCCTCCAGCTGCAGGATTCTGGACTTCTCTGCCACCGTGGTTAACTGCAACATGACAGAACAGACAAAGTCAGTCCCCACCTCTCATCGCTGCCCCCTTCCTTCTAGTAAGTGTGCTCCAGTGGTAGTAAATCCAGAGTTCATTAGTCACAGTTCAAATAAACAAGGAGAAGGATCCCCAGCACCCTCTGGTTTGAGCAGGGCTTTGCACCAGGGTAACTGTCACCAATAACTAACAGTTCCATCTCTGTGCCAATTGCAATTTGTCTTTTCTAATAGGAACCTCTCATTTTCCACAAGAGAAACACACATCTGCCAAAACAACCCTCGAAATTTGCTCAGAGAGCAACAGTAGTTTATGAAAAAGAATGTTCTGGAAAGGGTTTGATATTTCCAGGCTGGGCACCTTGCCAGGTGATGCACATGCAGGGTTATGGCGAGCACTGAAACCAGCATTAAGCATATCGTGTGTCCTTCACTGCTCAGCAGTCCTCAGCCTACAGACCTCTCTCTGTTTACCCTGGTGTAAAAAGGAAAAGGGGTTTTTATCCACTTGTTAGTTTTTTTTGGCAAAGTAAAAATAACACAGGAGGGCTAGAGGGTGCAAGACAATCCATCTGGCCATGGGTAACATCGAGCGTGAGGGCTATGGATCGATGCCTTGTGATCTGAATGTGACCTAACAGGGCTGAACTACCTGCCAGTCCCAGGGGGTTCAGGGTGCTGCAGCTCTGGATGGGGAATTGACTAGAGAGAATATTAGAAAAAAAAGGCAGAAGAAACAAGGAAACCAAGCAGATCTTCCAGTGCCAAAACACAAGCCATCAAACTCCACCTCATTGCAATTGCAATTCCCCCCCTCCCCAGCCACCAGCCACCAGCCCAGGAGGCTGGGTACGTGGGATTTGAGATGGGCAAGGGCTCACTCAGAACACCCTGCCCTTTTGGAGAGCTTCATGGTTGTGGTTTCTACAGCTCCAAAGCAGCTGCTGGTGAGGAATGAGCTCACTATAGGCAAGTTCACTGCTTCCCACATCCCAGCGGTGTGAGAAACCCCCACATCTGGCTGCTTTTAGGACAGGGTGTGCTGTTCTGGGCAGCCTGTCCTGTTGCAGGCACGGGCAAGGATCAGAGCTGCTCCACCTGCACTCACCAGTATCTCCCATTTCAGATGGCAGCTCCCACAGCTGGAGGGAGGACAAAGGGAATGCTGATTGCAATGGTGCTTTCTGTGACAGCCTGGGAGGGGGCCTGGAGGCAGAATGAATTGTGCAGGGTGCAGGTATTATTTGGGCATGTTAATTGAGAGATGAGTTGTGAAGAGCTCATGTGTCAGATGGTGGCATGGGGCAGAGAAGCAAACTCAATCATCTGAGAAACAAGTCCCCACAACAAGAAGCAAAGCCAGAAATTATATGGTATTACCATTTCCAGGAGAGAGAGAGAGAGCAAAGGAAAAAACCAAACCAAAATAATCAGGGGAGCCTAAATTCCAGCCAAACCAAACCAATCCCACACAGAAAACCAAATCCCAACTGAAAAAGAAACCCAAAGCAAGGCATGATGAGCACCAAGGCGGGGGGATGCACACTGTTCTGCAGGCAGGGCAAGTGGGGGTTCATTACCCTGGTGTCCTCTAATTCTCTGAGGAGTTTTTCAGCCTGTGCCTTCTCAAACAGCAGGCTCTGCTCGAGCTCCCGTATTCGGGCATGCTCCAACTGCGTCTGAGTCTGGGCACACAGAGGGGAAAAAGAAGAGTGGAGATGGGAGAAGGGGAAGGGGAAGAGAGAGAGAGAGAGAGAGAGAGAAAGAGAGGGGAAGAGAAGGCTGCAACATCATCTTCAGTGTACAAGACAAGGACAGGCAGTTCACAACAGGAGGAGAATAAAGGGAAAAATCCAACCAGAGAGAATGGTCACTATGGACTGTAGATGGTACTCATAGTGACCATGCACCAGAGAACACAACCTGCGATGTGAAGACATCCCTCTGCATTGGAAAGGTGCTTCAGGGCTTTCCTGCACCAAGACTATAGAATCCCAGACTGGTCTGGGTTGGAAGGGACCCCAAGGATCAGAGAGTTCCAACCCCCTGCCACAGGCAGGGCCACCAACCTCCAGGCCTGGAGCTACACAAGGTTGCCCAGGGCCCCAGCCAACCTGGCCTTGAACACCCCCAGGGACGGGGCACCCACCCCCTCTCTGGGCAGCCTGTTCCAGCCCCTCACCACTCTCTCTGCAAAGAACTTCCCCCTAAGATCCAGTTTAAACCTTCCTTCCTTCAGCTTCACTCCATCCCCCTTGTCCTGCCATTGTCTCCCCTTTGAACAAGCTGATTCCCCTCCTGTTCCTCTGCTCCCTTCAGGGGCTGGAAGGCTGCAATGAGGTCCCCCCGCAGCCTTCTCTTCTCCAGGCTGAACCAGCCCAGCTCCCTCAGCCTCTCTTCATAGGGGAGCTGCTCCAGCCCTCTCATCATCTCTGTGGCTCCTCTGACCCCTCTCCACCAGTTCCCCATCTTTCTTGTACTGGGGCCCCAGCTCTGGCCACAGGACTCCAGCTGGGGCCTCAGGAGGGCAGAGCAGAGAGGGACAATCCCCTCCCTGTCCCTGCTGCCACCCCTCTGCTGATGGAGCCCAGGATCCCATCACCCTTCCGAGCTGCCAGAGCACACTGCTGGCTCAGGGGAAGCTTCTCATCCCCCATGACACCCAGGTCCTTCTCAGCAGGGCTGCTCTCCAGGAGCTCTTCTCCCAGCCTGGAAATATGTCTGGGATTCCTCCAGCCCAAGTGCAACACCTCACACTTGGCAGTGTTGAACCTCATTATGTTCACCCAGGCCCAGCTTTCCAGCCTGTCAAGGTCCCTCTGGATGGCTCCTGTCCTTCTCTTGGGTCAACCATAATATCACTGATGTGCAATAGTTGGCTGGAGGCATCTTAGTAAGAAAGAAATGTCATTTTGTACTGAGTGGCTTCTCCCACTCCCTGCAAAGCTCCAAGATCCACACTCCATGGGGAGCTCCAGGAGTGATTTTATTGGCAATATGAGCTAGGGAGCCTGCTTTGGCAGGGGGGTTGGACCCGATGATCTCTCGAGGTCCCTTCCAACCCCTACAATTCTGTGATTCTGTGATTATTCCACTGATACTAATGAATTTCCTCAATTTATGCTACCTCAACATCCTCAAGTGAAACTTAAGGTCACTTCAAAAGTTTGAGTTGCTGAACTGGTGCTTGCCTGAAGATGCTGACCTGTTGCAAAACTTGACCCCTGAACCTCCCAAACTGACCCTCTCAAGACTCCCAAGGTTGACACTCAAGTTCCCAGCCAAGCTCTCTCAGCTCCACCTGATATCCTTACTCAGTATTTACCAATCCTGCTACCCAAGTCTGCAAAACCCCAAGAAAACAGGAGAGAAAAATAAGCAGGGAAGAAAGTTAGAGCAGCTGTTTCATGGTCCTTAACTGCAGCTTCACGCTGGGTTGGCATCACGTCCTCTGTTATTTCTCTTGTTATGCAAACTGGTTTGTCTGCCCAGTATAACTTGAAGTCTCAAATCCAAAGTTTTCCTGCACTTTCCTTCCACTTTGAGGAAGTTCAGGTCTGAATTTCAGACTTGTTGCCATTACCCTTAAATGACTATTCACAAGTTACAAACTAACATCCCATTAGTGTCCAAGGCATGAGGGAGGCTCCAGGAGGTGAGAATGAGATAGTTCCTTGAAGAGGTTAGTATTTCCTATAACACCACAGACTTCCACCATAAAGCACCTTTCTTAAGAGGTTTTGGTTTTCTGCAATTGCTTTTAACCAGGTTGAATTCACAACTGCATCTCAAGGCTAAATCCACAGCTCCTCCAAAAGCTGGGTCCATCTAGCCAGGTTTCAGAGACACTGATTTATTTGGCCACCTGCCACACTTGGCATCTGAAGGTCCCAGCTTTGTTCAAAACCCATTATGAAAAATCTCATGGGATTTTGCCTCTCCTTCAGCAGACACCCTAGATCCAGAGGCCATGGATGAGAGAAGCTTTTCTTACCATCCTGCCTGTTACTGGCTGTGGAGTGCCAGATAAACGTTCTCCTCCCAGTACTCAGAAGAGGGCTGTTAGCATAAGGGCACTACAAGACCAGAGGACGGGAGACAACTGTCACCAGGGTTTGCTTGTGGTATGTGGGTGGTTGGTTGAGCTCTGGCTAGGGATGCAAAGTGATTTCCATGGGGAGTATGAGGGACATCCACCTCCCAGGAACAACATAGCACCACAAGGAGCACTTCTCTCCCTGATTTCCAAGGAGAGATTATTCCTTTAGGTGAATCACTTGCTTCTGGGAATCCAAAGCATGAGAATTAACTCTAGTGGGTCAATCATTTCATCTGAGCATCCAAATTAAGATGGGACAGAACATAAGAACTGGAGTCTGTACTGTCACTGGTGCTGGACCCACAGGGGAATATCCCAGTCCTCTGGGTCGCAGGACACCAAGCTGCTCCACGTCTCCTCCCTAGGAAGATGTTTCTTCTCCTGTACAAACATAGAAGCAGGGACAGGACCCTGGCAGCCTGCAAACTTGGCCACATCCCCACTGCAACCACCCCTTCCCAGCCCACATGAAATCAGATCTCTCCTCAGTTTGTCAGTCCAGGAACCAACAGAGCTGGCTGTGCACCCAGGCTCGCTGCCCTCCAGGAGGTCTGCAATCAGGGCACTGCCAATGCATGCCCTGTCAGACACATCACTGCTCCAGCTGCCAGAGGGGTTTATGTCAGGAGGGTCAAAGCCATTGCACCACACTCCATTGCCTGGTTTTCACATTTTCTTGGCATTCCTGGCTGTTACTAACCTAGCACTCCCAGAATCATCTTTAAGGTTGGAAAAGACTTCTAATGTCATCAAGTCCAACACCACCATGTCAACTAAACCATGTCCCTGGAGTGCCATGTCTACAGGCTTTTTGAACACCTCCAGGGATGGTGACTCCACCACATCCCCTGGGCAGCCTGGTCCAAGGCCTGACCACTGTTTCAGTGAAGACATTCTTCCTAATATCCAATCTAAACCTCCCCTGGCAACTCCAGACCATTTCCTCTCACCCTATTGCTAGTTACTTGGGAGAAGGGACCAACCCCCACCTCACTACACCCTCCCTGGAGTTGTAGAGCACGATCAGGTCTCCAGCTACAGACAGGGAAAAGCACACTCTACACATGTAGAGCAGAGCCTTCCTGCCACAGGTACATTCGAGGCAGCTCCCAGCACTATCAGTCACTGGGAACAGACCAAAGAACAATCCTCACAGTTCACACCACGATGCTTGCAGCAGGTCCAAAGCCACCCATAAAGATAAGGTATTGGGTAGAGTTGAGCAAGAGGTGGCAGACATGACTGAGCTGAGGCCCCACATGCAGGCTTGAACCCTTTTTGGGTAAGGGATTACCTCCAGATCTCCCTTTGTGATGGATTCTTCCTCCACACGGAACTGCAAGTCCTCCACTTTCCTGGGGAGGGGAAAAGATGCAGACAGCAATCAGTAAACACCCAGAGCAGCACCCCATTCCTGAGCACCAACTGCACATGAGCTTCCCTTGCACGACCGGTGTCGGGGGGAGAGGGGTGCAGCCAAACATTGGGTACAGACAGCTCAGCAGAAGGCAAACAGCACAAGCAAGACACTCAGTCAGCAAGCTTCTCAGGTAGCAAACCTTGGCCTTTGTGGAGGTGAGTGCTCACAGACATGCCATTCCTACACCCCCCTCTCAGCAAACCAGCTGCTGCTCACTGACGCCAGGAAAGCCACAGCCAGGTTTCACTGCTCTTCTGAGACTGGTACCGACCCACCGAGCACTGGGCAAGTCCTGTGCCAACCCAACAGGGGCTGCACACAACATTCTGTGGGGATCAGAGCCTGTGCTTTCCTGGCAGAGGGTGGGCAATGTGTAATTCTTCCCCAGCATGGGAACTGTGAGCTGGGCTGGCAGGAAAGCCCACACCAGAGACACGTAAGAATCCCACCCAAGGCACTGCTGTGCCTTGGCCTCCTGGGCAAAGTCTGAAGAGTAAAACCAGTAATGATAAAGAAAACAGAAGAATTCAATCTTCTACCAAACTCAGACCCCTTTGTTCTCTTTACTGATTAAAAAAAAGATAATGAGGATGTTGAGCTGGTGGTAGCCAGATGCAGGGCCTCTGATGCCATTACAGATAAATATAGCTCTGTGTGTACATATCTAACTTCATAAACAAGCTTCCTTGTCTAAACCTTCTCTAATTAGAGGAGGCATCTGTTGATATTTAGGAAAGAACTCAGCTGTCTTGGGTTAAAGGGCCTCCTGGAGCTGGGAAAGTCAGCTGCCTACCAGGAGAATGGGGAGGATTTGCACAAAAGAACGATTTCTCCTCAGGAGGGACATCACTCAGCTGAAATAAGTAACTGAAACCAGTCCTGAATCCACAGAAACGTCCTTTTATTCCCACTGAAGAGTTTAATTATATCTATGGAGCAGTTGGACTCCAAGAATGACAAGCAGATCTTCACTCTTATCCAGAGGGAAATGTACTCAAGATCATGTACACATGGGTGGGGCCTCTGGGACACGGTGAGGCTGGACTCCTTCCCCAAGGGGAACATCCTTCACAAGGGGGACAAGGGGGATGGAGTGAAGCTGAAGGAAGGAAGGGTTAGGTGAGATATTAGGGGGAAGTTCTTTGCAGAGAGAGTGGTGAGGGGCTGGAACAGGCTGCCCAGAGAGGGGGTGGGTGCCCCGTCCCTGGGGGTGTTCAAGGCCAGGTTGGCTGGGGCCCTGGGCAACCTTGTGTAGCTCCAGGCCTGGAGGTTGGTGGCCCTGCCTGTGGCAGGGGGGTTGGAGCTCTGTGATCCTTGGGGTCCCTTCCAACCCAGACCAGGCTGTGATGCTATGAAAACAAGAGGGGGAAGGAGTGCTCCTCAGCAAAGTCAGGTTGTACAGAAAGGTTAGGGCTTTGGGATGGCCCAACCTGCACAGTGTTTATTATCCAGTGCTGTTATTTTATACTCTGTCATTAGCTGAGGAGGCAAGGCTTTGTGGTCCACACCCCTCCCATGAGTAAATCCCCCCTTTACTGAGTAATTCCATTTGACACAGACATGGCTGTGTAGGCAGGGCTACTGATATTACTGGAGCCCTTATAGAATCATCAAAACTTTAAGGCTGGAAAAGACTTCACAGATCATCAAGTCTAACCATCTGTCCAACACCACCATGCCAACTAAACTATGTCCCTGGAGTGCCATGTCTACAGGTTTTCTGAATGCCTCCAGGGATGGTGACTCCACCACCTCTCTGGGAAGCCTGGTCCAAGGCCTGACCACTCTCTTAGTGAAGCCATTTTTCCTAATATCCAATCTAAACCTCCCCTGATGCAACTTGAGGCCATTTCTCATCCTATCACTGGTTACCTGGGAGAAGAGACCAACCCCCACCTCACTACACCCTCCTTTCAGGGGACTGTAAAGAGCAGTAAGTTCTCCCCTCAGCCTCCTCTTTGTTCCTTCAGGCAAGTAACACTCCACATCCCTGCTTTGTGTCTGGAACTACAGACAGGGGAGAGAGCTGAAGACCCTCAATAACTTCACTGCCCAGGAGACCACCAAGACTAATTGCCCTTCTGCAGGCAGTGGTAGATGATGTACTGTACCACCATTTACTGGCAGGACCAGTATGGTTCTCAGGCAACAGACCCCTCTCCCCCATGACTTCACCTCTTCCACACCCATTCACTCCCACTTTACCTCTTCTCCTCTTCCAGTTGGTTCAACAGCTCAATCTTCTCCTTCTGCATCCCATCCACCAGTGTTCGTGCTCGCTGGAGGTTCCCTTCTGCCTCTGTGACATACTGCAAAGAGCAGAGCCCAGTGGCTTTGTTACTGGTAACTACTGGAAAATACTGTGCCCACGGAAGATGTCAGCTTGGAGCTGATTTGCCAGTTTCTCCTGCGTGTCTGCCAGGCAGGTGTGGGCCACCAGAGATGTACAGCACTGTCCCTGCTCCCTAGCAGCCAGCTGGGGTTTATAAAAACATGAGGAAGAGCCACATGTTGACGGCCAGCACAAACACAACTCCTCTGCTGGAGCATCCAACTGCATAAACATCATTTGGACAAATGTTTGTGCCAAGAAAGCTAACATGGGAAGCGTGTTTTCCTTACAGATCTCTTGACCTCATTAATGTGATAAAAACATCCTCTCTGGCAGGAAAGGAGCCACACATGAACTGAGCTGATGTTCTCAGCAGCGTCTGATAGCAAAGAATAACTGCAATACAGTCCCAGCCAAGGCCAGATTGGGTGGCTAAGTGGAACGAGTCTGCCCTCCACTTGCACTTCATCATCCAGCAGGATTGATCCACCAGCCACAAACGATCTACTGTCCTTTTTCTGGCACAGCCCTTTTTCTGCTCCTGGCTCAGGGCAGAGGGAGCATATCTGACTAGCAGGAGTGGAAAAAGAGCTTCAGCTTGACCTCCCATGCTGCCTCAGAAACAGCAGAAACCCAGAGCCCAGGTTTCACATCAGGAAGCTACCTGGGGTAAGGGCACAATCTGAAACTACATCACACCTACCTGCTCGTGCTGGGCCTTCATGATGGCAATCTCCTTCTCCACCTCACAAATGTGGCTAGTGGCTTTGGCAACCTCAGCCCGCTCCAGGTCACGCTCTGCCAGGAGCTGCTCGATGTGCTGCTGCTTCTCCTTCAGTGCCTCCTGGAGAGCTGTGGTGCCAGAGATTTTTCGTGCATATCGAGAGGAGGTCTCTGTCAGCTGGAAAGAGAGTTAAAAAGAGATGGGTAAAGCCATGTCCTTCCCAGTCCCAAACAACTTGAAAACCCTGCTAGGTCTGGAACACAGCTCACCCTCTGATCGTTCATGAGGCTGTACAGAGCTGTGGCTCCAGCTCTGGACCCTACAGGTGGGGTTAACAAGCCTGCAAAACATCTGGACACTGCTCCCAAGCTCAACAGCTCTTCAGCATTGCAATGAAAGGACCGTTTCCTGAAGGACAGGACGAGGGGTGGGGACTGGGTCAGGAAACATTCTCACATGTTGTATCCTCTGCCTTCTCAAGTATCATTTATTCATGACCTCCAGTGGTGCAGTGCTGAACTGTGAGCTCAGCTGGGAGGAGTGATGTCAGCTGGAGACTGGCATGGGCTCCTTGGATCCACTCCCAGGAGCAGATACTGCACCCCTGTCCCCAGCCAAGAAGACTGCGGGTGCTCTGCAGCACACACTACGGCAGAGGCAGAGCTGTAACAAGGCTGCTGCCTGCTCTGGTGTCTGCCAAAGCACGAGGTGTGGGATCCAGGGCAGCGTCACCCCTCTGCAGCGCAGCCCAGCCGTCGCGGGAGCGTTAACAGAGGCGTTTGCCACAGCAGCACGCTGTCACACAACTGTGCAGGGCAAGAGGCAGCGGGGTTTCCCTGCAGGGATCCTACATAAAACCTCTCCTGGATGGGGAGCTGAGATCCCTCCCACTGCAAAGAGCAGTTCAGGCTCTTTAATGGTCACAGTTGCTTCGCATGTCTTATGACCCTGGGGTCCCTGGAGGGAGTCCTAGCTGTAAGGTGGGTCAGAGTATCCCGTGCTCCACTCCCCTCATCATGGTGCAACAAAACCCCAAGCCTCCCCCCTTTGTAGAACCAGGCCACACAAGTGGATGGAAGCTGCAGAGTTTGCAGAAAGAGCCACTTACCAGCCCGCTGCGGCTGGGCCTGCCCCCAACAGACGATGCCACCGAGCTGACGGAGCTGATGGAGGAGCTGCTGGGGCTGTGGGTTAAGGCAGACACTCCCATGGCCATTCGTTTGCTCTTCTTCGCCTTGGCGGGGCTGGTTGATGGGAACCCAATGCGGATCACCTTATGGATGGGAGCAAAGAGCCCGAACTTGGGAGGGCACTGAAAATACCTGCAACAGAGGAGATGCACCGACTCAGAGGTGGTAGAACATCCATCTCACCCAAGCCTCACAGAACAGCATTGCTAAGCAATATGTAAGCCTGGCTCTCAGCTCATCTCTTGGTGACTTGCTGTGACCTTGTCTCCTGTGTGCAAGTGGTTGGATTATTCTCCTTTCCTGCCACTTACAGTCGTGGCAATCTCCATGTTTTCACTTGTGGTGCTTAAGCAGGGAAACACGAGATAATTTCCATGCACTAATTGCTGCAAACTTTGATGAGATGCCAGGAAAGCTCCATCCAGTAGCCTGGAGAGCAGAGATCCCAGTACGTCAACCCAGTGAGCGCACACCACCCCCTTCCTTACAAACCAACCTTCCCAAAAGCTGCCTGTGCTCTCCACCCAGCTTTGCAAGGCAGTCACAGAGTAAAGCATGTCAGATAAAAGGATCTGAATGGCACCTCTCTGAGTAAGTGTTCTGTAGGGTTGTTGGCAGTTTTGCGTAGCTGTTCTGCCGAGATGTCTCCTGCAAGCAGCAGCCAGAAGCTCTCTGCAGGCCCCAGGCTGTAAACTTCGGCCAATTCAGGGCCAGAGCTGCTGCTGAGCAAGGCTGAGCCCATCAGCGATGGTCACAGCACCTCTGGGAATCACATCTGGGAGGAAAAAACCTGCAGGCAGAGGCATTTTGCCCCCAGAAAAGGGAGTGAGAAGGTGTAACACGCTGTGCAGACACCAAGGCCAGGCCTGAAGGAGAGGCAGGGGGAAGAATGAGGCCCTTTGGGTGCCAGAGAGAGAGATTCCTCTGCTGCCCATGGGGAAGACCATGGTGGAGCGGGTGTCCCCTCACAGCCCATGGATGAGGACGGGGAGCAGAGACATCTATGGCCTGTGGAGAGATTGATCCACCCCACAGCAGGTTTCCTGGGGGACTTGTGACTCTGGGGGACCAGGCCGGAGCAGTCTGGACCCAAAGGTCAGCACCCATGGAAGGGAGTCCTACTGAGAGGCCTGTGGTGAGGAGAGGACTCCTGATAGAGAGGATTCACACTAGAGAAGTTCATGGAGGACTGTCTGCCATGGGTGGGACCCCAGGGTGCCACAGGGAAGGGGGTGTGTGTGGAATGCCCCCCCCAGCTAAGAGGGAAGACAACTCGGGAGGAACAGACTGAAACCCCCATTCCCTGCCCCTCCCTGTGCTGTGATGGGGGGAAGAAGGGAGCGAATTTATGATTCAAGTCAAGTGTGTGAAGAAGGGAGGGGTGGGGGGAGTAGAAGTGTTGAGCTCTGGAGGAGGAAAGCAGCTTGTGAGGAGCTGACTGGAACCCCCCTGCCCACCCCTGCCCCTCCCCGCGCCAGGCTGGGGGAAGAAGGGAGTAAAATCCTGATGAAGTTTCAGTCTGCTCAGAAGGGAGGGGTGGGGGGAAGGGGCTTTAAGACCTGGCTGCTTCTCATTGCCTGACTCTGGGTCCCTGGGTGTGTAGCTGTAGTGTAATAAATCCCTTTTCTTCCTTTCATTCTGTGCTGAGTCTGTTTTGCCCATGGCACTAATTGCAGAGTGATCCCTCTGCCCTTATCTCAGGTCCTAAGCCTCCCAATATATATTTTCTCCCCTTTTTGGCTGCAAAGGGGAGTGAGCAAGGGGCTTGGAGGGGATTGGGCCTCTGGCCAGGGCCAAACCACAAGGGTAAAAATCTTTCCTCCCAAAACAGAAGAGGCAAAAAGGGCAGATCCCAACTGTGAAGCTCAAAAATCCCGTTGCAGCAAACCCCAGCAAGTGCCATCTCCTCTGAGTGGCAGAGGAAGAGAAACTGTTTCCTGTGCAAGCAAACTTAGAAAGGAGCAAGCACAAAAAAGAGGATCAGGTAGTTACAGTGCAAGCTGTCTTCCACAACTGCAGCAAGATGATGCCTCTCTGAGCCCTCTTTCAGAATACAAACAAGCCCCAGCCCAATGTCAAACCTTGGCAAGCCCTTCAGTGCCTGGGCTGAGCGGCTGGAGCCGGGCTGTAGATGTGGCTGGCCAGCTGCACTGCAGCAAGTACAGCCCATCACCTCCAGGCCCTGCCTCCCCTTGGTCCAAGCTCCAGAACTGTTTCCTTGAAGAGCCTTGTAGGAAGGCTAGGACTAAATACTGGGCCATAGTGTAGTCTGTCCTATGTTAACATAAAAATCCTATGAGGCCCTAATGAATGAGTGACACAAATCAGCTTTGCTAGCTCAAGTCCTCTCTCTGCAGCTGTGAGGAGCTGCTTCCCCAGCTGCCTTTTACCCTGCCGTGCTGGCAGCCCCACGCTGTGTCACAGGCAGACCTCGGTGCGCTCGGGGGCCAGTCCAGCCAGATGAGAAAGCAATGCATTTTCACACAGCTGCTCAAGTCCATTTTATTTTTCCCTATAACACTCTTCAGACCACCCCCCCATCTGCAGCCCCAGGTCACTTAGCCCCTTCTGCTTGCTGCCAACACAGCCCCCTGGGCTCAGAAAACCAGCCGTACCGCAGGCTGACCCCGCTGCAGAACAGGAACCCAAGGCAGAAAACTCAGTCTGACCTCCTGCAAAGCCCCATTTCCTGAAGCTGTGGACCAGTACTTCTGGCTGTGCAACACTGCCAAAGGCCAAGTCCCTCAAAAGCCCCCCCCCAACAGCTCTTAGCAAGTCCAAACTTGCATCATGAGGTCTGCTCATTTGCTTTTAGTCCAGACAAGAAGTGGTTGTAATTAACTTTCCAGTACAGAAGCAGGAATTGGGTCCAGAACACTTGGCAGAAAAGAACCCCACAACCTCCCTGAAAACCAAGAGCTGCTCTCAGGGAGCATTAAAGAGCTTTACACTCACATCACAGAAAAGAAATGGGGAAGGAAGGTGGTGTTGTGATGGCAGTGCAAACTGCAGGTGGGAAACAGCACTGGGAACTTTGAAATAGAGAAGAAAAAATCTTCAGTGTCCAAGGCTGACATGTTTCAGACTATGTGACAGCAAAGGGTGGAGCAGTTCAGTGAGCAAAGGCTCCCACAGGAGCAGGGGCAGAGAAGGAAGAACAGTAAAACAAGCAGGTTAATATATTGGAGATGAATGAGTGTAATGTGCTTGTCTCTGTGGATGAGAAAAAAAAACCTCACCAGCACCTTTCTGGTCTTCTGAGCAGACAGGAAACCAGAGGCAGCAAACCTCAGTGTCTCTGCAGCACCCATCTGAGGTACAGAGAGGGGCTCACCACAGCGATGTCCTGTCCTCTTGGGCACTGCTAGTGACCCACAGCCTGTGTGCAGCCTCCACCAGAGCCCCACACTGCCTGGGGAACCCTGGCCCTTCACCTGCCCCTTGATGGCCTTCAGACCTGGAGCTCCTTCCTGAACCTGCAAGAAGACCAGGGCAACCCTCCCCACATCTCAGCCACCAACTCAACTGGAGCTGCTGGCTCTTTGGACTCAGCTCTCCTTCCAAAGCAGACCAGACTGTAGCAGCGAGCACCACTCAGCAGCCAGGCCAAGGATGCTCACTAGATGGCAACAACCACCAAAGCTGGAGTCTCTCCGAGTCCTGCACCATCTCTGCTCACACTGACTCTGGCAGGACAAGCTCAGGGCAGCGTCAGGAATGCCACAGGACCATGGGGAAGACTGTCTGAGGGGCGCCTGCATGCACCAAGGGAGCTGGCTTTACTAGGCTGGCTTCTCCTCCAGAACACTGCCCATGAAATCGGCACATGCTATCAGAAAATCAGGAGGTTGGATGAAGGCTCAGAGGACAAACAGGGACAATGCTGTGAACCTGTGGTGGACCAGGAGCTGGAGAGTCCACATGCACCACTGCTGTACCAGCCAGCGTTCACTATTGCTGGAAGATCTGCCACATCAGCGTGGACACAAGGGGCAGGGATGCCTTACAGCCTTGCCTCCATCTATCCTCTTTAAACCAAACCCCTCCATTCATTCCTGGTCTCTGAGTCCTGCTGCAGAGCTCAAGTTTTGCTGCTCTGGGTAAAGTGTGAAATAAAGGAGAAGCCTTGCAGAGAGGGTGGGTACCACAACCACCTCAGCCAAGGCGTAGCAGTTTCAGAGGACAGATGCCTTCCAAAAGCTGCATTTTCAAAGCACAGCCACAGAGGTGGAGGGATGAGAGGCAGAGCACCCTTACATCACATCTGCCTTCCTCATGCCCAGAGACAATCAGTTCCCAGCACCCTGAAGATGAAGCTTAGAGTTCATTTGTCGCATACGATAAAGCAAGCAAGGACTTGGATTCAGTCCATGACTTATTCTCTACCATTCCAGGTTTTTTCTGGTGAGAACAAGCTGGAAGTCAGCCATCTGCTGCTGATCATTTACTCCTGGCTTGTCCTGACATGGGACAAAGCAGAGTTTCTCTTATTTTAAACAAAAACACCTGGCTGCTGGACAAACCAGCCTGACCCAACACCAGAAACCTTTATCACAGAGCCTGAGATCTAACAAGGGAGGAACTCTCAGCTCCTCAGCTTCAAAGTGAAACCTCACCTATAAAGTGAGGGTCACTGGGGGCTGAGAGAGACAATGGGATCCTGGGGGCATCGAGTGTGGCCAGCAGGTCACAGGAGGGGATCCTCCCCCTCTGCTCTGCCCTGGTCAGGCCCCACCTGGAGTGTGTGTCCAGTGCTGGGCTCCCTGGGATAAAAAAGCCAGGGATGTCCTGGAGAGAGGCCAGAGGAGGCTGTGGAGATGCTGAAGGGCCTGGAGCATCTCCCCTGTGAGGAAAGGCTGAGTGAGCTGGGGCTGTTCAGCCTGGAGAGAAGAAGACTCAGGGGGGACCTGAGGAATGTTGATCAGTATCTGAAGGATGGGCTGCAGGGGGAAATGGCCAGCCCCTTCTCAGTGTCTGTGGGGACAGGACAAGGGGCAATGGCTGCAAGTTAGAGCAGAGGAAGAACTTTTCCCCAGTGAGGGTGCCAGAGCCCTGGGACAGGCTGCCCAGGGGGTGTGGAGTCTCCATCTCTGCAGAGATTCCAGCCCCGTCTGGACGCCGCCCTGTGCAATATGAGCTGGGGAGCTGCTTTGGCAGGGGGTTGGACCCCATGACCTCTGGAGGTCCCTTCCAGCCCCTGTGAGTCTGTGATTCCCCTAAGAAGTGCCAAGAAACCAACAGCATTTCCCACTCAAGGAGCTGTGAAGGACGAGGAATCAGATCCCACCTCTATTTGAAGTGGGGTCAAAGTGCTGCTGTATAACTCAGATCTGTCCCCCAAGCTGAAGATCTGAGGGTGGTCATTGCCTTACCTAACTTCCAGGTGAACAGAAACAGCCTCCCAAGGAAGCCTGCAAGATGTCCCTGCCCAGTTCTGTAGATACTAGCAAGGTTTGGGTTTTTTTCAAAGAGAAAACAGTGGAGGTGCCTTTGGAGTCAGAGGTGGTAAGAGCAACGAGCACATTGCTGTCACATTACTGAATCAGCACAAGGACAGACAATGCCACTGACTGTTCTTTCAGATCACTGGAAATTTGTCCCCAGAAAGAACAGAACAAATATAATTAAGCTGGGGGGAAGGGGGGAAGAAAAAATCAAATCTTTATCTTCTATAGTTCTGGCTGTGAGTTAGAACACAAGAAGAACATCAATCAGATGTTCACAATTAGAACATCACAGAATCGATGTCTAGCAAAAACTACATCCCACTACTCTCTACTCTCTCCTGTTTCCTGAAGCCACTTGGGTTACTTCACCAACATTACCTGATCCAGCTTTAAGATGCTCCAGGGACAAGGCTTCTATCGATCTCCCTGCAAAGCTATCCTGCAGCCTGCAAGGCTCAAGGCTCTTCCAACCCACAGCGTCCAACCAAGCCCAGCCCTACCTCTCCCACCCCAGGAGGTGTGGAGGATGCTCTGTGCCCTGGCCAGGGCTGAGTGCACAGTACCTGGTGCCAGCAACCGCCCCGTCGTTCTTGCCCAGGGGTTCGTCCAGCTCCACACCACACCACTCTCCTTTGGCAAAATCCGTCTCTCCCACGTAGCGCACAACTCCTGTCTTTGTGCCACCAACCTGTTGGGAGAGAAGATGTTGGACATAAGATGATGAGGGTTAGAAGATGGAAGCTGGAACGGTTATGGAGGGGTGTTGTGGGGGGGAAGACATCTGTATTTTCACAGAATCCCAGCATCACAGGGGTTGGAAGGGCCCTGGAGAGCTCATGGGGTCCAACCCCCTGCCAGAGCAGCTCCCCAGCTCATATTGCACAGGGTGGCGTCCAGACGGGGCTGGAATCTCTCCAGAGATGGAGACTCCACACCCCCCTGGGCAGCCTGTCCCAGGGCTCTGGCACCCTCACTGGGGAAAAGTTCTTCCTCTGCTCTAACTTGCAGCCATTGCCCCTTGTCCTGTCCCCACAGACACTGAGAAGGGGCTGGCCATTTCCCCCTGCAGCCCATCCTTCAGATACTGATCAACATTCATCAGGTCCCCCCTGAGTCTTCTTCTCTCCAGGCTGAACAGCCCCAGCTCACTCAGCCTTTCCTCACAGGGGAGATGCTCCAGGCCCTTCAGCATCTCCACAGCCTCCTCTGGCCTCTCTCCAGGACAGCCCTGGCTTTTTTATCCCAGGGAGCCCAGCACTGGACACAACACTCCAGGTGGGGCCTGACCAGGGCAGAGCAGAGGGGGAGGATCCCCTCCTGTGACCTGCTGGCCACACTCCTCTTGATGCCCCCAGGATCCCATTGTCTCTCTCAGCCCCCAGGGCACACTGCTGGCTCATGGCCACCCTGTCATCTACCAGGACCCTCAGGTCCTTCTCCGCAGAAGCAGTGGCTGTTTCACGCCTAACGAACCCAGGACAGATAGCTTCCATATCAAGTTCTCCTGGCACTTAGGATGTCTCTCCAATAACCACATGCAAGTTGATGAACTGGCACTTTTGGGCCTGCCTGCCTGGGAGATGTCAGAACAAATACAACAGAAACCCATTTCAAGGCCCCAGCTAATTGCAGGCAGCTCCCACGCGGCCGTGAAGGAGCAGCTGACACACGCCTTCTGCAGACAGCTGCGGTCAGCACCAAGGGGGTTCAGGCCTCCTGTGCTCTTTCAGCTGGGATGAGCTGAGCCAGGAAGGTGCTTGTCACTCTGGCTTGTTCCCATGCTGGGTTTGCTCGGAAACAGCGGACAGACCAGGTGCTTTGTATGGAGAAACCCTCTCCCTGCTCTTCCTACACACCCTACGTGAAGTCCCAGCGCTAACGTGCTGCGTGGGAGAGGGTCTCACCTCACTGCCAGGCTTCCACCAGCACAGGTTGGTTTCCCCTCCACAGAGAAATGAAAATAAATCACACCTTTTGCCCCCATCTGTACACTTAAAGCTTTGGGCATGCTGAGGAGACTTGAGGAGAGTGTAAGTCAAGCACGGAGGAAGCTGTGGTTTGATCACTGCTGGGAGAGCACATTTCACCCAGCAGCAACTGCCTTTGCACTAGAAGCTCTTACTTAGATACTCAGGCTGAGGAAAGAAAGATGGACAAGTAGGAGGGTGGCTCTAAAGGTTTGTACTTCACCTAAATCAGCATAGGAGTTAAACCTCTTTTAGCCTGTCTCTGCTAAAGCCCAGGTTCAAGGGAGAAAACCTCAAAAGTAAGTTTAAAATGAAGTTTGTGGCTTTATCTTTAATGATTTGTGGTTACTAATTTCCTTTGTGTGAAGTTCTACATAAACAGGTAGCAAGAGAGTAATATTCTCCTGCAGAAAACAGTGGTTGCTGAATGCAGAAATCTCCAGCTCTGTGGACTCCTGGGTAGGTATGTTACAGATTTACCAACTCTGAATCCCTAAAAATGTTGAAAATGGCTTATGAGGGGAGAAGGAGTTTTCCCAGCCCCAAAAACAACTGCACCTGAGCTGACAGGAGAACAGGGCTCTGAAGTCTGGGTCCTACCTCACGTCCTGGGAGGCTGCACTGCAGCACACCGCTTGAGTTGGGCTTTTGTCACTTCCCTCTCTGGAGGATTCAAAGCTCTGCTTATGGAACAACCTTTGTGGATGTTCTTCTCTTTGCTAGAGCAAGGAGGAGAATATCTGACAGCAGGAAAAGCATCACAAGAAACCTTTCTGGCCCTGCACTGCATGCAGGAGTTAGAAGCTGGTTTCAGTACGAGGCAGTTGGAAAGCTGCCGAGTCCAACAGCTGCACTACAGTTCTTTCCCTATCGCAGTCGAATGGCAGTTGAACCCTTCTTTGATTTATCTGAGTTTACACAGATTTAGTCTTTTAATATTAATGCAGTGATTTAATGCCATTCTAACACGTTTCTTGAGCTGCAAGTTAAACTCAAAATTGTGTAATTCATCTTACTGTCATTTCTAGGGCTCTATCGCTGCTGGTGGGCACTCTCAGGGCTTCTTAATTGAACTTTTAGAGTTACTGAGACTTCCTTTACCAACACACCAGGTCTTCTGTCTCCACAGAGCCTCAGGTAAACACCTTAAAAACCTGATGTCTGGGGCCTCTGGTATGGGGCAACACTTCTCCATCCACTGTATGACCGCTCAAGCTGCATCCCCGTAGATAGTATTCATTTCCAGAAAGCTTTTACTCTAGTTCTTTTCTCTCCTGTTTGGAAACCAGTCCTTCTGACTTAATACACACATTATCTACTTCTGCCCTTACCAAAACTGCACAGTGAGTGCAGCTCACACTCCTGTCTGAAAGGTGTACGCTAGCAGAGATGCTGAGCACGGCTCAGGTCTATGCCTGCCCCACACAGCGATGTGACTCTCTGCTTCCAAAGCAAAGTGTTTTCTTGTTCCAGCATTAATTATTCTGCCAGCTTTTCTATAAAATACACCCTCACCACACAGCATTACCTTCTCCCCCCAGGTCAGAACAGACATGTGTGTGCTCCGAAGCTGATACCAGGCTGTCCCACCAGCGCTCAACCCTCCTGCTGAACTGCCAGGCACACAGAAACAGAGCCCAGAAAACTCATCTGACTCAGACATGCAGATTTATTCAGGCCTGATAATCTGCTAATGCTGCTAAAATAAATAATGGGTTTTGGAGAAAGCCAGCTGGCAGGTCAGGACAGCCTTGTCAAAACACAACAACGTTTGTTTCTATCAAACCCTGCAGTAAAGGAGAGGCATCGCCTGGGAAGGGGGTAAGATCAGCCTGTGGAGAGAGACTCACAGAATCACAGGGGTTGGAAGGGCCCTGGAGAGCTCATGGGGTCCAACCCCCTGCCAAAGCAGCTCCCCAGCTCATATTGCACAGGGCGGCGTCCAGACGGGGCTGGAATCTCTCCAGAGATGGAGACTCCACACCCCCCTGGGCAGCCTGTCCCAGGGCTCTGGCACCCTCACTGGGGAAAAGTTCTTCCTCTGCTCTAACTTGCAGCCATTGCCCCTTGTCCTGTCCCCACAGACACTGAGAAGGGGCTGGCCATTTCCCCCTGCAGCCCATCCTTCAGACACTGATCAACATTCATCAGGTCCCCCCTGAGTCTTCTTCTCTCCAGGCTGAACAGCCCCAGCTCACTCAGCCTTTCCTCACAGGGGAGATGCTCCAGGCCCTTCAGCATCTCCACAGCCTCCTCTGGCCTCTCTCCAGGACATCCCTGGCTTTTTTATCCCAGGGAGCCCAGCACTGGACACAACACTCCAGGTGGGGCCTGACCAGGGCAGAGCAGAGGGGGAGGATCCCCTCCTGTGACCTGCTGGCCACACTCCTCCTGATGCCCCCAGGATCCCATTGTCTCTCTCAGCCCCCAGGGCACACTGCTGGCTCATGGCCACCCTGTCATCTACCAGGACCCCAGATGACCAGGGAGGTTGACAACAGCATAGTGTAACCCATGGTAGCTCCTAGCCACCCCTTCCACCCATGGCCAGGCTCAGTACTCCCCAGACCACAGTGAAGAGGAGGACAGCTCCTCCTGCACCAAGGCAACTGCCACCATCACACCAGAGACTGGCTGATTTCCCTCCCATGAACACCTCAGCCTGCCATTAGCACCAGTCACCAGTTTCCCTATGGAACCCTCCCTGCACACCTCCAGCTCACAGGACAGCCCCTCTCTGCCGCTGCCTGTGAGCTCGGGTCAGGCCTGCCACGGCTTTGGGGGGTGGTGAGTTGAGTTCAGAAATGAGCAAGACTCCCAAAGCTTTGCTGAGCAGCTCTTCAACAGTTACCCTACCAAAGCTATTCCTGAGCTTCTTCGTGTCCAAGAGAATGGGATTCCACCCCATGTGAAGTGTTAACAGCTTTACTTACATTTGGTTTGGGGAAGAGAAAAAAACCCCACAAACCTACACAAAAATGACAAACAAAACCCAGCTAAAAATAGCTCTTTCTGGAGGCTCCACAAACCAGAAACAATATTAGTATAGTGATAAGAAGACTTTTTCTTCTGGAGATTGTTTTGACCAGCAATGACAATCCAAGTCTCTCTCCTTCAGGACACTTACAATCTACTTTAAACAAACTCATGGGGGTCCACCCCATCCAGCTGGATCCAAGCAGCCTCAGAGCCACCCATCTCTGGCCTCCTGGAAAGCTCAGCTCCAGCCCAAAGTTCTCCACTCCAGCTCTGATGCCCTCTGCACGCCTTTGACTAAAGATCATCTTCCTGATCTGGCCTTCCCCCAGAGCAAGATCTCCAACAGTCCCAGGAGACAGTTTGGGCTCGACCTTCAGCACAAAACAAAGCCAGGAACATTTAACAGGTCAGCATCCTCCCCAGCGAGTGAGGGCAGGGGTGTGTGCCCACAGGACGTCCACACACCAACTGTGCTGTGGCTGACACCATGTTTCACTGTGGCTTCCTCATCCAAATGACAAAATTGGATTCAGACCAGTATCCCAGGGCTGAAGAGACAATGATGCTAATCCTTCCAGACACTGTCTGCAGCAGAGCTGCTAATATATCATTTAAACAATTGACTGAATTAGCACCAGCCTGTATCTCAGTCTGGCTGCTGCGAGTCAGCTCCCTCCAGCCCACGACTGCTTCTTCCCCTTCCATCCTCCCTGCTTGCCTCACAGCAGCTTCTTGCTCACAGCAAGAACCTCTTCACAGGCCTGTGGGCAGCACACAGCTTGCAATATGCTCTGATACTGCTTGGGGAGCAAAGAGAAATTCCACTGTAAGCATCATTCTGGCTAAAGAGGGATGGTTCCCACCACATCACACCCAGTTCAGAGCTCAGCAATGGCTGTAGGTGCTGCTTGAGCAGAAACCCAGGCAGAAACCACAGACATGACACAGTGCTGTTTGCTTAAAGTTCTCATTTACCCATTTAAAATGTATATATAAAGCATATAGCAGAAGACTGTGCTGCTGCCCAGAGGGTCGAGGTGGGAACACTAAGCGCCCGGGTATGGCACACCAACTGCCTCCTCCGCAGGGCTCCCGTGTCTCATGCCGGGTCCTGGGGGAGCCCGTGGAAGGGAGAGGATGGGGATGGCAGGGAGAGGGCAGGCAGGATGCTTTCTTTGCTCTAAAAGTAGTTGGAGGCACTTGAAGAGAGGCTGAGGGAGCTGGGCTGGGTCAGCCTGGAGAAGAGAAGGCTGCGGGGGGACCTCATTGCAGCCTTCCAGCCCCTGAAGGGAGCAGAGGAACAGGAGGGGAATCAGCTTGTTCAAAGGGGAGACAATGGCAGGACAAGGGGGATGGAGTGAAGCTGAAGGAAGGAAGGTTTAAATTGGATCTGAGGGGGAAGTTCTTTGCAGAGAGAGTGGTGAGGGGCTGGAACAGGCTGCCCAGAGAGGGGGTGGGTGCCCCGTCCCTGGGGGTGTTCAAGGCCAGGTTGGATGGGGCCCTGGGCAACTTTGTGTAGCTCCAGGCCTGGAGGTTGGTGGCCCTGCCTGTGGCAGGGGGGTTGGAGCTCTCTGATCCTTGGGGTCCCTTCCAGCCCAGACCAGTCTGGGATTCTGTGATTCTATGCCACAGGCTGGGGTCTAATGAATGGTTAGGAGGGTGTGTAGGGCACAAGAAGCCCCCAAGGGTTCAGGCAGACACAGGGCAGGGCTCTTGCTTTGGGCTGTTCATTTCCTGTGGGTTCCATGCAGTGACAGGGCACACGTGCTCCTGTGGCACCGCACTCACGCTCTGTCCCACCCCACACATGGGCAACAATCTGATGTGGTCAGAAAGAGCTTGGACTAGGAGACCTGAGGTGTTTTCCTGTCTCTTGAATCCTGCAAGGAGCTGGAAGGCTGCACTTCCCACTGGCCTCCCCAGGGACAGAGATCCCCGTTCCCACGCTCCCTGTGAGAGCTGGGGCTCTGCCCAGCTAGCTGTGCTCTCCATGCTGGCTCAGCAACTTCTGTCTCCTGAGGGACCCAGCTGAGGACCTTCTGATGGGAAGGCTTTTTCACTCAGGTAGTTAAAGGCTTTCTGCAGCTTCGGGCTGGGGCAGGAGGGTGCAGGGAGGGATGCTAAGGAGGAGGACAGAACTAGCTTATCCATGAGAATTTGCTGTTATTTGCCAGAAGCCAGAGGCTGTAACACACCACAGGCAAAGGCCATTCTGCAGCATATGGAGGAGAAAATGATTCAAATCACATGTTTGCTCAAGGGGGGAGCCCAGACCCCATTTCCAGCAGCCCAACCTGCTGCAGTGGCAGCCGAGGCACCGCTCTGCCGGAGCATCCCTGCCACTCCTGCTTCAGCTGCTCCAGCAGCTGTTCTGGCTTGGGGCACCAAGCAAAATAACAAACCTAGAATCCATCTGAGGGTATCTGGGGTGACACCCCATGGCAACAGCATCAATCAGCCCCTGGGATATAACCCAGCCCTTAAACACCCTTGTTTAGTACTACATTTCAGTGGTGAGGAGAGCAACCCAGCTGGGATGGCCAAAGGGCAGGATGTTTCTATTAAAGGGGTTTTTTTTCCTTTTAAGTGACTTTTCATTTAGACTGACATACAGAGAACAGCCACCACCATCCCATTCCTCTTAAGAAAGCAACCATATCTAGGGAGGAACAAGCTCAGCTGCTGAGAAAGCCTCCCCCAAAGCATGCAAACCACGTTTTCTGAGGCTAAAACCACAGCAGAGATTCCTCCCAAGCAGAAACTGTTCTGCTGCTCCACTGCTCTGTTTCCATCCCTTCTCTCCCTGGAGAAAGGCACCAAGCCAGCCCCACAGTAACAGCAGCACTCCAGTGATTATCATACTGTGGGAAGCTCTGTTCTCACTAAAGCAAAGGTTAATTGTTCCACATTCATTTGCCAGGCTTCAGGAGATGAGTCCTACAGTATCAGGGCAGGTTTTTCATCTCTTTAATGCAATTTTTGTATCTCTGGGAAAAAAAAAAATCCGAATGAGCAAGTGCCAGAGGCAAACATTACCTAACTCTCCTCATGGAAAGCTTCTAATGGAAAACTAAAAGGCCCTTTTTGCAACTGCTGCAGAGCCAAGAAGGGTCTCAGAACAAAGTCACTGGAAAGCACAAATGTCTTCAAGCTCTAATGGAGACTTTAATGAAGCCCAAGCAAGCCACCAGCAGGAAGGGAGCAGGCTGCAGAGCAGGCAGGGAGCAGTTTGGGAGGGACCCCTGCAACCTCACATTGCATCCGCCAGCGCTCGCAGACACCACACAGCCTGCCTCTCACCTGGAAAGCATTGGGTGCCTGCCCAGAGAGGGGGTGGGTGCCCCGTCCCTGGGGGTGTTCAAGGCCAGGTTGGATGGGGCCCTGGGCAACCTTGTGTAGCTCCAGGCCTGGAGGTTGGTGGCCCTGCCTGTTCCACTCTCTGAACCTTGGGGTCCCTTCCAACCCAGACCAGTCTGGGATTCTATGATTCTATGATCCCATCTGCCTTAAAGCCACTCTCAAATCAAAAGAGAATCTTCCCAAAAAGCACAGACTGAGACTAATAAAGACACCTGAAAGCACACCAATCCACAGAGGACAAAAGCAAAGATTTACTCAAGGTATCTGAGGCAACCCAGAATCATTGTTTACACATCCAAACACCAAACATGATTAGCTGACATCTCCATTACTGGAAAAAAACCATCTGCCAAGCCAAGCACATGGCACTGAACCGTAACAGCAAATTATTTCCTCTTGCTGTCATTATCTGGAGTCTCTTTCCTGGATCTCTACTAACAATTCCTGGTGTCTCCCTAGGCTGAGCGCTCCTGCTACAGCCAGCAAGATGCTGAGCTCACTCCAGGTTTGCTCTTCTGGAGCTATTTATTACACCAGCAAATCACAGCACAGATGTTATCTTCTAAAACATCCAGGCTGGGTAAGTTAGCAGGCAGGGAGGGTGGGCTTCTAGGTATGCACCTTCATTAAAGCCAAACCAGAACACACCCCAGCCAAAAGCACCCCCAAAGCCCAACTTGGTGTGCGAGTGCATTGCTAGACTTGAAAGGTTATTTAAGTGCCAGGGGTGCCTGACATATGGACCTGACTGATCCTGAAATCCTCAGAGCAGATTGTGCCACATTTAGCTCTGACTTGGAAGGCCCCTGGGGTCCATTGTGGCCACTCAGTGTCTCCCCAGCCACCTGTGGGGCTGCAAACAGCAAAGGAATCAACTCCATCGGCTTGACCGCAGCCTGCCCAGCACTGCTTCCAAAAAGACCCACTCTCCAACACCACAAAGGACATTTGAGACTGCCCCCACCCCCCTGCCCACACCCCTCATTCCCATCAGCTCTGGAGCCAAGTTTACAAACCCCTCCTTAACCAACAGGACATCCATCTACACTGCCCTGCCACCACCAATGGTAATGGAAGCAGGTTCCTCAAAAGGGAACGCTCCAGAGTGAGCCACATGGCAGCCAGATTGTGTGGGCTGCACAAAGACCAACCCTCTGCAACCCGTCACCACTGACAGAGGCACCTTGAGATCCAGGGGTGTCACTGGGGACACCTCCAGAACAGATCCCTGCTCAAACACTTGGCTCTTGCCATGTTTGGTATCACAGTCTGCAGCACACACCCCAACCAAACCTGAACTCTCCTTTACAGAGCTGGAGAACAAAACTCAGTCTTTCCATGCTTTGGTATATCTTTTGTTCCCCTTCTCCCCTGAAAGCTGCAGTCCTTTGCTAGGACACAAATGGTAATGCGCTTGAAGGCATGTGTGCAGTAAGCCACTCCTAGGGCACCAGGTGCTCTGCAAACAACAGAAATCTGGTGTGGAGAACCCATCCATTGGCTCAGCAACCTCTCCCAATGTCATAGAATCCCAGCCTGGTCTGGGTTGGAAGGGACCCCAAGGATCACAGAGCTCCAACCTCCCTGCCACAGGCAGGGCCACCAACCTCCAGGCCTGGAGCTACACAAGGTTGCCCAGGGCCCCATCCAACCTGGCCTTGAACACCCACAGGGACGGGGCACCCACCCCCTCTCTGGGCAGCCTGTTCCAGCCCCTCACCACTCTCTCTGCAAAGAACTTCCCCCTAAGAGCCAGTTTAAACCTTCCTTCCTTCAGCTTCACTCCATCCCCCTTGTCCTGCCATTGTCTCCCCTCTGAACAAGCTGATTCCCCTCCTGTTCCTCTGCTCCCTTCAGGGGCTGGGAGGCTGCAATGAGGTCCCCCCGCAGCCTTCTCTTCTCCAGGCTGACCCAGCCCAGCTCCCTCAGCCTCTCTTTGTAGGGGAGCTGCTCCAGCCCTCTCATCATCTTCATGGCTCCTCTGACCCCTCTCCACCAGTTCCCCATCCTTCTTGTACTGGGGCCCCAGCTCTGGCCACAGGATTTCAGCTGGGGCCTCAGGAGGGCAGAGCAGAGAGGGACAATCCCCTCCAGCCCTTTCATAAGAGTAACTGCAACATCCTTTCCTGTACAGGGATTAGTGTCACAGCCAACACAAAAACCTGCAGCACCAAAAGGGGAGCGACCATCTAGGGGGGAGATCAATGCCAGTACTGGCAGGGTAGGTACAGCCACGTGCACCCCAACTGACAGCGAACACACGTTCAACGCCACTTTGGCCCAGGTCTCCCCCAAGCCCCCACTGGGTCCCACACCTTGTCACCACCTCTTTCCTCCTCTCATCCTGACCAGGAACACGGAGGGGAGGAACAAACTCGTGTCCTTTGCCTTTTCAGGGCGGCCCTGCCATCAACTCACCAGCACACGGTCTCCAAGGCGCAGGTCCTTCTCGCCCTTCTTCACAGAGCCGCTGTCCGACAGGTTGGAGCCGGACTCGTTGCCCGTCTTCATGGCGCTGTTCAGCACGCTCTCGCGCAGGGGAATGACCCGAGTGGACAGAGGTGGCGTGGCTGTCCCCGAGTGCAGAGACAAGTTCTGAGCTGTCAAGGAGTCCACAGAAGGGGCGTCGCTCCCCGAGCCCTCAGCCACGGGCTGCCGCGTCAGCTTGGACGGTCGTGTAAATATCCCCTGCAGCGGCTGGCACTCGAAGTAACGGACTCCTCCCACAGAGCCATCGTTCTTCCCCACTGGGTCATCCAGAACAACCCCTGCCCACTGGCCAGGAGCAAACTGCGTCTCCCCAAGATACTGGATCACACCTGGCTTCACTCCGTTTACCCAAACACGTTCGCCCACCACAAAGTCTCCCAGGAAATCGTCGCCCACCTCAGCAACCTTGGAACCCGACTTCTCGGTGCCGGCGGTGGAGGTGGGACCTTGCTTGTGTAAAGGTGAGCCTGTGAAGCAAGGGAAAAGAGGGTTTGGTATGAGAAGAAATCCTAAAAAGGCAGCTAAAACATCAGGAAAAGGGCACTTCAAAACCAAAACGTCTGGGACCACAACTTAGCTGGAGGTTTGCACCAGGTGAAGGTTAAAACCTGGTT
Organism: Porphyrio hochstetteri; assembly: GCA_020800305.1. Taxonomy (NCBI): domain Eukaryota; kingdom Metazoa; phylum Chordata; class Aves; order Gruiformes; family Rallidae; genus Porphyrio; species Porphyrio hochstetteri. The sequence goes on from CM036925.1 coordinate 12,126,858, forward strand.
ACTTACACACCTTCCTCAGAGGAAATCGAGCTGCAGAGGTCTCTGTGCTGCCTGGTTTCTGGTCTCACATGCAGCACTGAGCTGACCCCATGTCTTCATCCCTCCCTCCTTACAATGCCCACGTAGCCTCAGCCCCGTCGCAGCACCAAAGGGTATTGTGCACAGCAGCACTGGTGCAAGGGAGCTCCAAAGGACAGAAGCAGGGGCATGTGGTTAAGGACTGAAAGGAGACCAAGGAACTACTGCTTTGAAGAAAAGTGCCAAAGTCACCCTTTCATCCAAAAATTAAAGGAACATAAAAAAAACCAATAAATGTGTGAGGCACTGATGTTTTAGTGCAGGTGATAGAACTCCATGTGTCCAGATACAGGCACAAGGTCCAAGCATTTAGAGTCACAGAATCCCAGACTCCCAGGGGTTGGAAGGGCCCTGGAGAGCTCATGGGGTCCAACCCCCTGCCAAAGCAGCTCCCCAGCTCATATTGCACAGGGCGGCGTCCAGACGGGGCTGGAATCTCTCCAGAGATGGAGACTCCACACCCCCCTGGGCAGCCTGTCCCAGGGCTCTGGCACCCTCACTGGGGAAAAGTTCTTCCTCTGCTCTAACTTGCAGCCATTGCCCCTTGTCCTGTCTCCACAGACACTGAGAAGGGGTTGGCCAATTCCCCCTGCATCCCATACTTAAGATATTTATAAACATTAATTAGGTCCCCCTTGAGTCTTCTTTTCCCTAGACTAAACAGCCCCAGCTCACTCAGCCTTTCCTCACAGGGGAGATGCTCCAGGCCCTTCAGCATCTCCACAGCCTCCTCTGGCCTCTCTCCAGGACATCCCTGGCTTTTTTATCCCAGGGAGCCCAGCACTGGACACAACACTCCAGGTGGGGCCTGGCCAGGGCAGAGCAGAGGGGGAGGATCCCCTCCTGTGACCTGCTGGCCACACTCCTCTCGATGCCCCCAGGATCCCATTGTCTCTCTCAGCCCCCAGGGCACACTGCTGGCTCATGGCCACCCTGTCATCTCCCAGGACCCCCAGGTCCTTCTCCACAGGTCCTGAGTCCCACCAAGGGCATTAATAGCTCCTGTGGGACCATGGGGATGTCTCTGCAGATGGCTCTGTTTCCCCAGCTGCTGTGCCCTTTGTGGGAGCAGACCCCAGCCAGGAGCAGAGCCCTGCACAGCACAGTTATCAACAGGGAGCATCCGACACGCTGAGCGCAATACAACCCGCTGTAAACAACACTTTTACTCTGGTATCAGCCTGTCAAGCTGAAGCCAGAGCTCCTGCAAGGCTTCTCTGCGCTGGGAGGTGATGCCCTCTCCTGCTCCTGCTCTCCAGCACACCCTTGATGGAATAAACTCTCTGTAACACACAAGGAGTCCCTTAAATATGTGACGGGCACCTGCATCACAAGGACAGCACGAGCACTTGGGTTTGCAGGGATCCCAGTGTCGCTGACCCCAGTTGTCAAAGTCTCCTATCACAAGCTTTGGGCTGGCAGCCTAGGATCCAGGGGAATGAAAGACAAGGACATAGGAATCACAGAATCACAGGATCACCAGGTTGGAAAAGACCTTTAGGATCATCAAGTCCAACCATTCCCATCCTGAGCTAAACCAGATCCCTAAGTACCTCATCTACCCTTTTTTAAACACACCCAGGGAAGGTGACTCAGCCCCTCCCTGGGCAGCCTGTTCTAGAATCTTCAGTAGCACACCCTGAGGGATAAAAGGGGAGGTTAAGGAAACAAAAAAAAATCCCAACCCCCAAAAAACACCACATAAGAGATTGGGGAAATAAACTCTCAAAGTATGATCGTGCAAATCATTCAGCGTGGCCCTTCAGTCACCCTCAGCTCTTGGCAGCACCGAGGTCCCAGGAGTGCTTGGTGCAGGATGTGTGCATTAGGGTCCCACACATCCTGCACTCCATGGAAGCTTCCTGCACTCTTCAGCCCAACTTCAGGGTGAAGTTTCTGGGTGCCACCCGCCAGGAAAGCCCAGAGGACAGCCAGAAGTTTTTATTCCCTACCAGTCAATTTGGCAGCTGCAAAGACCAGTCAAACTGGAGCACTAATCTGAAATGAACTGTGAAACTCGTTCAGCCTCAGCCATCACTATTGCTCAGCCTCCACCATTTCCACAGCTCTTCCAGAAGTAATGGGCCTGACAGACTACACTCAGCTCCTAGAAAGCCTGAAGAACATCAAAGCTCTGAAACCAAGATTACTTCAAAGCTTTGCTAAAGGTCTAATGCCAAGGGAAAGCAAAGGGCACCAGCGCTTGGAGAAGGAACCTGCAGTTTCTGCTGAGGTCGCTGCACAAGAGGGACTAATGCTGACAACTCTGCATCTCATTAGACTCCAGAGCCCACACTAGTGTCAAATCCCCACAGCACCATTGCAGCAGCTGGTCGTGGCTCCTGTAAAGAGCTGTACCTCTGCCTGGGCTGAGCCAGGTCCCAACAGGGACGGATCAGCTGTTACAGCATGATCACACAGCCTGCCTCCACTAGCTCGCTAGCCTTGGGGGCTGGAGCTGGAACAGCTCCTGAAGGAGTTCTGAAGGGGCACACACAGCCATTCAGGAGGCCCTTCAGAAAGGGCAGTGATAGAAATGGTTAGCAGCAGCAGCAGCAGAGCCCACAGCGCTCCTGGCAGAGCTCAGCCCTGGGAAGAAGGGATGTGCTGTGGTCCCAGACCTGCCCTCTCAGGGCCTCTGGGCCCTACTCTGAGAGCTTCCTCAGCCTCATGCAGTCTTCATTAACTAATTTATATTTTTTTTTGCACTAGTGCCAGACTTCCAAGCTTGTGTTTCTCTCCATCTGGTCCTGTACAAGGCAGTACCTCTACAGCAGCACCATTAGGGGCACAGCATTACACTCACCAAACAGTTCCACCTTAAGAACTGAAAGCCAAAAGACTCTAAAGACACTTGGACCTTTCACTCTTTACAAAAGGCTTTAAATAAAAAGGAGAAGCAGGGTTCCACCCATGGGAAACAGAGCAGAAAGGCAGGCCACCACTTTGATTCCGATGCTTAACAGCACGGGCCAGCACAGCAGTTAGATCAGCTGGAGTTAAACTGAGCCATGCTCTATGAAGCATTCTGCTGTAACAGCCAGAGGGGACAGGAGTGATGGGCACAGCTCTCCTTCTGGTGGCACGAGTAGGAGTGAAATTAGAAACACAGCTTTACACCCTGGTTTCACCCCCAGCAGAGCGCCAAAACACACTGATCTCGTGACATGTTTGTGACAGCCAGAGGCAACAGGCCAAGCACAACAGCCAAACTCAGCTCTGGGTGTGGGGAACTATAAGCACAGAAGTCTGGGGGCTCAGCATCTGTATCTACAAGAGATCACAGCTGGTTTTCTAGTCCTGCTGGAGCCTGAGTTTCAGCGTGCTGGCAGTCTCCATTTGGGATGTTCAGTAATGATCAGGATACATGACATTAGCTCTCAAACACCTCTGCACTGTGGCTGGGGTAACCAACCCCTTCGAGCAGAGAAAGGCAGGAAGGGCTGCCCAAGGCTGAACAACCAACCCAGCAGGGTTTAAAGCCATGTCTAGACTCTCCATATTTCACTGTGAGAGCAAATACCTTCAAAAACTTACTTGGACTGGGGAAAACAAACCCCAACAGAACAGTTCACTGGAGGATTGGTGGAGTAACACCAGGATCCCCACAACACCAAGATTTTAGTGGAACTTGATACACTCCATTGGGTTTAGGTGCCTGTCTGACAGGCAGTGTTGCCAGACTACAGTCTGATTTCAGGCTCCAGGGCACTGCAGTCAGAAGCATTATTACACTTTAGCATGAGGTGAAGGACTCAGAAGGATAGGAGGATTTGAGTGAGGAGCTCCTCACTGCTGCCCACAGGTTCAGCTAACAGGCTTTTGTGCAAGAGAGTCACTTATGCTCAAGCTAAGTTCTTCCTGGCTTTGGGTCCAAGGGACCCATGAACTAGACAGCCACTCAGCATCCCAAGCAGTCTGAGTGGACTAAGCTCTGATCCTCCCAGGCAGGTATCTAGTCACCAGCCCTTCACAAGGTGAAAGGTAGCCATGAGCAACTTGTCTTCAATCCCATGAGTATTTTAGGATAGCCAAAACCAACATTAGCTGGTGGCACTGCTCTCCAGGACCTGACATCTGAGATCCCTGCTCTCCAAGCAGCAATTGCAGCCTAGAGGAAAACAACCCAAGTGCTCAGGATCCCCGAGCTTTTTCCAGCCTACAGGCACCTAAAGAGCTGGTTTGTGTCTGCACTGCTTGTGTTCTGCTGTTTCTGGAGAAGAAAACTCTTCTTGTTCTATTCAGACCCCCCAGTTAAACGCTGAGTTCCAAGGAACTCGCTGAGAGAAAACCAAGGGTACACACCTCAGGTACAAACTAGAGAACAGTTTACACAAGAGAACAACTAAAAATAAAGTAAAAACACCCCAAACCATAGATTATTTCCTTCTCCAACCCTGCCACAACCTGGTGATGCCAACCAAGAAGCCACGGGAACACTCTGAACATTGCTATTGAGCACCTAACTCAGCAGCTCACCTGGAAGCCAGCGATGGAGACAGCTCTTTCCTCCAGGAAGATCTCCTGCTGCTGCTCTGTTCAACACCAACCTGGGGTCCTAAACAGGGCTGGGACAGCAGGTCCTGCCTCCCTCCCTCTCGCTGGGATGGGGCTCCAAGACCCAAGCAGCAGTGAGCAGGACCTTTTCCACTTGGGCTTTCCAGCTTTGTGACCCTATTGTGTTCATTAATGGCTCATTCTTTTCAGGTTAAATGGTCTTCCTGTAGGTCACAGCTTTCAGGGCTGAACAACAACTTATAAATCAAAACCACACAAAGCATCTGCTAAACACACAGCTTATCCAGCTCCAGATCTCTATTTTCCCTCTGGCTTTCAGAAAGCCCAAGCATGATGCAGGACCTGGGCTTAGGGTCCTTTTTGCAAACTCCTCCCATGAGTTTTAGGGGCCCACACTAACAGGACACAGATATTTCAGGTGCCAAGCAAATTCCTGAGAGCCAAGAGCTGGAGAGGTTAAAGGTTTCAGCCAGAACTTCAGCCTCTCATTACTGTGTCAATGAGAGCCCTGTGTCCACAATCCTTGGAAGCACAAGGACTTCTGCCAACAGGAGGGGGACTCTCCAGCCTCTTGGAAACACCTGCTGTAGGAAGAGGTGAAGAGACAGATTTGTGGGGTGAAGGAACAAGAAACCTCCTTTCAAACAAACCCTGAACATTGAAGCAGGAGGAACAGAGCACTTGTTCTGCAGCATCAGCCAGGAGTTACATCCCTGCAGGATCCCCAGTGAGATGCTCAGCCTCGTGCTGTGTGTCAGTGCCATTCACATCCAGTGAAACCATGCATCCCCTCGCTCCCTCCACTGCTTTCCACCTCCCACAGCACTTCAGTTGCTCATTTCTTATCACCAGGCAATTGAAACAAAGGAGAAAGGAAGCTGATTTCTAAAGGGGAGGAGGAAGAGGAAGGAGAAGAGAGTTTAGCATGAGAAGCAGTGCACAGTGACTGTTGTCCATGCATTTCCTACTCCCCACGGGACCCTTTTGTAATCTTACTGCTCCCAAGACACATGCCAGGCATCCCAACTGCCAGAGGAATCAGAAACACAACAGCCTGTTGTGTTGCCATGGGAATCAGGAGATGGGCAGCTCATTGATAAAAAACAGAGGCATCTTAGATGTAAAAGAAAGAAAAGAAGACAAATAAAATAGAAACCCCACATATACCAGTGGTACCTACGCCAGAAGGGAGGGAGAAACGAGAAGACACATGGGGTTTATGAGAGCTGTGCAGGGTCTTCTCCCTTCTCTGTTTTAATTGCCAGAGTTTTTACCCTCAAATCCCACCACATGAGAAAACAGCCTGATGTACTGCACAGAACTGCCCTCCCTCCCCATGGCAATCAGCTTCTCGTCTGCTGGAGAAGCCATTACCCAGCAAGACAAGCTGTGCCAGCCTGGGAGAAGCAGCATCGCTGACACAAGACCTGAACACACCACGTCCTCACTGTGCTGGTCCCCTGTGACCTCTCACACCTCTCACTGCGCAGCCCCACGACCGAATTAACCAGTCAAAAACCTTGGGTACCAGCTCTGCCCCCAGGCAGGGCTCCAGGGCTGCCCCACAACCAGAGGAGCCTAACGCCTGTCTGAAGCCAGAGCAGGCTTTGCCAGCTGGAAACCCCTGCTGCTGGTCGCTGGGGTGCCAGCTAAAGGGAGTAACAGATGTTTTGACTGCCCCAAGGATGAGGTATGAGCACAAGAAGCTTTGGAGCAGCCGGGCAGTTGCTGGGCTCAGTGCCCAGGCGATGGCACGGGGCTCTGCTCTCAGCAGGGAGGTCAGACCCTGCCCAAGCTGCAGCTGTATGTGGGGCACCCAATGCTGGTGATGGAAGGCACCTTCCCACCCTGCACCACACGCTGTCAGATAGAACAGCCGGGCTTTGTCTTCACAGCCAAGAACCAACAGCTCCCAGCTCTCTGCTGCTCACCTACAGCTCTACATTACAATTCCTATTTGGGTAGGGAGGCTCTTCAGAGGGATCTGAACAGGCTGGATCCATGGGCTGAGACCAAGGGGATGAAGTTTAACAAGGCCAAGTGCAGAGTGCTGCACATGGGACATAATAACCCCAGGCAGAGCTACAGGCTGGGGGAGACTGGCTGGAGAGCTGTCAGGCAGAGAAGGACCTGGGGGTGCTGGGTGACTGCAGGCTGAACATGAGCCAGCAGTGTGCCCAGGGGGCCAGGAAAGCCAATGGCATCCTGGCTTGTGCCAGAAATAGTGTGGCCAGTAGGTCTGGGGAGGGGATTGTGCCCCTGGACTGGGCACTGGGGAGGCTGCACCTTGAGTGCTGGGTCCAGTTCTGGGCTCCTCACCATCAGAAGGACATTGAGGTCCTGGAGCGAGTCCAGAGAAGGGCAACCAGGCTGGGGAAGGGGCTGGAGGGCAAATCCTCTGAGGAGCAGCTGAGGGAGCTGGGGGTGTTGAGCCTGGAGAAGAGGAGGCTGAGGGGAGACCTTCTCCCCACCTACAACTCCCTGAAGGGGAGGGTGCAGAGAGGTGGGTGATGGTCTCTTCAGCCAGGGGACAGGAGATGGGACAAGGGGCAATGGGCTCAAGCTGTGCCAGGGCAGGGTCAGAGCAGATGGGAGGGAAAAGTTCTTCCCTGAGAGAGTTGTTGGGGCCTGGCACAGGCTGCCCAGGGAGGGGCTGAGTCACCTTCCCTGGGTGTGTTTAAAAAAGGGGAGATGAGGTACTTAGGGATCTGGTTTAGCTCAGGATGGGAATGGTTGGACTTGATGATCTTAAAGGTCTTTTCCAACCTGGTGATCCTGTGATTCCATCAGCCTGTCTGGGTCTGCTGCATCATTCCATCTCTGAGCACAACACTACAGAAATTCAGTAATGGATGGAGAGCAGAGCTGGTCAGAGCTTCCACTACAGAGAAAGGCAGGGAAGGGGATGGTCCAGAGTCCCTACTGACAACGGGAGCTGGTCTCCCAGGCAGGAGGGAAGGAACAACACCCTGCTGCTCCTCCAGACACAGGCAGGGAGAAGGGGCTTCATTTGGCTGTGGCAGCAGTGGCCAAATTCCTCAGAGCTGAAGGGGTGTCCCAGGGGAGAAGGGCTGGCTGCTGCCTTCACAGCTCTCCATGACAGAGAGGCCTCACCACATGTACTTCGAGGTGCCCACACAGGGACTGGAGCTTCTCAGAGCAGCTTGGATTACACAAACACTGCTGGCAATCAAGGACAAGTTGTCCCCCTTGGCCATACCCAAATTCAAATTACTGAGCCCAGCAACGAAGCAGCTGTTTCCTGCAAGATTTCACGCTGCAGAAGAAGGCAGAAAGAGAGAAGAGGCGACTGTGAGAGAAAGCAAGGCTGTGCAGGGATAGCTGGATGCCTGGCAGTGCTGGGGGAGGGAGCAGCCCAAGAGATTTATGGCTGGCTTGGAAACAAGGACTGAAAGCTCTGCAAGTTCAAAGCTGAAGAGTTGGGGGCTGTAATCTGGCACAGCAGCGAGCTCTGCAGCTGGCACCCTGAAAATCTATTGCCCTGCTGCTCCCTGGAATAACCCCCATGGCATGGATATTAAGATCCAAGTTCAGCATCACAAGCTATAGCTCCTTTGAATAGAGGAGACCTACCTAGAAAGAAATTTGTGATGAGGTGGAAGGGAAAGAGGACAGCAAAAAAGCACACAAGACTTACAAATGAACAAGCAGGATGGAACAAGCACCACTGCAAAGCTGCCTGGCACCAAACACAAGGAGATGCCCATTGAGGCAGAGATTTGTCTTCACAAAGGCAGCAGAGAAGGGCACTGAACCTCAAACAGAGGAACTGAACAAAGGCTTTCTGATGAAGGTCTCATTCAGGAGGCTGGCTGGTACGAAGTCTGCTCTGCCACAGGCGAGACAGGCATTCTTGGTGCCCACTGGAGATGGGAGGGATGGAGAACCCCGGGCGTAGGCAGCTCTGCTAGATCAGATCTGGCCTCACTGTTAAATGAAACAAACAGCACAGGTATGTTGGGTTTGAGGATTTGAAGTTTTTCAGGTAAACAATGGTGTTGCCTGAAACACACCAAGCAGATAGGTTTCAGCAGCACAAGGCACTAGGGAGGCAAGTGACTCGTAGAAAATGTATGAGGTTCCTTTCACTGAGGGATAATTAACTTGCAGCCTATAGATAGATCTATCCATCTCAAGATTACACTCCTAATTTTTTACATTTTCTAAACTTGAAGTATATTCTTTCAACATTCATGTTTCAATACAACATTTTCCAGCCTGAAAATAGGGTCCATCTACCAGACCTCTGGAGCAGCACCCTGTCTTCCCAGCAAAGGATGAAAACAACCCCCCCCGAGTGTGAAGAGTCTTCCAAGTTTGAGAAGAACTGAGCACCCATGCCCTCCTCCACAGCTTGTGCCTCTAGAAATAAGTCACAGGCATGTCTGAAAAACTAGGGCTATGCTAACACAACCCCCAGTGCATCATGGAATAACACAGGCTTCATTCTCCCATAAATAAGGAATAAAATCACTTCAACTAGAGAATATCCCACTTGGAAGCATTATTCACTTTATTCACCACTGCTTGTTCTACCTAGGTGGTGTTTTTCCGTTTACACAAGCCCTGAGCTGTAAAACTTCATTAAACTAAATTCATGTCCCCCCAGCCCCAGCCCAAACTGGTTTATCCTTGCCCACACCATTACAACTCCTAAGAGACTTAAAGACAGAAAGGAGTGTTAGAAAGCAGCAGCCCCAAGAGTGAGAATGCCGACTGGGGGAGATACACTTACAGGGATGGCTCCTACCAGGCACAGGGAGCTTCCTTCCAGCAGCCCAAGTGACGCACGGCACAGCACAGCCTCCCCTCCAACCACCAGCACGCCCCCACACGCATCTCCGGCCCTGCGGCTCCACAGCTGTAATCACACCAGTATGTTCATCTTCTTTTGAAACCCAAGCACAGAGCTAACTCCTCAGAGCCTCTTCTTCTGGTGGAAGCAGGGAGCAGCTCGGGGACGAGCTGAGCCTGACCCCGCCATGCCTGCGCGCCGCGGCACGGGCACAGCTGCGCGGGGCTCCTCAGGCTGGGGGAATGTGCAAGGCACACGCGTGGCATCAGGGCTGCTGGGGCAGAAGGCAGGACAGCTGCTCCCAGCAAGCTGATCCCATGACTAAAGGAAAGCGAAGGAGGCAGGCACAGGCCTTTAACGAGGCGCCTAACAAGCGATTTCCCAGGCAGAGCACTTCAGTCTCGGGACACCTCCTGAACTGGAGACATTCATCTTGAGCACCAGATGCTGCAGAGAGCAGCCAAGCAAAGCAGAGTGCTTTCTCTGCACCAGAAAAGCAGCCAAGCAGCAGGGCTTTGGATTGTCACAGCCTCTTTAAATGGAGGTCTATTTTTTCCTCTCATTCCCACGTAAAACCCGCTCCCACAGACTCTGCGAGCCCTAGGGCATGAGGGGAGAGAGGAGCACCCAAGCAGTGTGCTGCTCAGGCAGGTGCACACAGAAAGGCTGCTGATTTAGTCACGTGGAGATGATGGGATCAGACTGCTGCCAACAACATGCAGAGGAGAAGATACCAACAAAACAGCCTGGCTTGGTCCTTTGAGAGAGTCTGTGGTCAGACTGAGCCAGATCAGGGGATCAGCAGCTCCATGAACAACAGCCAGTACAGGGAGCACGATGCAGGAGAAGCTGCTGCACATGTGTAACTCTGTATTTACCCACAGTACATAACCCCAGTAGCTGTGCACAAGCAGCGTGGCTGTACCCCTGCAGCCCAGGGGAAAGGAAGGTTAAACGACTGGGAGAGAGCCCAGTTCGACTCCAGCTTTGGCACAGACCACCTCTGGGTAGAGTACTTACGCCAGCCATGTAACAGGCGTTGTAACTCTCTTACATCCTCCCAGCACTCAGATAATCTGGGTACCCCATTCAAGACCGATTAGCTTTACAGCCTGGTGTGACAGCTGATGAGCCATGCCACTCATACTCGAGCTCCTGCTGCTCCATCAGCTCAGGACCAGCAGCACTTTGGAAGCTCACATAACTTCAGCTCAAGCTCAAAGCACCCTTTAATCCAAGCCAGAGGTGAATCTGCACAGCTGGAACTTGCAAGCTCAGGCAGCAAGTGCTCTGCTGGCACCTGGGAGGTCTGCCCCATGCAAAGGGGCAATAGATCGCATCAGTAAGATCTTCCCCACTCTTTGTCTCTCTTGACAGGTAACTTCTCATTTCTACCTGCTGAAGCTCAGAAACATTTCCTAGGTACCAGCATAAGCTTCTCTCTGTTTCCAATATCACTTTGCTCTGCTTCCCTCCAGCAGGAGCGGCGCTGATCTTCCCAGTGATCACTCCTTGCAAGAGCTCCCAGCCTGCGGCCAGGAAAGGTACTTTCTCAAGCCCTGTCTGCAGCCAGGCTTGAGGGGAAAGGGACAAACATCCAACACCTGACATGTTCCTGTGGTTTAACCCAGCCAGCAGCTCAGCCCCAGCAGCCACTCGCTCCCTGTGCCCCACGGGATAGGGAAGGAAACAGAAGGGTAGGAGGGAGAAAGCTCACGGGGTGAGGAGCAGGAGAGGCCTCGGCTCTGTGCAAGCTCTGCTCAGCAGGAACAAAACCATCCCTGGGTTACCAACCCTGTTCTCAGCACAGCACCAGAGCACAGCCCTGCACCAGCTACGGTGAAGGGAACTAACCCCAACCCAGCCCAACCAGCACACATGCAATAGCAGAGGAGGATGCTTGGTCAGCTCCCTGTCAGCATGCAGAGACACACACTTGTTTCAGTGTAACCAGCTGTCCTGGCAGGCAGCAACGAGTTAAGGCACTGTTCACTGACCACTGGGATGGGGAAACCTCCCAGGAGCCAGCAGTGTGCTCCTGCATCTCGGAAGGGCAATGGGATCCTGGGCTCCATCAGCAGAGGGGTGGCAGCAGGGCCAGGGAGGGGATTGTCCCTCTCTGCTCTGCCCTCCTGAGGCCCCAGCTGGAGTCCTGTGGCCAGAGCTGGGGCCCCAGTACAAGAAAGATGAGGATTCTATGGAAGCAGTAGAAAGGCAAGCACCATGCTTTCCATCTAGTACATGCTATTTTCCCTTCCTCAGTAGAAACACAACAGCAATACCATCCCCTTGACTCACCCACCCCACTAGCCCAAAAGAGAGTCACTTCATGGGCCATCTGCAGCACCCCCCAGATCCCAGGGGGGAACTGTAGGAGAGGTAAAACCCAACATCTCTTAATTGCCAAACAAAGTTGCACACAAGCCCAGGGCTGCCCTGTGCTGAACAGAGCTCTGATTCATTGCTGCACCAGCCATTCGCTGCTGCAGCCATACATCCATGCACAGACCCCGCAGGCTATGCATCTCCTGCTGCCACACAATGGGCAGATTGTGCCCTGATGCAGAATGCAGACTCTGTTGGGCTGCCTTTGTTTTGCCTAACCTAATAGAAAGGATATTTGAGAGCAGATTAACACTGAGTCATCTACTTTAGTCCAGATATCTGGCTTAAACAGCTGAGTATCCGATTCAAAAGGCAACGAGCTGTGCACCAACAGGGACTATCTGCAGAAAATCCAAATCCCCTGTTTGCAGTGGGGATCTGATCTCTTATTTTATGGCTTTTTCTAAGAAAAAAAAGCATGACCATGATGTAGCTCTGACCCTAAGAAAACACCTGAGCTATGCAATGTGCATACCTGCCACGGGTTTCTCTCTCAAGCCCAAGAGCTGTAAGACTTGGTGATGACCACCAGTGACAGACCATACACCTTTCCAGGGTGCTGCAGAGCCAGGAGCAGCGTGGCAGAGGGAAATCTACCCTGTGGAGAGAGATCAGGGACGAAGCTGTGGGAGTGGGCTTGTTGAGCTGTACTAAAACACCAGCACATGGTCCCACCAGGCATCCTGACTACCCAGGAGCACACAGTATGCTCCCAATCCCAGTACATCTTACTGGTTTGAAAGACTCACACACGAGCTGTCGCTCTGTTTATGGCACATCATCACCAGCTGGTCAGTTTTGTGCTGTTGCACTCTGGGCACATCCTGCCAGGGCAGCAGCAGGACAGTGAGGGTGACATCCTCAAGCCCTTTCTCAGGGTCAGGACTTTCTTACCATCTTACCATCCTTACCTGAAATTTTTTGTTCAATGTCCACAGGAAGCCCTTCCAAATTCTGGCTGGGTTTTTTTTTTTTTGAGCAAATACCTCTAAATATAATACTCTGCAATAACCAACACTGTGAAATAAATCACACAGCAATACAGAAGGCTCCTCTCATCTTCAGGGCTGTAAATCCTAAACAACTGCACGGGTTTAAGGGTGAAACAGGAGAAGCACACCCCAAGTGCAGGTCTGAGACACTTGCTCAGTGACTGGGTATCCTCAGCTGAATTACAAATGCTGGATGTTTTCAGACACAGTGAAAAGGATGAGGGGAGCAGCAGGGGAGTGGGAAGGCAAAAGGGCAGGAATCATAGAATCCCAGACTGGTCTGGGTTGGAAGGGACCCCAAGGATCACAGAGCTCCAACCCCCCTGCCACAGGCAGAGCCACCAACCTCCAGGCCTGGAGCTACACAAGGTTGCCCAGGGCCCCAGCCAACCTGGCCTTGAACACCCCCAGGGATGGGGCACCCACCCCCTCTCTGGGCAGCCTGTTCCAGCCCCTCACCACTCTCTCTGCAAAGAACTTCCCCCTCAGATCCAATTTAAACCTTCCTTCCTTCAGCTTCACTCCATCCCCCTTGTCCTGCCATTGTCTCCCCTTTGAACAAGCTGATTCCCCTCCTGTTCCTCTGCTCCCTTCAGGGGCTGGAAGGCTGCAATGAGGTCCCCCCGCAGCCTTCTCTTCTCCAGGCTGAGCCAGCCCAGCTCCCTCAGCCTCTCTTCGTAGGGGAGCTGCTCCAGCCCTCTCATCATCTTCATGGCTCCTCTGACCCCTCTCCACCAGTTCCCCATCTTTCTTGTACTGGGGCCCCAGCTCTGGACACAGGACTCCAGCTGGGGCCTCCCCAGGGCAGAGCAGAGAGGGACAATCCCCTCCCTGTCCCTGCTGCCACCCCTCTGCTGATGGAGCCCAGGATCCCATCACCCTTCCGAGCTGCAAGAGCCACTGCTGGCTCAGGGGAAGTTTCTCATCCCCCATGACACCCAGGTCCTTCTCAGAAAGGTCCTGGGTGCAGGAGGAAAACCTGCTGTCCAGGGTAACTGTCCTGCTTTCACCTGACTCACAGGGTGATGGGACAAGACCTAGTTCTCCGAGTTGTCTTTGTCCATAAAACACAGATTAATACTGACCTACCCCCCAGCCTCTGGCTTCACAGGGGGTGAAGCATTCAGTGTCTTAGAAAGGTTTCATAGGTGCTTAGCAGGCTTGTAATGACAGAGAGAATGACTTCAGCTGGTGCTTGGTAGAGGCACATCAGGCAACTTGGGAGAACTCCTCAGCAGCAGTTACCCCAGTGTAACGCTGCCCTGCAAAGCAGAGCACCAGCAACACTGAGTTCTTGGGGTATGTTTGGTTTTTAAGAGGTATTCATGGCAAACGTCATTTCAAATCCCCACAGACAGATATTTCCCTTCTCCCAAGGAATTCTGTAAACAAGATGAAGTGATTGAAGCTGTCTGCTGCATCCTCCAGGCCACCTGCGACCCCAGCGGGGAAGCACATGAGGGGACACTGTCACCACGCTGGAAAACAGCCACATTTCATAGTAGAGAATCCATCAACCCTGCTCTGAATGGAGCTGCCTAAGTCAGGCAGCCCAATTTTGGGCAGCTCTTACTACTATGAGTAAGATGTTACGTGGGAGTTTTCCTGCAGGCTTCACCACCAAGTAAAATCATCATTGCATCAAAAATAAATGAAGGGGGGATTGTTTTCCAACATCTTTACAAAAAGTAACTATCTATCCTGCTGGGCCCAAAATAAAAAGAGCAAAACCTCTGTATTTTTAAGCTTTTGGAGCTTTTAAGGCTTTTGTAGAGACCAGTTCACCCATTTAACTCCTTGCAAGGAAGATGCTCCCAGGCAGGGTCAGGATGGTAAATTCAGACCAACAGCCACTGCCCCATGGTAACAGCGTAGTGCCACTGTAATCCCATGGATCCTCTTCCCAAATCCACCTATGCCAAAGGGAATGTTGCCCTTGATTTCAGTGACTGTTGGCTCAGGCCTCTAATGATTAATCTGCTCTTGCTGGATTAGCTCAGTTGTTCAAGGCAGAACATGCAGGGGCAGATTCTGCCCCCTTACCCCAGCGGGTGTAACTGCAAACCTGCCCATGTTACTACAGACTGACTGAATAGGATTTGGTTTGTTCCATTCAAACCACCACAGGCTGAGCATCTGTGGGATGCAGATTTTTTCCCTCCCTGCTGTTCTGCAAGGAGTGACAGACACAGAGAGCAGGAGGATGTCTGACCTCCCTACACCTTCGGCACGTGCTCACATCTCAGCCTGCAAGGAGTGCCCTGAGTACTGGGGATTAACTATAGCAAATCCTTCTAAGAGCATCTAATGATTAAGACAATTAAAACCAGACTCTCAGTTGTCTCTAGATGTCACCTGCAAAGCTGATTAAATCAAGACTGATTCAATGCCCTTTTATATTGCTTGGAACACACCAAACTGCTTCTCCTCAGAGAGGAAGGCAGCCAAAGGTCCTTTCCACCTTCAAGAGAGGAACCACAAGGGGTGGGGGCACCATCACCTCCAAAAACCCCCTAGAAGCCCCCATACAAAATGTATTTCAGACTGCAGGATGGCAGACAGGGGCTCATGAAAGGGATGTGGGAGCTGAATACAAGCCCTGTGTAAACAGTCAAATGGCTGGTCCACGGCTCTAACCACTGCTCAGCAAAGCTGCTCCAGGGGCTGGTGCAGCTCATACCTCTCAGCCACACAGCCCATCAGCCACCACAGCTCCCTTCCCAGCCCCACTCCTCCATTTGAGCTGTGCATCCGTCCTAAATCAGTAAAAAGAGGACTGGCATTTGCAGTTTCTTCTCGAAAACATGCCCTTGCTTGCCTTCAGGTAGCTTCTTGAGCAGATGTGTGTGCACAGGTACTGTGGCTCCTACTACTAATTCATAGATAATCTGCTGATAGGGTAGCAGCCAGAGGCATTTGATGTTCAAACACACTTGTTTGCACCTCATCCTCCTGAGAAACACAACACAGACCTGTTGAGGTAAAACAAGACTTAATCCAACTCCAGAGGCACCAGTGATGCATTTCCAGCCGCATCACTAATCAGGCTCAAGAATGCCCATTGAGGCTTGCAGTGTGGATTGAATTGAGGACAGTGCTCAGCTAACACCCCAAGTTCATAGTAATCAAGAGCCACAAAGCCTTTGAAAAGGCAGGAATTAGCTCCCTACATCTGCACCAGTCCTTCGGCTGCTTTGGCCACTGCAATCCCCTTTCTATTGTTTTAGGCAAAAAGAGCAGTTTAATGTCTGTAATGTATATTTGGAAATGAGAATTAACCAATTAAGACAAAGCCAGGCAGCCTCAGTACTCTCTCCTGCAGCCCTGCAGAAACACCTGTGTGAAGACAAAACCAAACCCATCAACAATTACCTGACAGAAACCCACCCAAGTGATGTCTTATGGCATGAGCTCCTCATAGAATCCCAGACTGGTCTGGGTTGGAAGGGACCCCAAGGATCACAGAGCTCCAACCCCCCTGCCACAGGCAGGGCCACCAACCTCCAGACCTGGAGCTACACAAGGTTGCCCAGGGCCCCAGCCAACCTGGCCTTGAACACCCCCAGGGACGGGGCACCCACCCCCTCTCTGGGCAGCCTGTTCCAGCCCCTCACCACTCTCTCTGCAAAGAGCTTCCCCCTCAGATCCAATTTAAACCTTCCTTCCTTCAGCTTCACTCCATCCCCCTTGTCCTGCCATTGTCTCCCCTTTGAACAAGCTGATTCCCCTCCTGTTCCTCTGCTCCCTTCAGGGGCTGGAAGGCTGCAATGAGGTCCCCCCACAGCCTTCTCTTCTCCAGGCTGACCCAGCCCAGCTCCCTCAGCCTCTCTTCGTAGGGGAGCTGCTCCAGCCCTCTCATCATCTCT
Organism: Porphyrio hochstetteri; assembly: GCA_020800305.1. Taxonomy (NCBI): domain Eukaryota; kingdom Metazoa; phylum Chordata; class Aves; order Gruiformes; family Rallidae; genus Porphyrio; species Porphyrio hochstetteri. The sequence goes on from CM036925.1 coordinate 12,143,513, forward strand.
GTGGCTCCTCTGAACCAGTTCCCCATCTTTCTTGTACTGGGGCCCCAGCTCTGGCCACAGGACTCCAGCTGGGGCCTCAGGAGGGCAGAGCAGAGAGGGACAATCCCCTCCCTGTCCCTGCTGCCACCCCTCTGCTGATGGAGCCCAGGATCCCATCGCCCTTCCGAGCTGCAGGAGCACACTGCTGGCTCAGGGGAAGTTTCTCATCCCCCATGACACCCAGGTCCTTCTCAGCAGGGCTGCTCTCCAGGAGCTCTTCTCCCAGCCTGGAAATATGTCTGGGATTCCTCCAGCCCAAGTGCAACACCTCACTCTTGGCAGTGTTGAGCCTCATTAGGTTCACCCAGGCCCAATAAGAACAATCAATTGGGATAATAAAATCCAGTTTCCATCTCTGTATCCTCGAAGTTGCTGTCAGTGTCTGCTGTGGTTAGGATTTTAGTGATGTTTATACTTGGCTCTGAAATAGAAAGAAACCACTTTGACAGAAAAAAAAAAGAACATTTTCTGTTGGGGTTTTTTCCTGCTGAATCCCATGACTGCCCATGGTGTGGCTGGGCCCCACAGCTCCCACTTTTGGAGGAAAAAAAAATACCTTCAGGGGCCTGCAGGTGAGTCAACAGGATTTGGGGATGCACACTTCGCTCAGCACTTCAGATAATCCTTGGAAAGGAGAGGGGCAAGGAGGCAGCAAGGAGCTGGCCAGGCTTTCGGAGGGATTTACAGGAAGAGCAGTGCAGGCCATGCACAGACACAGCAGCAGCTCTTGTGCAGGGGACAAGAGGATGATCCTAGGGATGACAGCAAATAAGACACTACACGCCCTCTTGCAGCCACCCACACAGCAGACGCTGGGCAAACCAGCCCCTTGTACTCTGCTCTCACCTTGCAGGTAGGAAGAGCTCAGTGCTGGGGCTGCTCTGGATACTCTGCCACTCCTGCAAAGCCCCCTGGTACCAATCCACCATCCCAAGACATCTCTCTTTCTCCATTTTCCAGGAATAAATCTTTTAGAACCTCTCAGGCAAAGGCCAGGCTCGGTGTGGGGCAGTTTCTGCCTGCACTTGGCCAGCTTTGTTGCACATCTACCAGGGTGACAGATGACTCAGAGGAACAAGGCACAGAGAAGCCCCAGCAAACAAGAGCTGCATTCAGCTGGAAGGCTGCATGGCACCCCCAGTGCTGACTGAGGCTTTCAGACTGCAACACATGCCCTGCCTGTGCCTCTGTGCAAAGCCTCCATGGAGAAGACAGGCCCAGGGTCTTTCCTCTCATTTTTCGGTGGGATTCTTTTGTGGGGTTCTTAATGAATTAAAATCAACTGAAAATAACCCAGTGCCACACTGCAACTGGAAATGCAGCTCAAAGCAGCTCGAGAGGTTCACTGCTGGTAGTGTGACAGTCCCTGCCTGGAGTCATAGAACCACAGACTGGTCTGGGTTGGAAGGGACCCCAAGGATCACAGAGCTCCAACCCCCTGCCACAGGCAGGGCCACCAACCTCCAGGCCTGGAGCTACACAAGGTTGCCCAGGGCCCCAGCCAACCTGGCCTTGAACACCCCCAGGGATGGGGCACCCACCCCCTCTCTGGGCAGCCTGTTCCAGCCTCTCACCACTCTCTCTGCAAAGAACTTCCTTCACATCCATTTCTCAATCACAGGTAGGTGCTAGGAGAAACCTGGGGTGGGGGGGTACAGGAACAGCCAAAGTGATCAACCTTATCCTAAGAACTGCCCTTGTGCAACGTGCATCTCCTCTAGCAAAGAGATATAAGGAGACTTCGGTATCTTTGATATGGAGATGAAATTCAGAAATGGGTCTTTCTAATGTTAAATCCCACTTGAGCACAGGAAAGTTTAACTCTGTGTCCAGGGTTGAGTCCTCAGCTGAGGAAAAGCAGTGCCACTCCACCCCTACAGTGCTGGGTTATCACAGTACCTGGGACTTGGCCCATGATCGCTCTCGGCGACTGGACCCTCAAACCAGCCCTTGTGTCTATGCAACAAGCCACGTGTAAACCATGGCTTTTACAATGTTGCTCAAGGAAAGAGTTTATAGAGGGGGAGAGATGATAAAACACAGTCAGTCACTGAAAGAAGAGGAAGCTCAGCCAAAGAAGCCCACGAGTAAAGCAGAGCCCCAGGCCTGGAGGTTGGTGGCCCTGCCTGTGGCAGGGGGATTGGAACTCTGATCCTTGGGGTCCCTTCCAACCCAGCCCAGTCTGGGATTCTATGAATGTACAAGTGACTTAGAGGATATATATCATCCTGATGCTCTCCCCCAGGACTAAGAGGAAAGCCCTTTTTAACCAAGTGAAATGAAAAACATCACATACAAAACTTGCACCTTGAATATCTGCTGAATTACATCGAATAAAAATCCCCACCCAGCAGTCAAAGAAGCCAGAAAGACAAGTCCTAAGCAAAACACATCTCCAACACTTTGGAGCTGTTAATTATATTGCATAATGCAGGCTGTAAATCTTATGTACACACTGGATATAGATCAACCGACACAGAACTCCTTGGAAGAGCCCAGCACAGGGCCACCGAGATGGTGAAGGGAGTGGAACACCTTCCTTTGGGGACAGGCTGAGGGAGCTGGGGCTCTTTAATAAGGTCACCCCTCAGCCTTCTCCAAGCTAATGTTTATAAATATGTACAGGGTGAGAGTCAGGAGGATGGAGCCAGGCTCTGCTCAGTGATGGGAGCGACAGGACAAGGGGCAGCGGGTGCAGCTGGAGCACAGGAAGCTTCATGGGAATATAAGGAGAAATTTTTTCATCATGAGGGTGACAGAGCCCTGGGACAGGCTGCCCAGAGAGGCTGGGTAGTCTCCTTCTCTGGAGACATTCAAACCCACCAGGACATGTTCCTGTGGGATTCAGTCAGGGCGATCCTGCTCTGGCAGGGGCTTGGACTAGATGATCTTTCGAGGTCCCTTCCCACTCCTGATGTTCTGTGACTCTGATCTCACTCACTGCTACCAGCTCTCCCAGTGTTTACTTGTGGGTACCTGTACAGATGCTAACGAGCAAGACAGGAGGCAGCACCTCTCTGTGTCCGCCCTAAGCACCAGAGGACCCATCTGTCTCCCACCCACTCCACACCCTGCCTGGCTTGCTCACTACCTGAGACAGGGATGTTTCCTCACCCCATTTCACCCACCTGGATCCATGCTCACAGTCAAATCTACCTATAGGTAGGGAGTTTCAGGTCCTGTTGAACCACAGAGGCCTTTGCTTTCATGCAGTTGATCAGCTAGGCCAGCTCATGGCCCTGCTGAATTAAGTCCTTACCTTCCTTTGAACTGGTGGTGACAGCAGCTGCAGCAGTCCCCGATGCCCGTCCCACTGGGCTGGAGTGCTTCCCAGCCCGGCCAGGGATTTTAAGTCCACTTGGCTTCAGCATGTTTGCTATCCCTTGTCTCAGGTCCACACACCAAGGCCTCAAAGAGCTGCCTGGTATCACTGGTCAGGTTTCTTGATGATGATGGACCCCTTCTTCCATTGTCACAGACCTGGGGGAGAAGAGCACAAAGAAATCAGCTGGGGAACAGGGGGGAGAGCACCCAACAGGCTCCCAGAACGCAGTGTCCAGCTTCCTCCTTGCATCCCTAGGAGAGTCAGGATCTTGCACTGCTTCTCCTGTAAAAGAAGGGCAATCACAGGATAGACTCAGAGAATGGTCAGGGCTGTCTACCCCAGCCTGTAGCTCTGCCTGGGGTTGTTATATCCCATGTGCAGCACTCTGCACTTGGCCTTCTTAAACTTCATCCCATTGGTCTCAGCTCATCAGTCCAGCCTGTTCAGATCCCTCTGAAGAGCCTCCACACCCTCAGGCAGATCAACACTTCCTCCCAGCTCAGTGTCATCTGCAGACTTACTGAGGGAACATCCAATCCCTGCCTTGACGACCAGGAATTGATGAATTTCCTTCATCCCCCATCTTAACATGACATTCTTTTCCTCAACTTCACAGTCCCACTTGAGGAGTCCTGGGCCACGGCTGAACCCTCCTAGAGCCACTAACCCAGAACTTCAATCAGTTTGGGATCAGATTTAAACCATTTACTGGCCCCAGCCATGCCAGAGCCCTCACCCCAACATGCTAACCATGCTCAGCACTAGGCCTTTGGCACACAGCCCTGTTTTTACAAGACTCTCCAAACTGACAGCAGGAGGAAGCAAGAGGCTGGTGTCCATGATGGGGCCTCCAGCTCCTTCTCTTAAGAACAAATCCAAAACCTTGTATAGAAAAGGGATCTGCAGCAAGACTGAAAAAATATATATACTTAAAACCTAAGTGTGACTACCACCTACTCCTCCATGAAGCCACACATTTAGTTCCATTATACTCAGCTCTGGGGATGTTGCATCTTGAGTATTGTGTCCAGTTCTGGGCCCCTTGCTACAGGAAGGATGCTGAGATGCTGGAGCTCATCCAGAGGAGGGTGTTGAAGCTGGGGAAGGGTCTGGAGCACAAGTCCTGTGAGGAGCTGCTGGGGGAGCTGGGGCTTTTAGTCTGGAGAAGAGGAGGCTGAGGGGAGAGCTCATCGCTCTCTACAGCTCCCTGCAAGGCGGCTGCAGAGATGTTGGGGGTCTCTTCTCTCGGGTGACAAGTGACAGGATGAGAAGGAATGGCTTAAAACTGCCCCAGGGGAGATCTAGGACAGGTATCAGGCAGAATTTCTGTCCTGAAAGGGTTGTCAGGCATTGGCACAGGCTGCCCAGGGAGGTGGTGGAGTCCCCATCCCTGGAGGGATTTAAAGGGTGTGTAGATGTTGTACTTGGGGACATGGTCACTTCATCTTAAGGGGCCCCAATACAAGAAAGATGGGGAACTGGTGGAGAGGGGTCAGAGGAGCCACAGAGATGATGAGAGGGCTGGAGCAGCTCCCCTACGGAGAGAGGCTGAGGGAGCTGGGCTGGTTCAGCCTGGAGAAGAGAAGGCTGCGGGGGGACCTCATTGCAGCCTTCCAGCCCCTGAAGGGAGCAGAGGAACAGGAGGGGAATCAGCTTGTTCAAAGGGGAGACAATGGCAGGACAAGGGGGATGGAGTGAAGCTGAAGGAAGGAAGGTTTAAATTGGATCTGAGGGGGAAGCTCTTTGCAGAGAGAGTGGTGAGGGGCTGGAACAGGCTGCCCAGAGAGGGGGTGGGTGCCCCGTCCCTGGGGGTGTTCAAGGCCAGGTTGGCTGGGGCCCTGGGCCACCTTGTGTAGCTCCAGGCCTGGAGGTTGGTGTCCCTGCCTGTGGCAGGGGGGTTGGAGCTCTGTGATCCTTGGGGTCCCTTCCAACCCAGACCAGTCTGGGATTCTGTGGTCTAGAGGTGGACTAGGCTGTGGTTAGACTCAATGATCTAAAGGGTCTTTTCCAACCCAGGTGATTCTAGGATTCTATAAGCCTTCCCTATGCCACTCACTTCCCAGTAGACAAATGGAATAAAACCTCCAGTCTCCTCGCAAGGCTGATGTGAGAACAAGCACACAGCTCCTCCAGAACTGTCATGGCAAGAAAAGAAAAAAAAAGGAAATGACTAAGAAAAAAAACCTATGCAAAAACATTCCAAATGGATAAAGAAAAACAATGAAAAATTTGAGCCCATCAGCCAAAAGGAAGCTGATGGGGATGCAGAGGGAAGGAGGCAGCAGCAGAGCAAGCCAGGGAGAAGGCAGACATAACGGGAATCGCACAGAGAACAAGCCAAGGACCAGCCAGGAGCTGGGGGACACCCCAACCTGCTCCCTCAGCCAAGGAAGGAGGCAGCCTGCTGCAGGCAGCACTCTGGAGAGTTAATGAGCATAAAGATTTACAGATGCTGCGAGGGGGAAAAGGCAATAGGGGGACAGGAAGTGATTAAGGCATGAGTAAGGATTTCAACACAGGCTGGGGCAGAGCAGGGGGGGCTGGCAGAGCTCCAGACAGAGCTGCAGGCAGACACAGAGGAGGAAAAACCCCAAGGAGAATTCCAAAGCTGTGTGTCTGAGGGCTCCCAAATATCTCAGCAATAGGAGTCAGTCACCCCACGCTGGCTGTGTGCAGCAAAGGACTGATGGGCTGAGACCAAGGGGATGAAGTTTAACAAGGCCAAGTGCAGAGTGCTGCACATGGGACACAAAACCCCAGGCAGAGCTACAGGCTGGGGGAGACTGGCTGGAGAGCTGTCAGGCAGAGAAGGACCTGGGGGTGCTGGGTGACTGCAGGCTGAACATGAGCCAGCAGTGTGCCCAGGGGGCCAGGAAAGCCAATGGCATCCTGGCTTGTGTCAGAAATAGTGTGGCCAGTAGGCCTGGGGAGGGGATTGTGCCCCTGGACTGGGCACTGGGGAGGCTGCACCTCGAGTGCTGGGTCCAGTTCTGGGCTCCTCACCATCAGAAGGACATTGAGGTCCTGGAGCGAGTCCAGAGAAGGGCAACCAGGCTGGGGAAGGGGCTGGAGGGCAAATCCTCTGAGGAGCAACTGAGGGAGCTGGGGGTGTTGCACCTGGAGAAGAGGAGGCTGAGGGGAGACCTTCTCCCCACCTACAACTACCTGAAGGGAGGGTGCAGAGAGGTGGGTGATGGTCTCTTCAGCCAGGGGACAGGAGATGGGACAAGGGGCAATGGGCTCAAGCTGTGCCAGGGCAGGGTCAGAGCAGATGGGAGGGAAAAGTTCTTCCCTGAGAGAGTTGTTGGGGCCTGGCACAGGCTGCCCAGGGAGGGGCTGAGTCACCTTCCCTGGGTGTGTTTAAAAAAGGGGAGATGAGGTACTTAGGGATCTGGTTTAGCTCAGGATGGGAATGGTTGGACTTGATGATCATAAAGGTCTTTTCCAACCTTGTGATCCTGTGATGCTGTGAAAGGAAGGCAGGCTGAGCAAAGCACCTGGGGAAGGAGCCCCAGAGAAAACCCAAGGGATCAGACCCAATCTCTTCCCCACGTCCCCCATAACATGCCTTCAAAACACCGGGTGCTGTCTGCAGGTGTCTGAAGCCACCCACTGGGGAACGTTTAGCTACCCTAGAAGTCAGGGCTGTGTGAGAAGTGGGATGCTCAAATCACATCACCAAGATGCAGGAAAAACGGACAAGAGCAAACAGTCCTTGTCAGAGAAGGGAGAAGATGGCCTTCGTGCAACAGCCAGTGAGGACCAGAGCTGGACAGGAGGCTGCAGCTTCCAGCTCCATTTAGCATAAAATAGGGAGACAAGTAACAGAATCTGGAGGTGAGAAACCCTGATGAGCCTGGTTCCTCCTATCTGTCAAGCCATCAGACATCTCCCTCCCACCCACTTCATCTCATAGGACATACCTTGCCCAGGGCTAGCTTTGATTTTTCCAGAGCAACCTGATTTCTGCTGGCAGGTGATGTGCTCTACCACTCTCCCATCTCCATCCCCTTCATCCTGAAGGCTTGCTCTCTTCACAGTACTCCCAGATTTACAGATCTCCCCACCCTGTCTTACCTTCTGGTTACACAGTTTGATGCTCAACTTTGGATTAAGCAAGTTGGGGATGCTGGTTCTTCCAGATTAAAAAGGATGGCTGGTTCAACCCACAACCAGAAGCATGGATGGGGGAAGGATCAAAGGACCCAGGAAGGATAAAACAGTAGCAGAGAAAAATTTAAGCAGGAAAGGGTGCCAGAAGAAGAAAAACATCTTGGTTTTTAAAGCTTCTGTTAGGAGGAGCCTCTGGCTCTCTAACTGTGCAGGCAGAATCACATAAACTTTAGGGAGACAGTGGACTTCGTTCAAGATTGCTGCTCACCTATGAGGAGACAGACAGCTTCAGTTCATTCTCCCTCCCTCACTATCCCCGAGGGCCAGCTGGCCACACCAGTAGCTGGATATTGTGCTACTCTGCTCCCTCTCAGAATGACTGGGGTTTTATTTTTAAGCAGGGGGAGAGAAGAGGAAAGGCATTCCCACTGCCTAAAGATTCCTGCCAGAACCCTCTACGTAGACACACCAGCTTTCAAAATGCTAATGCTGAAAACCAAATGAACTCCATAGGCTGCTAATGAAGCTGCCCTCTGCACTGATAACTGCTTTTACCCAGAAATCCCATCAGTGCCACCAGCTCATGGCCACAAGCCACACACCAGACCCAAAAACATCTGCAGTGCCACCCTGCATCACACCCTGGTACCACACTTGGCTTGTAGGGTATCTACTGGGGGTGACTCGCACACCTTGAGTTCACTCTTATCTCCAGGAGCTGCAGAATGACCACAGCCAGGACAGAGGGATGATTGCCTCAGCACTGCCACACTGGGAAAGGAGAAAACTCTACTAGGAATGCAGCTCCTTAGAAATCCAGAGATAAAAATACATGTCTGGGGCATTCTTAAAGAAACCTACAGATGCTGCTAGGGATGATACGCCTTCTCAGTCGCTTGTTTCTCCCACACTTCAACACAGAATTATACAAGAAGGTTTTCAGGAATCTCTGAATGCCAAGCACAAAGCAAATCACACCATTAGGTCATCTTCCCCACCCAAGCAGCACTGCCCTGAGCCAGCCACGTTACTGGCCGAGCGATGCAGCTTTTGTGCTGCAGAGACATCTCTGGCCTGGGAAATCAGCCAGCATCTCCACAGGGTCTGCCCTGCTCCATTAGAGATAACAACTTGCCCTGAGCCCCCTTGGCATCCCAACAAGGGCTATCAGCAGAGCCCTTGGGAAGAACCCGTTTCCAGGAGTAGAGGCTGACCGCAGGCAAAGACGATGCTACACGTGGTGCAGAAGCTCTTTCCTACCCCCACATCACCTGCACAAGCTGTAAGCTTTGCCTCCCCATAGCACCTCATGGAAATGGGACTTTATCCAGACACAGAATCCCAGACTCACAGGGGTTGGAAGGGCCCTGGAGAGCTCATGGGGTCCAACCCCCTGCCAAAGCAGCTCCCCAGCTCATATTGCACAGGGCGGCGTCCAGACGGGGCTGGAATCTCTCCAGAGATGGAGACTCCACACCCCCCTGGGCAGCCTGTCCCAGGGCTCTGGCACCCTCACTGGGGAAAAGTTCTTCCTCTGCTCTGACTTGCAGCCATTGCCCCTTGTCCTGTCCCCACAGACACTGAGAAGGGGCTGGCCATTTCCCCCTGCAGCCCATCCTTCAGATACTGATCAACATTCATCAGGTCCCCCCTGAGTCTTCTTCTCTCCAGGCTGAACAGCCCCAGCTCCCTCAGCCTTTCCTCACAGGGGAGATGCTCCAGGCCCTTCAGCATCTCCACAGCCTCCTCTGGCCTCTCTCCAGGAGATCCCTGGCTTTTTTATCCCAGGGAGCCCAGCGCTGGACACAACACTCCAGGTGGGGCCTGACCAGGGCAGAGCAGAGGGGGAGGATCCCCTCCTGTGACCTGCTGGCCACACTCCTCTTGATGCCCCCAGGATCCCATTGTCTCTCTCAGCCCCCAGGGCACACTGCTGGCTCATGGCCACCCTGTCATCTCCCAGGACCCCCAGGTCCTTCTCTGCAGAGCTCCTCTCCAGCAGGTCACCCCCAGCCTGTGCTGATCCCAGCAGTTATTCCTTCCCAGGTGCCAGACTCTCCACTTGCTTTTGTTGAAGCTCATCTGGTCTCTCCCTGCCCAGCTCTCCAGCCTGTCCAGGTCTCTCTGGATGCAGCGCAGTGTCCTGCCTGGCAGCCACCCCTCCCAGCTCTGGATCATCGGCACTTGCTGAGGGTGGATGCTGTTCCCTCATCAAGGTCGTTGATGAAGATATTAAACAGGACTGGACCCAACACCGAGCCCTGGGGAACACCGCTAGTCACAGGCCTCCAGTCAGATTTTGTTCCACTGATCACCCCCCTCTGAGCCCGGTCTGACAGCCAGTTCTCAACCCAAAACGCTGCAAGAAAAAAAAAAGTCTGTCCCTGGGGATCCTCCAGGACCACCAGCTCTGTTTTGCTTTCCTTCTTTTCCCAAGCTGACACAGATTCAAAGGATTTTCTAGATCTCCACTGGATTCTTCCTGCAGTCTTCACATACTGGGAAGAATGGTTCTGTCTGTTCCCACAGCCCAGAGAAGCATCCCAGGAATGCACAACATGAAAGCCTGCTTCAAATCACCAAAAGATTCTTTTCTCCAACTTTCCATCAGCAAAGGGGACAGCTGGATCTGAGTCACCTAGGCTCAGGTTCAAAAAGGGGCACAGCTCCCCAGTACAGATGTACACCCACAAAGCACCTTGCACCACGAGCAGTGAATCTGGAGACACAAGTACCCACACCACCAGCCAGGCATGGGAACAGCACACAGTAAGAACAGAGAAACAAGCCAAGAAGCTTAAACTTCAATTATTTCTCAAATGTGGCAGATGAATAACACCAAACAAGGTACTCAACCCAAAACCCTAGGCAAGGCACAGATTTTGTTACCAATGCAGACCCTGGCAGAACTTAGACTGGCTGTATCCAGGTTTCTAGTTTTCTAAATTTGGAAATCCAAATATTTGAAAAAAAGGGAAGAATTTGGAAATCCAGATGGAAAAAATTGGAAGAAATTAAATTTGAAGCTTGCACTCTCTAGTTACCAGAGTGAAGGAGATGGAAGTTACATTGCACAGAAGGTTAATGCTAAACAAGGACAATGCAGAGCAGCAGTAAAGCCCTTCTTTTAAACAATCTTGACTCATGCAGATAATCAGTGACATCAAAACCAACTATTTGGATGTGGAAAGCTTTGCACAACACTGTCTTTCTGTTCTTACCTACTCCCATCCGAGATAACCTTTACCAAAGCAGCTGTTTGTGGCAGTATTTAGAGCACCATGCCAGCTCTCTGCACGATCCTAACAAGGAGAAGGGATCCCTGGTTTGGGATGTAGCCCTGTGGCAGCACATCTGCAAGCACAGGGGATGCAAGGGGAGGTTCAGCCATTTCTGGGGCTGCGCAAAGGCTCGTGCATTAGTAACAAAAATGCAGCTCAGAAGGACCAGGAATTCTGTCTGCAGCTGCTCTGACAGTGGTTCCCCAGCTGCTGGCACTGAAGGACCTCTGGATGAGAGTGGACCTTCCTCAGCATCCCCAGAGAACAGCCCCACTCCCTGCAGACATATAACTGCCTGACCAGCCATCCCTTCTCAGGCGTGTCGCAGTCCCCATGCTGTGTCTTTGGGAGAGAGCAGCTTTGCTGTTGGCAGAAACGTTCAGTGTGAGGCATGCTAAATGCCAAGAAAGGGGTCCACAGCCCAACATCTCCCTGAAAACACACTACTGGAGAAGAATTTGGTCCAGTGATGGCTGGAGGAGCTATTCACTCACTCCCACAGCAAGCACACAGAAGAAAGGCAAAAAGCTTTCAGCACCCACTCCACAGTTGCTTTACTAGGCCTTACACAAACCCCTTCCAAGCTTAAAGACCCTGCTCCTGATTGTACTCACATAAAGACATTGAATTTCTTGTTTCTGAGCATCTTGTTGCAACACAGAATCACAGAATCCCAGACTGGTCTGGGCTGGAAGGGACCCCAAGGATCACAGAGCTCCAACCCCCCTGCCACAGGCAGGGCCACCAACCTCCAGGCCTGGAGCTACACAAGGTTGCCCAGGGCCCCATCCAGCCTGGCCTTGAACACCCCCAGGGACGGGGCACCCACCCCCTCTCTGGGCAGCCTGTTCCAGCCCCTCACCACTCTCTCTGCAAAGAGCTTCCCCCTCAGATCCAATTTAAACCTTCCTTCCTTCAGCTTCACTCCATCCCCCTTGTCCTGCCATTGTCTCCCCTTTGAACAAGCTGATTCCCCTCCTGTTCCTCTGCTCCCTTCAGGGGCTGGAAGGCTGCAATGAGGTCCCCCTGCAGCCTTCTCTTCTCTAGGCATCCACTTCATATTCCGAAGCTTTTCTGTGCCTTCCCTGCTCCAGGAAAATGAGATTCTTAGGCAATAAAGCTCCATCTCCCAGAGTTATTACTCCAGGACATGTTGCTGCCCGACCGCCTGCCAGGTAAAGATCCAGTGACCACGCTCCCGGCCCCACACCACCAGCCATGCTACAGAAGACAGGCCAGGGATTTAACAACAGGATTTTTGCCTTGAAATCAAAACCCCAAGGCCAGGCTCAAACCTCTCAGTCTGCCAGGGAAGGAGCAGGAAATGAATCCTATCAACAGAGGGATCTTGATCAGATCCTTCTGATGAAGCCAAACTGCAGCCTTGCTAATGCAGGCCGAGATTATGCTGAGCAAAGGCAATTTTATCTTCTAATTCCTTAAGAAGTCCCATCTGATCCAAGGTAATCCCACCATCCCCCTTCTCACTTCTCATTCCTCCTGACAAGCAATCAAAACTTAGCTCTGCAGCACGTGACAGATGAGGATTAAACCCGATCACTTCATTGAAGCATGGAGGAAATAAGGGAGGCTCAGTCTTAATTAAGGTCAGTCTTCTCTCCCAAGAAAGCATTCCCTTCTCCCAAAGAAGGAACAGAGCCAGAGTGCTTCAGGAATGAAAGGAAGGAGCGTTTTGCCTTGGTTAGACCCCAGGAAAACCAGGGGATCCTGGTATCCTTTGCCAGCCATCAGGTTATTTTCTTCCTCACAAGTGAAGGATTAACATAAATTCTTGAGCCATAAAGCTCTGGTTGTCCCATATAGTCTCCCCTATGTGTCCAGAGGGTTGTCAACCTCTAAAATAGCCTGTGTTTAGTCTTCTTTCTCAAGTTTTCTTGCAATTAGCTCAGAAGTCAAAGGGAAAGCCTACAGGGCTTTTATTTAAAAGCTCAGGTATTTCTTAGGCTGGCTCTAACCACTCTGACAGACTCATCACCCTGCAGAAACAGCCCGTTGTGCACTAACTAAAAACCACAATGCCAAACCTGAGGCAAAGTGGGGGAAAAAACAACACAAAGGCCATTCAAGGAAGTCATCACATACAAACCAGGGAGTAATTATGGACTGGCTGATGAGCTCACATTCCCCACACTGGATAAATGCCTGCTGAAGGCTGATACAGCAGGCAGCAACAATTCAGCACTGATCACAGAGGAAAATCTGCGTCTGATTTGAGGTGAAAACGCTGGAGATGGTCTTGGATTTCTGGGAGCTTCTGCTCCCTGGGGCAGGGGAATGCAACCCCATGGAAATATATAGGGGCCCCCAATACAAGAAAGATGGGGAACTGGTGGAGAGGGGTCAGAGGAGCCACGAAGATGATGAGAGGGCTGGAGCAGCTCCCCTACGAAAAGAGGCTGAGGGAGCTGGGCTGGTTCAGCCTGGAGAAGAGAAGGCTGCGGGGGGACCTCATTGCAGCCTTCCAGCCCCTGAAGGGAGCAGAGGAACAGGAGGGGAATCAGCTTGTTCAAAGGGGAGACAATGGCAGGACAAGGGGGATGGAGTGAAGCTGAAGGAAGGTTTAAATTGGATCTGAGGGGGAAGTTCTTTGCAGAGAGGGTGGTGAGGGGCTGGAACAGGCTGCCCAGAGAGGGGGTGGGTGCCCCGTCCCTGGGGGTGTTCAAGGCCAGGTTGGCTGGGGCCCTGGGCAACCTTGTGTAGCTCCAGGCCTGGAGGTTGGTGGCCCTGCCTGTGGCAGGGAGGTTGGAGCTCTCTGATCCTTGGGGTCCCTTCCAACCCAGACCAGTCTGGGATTCAAAGGAAACAGGAGCTGTACACAACATATTTATATCCATGGGGAAACACCAGGCTTGGCACTGAAGCCCCCAGCATGCCCCACTAATGCTGCCCAATAGCCACCCAAGGCACATCCTCACATGCTTCAGGAAAAGACACCACGTTAACACAGCTGCATATGCAGGGGAGACCTGGCCCTTAGAGCAGAGGCAGAGCAAAGCCTTGCCCAGGCTGCCAGCATTGCAGGTTAAGCCCTGAGCAGATCCCCCTCAGTGAGAACTCAGTATGTGAAGGGAAAACTGTCACTCCACAACCTGCTGGAGCTTCAGCAGGGACACTGGGTAGGAAGGACTCCTGGCGTTCCACAGCCCCTCGCTGCATTCCTGCGGGTCTGCAGTTACCTCCAGCCTCTCTGCCAGCTGGGCACCCCCAGCCAGTTGCCAACCCAGATTTGTTCAATCCTACCTTCTGCCAACATCCCTCCCGTGCCCCCTGCACAGCGCTGCTGCTCCCCCACTGCATCCGGCCCCCCCAGGCAGTGATGCTCCTTCTCCCCCTTGCTCCGTCACTGTGAACACCCACAGCTCTCCTGAGAGGTCCCCAGACACAAGACTCACCACGCCCCAGGTCACTTTAGGAGGCATTCTCTAAGCCTGCACTGCTCCAGCTCAGTCTGCTTTAGACACAAGCAACCCAAAAGGCACACTGCAGCCCAGGCGATGTCTCACCAGGCCTTGGACAGGCTCTGCATTGGTGGATTGGTGCTAAATCCAGATTTAAAGTGGAGTATCTCTGGAGGTAGGAGGATGCCAACCCAGCCCTGCAGGTAGGAAGGACAGATGGACTAACCCACCGTGCTACTCAAGTCCCACAGCTCAACATGCTCTCCCCGAGCAGCAGAGTCACCGCACATCCCACGCTGCTGTTGGGAAGGGGTTCCTTCTCAACCACCAGAGCCGTTCACTGATCCCCTAATGCAGGCAAGGCCATAACCACGATTTTGTGCAGAGATCAAGACACAATGTCACCTACCCAAGCCTGTATAGAGCAGTTACAAGCAGCAGCCCAGGCACATTACACCACAGAGTGCTGGTGTGGTGTCTCTAATGCAGACCAGTCCCATTCCAACCAACAGGGAAGAGCAGAAAACACACTGTCACCCCCACCCTTGACAATCAATGTTCCTGGCACCGTAAGGCAGTGCATATTCCCACATATATTTTAGATGACAGGGTGGCCATGAGCCAGCAGTGTGCCCTGGGGGCTGAGACAATGGGATCCTGGGGGCATCAAGAGGAGTGTGGCCAGCAGGTCACAGGAGGGGATCCTCCCCCTCTGCTCTGCCCTGGTCAGGCCCCACCTGGAGTGTTGTGTCCAGTGCTGGGCTCCCTGGGATAAAAAAGCCAGGGATGTTCTGGAGAGAGGCCAGAGGAGGCTACGGAGATGCTGAAGGGCCTGGAGCATCTCCCCTGTGAGGAAAGGCTGAGGGAGCTGGGGCTGTTCAGCCTGGAGAGAAGAAGACTCAGGGGGGACCTGATGAATGTTGATCAGTATCTGAAGGATGGGCTGCAGGGGGAAATGGCCAGCCCCTTCTCAGTGTCTGTGGGGACAGGACAAGGGGCAATGGCTGCAAGTTAGAGCAGAGGAAGAACTTTTCCCCAGTGAGGGTGCCAGAGCCCTGGGACAGGCTGCCCAGGGGGGTGTGGAGTCTCCATCTCTGGAGAGATTCCAGCCCCGTCTGGACGCTGCCCTGTGCAGTATGAGCTGGGGAGCTGCTTTGGCAGGGGGTTGGACCCCATGAGCTCTCCAGGGCCCTTCCAACCCCTGTGAGTCTGTGACTGGGAAAGGGAGATCAGCTCCCTCTGCCCCAGGGCATACTGCACCCCAGCCTGCCTTTTTGTGCCACATCATCTATCATTACATCTCCATTAGGAACAGCTGATGGACTGGTCATCACCTAGAAGGGCCCAACCTTACCTGCTGGGAAACAGAAATCACCCAGAGAGGTAAAAAGAGCCAAAAAACCCCCAGAAAAGCAGCAGCACTTACTCAAGGTTGCAGACTGACCTACTCCAGTTTGCACAGTAATGGTCCCAGTTACATAGCAAAGAGCTGCATGCTAAATATAGCCAAGGAGAAGACTGTAATCACTAGGATAGGCTTCATGTGGGGGTGAGGAGAGCCACTGAGGTAGTACAGCACACAACAGATGATAGCCAAATACGAGGTTAAAAAGCCCATTCAACACATCTTGTGATTTCAGTGCACCTCCACATCTCCCCGGAGGGGGTCCTGCTTTTTAGGGGGGGCTTGTTCCCAGGCAGGATGTGCTTGCAGACCATGAATGGGAGTCTCTGCAAGGGATGGGGAAGTTCTGTCTGTTTCAGTGGGCAGCTGCTGTCAGGACTGCTGAAGAGTTTCCAGCACTAATTGGCGGGCAGCGAAGTTTTCAGAGCATGATGCAACAAATAAAGGGGGGAGGAACATGTCAAAGGAAGAAAAAGAACAGAGCAGCCCAGAGAAAAGCCTTTGTCAGTGACTACGCTAGAAGTTGGTGCCTCGGTTTGGAAGGAAGCCTTCCTCTGCCCTGCCAGAGGCCATGCTGCAAGAGAAGTTTGTGCTGCACAAGAAATTGTGCTGGTTTTCTCACCAAAACACCTCTGTACAGGAACAGGCAGAGACACAGTGCCAGCAAACCAAAAGGGAAGACACACACACACCACGCAGTCCTGAGCACATCAGTTCCAACTGAGCCAGGCTCTGCAGATGCTGTAGGAGCTCCCACCATGGCCCTTCTTAACAAAAATCAAAACACCCTTAAAACCTCTGCCTTAAATGCCAGAGATGAAGGCAGACCTAACCTGGATCAGCAGATGGACCAGATGATCCCTTAAGCTTTCTGCCCCCCCACAACTTTTTGTGGAGCCCTTGCAGCGTAACCAACAGCTACACAGCCTTTACTACCCAGTGTAAGTCATTCACCAAAATAAAACAGGATTAACTTTGACTGGGAGCTCCAGCTCAAACAATGCAATTCCATTTGCATTATCTTTTTAAAGCAGGAGGATTAAAAAGGCACCAAAAAGTGATTTTTAAAGAGTTCCAAGGTCCAAATACCCAATATCCCTGAGCATTTCATTCATGGGCCTCAAAGGAGGCCAGAGCTGCAGTGCTCATTTTGTACATGGGAGAAAGACACAGAGAAGAACGACCTTTTCCCCCAGTTTACTCAAAAAACAGTGGCAGAGATGAATAGTTGCCTGACTATTAGAATCATGACCTCTCCGAATACCCAACCCAGCAAAGGATTTGGGAAGTCTTTCCAAAGTGTTTATTTTATAGACACAGAGTATAAAGGCTTCCTAAAAACAATCATTTGGCTTTCCCAGGCACAAGTGGAGTTATCAAGGGAGTGAGCACCAGAGTTCAGAACATGAACTCTCAAAATAAACCCAAAGAAAAAAAATTGAGGTCCCCATGGTGGTTCAGCACAGATGGGGATGGGGGGACAGGGACTGAGCTGCTGGCTCAGGTTCCAGTGCAGGGCATTTCGAATTCCTCTGCAACTGTCCAGTGGGTAAACACAAGCCTATTAAAAACAAATCACTGCAAGTACCACCAAAGCCCAGTGCCTATTCAAGCCAGCGTTATATATGATTCTCTGCTCTGCCCTCCTGAGGCCCCAGCTGGAGTCCTGTGGCCAGAGCTGGGGCCCCAGTACAAGAAAGATGGGGAACTGGTGGAGAGGGGTCAGAGGAGCCACAGAGATGATGAGAGGGCTGGAGCAGCTCCCCTACAGAGAGAGGCTGAGGGAGCTGGGCTGGGTCAGCCTGGAGAAGAGAAGGCTGCGGGGGGACCTCATTGCAGCCTTCCAGCCCCTGAAGGGAGCAGAGGAACAGGAGGGGAATCAGCTTGTTCAAAGGGGAGACAATGGCAGGACAAGGGGGATGGAGTGAAGCTGAAGGAAGGAAGGGTTAAATTGGATCTGAGGGGGAAGTTCTTTGCAGAGAGAGTGGTGAGGGGCTGGAACAGGCTGCCCAGAGAGGGGGTGGGTGCCCCATCCCTGGGGGTGTTCAAGGCCAGGTTGGCTGGGGCCCTGGGCAACCTTGTGTAGCTCCAGGCCTGGAGGTTGGTGGCCCTGCCTGTGGCAGGGGGGTTGGAGCTCTGTGATCCTTGGGGTCCCTTCCAACCCAGACCAGGCTGGGATTCTATGGTTCTATTACACTGAATTAAAAAAAAAAAACAATGCAAAACCAAACCCAGAGAATCATGTTAATGAATTATGATAGTACTTGGGTTAACTTCTTCACACACCTTCCTTTGTTTATGCTGCAGCAGAAACAACCAGGGCTATTTTATAGGCACAGTTTTTCATTCCTTTAGAAGGAGGTAACAAAAACAATACCAGTGCGTGGGTGTGATTTCCAAAAAGCCTGATGCAAAAATATTGTGGGTTTGATATTTGGGGTTTCTTTGGCATTTTTTTGAGCACTAGCAGTAAGTATCAGTTTAAGGTGCCAGACTCAGTCACATGCAGTGAAGTCATTTTTCCACTGGAAGCTACAGCAAGAGCTGCCACACAATCACGTAAGAGCAAGAAATTAAAGGCAGCTATGAGGAGTGTGAATCTAGCTTGCCCTGCTTGGCACGGCAGTTCAGCAAAGTGCAAAAGAATCACAGACTCACAGGGTATCCTTCAGATACTGATAAACATTCATCAGGTCTCCCCTGAGTCTTCTTCTCTCCAGGCTGAACAGCCCCAGCTCACTCAGCCTTTCCTCACAGGGGAGATGCTCCAGGCCCTTCAGCATCTCCATAGCCTCCCCGGCCTCTCTCCAGGAGATCCCTGGCTGTTTTATCCCAGGGAAAGGACAAACACTACACACAGGGTCCCCTCAGCAGAGCAGGGGGAGATGCTGTGAGAGCACAGCAGCGCTGCAGAAAGAGCCTCTGTGCCTCATCGCACTGAGGGACCCCTGTGTTTCTCTGTACCTGCCAGAGAGAAGAGCTTCCACCTGGGGCAGGAAGGACAGATGGACAGCTCAGGCAGGGTTAGAGCGGGACTCGGGGATACCAAGGCCAATTCCTCTCCTAACCAGTGGGCTCAGACAGTCTGTCTTCATTCAACAACTTCCCTTGCCTGGCTCTTTTAGAGAGCTGACCAGCACAACAGAGCCCCAGGCTTGCTGGGGTCCAGCACCACCAGCCAAGGTGCTCCCCCAGGCAAACACGACCCAAATTGTGCTGTAAACATCAGGAGAGCAGCAATAAGATACCAACAGCTGGAGAGAGACTGCTGGCTAGTGAACAACAGCAGAAAACACGCTGTCTGGCTTCATGTCAGCACCTTCCCTGGTCATTCTTGTGATCAGACCCCTTAGGAGATGGAAGGGAAAAACTGGTCACGAGATATAGGAGATAACTTTCTCATCTAATTATTATATGTAATTATATATTTATTCATACATATATTATAGATAATTTGTATCTATTTAATTCTATAATTACAATTATCTCATACACTTATTTTTTAAAAAATATCTCCATAAATAAATCAATCCATCCCAATGCCTAACAGGTTAGAAAAAGCCACGTTCAGGTCTAGCTACCCACACCTGGGCTTTCCCAGAGCCAGAGAAGTCAGCATACAAACGTTCATACACTCCATGAAGTGGTCTCAATACCACGTATGGGTGGAACTTGCTTTAAGTTTCTGGTCCTCACCAGAATTATGACCCACTCAAAAGAAAAAAATTGGTAGTTTTACTGAGTTTCATGGCAGTATTTTGCTAAATAAAAGCAGGAGGCTGAATTCACACCCTTACCCATTATAAGCATCCAGTAACACAAGGGAAGAGCCACTGGCATCATACCCTCACACAGCACATCCCTCAACACTGGCAAATCCCCCTTTGGTTTCTTCATCATTTCTTCTGCCAGAGCAAAGGCACAAGCTGGGAGAAAGAGGAAACGCAGCAGGAGCTGCTACTTGCTGGAGTAAATGATGGCAGCCTCCAAAGCTAGAGACAGGAAGCCAAGGAGAAGAGAGGCACATACCAGCCCTCGGCCTCAGGAGATAATCCAGTCCACACTTAATCTCAAAAGCATCTCCTGAAACACAGAAGCTTTCCCCTAACTGAAGGCAGGCCCCACACACACAAGTGCTCCCCAGATGACAGACTGGTTCCAGCACAGCTTCTCTCTGAGGTGCCTGTAATGGCTGGTGCTAAGGCTTCACCTCCTGGCTTGTCTCAGGGCTGAGCCTTTGAAGTCCTGTGCTTCCTGGCAGGCACTGTGACACCTTGTCGTGAGGAGGCAGCTGTTGGATGCAGATTCCTCCCAGCCCTGGCAGGCTGGAACAGCTGGCAGGTAATTCCTTAAATCCCAGAGCCAGGTTTAAGCACAGGCAGCTGCACCACATTTAGAGCATCACCGATGGGACGGGACCAGCACGTGTGGGTTACAGGGGCTCCCTTGGAGCACGCTGGGTACAGAAACACTGCCTGGGGCAGAGGCCAAGGCACCCCAAATATCTCTGTCCACACACCCCCCGATTCTTCTCAGGGCAGGTCACCCTGAAGGAAACACTCCTAGCCAACGGTAACGGCTGGTGAGGCTTGACATCCATTCCAGTGGGACGAGTTCCTGAGGCAGGGCTCGCAGGCCTGATGCTCAACAGAGCAGCAAATAACAGTCGGTGCTGACACAGTGCTTTGTCTCCAGCACTTCCCAAGCGCAGTGGCAGCCTGCCTGCATACCCTGCAGATAACAACGCGTGCCTCTGCCTCCATCCTCGGCTGCCCCGCCAAACACACCGTGTGCGGGTGCGGACTGGGAGATGCAGGGGGCAGGGACCCACCTCCCCTGCCCGGCCACTCGCAGCCCTAGCGGAACGCCAACGGCAGCAGCCCGACCCCGCCGGCCTTCCTCAGGAGCACACACATCTCCTCGCCAGACAAAAACCCCGTCGCATCATCCCGCAGCGTGTAGTTAACGTGGGTACCGGCAGCACCGCAGAACAAAAACCCAGGGCGAAGGCTGAGCCCCGCAACCAGTCCGGCTGCCCGCAGACAAAAGAACAGCTTTCCTCCCATTCCGAACCCGAAACTCGCTCGGCACCGAGCGACTGGCCACGACTCCCATTCATCTCCATCTTCCCAGCATCAGCCCCTGCCGCTCCAGCTGCTCCCAGCCAGAGCCCCCCGGGGGGGTCCTACCACACCAGCCCCCGGCCGCGGAGGTGCGGGGGTGTGTGTAGGTGGGTGCGCATCGAGCAGCCCCTCCCCGCCGGCCGGTGGGTGGGTGAGTGCCCCCGGTCCCGCAGAGGCAGAGGGGACCGGCACGGCAGCGACAGCATCCCCGCTCGTCCCACACTCCGCCCGTGACAAGGACGGTGCCTCTCGTCCCCCGCCAAGGACAATGCCGAGCCCCTGCGCGGAAACCGAGCGGCGGATGGCGGGCTGACAGCGCCCCAGAGCCGCTTCGCTCCGGGATTCCATCCCCCCCTCCAGCTTCGCTCATCCCCTCCTTTGTTGCCGGGCTGGCAGCGGCGCTGCCCCGGCCCCGCGGTCCCCCTTACCCTGTGGCGACCCGCCGGGGAGCGGAGCGGGAGCCCGGTGCCGCCGCAGGCTGCAGCCCCTGGCAGGCGGCCGCCGTGCCACTCCCTGCGCGGCCGCGGCGGAGCCGAGCCGGGAAGGAGGGAGCTGGGCGGGCGGCCCGGATTGGCGGAGGCGGATGCTGGCGGAGAGGGATGCGGGGCCGGGGGATGCGGGGCCGGCGGCCGCCTCCCTTCCTCCTCCCGGCCGCCGCCTGCGGGGACGCGGCCGGGCCCTGCGGCCCGCGCGAACAAAGGGGCCGGGCCGGGGCCGCCCCGCGCCGAAATCCTCCTGGTTGCCGGGCCGCGGCGCAGGCGGAAGCCGGGTGGGAGGGTGGAAAGGCAGCGCGGAGGCTCCTCCCGGCTGCCCGCGAGAGGACTCACGCCTCAAAGAAGAAAGAGCGGTGAAGTCCACCTTTCGCTCGGCCGAGGTGCCGCCTCCCCTCCCCACGGCTCCGGGGCCGGTCCCTGGAAAGGAGGAGCTCTTAAAGCGCACCTGAATTTACGTGGTAGCGGATTTGATTGATACAGGAGTTGGAGGTGCGTCCTGGAAAAGAGAGCGCCCTAATTACCGGGGTTTTGCTGGGGGATGCAGCAAAGAGAAAGCACCTGCAGCCTTGGAAACTCGTTCATTCACAGCCGGGAAGAGTAGGCTGAGCTGATGATAATCACCGCTGCTCCCTCGCCACCTCTCTGCTGCTATCTCCCAGAGCCGGTGCTGGGCTGGCGTTAGATGGAGACACAACACTACAGGTCATACCTAGCATCTATCCCCAAAGATTGCATCTTTAAATCAGACAGGAGGGGAAGTGCTTTGTACAAGGGCCACAACTGTATCCAACGTACTTTACTGCCTCTTGAGACACCCCACGTCACCCAACAGGAGCGATTTCGCGCATCAGATGCAGAGGAGAGAAGAACAAAGCTGAGGTCAACTAAGCATCATCCAGAACATAAGATCTGACAGCCCTGGCCTCAGCAAGACAATCCAGCCCCAGGAGGCAGCCACAAGCATCCTCATTTTCCATCTTGCCCAAGTCAAAAATAGAACCTGAAGCACCTGACTCCAACGCCTCTGCTTCAACTGTTCCTCTTTCCCTGGTATTTTCCCTACATCCAAGCTCAAATCATTGCTTTTCAGTTCTGGATACGAGGGGTTTCTGTCTCCTCTCTAATCTGTAGTTGCCTAGGGAGACAGTGTGTCACCAGGAGAAGAGCTAAAGGGGAAGGAGCCCACTGAATCAGGCTCCAGAGGGAGATCTCACATCTCCATCCTGCTTCGCCCCTGGCTTGCCAGCTCTGCCAGTCTTTAAGTCCCAGTTCCTCAGGAACACAGTGATGGAGCGATGATGTGACATCCCTTTGCCAGCTCCAGAGAGGCTAACGAGCAGTGATACTGCAGCCATGCAATTTGTAAGGAGGGAAAGTGTAAAATTAAAAGCAGTTTTGAACAAGAAAAAAAATCCTCTTAAATGTTTCCAGGTGCTTCAGGGCAGGATTTCAAAGTGGGCATTGCTCAGAAGTTAAGCCTCTTCATTTCAATCAATTGCACGGTTTTATGCTGCATCTTACATACCCTAATTTGTTCTCATTACAAAAACTTCCACATAAATGCTTCATTTACAGCCCTACATCATGACAAAGGCAGTCAGCAAGTCTGGGGTTATCCCTTGCCTGCCAATAGTCTGCAGCACACGCAGCGGCTCAGCACCCTTCCTGTCTTCAGTCTGTCCCTGATGCAGGACAGGGGCCCAGGACAGATGTGCAAGGGGGCTGATACAAACCTGAGAGCACAATTAACCCACTGGCCTCACCAAGATGAAGCTGGAAAAATTTCAGAGCTCTTGAAACAATTCCTTGAGTATTTCAGACAAATCTGTGTCTCTGACTAAATTTTCTCCGGGGAATTTCCAGAGAAAAGACCATAGAATCATAGAATCCCAGCCTGGTCTGGGTTGGAAGGGACCCCAAGGATCACAGAGCTCCAACCCCCTGCCACAGGCAGGGCCACCAACCTCCAGGCCTGGAGCTACACAAGGTTGATCAGGGCCCCAGCCAACCTGGCCTTGAACACCCCCAGGGATGGGGCACCCACCCCCTCTCTGGGCAGCCTGTTCCAGCCCCTCACCACTCTCTCTGCAAAGAACTTCCCCCTAAGATCCAATTTGAACCTTCCTTCCTTCAGCTTCACTCCATCCCCCTTGTCCTGCCATTGTCTCCCCTTTGAACAAGCTGATTCCCCTCCTGTTCCTCTGCTCCCTTCAGGGGCTGGAAGGCTGCAATGAGGTCCCCCCGCAGCCTTCTCTTCTCCAGGCTGACCCAGCCCAGCTCCCTCAGCCTCTCTTTGTAGGGGAGCTGCTCCAGCCCTCTCATCATCTCCGTGGCTCCTCTGACCCCTCTCCACCAGTTCCCCATCTTTCTTGTACTGGGGCCCCAGCTCTGGCCACAGGACTCCAGCTGGGGCCTCAGGAGGGCAGAGCAGAGAGGGACAATCCCCTCCCCTCTGGGCACAAAACACAGGTGGTGATGTGGCTGAAGTACCTGGGACTTGAAACGCGTCTTTGCCATCAAATGCTCTCCCACAGCGCAGTCATTCTGCTTTTGGTGTCCCTGCTTCTCACAAACAGAGCTTTGGGATGAAAAGAGATGTTGAAACCCCATCATTGCACAGGGTGGCACAGCTGTTTCTCAATAATCACTTACTTATTCAAAGGAGCTGTGAGCAGGCAAACCACCCCATGCTGATGGTCCCAGACATGGAGAAGCACAAGGAGACACTTGCATTCCAGCTATGGATGTATGAGGACTTGTTCATTTTATACAGAGGCACGTAGAAAGCTGAGGTGCAGCCTCTGATGTTTCTGGGCTGTCACATTTGCCTGATAAACCTCTTGTTAGACACTCCCCTCCTATTGTATGGGTAAGACTGTATTTTGCTTTGAAAAGTGGCTTCTCACAGACAGTCAAAACTGCCTCCACCTGATTGCAGCTGACACCAAGCTGACTGGTGTGGGTGACACAAGAGAAGGAAAGGAGCCATCCAGAGGGACCTTGACAGGCTGGAAAGCTGGGCCTGGGTGAACCTAATGAGGTTCAACACTGCCAAGTGTGAGGTGTGGCACTTGGGCTGGAGGAATCCCAGACATATTTCCAGGCTGGGAGAAGAGCTCCTGGAGACCAGCCCTGCTGAGAAGGACCTGGGTGTCATGGGGGATGAGAAGCTTCCCCTGAGCCAGCAGTGTGCTCCTGCAGCTCGGAAGGGCGATGGGATCCTGGGCTCCATCAGCAGAGGGGTGGCAGCAGGGACAGGGAGGGGATTGTCCCTCTCTGCTCTGCCCTCCTGAGGCCCCAGCTGGAGTCCTGTGGCCAGAGCTGGGGCCCCAGTACAAGAAAGATGGGGAACTGGTGGAGAGGGGTCAGAGGAGCCACAGAGATGATGAGAGGGCTGGAGCAGCTCCCCTACGAAGAGAGGCTGAGGGAGCTGGGCTGGGTCAGCCTGGAGAAGAGAAGGCTGTGGGGGGACCTCATTGCAGCCTTCCAGCCCCTGAAGGGAGCAGAGGAACAGGAGGGGAATCAGCTTGTTCAAAGGGGAGACAATGGCAGGACAAGGGGGATGGAGTGAAGCTGAAGGAAGGAAGGTTTAAATTGGATCTGAGGGGGAAGTTCTTTGCAGAGAGAGTGGTGAGGGGCTGGAACAGGCTGCCCAGAGAGGGGGTGGGTGCCCCATCCCTGGGGGTGTTCAAGGCCAGGTTGGCTGGGGCCCTGGGCAACCTTGTGTAGCTCCAGGCCTGGAGGTTGGTGGCCCTGCCTGTGGCACGGGGATTGGAACTCTCTGATCCTTGGGGTCCCTTCCAACCCAGACCAGGCTGGGATTCTATGATCCCAGAAGTCCACAAAAGCTTCAGAGTTGAATCCTTTCAGTCTTTTCTCTCCCACATGCCTAGAAACCCCTGCCAAACAAATCCCCTCACCCTGCCCATGTTCTGGGGGAACTAAGTGGCTATAGAAACAACTACATCTGAAAATATTGTGGAACTTCATTCCTGTCAAGTGGCAGTTATGGGATTTCCATCATCTCAAAGACGTGGCTGCAATAAGATCCCAAGTTCTTAAGGATTCATTCAAGCTGACACTATAAATAGCCCACTGTGTTTGTGGCAGAGCCCAGAACTCCAGCGTTGGTGGGAGAAGCAAGATGAAAGCAGTGATTTACAGAAAAAGCTGGGTTTTTTCCTTTGATTACAGAGCTGCTGGAAGAACTTATCTCCAGGATCAGTGGTTGCTTTAGGCCTTACTCATTCCAGGCCAAGACTAAAGTTCAGAAACTCCAGGTAAACAGCTTTTAAACTGTTAAGATCTTGCACAGTTGCAACAATTCAGCCAAACAGCCCCATGTTTTCAGGCACTTGTGATATAACTGAGAGCTGCTGCAAAGCCTCTAATATCCAGCAGGTTCTGTTCTATCTCGTTAGGTGAAAGAAACATCTGATCTACAGACATTTGTATCCCAGCCGACTGTCTAGATTTCCTATATAAGGAGTGCAGAGAAACAGGCACCGGGGTGCAAGTCCCCTCATCGTATTGCAGACATCTAAAGTGGACTAATTGCTCCCTAACAATGCCTGCTTCCATCCAGGAATTACAGGGTTAGTCAAGAAGTAGGCCAGATGAGATGTTTAAAGTGAAGTGATAGGGATTCTACTCATCTCCCTTCCAGAAATGCTCATCACGGCTGATGATGCTTCCTGGGGTGCTTGTAGCTCAGACACACACATTGGGGACATTCATAGAATCCCAGAATCCCAGACTGGTCTGGGTTGGAAGGGACCCCAAGGATCACAGAGTTCCAACCCCCCTGCCACAGGCAGGGCCACCAACCTCCAGGCCTGGAGCTACACAAGGTTGCCCAGGGCCCCATCCAACCTGGCCTTGAACACCCCCAGGGACGGGGCACCCACCCCCTGAGGAGGGCAGAGCAGAGAGGGACAATCCCCTCCCTGTCCCTGCTGCCACCCCTCTGCTGATGGAGCCCAGGATCCCATCGCCCTTCCGAGCTGCCAGAGCACACTGCTGGCTCAGGGGAAGTTTCTCATCCCCCATGACACCCAGGTCCTTCTCAGCAGGGCTGCTCTCCAGGAGCTCTTCTCCCAGCCTGGAAATATGTCTGGGATTCCTCCAGCCCAAGTGCAACACCTCACACTTGGCAGTGTTGAACCTCATTAGGTTCACCCAGGCCCAGCTTTCCAGCCTGTCAAGGTCCCTCTGGATGGCTCCTGTCCTTCTCTTGTGTCACCCACACCACTCAGTGGTGTGATGGAGATGTCACCTGACATAGCTATGATTCTGCATGGATACGTTATTTTTCTCTCTCCATGGCAAAGTGACTTCATCTCAAAGAGAGACTTCATCTTCAAGTAAAATACTGGTGATAATTTACTGACTTTAAAAATAGAGCTACTCCAAACTCTCCACTGCCCATGCCATCCTGGGTAGGTCATTTGAACCAAGGTGGTATCAGAGGAGAGAATTTCAGGAGGCCTCCACTAAGGTGTGCTGAACTTCTCTGAAGATCCAGTTGTCTTTGTACCTGTGGATAAAGAATAGTCTTTGTGATGAGAGTCACAAAACCCCATCCAGCACGTGGTGTGGTCCATTCTCCTGTGTGCAGTTGTGTGGGGTGCTGTCCCTCAGAGTCACTGCCACAGGGCACTGTGCTTGACTTGGAAAAGGTCGAACAACAGGAACCAGACTGTGTAATGATTCAATTACACCCATGGCTGGAGTGTCAGTAACAGCTACTGCACTAATTTCAGTATAGGAAATACACTGAAAAAGCAGTAAGAGCTCCTCTTGATCTTCATAATTAATGAGAACTGCCACGACACTTCAACAGATTCCCCCCCACACTTGCTTTTATGCTAACAAGTGAGTAGGAACAGAGTCAGCCCAGTAGCCACCCTTCTTCCAGCTGACTCCATCACGTCGTGCAAGCCACGTGCACTGCCCAAAGGCTCCTGGAGCCAGATCTTCTTCCAGTGAAACACAACACAGTCAGAACAAAGGATGTCTTGGGACTGGTGCTCTTTAACATCTTTATCAGTGACACCGATGATGGGATTGAGTGCAGCCTCAGCAGGCTTGGGGCTGACACCAAGCTGAGTGGTGTGGGTGACACAAGAGAAGGAAAGGAGCCATCCAGAGGGACCTTGACAGGCTGGAAAGCTGGGCCTGGGTGAACATAATGAGGCTCAACACTACCAAGAGTGAGGTGTTGCACTTGGGCTGGAGGAATCCCAGACATATTTCCAGGCTGGGAGAAGAGCTCCTGGAGAGCAGCCCTGCTGAGAAGGACCTGGGTGTCATGGGGGATGAGAAACTTTCCCTGAGCCAGCAGTGTGCTCTGGCAGCTCGGAAGGGTGATGGGATCCTGGGCTCCATCAGCAGAGGGGTGGCAGCAGGGACAGGGAGGGGATTGTCCTTCTCTGCTCTGCCCAGATCTGTTTCTGATTCTATGATTCCATGATCTACATGTTGAACAACTGTAACTAAGCATGAGCAAAAGAAAGTAATGCAGGAGAATGAGAGCACAGAGAGACTGAAGACAGATTTGGCACTAGTGAGTATAATGTTCCTGGTAGAGAGGGAGAAACACAACAACCCAGAGATTAAGTAGTGGGTAAACCATCCTAAGTAGCCATCCCATCCCATCCCTCTATTTATTCTTATGTTCTCTGTTATTACCATAAAGCTTGTTGCTCTAGAGACTAAAGATCAGGCTGTCCTTTGTTTAGTCCATTTTTAGACATCAGGACAACTGACAGTTGCACTTACTGCAGCTTGCAGTAACAAAAGGACTTTCTGCCTACTGACCTCAAAGTGGGTAGCTGTTTACTGTATTTACCTGTACTTTGCAGAATTGGGCATCAAATTTGGGAGGGGTTAGTTGATCTTCCCAGGCGTGCTGAAGGCAGCAGCACAGCTGGGGGCAGAACGAGGTGGCCAGGCTGGCCTTAGAGCTCCCAGCACAGTGTCCTGTACCCCATTCATCAGGTGAAGCTGCAGCCTACTTACAAAGCCTCTGGGAAGCCTCTGGATGCCCCCATGTAGCACAAGTACCCTCAGGAAGGTGCAACTGGACGAAGGGCACTCAGAATGGGGCGACTCTGCGTTTTTCCAGTTGTCAAAGCACCGTGCTCACCAGTGCTGCCTGTTTGCAAACCACCTCAGCTCTGTCTCTGTGAATTGCAAATCAGAATTACTTCTGGCTCACTTACTACTTTTCATTGCATGTCAAAAAATTCTCCCCGTCTTCTGCTGCTGCTGCTCCAAGTCCAGGCAAGAGCTTTCTCACTGGTGTCAGGGCTGTGAATTACTCTTTGCTCTGACCAGCTCAAACAGGGTCTGTAACAAATTGGAGCCAGCCTGAGCTTTATGAATAAAGCAGTCTATTTCCCTGTCATTTCAGTCCTGATATAAATATGATTTCAGACCCAAGAGAAGCACCAGATGTTTGCTACCAGAGCTACAGAGTGTGCAGTGCCTGTGAGAGGCAGGAGAGTCCCGTGTCCTCTGTGAGTGTGTTGCAAGATCAATGATGAGGGACAGAAGTCCTGCCAAAAAACTTCCCACCTCTGCCCAGAACTTGCAAAAAGATTTGGGCACCTACAACCAAAGCTGTGTTGACTGGGGAAGGGGAGGGAAATGAGCTCCAATTGTGACACTTGGAGGAAAGCTGGAGTTTTCACATGCCTGCAGCAGGCAATGTGCAGAGCTGGCACAGACAGCTGGCACTGACCAACAAAACAGCCAGTCCTGCCACGTCACCTTCTGAGCCTTGAATTCTCCTGAGAAGCAAGGCTAGTCCCCAAAAGACACTGCCACTGTCACTTAACCTTGGGCACGCTTCCCTGGGAGATCCCAAAGCACAGGAGGAACAATCTCTGTCACAAGTGGCAGGTGAGACAATCGAAGCACAAAGAAGTTTCCATGATGTAGAGACCCAGGCAGGACCAGCCCAGCCCACTAATTCCCACTCCCTGGAGCAGCCAGGAAGAGTCTTGTTCCCAGCCAGCTCTGCCCACTGGATGAGTGAGACACAAGCCTGCGCTGGTGTCCCTCTCTGCTCTGCCCTGGGGAGGCCCCAGCTGGAGTCCTGTGGCCAGAGCTGGGGCCCCACTACAAGAAAGATGGGGAACTGGTGGAGAGGGGTCAGAGGAGCCACAGAGATGATGAGAGGGCTGGAGCAGCTCCCCTACGAAGAGAGGCTGAGGGAGCTGGGCTGGGTCAGCCTGGAGAAGAGAAGGCTGTGGGGGGACCTCATTGCAGCCTTCCAGCCCCTGAAGGGAGCAGAGGAACAGGAGGGGAATCAGCTTGTTCAAAGGGGAGACAATGGCAGGACAAGGGGGATGGAGTGAAGCTGAAGGAAGGAAGGTTTAAATTGGATCTGAGGGGGAAGTTCTTTGCAGAGAGAGTGGTGAGGGGCTGGAACAGGCTGCCCAGAGAGGGGGTGGGTGCCCCGTCCCTGGGGGTGTTCAAGGCCAGGTTGGCTGGGGCCCTGGGCAACCTTGTGTAGCTCCAGGCCTGGAGGTTGGTGGCCCTGCCTGTGGCAGGGGGTTGGAGCTCTGTGATCCTTGGGGTCCCTTCCAACCCAGACCAGTCTGGGATTCTATGATTCCAATAAGGAAGAATCACCATGAGAATGCTGCCAGTGGGGTTTTCTACAGCACACTGTAGGGAGACACACCAGATTTGGACTTCATCAAATTTCTGTTTTTACTGCTGATGCAAAATGGGAACTCCCTCCATCTCAACAACTGTTTTTGCTGACAGTGAAAGAGGAACAATGATGCTGACCTGGTCTGTAAAATGCTTTGAGTTGCCCAGAGTAATCATAGGAGATAAAACTTAAATAGCTTATGCTGCCCTCTCCAATATGTGCTAAACTGTGTGCTCCAATATGCCCTAAATACCCCCAGACAAGCTTGGTGAATGCTGCCAATGTTCAGCCCTTCTCAGTCCTGCCTTCTGACAGTGCAAATGCACTATGGCCAGTGGAAAATGCCAACTTGCCAGCTGGGAAAATACCAAATAGATACAAGAAAACTGGGCATTCCTCTACCCTCTTTAGAAAGAAACAGAATCTAAGGAGGGTGGTAACAAACATGAAGCTAACAAGTGGAAAAACAATTAAGGTAAATTAACCTGTGGAATTCAATGCCAGGATATATTACAGGTAATTAAGATCATTCTATTGCAGCAGTAGCTGTGTTAATTCTAATTAGAATGAAAACCTATGAGACAACCCTTATTTCTTGATGAAAAATAAACTCCTCTAAACAAATTCTGTAATTGATATCACACTCAAGGTTTGCCTCTCTTTCCTTTGAGCTTCTCAGAGAGGCTGTTCCCTTGAACAGGCTTCTGCTGTGTTCCAGTAGGCAATTTTCCTGTGCCTTTCAATTTATGGTCCTTGCAATGCATCTAAGAATGTTCATGGCAACAGAAGGGAAACAGCTGATTGTTATCTGGGGTATTTATTGAAGGCAGGAAATATAATAGAGCCTTTTTTGTGAAAATACACAGGTATGAAGGAATTGCTGGGTATTGCTGAGACCAAGGGGATGAGGTTTAACAAGGCCAAGTGCAGAGTGCTGCACATGGGACACAAAACCCCAGGCAGAGCTACAGGCTGGGGGAGACTGGCTGGAGAGCTGTCAGGCAGAGAAGGACCTGGGGGTGCTGGGTGACTGCAGGCTGAACATGAGCCAGCAGTGTGCTCAGGGGGCCAGGAAAGCCAATGGCATCCTGGCTTGTGTCAGAAATAGTGTGGCCAGTAGGTCTGGGGAGGGAATTGTGCCCCTGGACTGGGCACTGGGGAGGCTGCACCTCGAGTGCTGGGTCCAGTTCTGGGCTCCTCACCATCAGAAGGACATTGAGGTCCTGGAGCGAGTCCAGAGAAGGGCAACCAGGCTGGGGAAGGGGCTGGAGGGCAAATCCTCTGAGGAACAGCTGAGGGAGCTGGGGGTGTTGAGCCTGGAGAAGAGGAGGCTGAGGGGAGACCTTCTCCCCACCTACAACTACCTGGAGGGAGGGTGCAGAGAGGTGGGCGATGGTCTCTTCAGCCAGGGGACAGGAGAAGGGACAAGGGGCAATGGGCTCAAGCTGTGCCAGGGCAGGGTCAGAGCAGATGGGAGGGAAAAGTTCTTCCCTGAGAGAGTTGTTGGGGCCTGGCACAGGCTGCCCAGGGAGGGGCTGAGTCACCTTCCCTGGGTGTGTTTAAAAAAGGGTAGATGAGGTACTTAGGGATCTGGTTTAGCACAGGATGGGAATGGTTGGACTTGATGATCTTAAAGGTCTTTTCCAACCTGGTGATTCTGTGATGCTGTGAAGGCATGTCACACCCATATAACATGTACATTTTTATGTATAGAAAAAGAAAAGTGATGAAGATATTTGCAAACTAAGCTTAAAATGTCATGGAAACAGCTGCCCTCCCAGCAGACTGAAAATTCATTTCCTTGCTGTACACAGGCAAGTAGGGCAGAGAAACCCACCCACTCACATCCGTGCCTATGTATCACACCAAAAGCTCTGATACTTCACCTGACTATAAATACTGAGCAAATAGCCTAAGAAATCATCGAATCTCTCTTGGGGGAGGGGTGTGTGTGTGTTAAATGGGGGGTTTTTTGGGTGTTTTTACAAGTGGACTTGTTTTAAATGATTATTAATAGCTTGTGACATCAAGGTCATAAAGCAAAGCCCTGGCCATGCTGCAGTTCTGGAGAAGAGTGCCCTGAGAATGACATACTGCCATGACCCTCAGGGCTCACGGTGAAGGAGCTGAAGCCCAACCATCTCCCCACTTATAATTACCACTCATGCAGATCCCCCTTCACCAGGCTGACATGACTGGCCAGGAGAAGAACAGCCAAGGAGATTTGTGGTGCAGGGCTCTGTCCTGTGGTTGTTTCCACTGAAAATAAGGAGGAGATTAGATGTTGATCCCTGCAAACAGTCCTGCAAACTCACAGGGCAGTTTCACTCCTCTTACCTGGGGAGACTGCAAAAAACCCCATCCTGCACTATTTAAAGATTAGTTTGGGTACCTGGTGGAAGGATGTAAACACATTAATCTGGGCAGCAGGTGAAAAGAAATTAGAACCTTTTTGGATTCATCCCATCGTTGTTGCATTCAGATGGTATCACTTTGAGAGGCTTGGAGTGCCTAACAAACACTGTCAGCCTGTGTCACAGAAGCAGACAGAAGGGTGACATACCTGTCCCACCCCAGTGTGGGCTTGAAGGTGGTGGGTGTTGTTCCCAACACACAAGGCCTGTCCCACAGCAGTTCAGGTGTTTATTTTCCCAGGACTGTGCCTGCAGCCTGCCAAAGCTGTGGGCTTAGCTGGGATGTGCTGCCACCCAGCTCTGCAGGGAGCCAGTCTCTGATCACTGCAGAAGATTATGTGCCACCACTTTACATCCCCACAAGCCTCTGGCCTACAGCAGGCTGTGTGATGGTAATGAGAAGGGTGGCTTTGTCACCCAGTGCAGTGCAATCGCAGCCCAGTACCCGGTCCTGGGAAGCAGTCACCTCCCAGCCTGCTGATTTCAGCAGGGAACTGAGGCCCCAGTGCAGTGCAAGTCCTCAGTGCAGGTTCAACTTCCCCTGCAGCCCCCGTGACATCGATTAGGTTAGACCCCAGCATCACACCAAGTGTGCATGGTGGCACTGTGGCTCACAGGTGCACACAGATCCCTGTCAGGACCAGGCTTTTCCCTGCATTACAGTGTTCTGAGGCAGCAGAACATGAGTGCAATGAGATGCTGTCAGAGACAGCACTAACCTTTGAGTTTGTAAATCAGTTATTTCCTCAAGAAATATCCACTTTGCTGCAGCATTTGATTTTGCAATTATATTCCTGCCTTTTACCCTGTTTCCCAGCTGCACAGGGAAGTCAAATGCCTTGCTCAAGGTTACTCTGACTGATGTGCTGGGGAAATAAGGACTATTTCTGGCTGATGTCTTTCCATAAACCTCTGGTGTTAATAAACTGATTTATAACCTGTGTCTAGTGCTGCTTTTGCTGGATGTGCTTGTGTCTGCACACCCCATTCTGTAGGACCTTTAGCATGAGGTTATTTTCACCCTAATGACTCTGTGGATGGCCCTCTGGCCTCAGCACCTTTACCAGCTCATGTCAGCATGCATTTCAGGAGGCTGTTATCTAGAAATTCACTGATTAGAGGAAGACAGTTGCATCTGAAGGACAATATAGTCAGAGAGGACTTAGGGTGCACTCAATTTAAATAGCCCAATCTGTTTGGGAAGCAGCCTACCTAATAAAGAAACCTCCTGTAGTGCAGCAGTGCACAGTATCTTACATTAATGACAACTGAAAGACTGAAGTAACTAGACATGATATTAACATAGAATCCCAGAATCCCAGACTGGTCTGGGTTGGAAGGGACCCCAAGGATCAGAGAGTTCCAACCCCCCTGCCACAGGCAGGGCCACCAACCTCCAGGCCTGGAGCTACACAAGGTTGCCCAGGGCCCCATCCAACCTGGCCTTGAACACCCCCAGGGATGGGGCACCCACCCCCTCTCTGGGCAGCCTGTTCCAGCCCCTCACCACTCTCTCTGCAAAGAACTTCCCCCTCAGATCCAATTTAAACCTTCCTTCCTTCAGCTTCACTCCATCCCCCTTGTCCTGCCATTGTCTCCCCTTTGAACAAGCTGATTCCCCTCCTGTTCCTCTGCTCCCTTCAGGGGCTGGAAGGCTGCAATGAGGTCCCCCTGCAGCCTTCTCTTCTCCAGGCTGAACCAGCCCAGCTCCCTCAGCCTCTCTTCGTAGGGGAGCTGCTCCAGCCCTCTCATCATCTCTGTGGCTCCTCTGACCCCTCTCCTGCACAAACCTAACTGTCTCAGTAATTAAGGGAAGAACTCAGTTGCACTCAATGTCGTGGACAAAGGCCACATCCTGGGGCCAAAACTCTCTTTTCTGAGGCAACACATTTCCAACTTCCCTGTTTCAGTTTTGCTCCCTGTGGTCGTATCTTCTTCCCAGGCAGCATCCTGCCAGGATGCATGAGGATTTTATCCATTAAGTTAAAAATTGTATCAGAATGTTACGAACAAGCATACATGCAGAAGCTAAATGCCAGAGCAGACTTGG
Organism: Porphyrio hochstetteri; assembly: GCA_020800305.1. Lineage (NCBI taxonomy): Eukaryota > Metazoa > Chordata > Aves > Gruiformes > Rallidae > Porphyrio > Porphyrio hochstetteri. Next base: position 12,177,841 of record CM036925.1, read on the forward strand.
AAACTGTTATAAATGTATAATTACATCAAGCAAACCAGCCTGCTCTCAGCTGATATGAGCACTGAGTTCAGGAGCTATGTAAGAGAGTGATGAAGAGAGGGAAGCAGTGCTGGTGTAGCCATCAGCCTCTGTTCCCAGCTCTGGTACCAGCCTAATAGTCAAAAGCAACACCTGCATGAAGAGCTTTGCTTGGCAGCTTAGAAATCTCTGGGGCAAATGATAATCTGGGGAGATGCTAGATCCCAAAGCCCAGGAGGAACATGCTGAACACTTCTGTGGGTGAGACAATGCATTGCTATGTGCTTGTATGGGTAAGAGAGTGTCAGTCAGCACCCCTTCACCTCATCAATTAAGTTCTGCCTTCAAAGTATGGGAGCACAAGTACCAAGAGGGTAAATGCTATTATTTAACATGATAATTTGCATATCATGTCTATTCAATCTGAACAAGATGCCAAGAGAAGAAGAGCTGCAAGAAAAACAGAAAACCAAACCTAGTGCAAAACCATCTCAATAAACTGTGGAAACAGATGGAAAAATCCAGATGTAATTCAGTTAAGAGAAATGATTGTACAGCTCTAGATTCATCTGGATGGGGAGAGAGGGGGAGGAATGGGACACACCAGGGAAAGATCCACTGTCTGCAACAGACCGAAACCCAGCACCAGCCAGTGATGTGCTCTGCTCAAATCAGGGACCATTTCAGTTCAATCTGAAACACTTCAGTCCCTCTGTTAGAAGCCGTTTGAAACAAGGTACACACAAAGTGAGCTGAACTGGCTTTACACTGCCCAGTTCACCCTGGGAACAGTCCAGGACTAACCCCAGGCTGTTCTCTGAGCGGGGTGTCCCTGCCCGCAGGGGCGGAGGCACCGGCAACCACAGCAATAAAAAGCAGCGGCCACCCCAGCTGGCAGCGGTTCCTCCCTTCGTGGCTCCAGGAGAACAACTCATATTTTATTCATGAAAAACGAGGCCTCGGGGGGTCTAAGCAAAAAAAACCCCAACCCAACCAACAACCAGGAAGTGAATATTTCCTGGGGGCACTGGGCAAACGTCCAAGACATCAGGCAGAGGCAGAGCTGGAAGCACCACACCTCCTCCCTGCCAGCCTTCCCCCCGCGGCAGGAAGGAGGGTCACCAAGTGCGACCTGAGCGTCCCACAGGGTGCCCCAGCGCAGCAGTGGGACGGACTGGGCTGGTGCCTGGCTGTGGGGTGAGCAGGGAGTCACTGCATCACATGGTCAGCGGGGATACATGCCCTGCTGGAACGCTCTGAGGTTGCTTTGGAGGGGCTGCAGCCGTTTGCATAAGCTCTGAGTTCTGCAGGTAATCTCTCTCCACGACTTGGCCACGCTCCCCCCAGGTCCTAAAGCCACAGAGACTGCTTGCAACATGTGTTCAAGAACAGGAGCATGCCTGAGCTGCGAATAAGCATCTTCCCTGGGAAAAGAGATCTTGTCCTCCCACACAGCCCTCTATCTCCTCCTGCTCAAAAGAAGAAAGACCATCCTTTATATCAGCAGAGAAAAGAACCTGCTGCAACCCTGCCCTTCCCCGAGGTCTGAAGTTGCAGGTGTCGCTGCTGGCCCGGGAGCCCCAGCTGAGTGCAGAGGAGCAGCCGCTGCTCCCCTGGCAGCTCAGCCCTGAGTCTGGCTCAGGACTCGCTGCTCCTCATGTCCTCAGCCTGGCTGGCTGCTTTGCACAGGCCTTTCTGAGATGTGGCCAGTAGGTCTGGGGAGGGGATTGTGCCCCTGGGGAGGCTGCACCTCGAGTGCTGGGTCCAGTTCTGGGCTCCTCACCATCAGAAGGACATTGAGGTCCTGGAGCGAGTCCAGAGAAGGGCAACCAGGCTGGGGAAGGGGCTGGAGGGCAAATCCTCTGAGGAACAGCTGAGGGAGCTGGGGGTGTTGAGCCTGGAGAAGAGGAGGCTGAGGGGAGACCTTCTCCCCACCTACAGCTACCTGAAGGGAGGGTGCAGAGAGGTGGGCGATGGTCTCTTCAGCCAGGGGACAGGAGATGGGACAAGGGGCAATGGGCTCAAGCTGTGCCAGGGCAGGGTCAGAGCAGATGGGAGGGAAAAGTTCTTCCCTGAGAGAGTTGTTGGGGCCTGGCACAGGCTGCCCAGGGAGGGGCTGAGTCACCTTCCCTGGGTGTGTTTAAAAAAGGGTAGATGAGGCACTTAGGGGTCTGGTTTAGCTCAGGATGGGAATGGTTGGACTTGATGATCTTAAAGGTCTTTTCCAACCTTGTGATGCTGTGAAGATCCAACTCCTCCTTGCATATTTCTGGTCCCTGCAGGGAAAGCCAGCAGCTTCCTATCACTTTCCCAAGGATTCCCAGAAGAGGATACATGCAGGGGAAGATTTATTTCTTGAAAATCACTAAAGCAATGTAGCATTTTACACTAACATCCGTCCTTCATTGTTTTAATTACTGCCTAATGAACATTAGTCCTCAGAATATCTTCCCTGCAGGGCTGAGCAAATGAGAAACGAGTCACAGCACTGCAGTCAAAATGAAAGGGGAGGAAAGGCAAAAAACAAGACAATAAAAAAACCCCCCATGCATCAGGAGATGCAGAAAAATGCACCCTGGGATGCAGCAGCCAACATTCATTTAATAATGCCAAGATTTTATAGGCAAAGCTTTCCTGTGGGGCTGTAAAACATGGATTAGTAATGGCATGTGGTGGGATTAAATTAAAAATAAATTAATATTTAAGGTGCTTTTTATGATATAGGGGGCAAGGGGAGGAAGAGACAATTCTCATCCCGCAAGCTGACTGTTGGAGAAAGAAACTGTAAAAGGATGAAAACCTCCTAAAGACCACCCCCAAATTAGGGTCTGGTTTTACTCATGTCCGTGGGAGGTTTTTCCCTGCACTACCTCAGCCTGGAAGCACACTCCTTACTCATTAGTTAGCTCAGATTGAAAATCCTGCTCACACATCCAGCATCCAGCTGCCTTCAGCATGCTCAAAGCCCGTGGGAAACTCAAGCTCAGGCAGGACATTTCTCTGCTCCTCACTGACTGACAGTTTCTCCCTTCCAACATACACACCCCAGTTTCCCCCTCAACAAAACTTAGACACCAAGAGCCACAAAACCAAACTTCTGAACTCCCAGAACAGAGGAGTAGTTTAGGTGCTCTAACCAGAAGCCAATTTAAACAGATATTTTTTCAAATTCATCTCTTCCAAAGCTTTTCCAAAAATCAAGCTTTGAAGAAACAAAACACTTGAATAAAAGGTGATGAGAATTCCTGACAGTGATCACTCTACCTACCCAGAGGAAGCCCAAAAGCATTTCCAAGATCTGACACAGAACCTGCCAGTGTAAAAGGATATATCCTAAAGACAGCCCATCAATTCATCACACAAAACTTAATCAACAAGCCATACCTAAGCAGTGGCTTCAGGCTCCTCCAAGCCAACTCTGACAGAAACACTGTGTCCTGTGACTTGCAGTGTGGAAGCCATTCAAACCACTGAGGAAACTGAAGTTTCTACCATACCAAAGTGCTCTTAGATGCTTTCAGATGCAGGAATCAAATGAGATGGGTACAAGGATTCTCCCTTTTACCTACACCTAAAGCTGCTTTGTGCAAGTAAAAAACCCCAAACCCTAGAGAAGGGCTAATGTTTAACTTTAATTGATTAGATTAACTGTTACTTTGACACACCATTAAAGCAAGATTTACCTGAAATGACAAATTACTCTCCTTTCCCTCTGCCTTTGTGTTTGAGGACCATCACCTTACCTCCTCTGCTGCAGGGAAATCAAGTGTTTCCAAGGAAATCACCACACACCCAGAGATCCTCCAACCTGTGTTCAAACCTGCCAGTGAGGCCACTGACTGGATTTGTTTGCTTGGGAGGAGCAAAATCCAGATGGCTCATGCAGGAAAGAGAAGCTTTTTCTCTCCTCACACCCATTTCTCAAACTTCTGTGATAACTTCCAAACTGTGGCACTAGGATCAATGAGGAACAAGTGTCTTTCATCAGGGGATATACTGCACAAGGCAAGGGAAGCTCAGGGAGTTAGCCCAGGTGGAACAGGGCCTGGATTGCAGGGTTAATATCCCAAGGTTTATCTCCACAGTCTCCTGTCACATCTTGTTTGAAAGTCGCTTCCTGGAGCTCTGGGGCCACCCTGGCACCACTGAGCAGGCCTGGCCAGTGCAGCACTGGGGCTTTGCTGGACTTTAACCCCATAAACCAGAACACATGTTCACCCAGTAACTCAGGACCCTTCCCTTTCATGATCTCCCTGACTAACCATTTTCTCAGACATATTTCCAGGCTGGGAGAAGTGCTCCTGGAGAGCAGCCCTGCTGAGAAGGACCTGGGTGTCATGGGGGATGAGAAACTCCCCCTGAGCCAGCAGTGTGCTCCTGCAGCTCGGAAGGGCGATGGGATCCTGGGCTCCATCAGCAGAGGGGTGGCAGCAGGGACAGGGAGGGGATTGTCCCTCTCTGCTCTGCCCTCCTGAGGCCCCAGCTGGAGTCCTGTGGCCAGAGCTGGGGCCCCAGTACAAGAAAGATGGGGAACTGGTGCAGAGGGGTCAGAGGAGCCACAGAGATGATGAGAGGGCTGGAGCAGCTCCCCTACGAAGAGAGGCTGAGGGAGCTGGGCTGGTTCAGCCTGGAGAAGAGAAGGCTGCGGGGGGACCTCATTGCAGCCTTCCAGCCCCTGAAGGGAGCAGAGGAACAGGAGGGGAATCAGCTTGTTCAAAGGGGAGACAATGGCAGGACAAGGGGGATGGAGTGAAGCTGAAGGAAGGAAGGTTTAAATTGGATCTGAGGGGGAAGTTCTTTGCAGAGAGAGTGGTGAGGGGCTGGAACAGGCTGCCCAGAGAGGGGGTGGGTGCCCCGTCCCTGGGGGTGTTGAAGGCCAGGTTGGCTGGGGCCCTGGGCAACCTTGTGTAGCTCCAGGCCTGGAGGTTGGTGGCCCTGCCTGTGGCAGGGGGGATTGGAACTCTCTGATCCTTGGGGTCCCTTCCAACCCAGACCAGGCTGGGATTCTATGATTCTCTTGGGACAACTGAAGTCCAAGTGCATATTTCTGTATCACTTTCTAGACTTAACACAACATAACAAGTCATCACTTAACTCTCAAATTGCCCTGCAGCCACTAAAATTAAGATTACAAGTCCTGTTTTTCATTGCATGTCCAGGCAAAACCACACCAAACACTTGGAGTAAAATTCACCTGTACACAGAGAGGTCTGACGGTAACAACCAGAGTTTTATTTCTGTCAGACCTTTCTCCCTTCCTCTATCATGAGCACCCCACAGTCAAGCCAGACTCGACCCTCACCTCTTGCTAAGCTCCTCCTTTATGCTTTAGGAACTTCCTGGTTTGGAATACGGCAGCTTTTCCTTCTGATCCATTTCTAGACCCATGCTCTACAGACTTGAAGGAATCCAGAGTGCTGCAGCCTGGTAATTCCTGGGTTCCTGATAAACAGCATTATTGCATTTGAATCTTTTCCATTAGTGAGCACAAATTAACGTTATTTAAGATTTGTTTTGCTGCATTCAGCTAAACAAGGTCTCTGATCAAGTTTTGCACAGCATTTAAGAGACTAGATAGAGCTGAAAAGGATGTCACAATGTCATGCAGTGCCAGTTAGGGGCAGTGAGTGGAGAATACTACCAGGCTGCTGATGTAAGGAGTGAACACCAGACTGTACCACAGAGAAGCATCATGCTGCATCATGGCTGTACCACACCTGACCAAAAGTCAGGCTAAACTAGAACTATTAAAGAAAATTAAATGCACTTTGTACCAACTTCCTTGCAAATTTATTTTGATAGTTCTGACAAACATCAATCAAGTCAGTCCACATGCCCATTGTTATGGGAAAGGGAGGTCAGAGAAACATCTGGAAATACAAACTAAGTGGCACAGTGGTAAAACAGTGGATGAATCCAGACTGTTGCCCTCCATGGTGCCATCCATCAGGGCTTAGCTGACACAGCCCTCAAATCACTCTGGTTTTGCACCAGCCGCAGGCTCACAGAGCCATCAGGTTCCTTCTTCATCAAGATCCTTCCTCTTATGCCAGGGAGGCCCCAGCAAGTCCCTCACTGCTGCAGGACCCTCCTTGCAACAGGGACGTTTTGGCAGTAGAAGTCATGCACACAATCACTTTCTCAGTGCCAAGGAGGAGTCCAGAGTCCTGTCTGGAGGCTCCCACCCGTGGGAAGGAGCATTGCTGGTGACACCATGGAGCAAGCACAAGAGGCCAAGGGCTCACAGGGTGACTGCCATTCAGAGAAAAGCATGGCAAGCACAGGTGGTCATTCCCCTCTCCTACACTCCTGCCTTTATCAACAGCGTCAGTAGCCAACAGCTGCACTCTGCCGCCTAGGAAAATGCATGCTTAAAGAATTTACCTGTGGGGTTTTTTTAGGTAGGAGAGGAATTCAAGGAGAAAGTCTCTTCTCTCGGCTGTCACGGGTGACCCTGTGTGGCTGTAACACAGGTGTCCGTACTCCCTCTACTGACTAGAGCTGTAACCACACGTCTGGTCTTGGACTGGACACTTGGTGTCTGTTTCGTGCTAAACAAAACAAAGGAAAGGAAATTGCAAGTCCTCAGCATCCAAACCCAGGAGAGTGGGGCTAGCAGGGCACTGCTCCTGAACCCTCTTCTTGCAAAGCACTGGACAAATAATGATTTGTTCCTCAACACATGCATAAAAATCACATTAAAGCTGCTCAGGTTTAAACTTGCAGTAATCTAAATCCATTCTTTTAAGTGTTTTCAGGTGTTTATAAAACAGAATGTAAATATATCCACCATGAGAGTCTCCTGGTAGCAATAAGCTCAAATTTATCTTTCCAGCTACTTTCTCACCACAGTCTGTGGCCTGCCTCACTTCTAGCTGTATGGATTTCCTACCTGCAGCCCAAGCCAGCATGCTGCTTCTGATTCCATGCCACAGCACTGGAAAAAATCCATTGAAAGGTATTAATGCAAATGTAAAAACCAATGAGATGCCATAAATCAAAGTGCTGGGGGAACAGGGCAGGCAGATGTCACGCTGTGTTGACTCAAGGCTGTTCTGCTCTTGCTCTGCAGCTACTCGAGGTGCTAAGGAGAGAGGAAGGATGAGGTAGTGGATGGGGAAATAAACTAGCAGGCCACAGTGTGCTGATGGAGGGAGGGTGTGTGACCTCAGCCATTAGGGCTGGGAAGGAATTTTAAACAGCATGCGTAATGTTAGCTCAGATCAACACATCTGTACCTGCCAGGGACACTCTAGGGATAAACACCTGAAGAATGGAGAAGAATGATGCTGCCAATACATATTAACACCCTGCATGTACTGACAGTGTCACTCCTGGTTTTGCTCCTGGAGCTCAAGCACGGCAGCTCCACAGCAGTCAGGGCCCCTGCCCAGCCTCCCTCCTCACCCCATCCTCACTGGTGTCTGTACCAGCTTTACTTCATGCTCTGAGCCTCAGTGAGCACAACATACAATCGCTGGTAGTGCCTGAATTCATCCTGCTGTCTCCAGCCTAACTGGAGAGCAAGCAAGCAGGGAGTAGCCTCCAAGGGGACTGCAGGCTCCACACTGCCCTGGCAGCCAGACCATCTGTGCTACGTGACCTACTTGTGGCTGCTGAACAACAGCACACTGCAAGAGGAGGTGGCAGCTTTAACTGGGACTGCAGGGCTGGTAGGGACTGGAAGCAGGCAGCCTGAGGAACTTTGTGCCTCTCTTAGCACTGCAATTTAAGGTCTCAGCCTTTCACATCTGCTGGGTAACGTGTATTAGCGTTGGCCTTAACGAGAACAGTGAGCTGAACTCACAGATTTAACCCAAAAGCAAAATGACCTGGAATAGGAAAGAGTTCTCCCCTCCCACACTCACTGGATGTAAGGATGGCTTTATTGCCTGTCTGCACTGACTATGCAGTACAGACACGTACTTCCACCAACAACTGCCTGTAGGTAGTTTACTCTCTTGTGCTTTATTTCCATTGCCTTCTGGATTTTCACAGCATCGTCACCAGGTTGGAAAAGACCTTTAGGATCATCAAGTCCAACCATTCCCATCCTGAGCTAAACCAGATCCCTAAGTACCTCATCTGCCCTTTTTTAAACACACCCAGGGAAGGTGACTCAGCCCCTCCCTGGGATTCAACCCCCTCCCTGGGCTTTTGTCCAGGTTTCAGCAGGGATAAAGATCCTTCCCAGCAGCTGGTGTGTAGGGCTGTGTTTGGGATTTAGGATGAGGGTCACATCCATAACACATGGACATTTTAGTTGCTGCCAAACAGCTGAGGACTCCTCATGCTGCCCTGCTGATGTGGAGGCAAGGGGCACAGCCAGGCTGGGTGACCCAAACTGGCCAGGGGGATATTCTGTACCATATGATGTCATGTTTCTCTTGTAACTGGGGGAGGTGGGTGGCTGGGCTGCAGCTGGGTGTCTTGTGCAGCAGTGCCTCTGGGGTGCTGGCTGAACACCTGCCTGCCGATGGGAAGTGGTGAATGAGTTCTGTGGTTTGCTTTGCTTGCATGTGTGGGCTGAGAGGCTGGGCAGTTAGCTGGGGGGGCTCGTGCAGCATCAGCTGTGGGTGGAGAGAGATTGTGGTGTTTGTCACTTGTGTATATATTATTAATACACACTATTATTACTATCTTCCTGTTTCTATGTGTGTCCTATTAAACTGTCTTTCTCAACCCAAAATTTCTCTGTCTGTCTTGTGATTCTGTCCCCCACCAGAGTGAGAGGTTGTGTGGTGCTCAGTTGCTAAACCACGACAATTTTACACCTCACATCACCCCTCAATTCCATCACTGTTGCTTTTCGCTGTCTTCAACTACTGCCTCACTTTTATTGTCTTCAGTAATTTTAACTTCTTAAACTCAAAACAAGCTACCCTCAGCTTCACCAACCATAGCATGCAAAGCAGCAATTCTTTTGCCACAACTTCTGCATTTACCTCTGATGAAACTTGTTGCATTGGGCTTTAGCTTCCCCATAGGAGCTAAAGCACAAGCCCTTGGCTGGAGCTGATCTGAAAAGAGCCTCCACAAGGTCTTTAAAGGACTTGTTCTCTACATCAAGCACCTGCAGCTGGGACAACCACTAAGCCCCTATCCATTTCTCTGATGGGGATCTCCATTACTAGCAGTAATGCACCCAAGAGGAGCATCCCACTTGCTAACTAAATCCTCAGCCACAAACCTGTGCCTGCACTCTATACTGACTGCAAATACCTAGTAAGTTTTTTTTATATATATATCCTCTGGGGTGGGAGACAGGTCAGAAAAGATAATCTAAAATTCAGGGTTAGTCTCCTTTCAGGGCACAGTGCATCTACTGCACTCGTGCATCCAGGCACTGTGGGTGCTACTTCAGCACTGAATTTGGAATTAAACTTGTCCCAGATGTATCCTGTCATCTCAACAGACAGGCTACAATAGGAACAGTTCAGATTTCAGGACAGAGGGGTTTTTAAACTTTCAGCTCAGGTCTGCCTGTCCACCTGCCACACATCCCTATCAATAACAGTGCTGCACCCTCAATCAATACCTGTTTTGTGTTGGGTAAACTACAGAGCCACTGCAGGTAAGTGAGGAGTTACTGCCTACACAGGGGCTGCAAGGCCTTAGAAGACTCTGCTCCAGAGAAGCACCCACACTGCAACTGGTTATCAGAAACACAGGACAACATCTGTCATCAGGGTCTCTGCCACAGTTCTTATGAACAGCCTTTCCTGCTGTCCTTTGGGTGCTAATCAGGAGCAATCCTCCACCCAGAGTGGCAGGATTAGTGCTGGCCAGGACAATTACATCTTATCCAGAGGCTGGTACTTCCTAAGAGTGTAACAAGTGTTTAATTTGGCAAGGAACCAGAGCATGCCTGGTGTGCTCTAGTGAGACTTTTATGACCAGCAGCGCTCGTGCAGCCGCAGCATTTCACTGTCTCACAAGAGGCTCTGCTGAGTCCTGCAGCAAGTTCCCTTCAAAGAGTAACATCTGGAGCTTGAGGTACTAGAGGAACAACATATCCAGCAGGTCTGCTACAAACAGTCTGAGTAACAACAAAAAAATGCCAACTGCCTCAGATGCCCCATAATCGTGTGAATTCCCTACATTCCCTCCAAGAGAAGTGAAGTTAATCCAGTCAGTTCAGCCAGCCCCATAAACACTGCAGGCCACTGACAATTTCACTCTTAAATAACACTTACCTAAAGCCATTATGAACCCTGTACAGCTGTCAATAAATAAATACACAAAAGAACATTAAAGCACTGACTACCTAACATAAAAACTCAGATACAAGACTGTGCTTTGTGTAACAGAAACTTCACCCTCTGGTTTTAGAGCCTTGCAAGGAACTCAGCAAACCCCATCGCTGTCAGGCCACAGGCAGAAGCACTTCCACAGGCTGAGAGCATTTATGTACCAACCTCAAAACACCAAGTAACATTCACTGACAGTAACACTGGGATGCAAATGTTGTGGCAAGAAATAGGAAGTTACTCCCTTAGAGAAGCATCACTGCTGATACAGCTTCAAGTACAATCAGCTCCAAGGCCCTGCCTCAGCCCAGTCTGAGATTAGAAACACTTCTCAAAGAATTAGAGCCCAGTCTGAAGGGTGTACCTTCTGCCCATGGAGCTAGCACAAATATCATTGATTACATGGAGCAACAGCAGACCTTGAAGTTGTGTCAGGGAACTACTGAGGTTTAGAGCTATCAGAGACATGCAAATTCTAATGTAGCACCATGTAATCACAGAATCACCTGGGTTGGGAGACACCCTTAAGATCAAGTCCAACCACAGCCTAGGCCACCTCTAGACCATGTCCCCAAGTACAACATCTACACACCCTTTAGATCCCTCCAGGGATGGGGACTCCACCACCTCCCTGGGCAGCCTGTGCCAATGCCTGACAACCCTTTCAGGACAGAAATTCTGCCTGATACCTGTCCTAGATCTCCCCTGGGGCAGTTTTAAGCCGTTCCTTCTCATCCTGTCACTTGTCACCTGAGAGAAGAGACCCCAACATCTCTGCAGCCGCCTTGCAGGGAGCTGTAGAGAGCGATGAGGTCTCCCCTCAGCCTCCTCCAGACTAAAAGCCCCAGCTCCCCCAGCAGCTCCTCACAGGACTTGTGCTCCAGACCCTTCCCCAGCTTCAACACCCTCCTCTGGATGAGCTTCAGCATCCTTCCTGTAGTGAGGGTCCTAAAACTGGGCCCAGAGCCCCGCACCTCCCCATTACACGTAACTTAGGGGTATTCTGCAGCGTGGCTTTTATTGTTTTGCTTGTGCAGGGAGAAATAAAGGCAGCCAGCAGAAACGAAGGCCTAAGACTCCTGCAGCTCCAAGAGCTTCGCTGCCGCCCAGCCCGTCAGTAGGGCCGATAAATCAGTCAGGCTCCAAGGCAGCCGAGCACAAGCCCATACCCAGCCCCCACGGCCCCCCGCCAGCCTCCGCAAAGCCCGGCCCCGCCTGCCACATCCCAGCGCTACTCAGGCACCCCACAGCGCGCCCGAGGCCCCGGGCCGGAGAGGGCGCAGGGCGAACCCGCCCCGGGGAGGCCGCACCCCGCCGGCCTTCCCCGCCCCGTCCCGCCCCGCGAGGCGGGCCCGGCAGCACGGAGACGGGCCCGCGCCGCACCAGCCGCCGCCGGGATGGAGATGGAGGTCGAGGCCGCAGAGGACGAAAAGGCCGGGCCCGCGGCAGGCGAGAAGCGAGGCTCTGCCGACCCCCCAGGGGCCGCTCCTGCCGCCGGCGGCCATTACGAACTGCCCTGGTGAGCGGCGGCGGGGCACAGCCGCGGGCAGGGGGCGCGGGCGGCCACTCAGCGCCTGCGCGATGGGGCCGGGGGCGGGAGAAAGGGACGAGGCCGCGCGGCCATTGCTGCGGAGCGGCGCAGGGGGCGGGGCCTGGGGGGGCCGGCCTATGGAGGGAGGGGGCGGGGCGGGGCGGGGCGGGCGCCGTTGGCGGGAGTTCGCGCCAGGCGCTCGGGCCTGTGTCCGCACGGCGCCTCCGCTGAGGGGATCGGCTGGGCCCGGCCTCCCTGCCGGGCCCGGCCGGGACCGAGCGCCAAGGCATTCCCGCCATGCTAGAGCATTGCCCCCCGTGGGAGAGCGCACAGGGCAGCGTCTCCCCATAGCCCTGATGGCAGAGTGAGGCATCCAACGTTTTGGATGGGAGTTTGCACGAAAGATGCTTCAGGTCCTCTTTGTGCCATGTTATCTTACTATAAACCCCCTTTTCATAGAATCCCAGCCTGGGCTGGGCTGGAAGGGACCCCAAGGATCACAGAGCTCCAACCCCCCTGCCACAGGCAGGGCCACCAACCTCCAGGCCTGGAGCTACACAAGGTTGCCCAGGGCCCCAGCCAACCTGGCCTTGAACACCCCCAGGGATGGGGCACCCACCCCCTCTCTGGGCAGCCTGTTCCAGCCCCTCACCACTCTCTCTGCAAAGAACTTCCCCCTCAGATCCAATTTAAACCTTCCTTCCTTCAGCTTCACTCCATCCCCCTTGTCCTGCCATTGTCTCCCCTTTGAACAAGCTGATTCCCCTCCTGTTCCTCTGCTCCCTTCAGGGGCTGGAAGGCTGCAATGAGGTCCCCCCACAGCCTTCTCTTCTCCAGGCTGAACCAGCCCAGCTCCCTCAGCCTCTCTCCGTAGGGGAGCTGCTCCAGCCCTCTCATCATCTCTGTGGCTCCTCTGACCCCTCTCCACCAGTTCCCCATCTTTCTTGTACTGGGGCCCCAGCTCTGGCCACAGGACTCCAGCTGGGGCCTCAGGAGGGCAGAGCAGAGAGGGACAATCCCCTCCCTGTCCCTGCTGCCACCCCTCTGCTGATGGAGCCCAGGATCCCATCGCCCTTCCGAGCTGCCAGAGCACACTGCTGGCTCAGGGGAAGTTTCTTATCCCCCATGACACCCAGGTCCTTCTCAGCAGGGCTGCTCCCCAGGAGCTCTTCTCCCAGCCTGGAAATATGTCTGGGATTCCTCCAGCCCAAGTGCAAGACTGTAAAGCACTACTAAAGCTTTATTAAACATACTGAAGAGTGTGGGATTTTTGCCTTTACAGGGTGGAAAAATACAGACCCATGAAACTATGTGAAATAGTTGGAAATGAAGATACTGTGAGCAGGTTGGAGGTGGGTAACTGTCCCTTTTATCTTTGTGGGTTACCTCAAAAAGCATAATTCTGCACACATGTACAGACCATTAAAAGCACTTTTGTATTTTTACATCCATACTTGAAAATGTGGAAAAGACCTTCCTGATTTACTTAAGAAATTAGATATTTTAGGACATACTTGGGTGGTGCCCTAAGGAAACACACCTTCTTGAATCAGGATACAGTTTGAATTGGCCCTGTTTTGATACAAATGTGTAGCTGTTATAACATTATTTCAATGGGTAAATATAATTTATATAACAAAAGAAAAAAGTAAATATAATGTTTTTCTGGAAGAAAACTATTTTCCTTGTAAACATGAGTTTGTAAACACAGTATTTGTAAACAGAAAGCTTATACTAACAAACATATAACTGGTGCAAAGGAAAGGCAAAAGTAAGTACTGAAGATCTGTGGAATTAAGTGCTTTGAAGTTTTCCTTTATCATTCTAAGGACTGACTGGTTCAATTAAAAATAATACAAAAGTAGGGAGGTCCAAAAAAATTAAAGCAGGAAGGAAGAATGGATTCATTTTACTTCTCATGCTTGTAATGGAATTTGAAACTGTTTATTCCTGGTATTTTCTTATATAATTTTTTGTTACTCTTCTTTCGTAGGTCTTTGCAAAAGAGGGGAATGTACCAAATATTATAATAGCTGTAAGTACTGCAGTGTTGTACTGGGTTTCACTGTATTGGCTTCTGAAATCGATCCACAGGAGCCTCCCAGGATAGATTTGCATTGTGCCTGAATATATTGCTGAGAGAGATGCTGAATGTACATCACAGAGCAGAGTTCTGGGTGGAATACACAGCAACTGACCTGGTCCTGGCATGCCTACTGAAACACGTCTTGTGATGCTCCCTGTGGCATTTCTCTGCTCAGTTGGAGGCAGGATCCTGAACTCAGGCAACCTCTAGTCTCTCTGCAGTTCCTCTGTTGCAGCTGTTTATCATGATAGGAAGTACATCAATGACATTAAACTTAACAGTAATTCTTGCATTTTGCATTTTTAGGGTCCCCCAGGAACAGGTAAAACCACCAGTATCCTCTGCTTGGCTCGTGCTCTGCTTGGTCCTGCATTAAAGGATGCTGTTCTGGAGCTGAATGCCTCAAATGACAGGTGAGAATGAATAAACCTCATCAGCCTTGAAATGAGTAAGCAAGTATCCCTTTTTACTTTTGGTTGGTTTAGAAGGTAGGGTAAGGGCATTAGGTATGTAGAGGACACTAACTCTACTCCCAAGGATCAGGCACTAAGAGCTGATGGTATTTCCCAAGTTTCTCTAGCAGACCCATCCCAAAGTACTCTGAAGACACTTCCTGGAGAGATGTTTATGAGTACAGTACATTTTACTTGCCTTTGTTAATATCAGCTGTAGAGGAGCTATGGACTCACAACATTCATTTTCTAAACAGAACAAAAGTAAAATAGTTTGTTTTTAAAAGGAAGCCTTCATGGGAACGCTAGGAAAGCAGCTGAGTTGTGCTAAAATGCCATAGGCTGTCCAGCTGCTTTTCCTCGACTCTTCTGAATTACAGCTGAGTCTGTGGATGTAGCTCTGTGAAGCACTGGCAGAAGAGCAAAGCAGTCTTAAATGCTTCTGCCTTGGCTCCTTTCTTACCCCTGCCTTTTGCCAGGTAAGGCCTTTCATGGCAGAATTGTAAATGAGGTTAATTTATATATATCATAGACTCATAGAATCATAGGGGTTGGAAGGGACCTTGAGAGATCATCGGGTCCAACCCCCCAAATATATATAAAAAATGTTAAATTATTTTTTCAAAACCTCCAAAAAGGAGGAATATTGGCATTTAAATCTGCATCACTTAGGCAGCCTGGCTTATAACATGGCTTCACAACATCTAGACTGGCACAGCTGAAGGGGCAGGGACAAACAGTGGGAGAGCTCAGGAATACTTCAGCCACTATGGCTGCTGAATAAAATCTGTTCTGTAATTTCACCCATCTGATCATGAATCACTTGAATTACTGTTCCAGAGGCATTGATGTTGTGAGAAACAAAATCAAAATGTTTGCCCAGCAAAAGGTCACGCTCCCAAAAGGGCGGCACAAAATAATCATCCTGGATGAAGCAGACAGGTATGTTGTTCTTTAATTAACCTCAGCTGCTATGTGAAATGGGTTCTGTCTGTCTTAGATGTTTCTATCAGGCTATCAAAAATAATTTGTGAGGAGGTCAGTATGCATTGAACAGTGTCCTTAGGAGACTACTCAGATCAAGCAGAGATCATGGCTTCTAAGGAGATGCTGAATATTGGGGTGATACAACTTGTGGGTCAGCTGCAGATGAAGTGGCATCTTCCAGTTTACTTGCTCTTTCTCTTTGAAAGGGGTCTTGGCTTGCATAGACAGTTTCACCAGATGAAAACAGGACATTCTCCTCCATCTGTACACAATGGTAGCAGTACTCTTTAGAGTATCAATGGTTTCGATTTGTGTGTTAGTTTTATGGGGGTCTCAGTGCTGACCTGCATCACAGGGTGATTTGTGCATGTGACTAGACAACGCTGCTTAATTTATCAAGCCAGAATAACAAGGAATTTACAAATCTCTCTTTAATATCAGCAAACTCAGAAGCTTGTATAAAAATAGCGATTAGGCTGCATCCAGCGAAGGGTAAAATCTGTCCTTACTCTTTTTCTACCTCAGCATGACAGATGGAGCCCAGCAAGCTCTGAGAAGAACAATGGAAATCTATTCCAAAACAACGCGCTTCGCACTCGCGTGCAACGCCTCTGACAAGATCATAGGTAAAGTGCTGCTAGTCCCTGGGAGTCCTGGTCATATGTTCAACATGCTGTTGGATAACTTCCAGGGCAGTTTTCAGAAAGACCTTGGAGCTGCTTGTTGCAAGAAACCATAGTTCTGAAAAATCAAACCACCTGTACATGCAGCTCACAAAAGAAAGAGTGTGTTTTGTGTAGCTGGTGACCCCTCTGAACAGCTGCTTTTGATGTGCACCCTCAGCAAGTTTGGGGCTGACACCAAGCTGAGTGGTGTGGGTAACCCAAGAGAAGGAAAAGAGCCATCCAGAGGGACCTTGACAGGCTGGAAAGCTGGGCCTGGGTGAACCTAATGAGGTTCAACACTGCCAAGTGTGAGGTGTTGCACTTGGGCTGGAGGAATCCCAGACATATTTCCAGGCTGGGAGAAGAGCTCCTGGAGAGCAGCCCTGCTGAGAAGGACCTGGGTGTCATGGGGGATGAGAAACTTCCCCTGAGCCAGCAGTGTGCTCTGGCAGCTCGGAAGGGTGATGGGATCCTGGGCTCCATCAGCAGAGGGGTGGCAGCAGGGACAGGGAGGGGATTGTCCCTCTCTGCTCTGCCCTCCTGAGGCCCCAGCTGGAGTCCTGTGTCCAGAGCTGGGGCCCCAGTACAAGAAAGATGAGGAACTGGTGGAGAGGGTTCAGAGGAGCCACGAAGATGATGAGGGGGCTGGAGCAGCTCCCCTATGGAGAGAGGCTGAGGGAGCTGGGCTGGGTCAGCCTGGAGAAGAGAAGGCTGCGGGGGGACCTCATTGCAGCCTTCCAGCCCCTGAAGGGAGCAGAGGAACAGGAGGGGAATCAGCTTGTTCAAAGGGGAGACAATGGCAGGACAAGGGGGATGGAGTGAAGCTGAAGGAAAGAAGGTTTAAACTGGATCTTAGGGGGAAGTTCTTTGCAGAGAGAGTGGTGAGGGGCTGGAACAGGCTGCCCAGAGAGGGGGTGGGTGCCCCGTCCCTGGGGGTGTTCAAGGCCAGGTTGGCTGGGGCCCTGGGCAACCTTGTGTAGCTCCAGGCCTGGAGGTTGGTGGCCCTGCCTGTGGCAGGGGGTTGGAGCTCTGTGATCCTTGGGGTCCCTTCCAACCCAGATCAGTCTGGGATTCTGTGGTTCTGTGACAGTGCTGTGAATACCTGTGGAAACAGATTTCTCATACTTTGGGCTTCATCTCCATCCAATCCTGCTATGATGTAAGATGCTCCATGTATTGTGTAACGGGTGTCAAACCCCTTTTGTTGTCCTTTTGTTTCCTTTCTGAAACACAAGTTTGCCTATAGGCCAACACTTTGTAGACCTTTAGACTTCTCTTGTTTAGCAATGATAAATGTAGACATTCATACAAGCAGGGGAACAGAAGAAGCTGAGCTTTGTAAATATTTGCACATTATCTGGGAAAAATCAAGCAGCACCTTGGGGCTCAAGCAAAGGATTATATCAATTATATATGTTTAAGGAGATATTAGTATTCTGCCTGGAGCTGACATGTTCTTTAAAAGAATTCAGATGAAGAGTTGAGAACAGATAATTTCTTCCAAAATTACAATAAATATTTGGGGTGTTTTTTTGAGAAAAGAGGGAAATGCTAATGCCACATCTCTGTCCTTAGAACCCATTCAGTCCCGGTGTGCAGTGCTCCGTTACACCAAGCTGACAGATTCACAGATCCTTGCAAGGCTGCTGAAAATTGTTGAGAAAGAGGATGTGCCATACACAGATGATGGACTAGAAGCCATTATTTTCACAGCCCAAGGAGACATGAGACAGGTAAAAGAAGAAAGGCAAAGGAACAAAGGCTTCTGTTTAAAGCAAAACACCCTTTGAATTGTGGCTGTCATGGATTTATCTTTGGAGAGGTAAAGCAAAGGGCATGTGACCTGTGGCACAAGAGTATCTAAATGATTTGGTTTTGTGAAGTTTTAAGGTGGATTTACTCCTTGAAACTGAACTGGTGGGAAATGGATACCAAGTTTGTGGAAGGAAACAAAGTCTGCATATGTTTGGGGTTTACTTTATTGCTCAATTGCAACCTGCTTGTTTGGCATCATTTCCAGAACGGTGTATTTCATCCTGAGGAGGGGGTTGAGAAGCAGAGCACTTCAGAAAATAAACAAAGCCTTCTTTTTTTCTTTCCCAGGCATTAAACAACTTACAGTCCACATATTCTGGATTTGGCTTCATAAACAGTGAAAACGTCTTTAAGGTTGGTACAGTGTAAAACAGTTGTTGTGCTGCTGCTGTGCGAGACCATCGGTCAGACAGTGGTGGCTTTGAAAGTGCCAGTCTGCAGACAGCACTATGGGTGTAGTAATTACAGCACTAGGCCATAAAACCATATATATGTGCCTTCTGAAAAGGGAGAACGTGCCAACAGTCAGTCCCTAATGTCCCTAAGTCTGAGGCTTTGTGGCCTCCCAGCTCTCTCAAAGCTCACAAGTCGCATAACTGCTGGGAGATACTTTTCTATCTGTCACTTAGTTGTTCTCATTTCATGCTTTTGAGTCTGCCATGGCTGGAGAGCTGGATAGTCACAGAGTCACAGAATCACAGAATCCCAGACTCACAGGGGTTGGAAGGGCCCTGGAGAGCTCATGGGGTCCAACCCCCTGCCAAAGCAGCTCCCCAGCTCATATTGCACAGGGCGGCGTCCAGACGGGGCTGGAATCTCTCCAGAGATGGAGACTCCACACCCCCCTGGGCAGCCTGTCCCAGGGCTCTGGCACCCTCACTGGGGAAAAGTTCTTCCTCTGCTCTAACTTGCAGCCATTGCCCCTTGTCCTGTCCCCACAGACACTGAGAAGGGGCTGGCCATTTCCCCCTGCAGCCCATCCTTCAGATACTGATCAACATTCATCAGGTCCCCCCTGAGTCTTCTTCTCTCCAGGCTGAACAGCCCCAGCTCCCTCAGCCTTTCCTCACAGGGGAGATGCTCCAGGCCCTTCAGCATCTCCACAGCCTCCTCTGGCCTCTCTCCAGGACATCCCTGGCTTTTTTATCCCAGGGAGCCCAGCACTGGACACAACACTCCAGGTGGGGCCTGACCAGGGCAGAGCAGAGGGGGATGATCCCCTCCTGTGACCTGCTGGCCACACTCCTCTTGATGCCCCCCAGTCGTATTACTTAAAATTTAATCTGTGTCATAGAATGTGTCTGATTCAGCACTTCAGCAGTTCCAGAAGCTTGGTGAAAACCCCAGGGGTTTAATGCTGAGTCTTCTAATGCTTTGAAGTGTAATATATCTCTTTGCCATAGGTATGTGACGAGCCTCATCCTCTGCTTGTGAAAGAAATGATACAGCACTGCATAAACGCAAATATTGATGAAGCATACAAGGTTAGTTTTCATGGGTTGTGTCTGCATAGACAGACACTTTCTCCCCACAAAATTCCTGTTTGTTTTTTGAAGAATTCACAGTGTGTGTTGGTTTTTAAGATAAGGGCAATGTCATGCAGATGAGTTGAATTAAATCCTTTTTATGCAGGGTTTAGATGAATAAGCCAACAAGCAAAAATTGTATTGGAATTACTTGGGAAACAATTGAGGTTAAATCATTTGATAAATAGGGCATTTGGTTCCTGTATATAGAGCTGTTCAAGAATGAATATGCTTGACTCACCTGATAAGGTTTCCAGATAAATGAGGGATTATTCTTGCCTGCACAGATTCTTGCCCACCTGTGGCGACTCGGGTACTCTCCAGAAGATGTGATTGGCAACATCTTCCGTGTGTGTAAAACCTTTCAAATGCCAGAATATCTGAAACTGGAATTCATCAAGGTTAGTTCTAACCTAGCTCCCAGTTGGGGTCTTTTGGGCCTTTTTAAGATGATACGATCCCTAATAAAGGGGCAGCCTCAGGGTTTTCTGTTGGAGATTTGCTGTATATTAGTGGAAAAAGTATTTCTTAATCTCTTACTCCTGCTTTCTTTCCCACTGTGCCTCATTGGCTTGTCAGTAAGAATGGCCACTTGAAAGTTAAACTCTGATCACCAAAAGTCACTTGAGTGATCAACTAGAATGAATAGCAAACTTAATGCTGGCTGTAAATCTGTTACTTACATCAAAGCCTCAGATAACTCCTTGACAACTTTCTGCAGGCACATACTTCCAATAGGTAGTAAGATATTAAATGACATTAACAGCCCATTGACAGAAGGTAAACTGGTGTAATGGCATCACTCTTCAGATGTAAAACTTGTCCTCAAATATGTGGCACCTTGATCCTTACAAAGGAAGTGGGGAAACACGGGTTTTGATGTTTAAAAAGAACAAAAGGCATTCTAGTTGGTCTCTTACATTCAAGTGACTCTGAAGTCAGTCTCTTAGCAGGAAGGGATATGCTCTGTTTAGTCACTGGTCATGCTACACACAGACCGTGAGAGAAAACAGGAGACTTTACTCTGTCTGTATCCCCAGGAAATCGGGTACACTCACATGAAGATAGCAGAAGGGGTGAATTCGCTTCTCCAGATGGCTGGACTGCTGGCCAAGCTGTGTCAGAAGACTGCAGCCCCTGCAGCAAGCTAGACGCTGCTCTGAACAGACCTTCATTCTGGGAGGCAAAGGCCTGGCATGCAGCAGGCAGCCTGAATTCTGCCTGTTCCTTTGGCTCTGCAGAAAAAACCCTAGGTCCTATAGAAGAATCTTTTGTACTTTTCTCTTTTTTTAGACCAATAAAGCTATGAAATGTAGTTTAACTCAAGGACTCTTATCTGTTGTGTAACTGAGGTGGCAGACAGGGCTGTGACAGTCCAGAGCAAGGTCTGGTTCACTCAACAGAACTGCTTTGTCAGCAGTACTGAGACCTGATGGTAGGAGAAACAGAAACTGAATCCTGTTAGCAACTACCCTTCAAGCCTGCCCATGAGGGGTGGTCTTACCCAGACCAAGAGGGGAGAATTTTTGCACAGAATAAGGCACTGAATGAAGTTATAATGGAGGCATGCTGGGTGGGAGCCACTCCTGAGCGCTGGTTATGTGCTGTGGGTAAGGAAGATATTGTCACCAAACTATACAGGAAAAATATTACACATTAAAAGTGCCAGCTATTAATTTTGGATAGTTCCTTAAAAAAAAATTACCAAATTCTGGCATGCTCTGCATTTGAGTTCCCTTTTCAGTTCTGGCTTGTCCAGGTTAGGTAATGTCATTTCACTGTAGTTTCAGGGTGCCAAAAAGCTATAGCATCATGCCTTCCTGTCTGCTCAGCTTTGGAAACCACCCTGCCAGTGCAGATGAGCAATGAAGTGTGAAATGCAGAGTGAAAGCAAATCTAAATTGAATTTGACCACCTCCATATCAGATGTGAGATAATGTTATCTCCAGGCAGGGCTACCTTCAGGTAATTAAGTACGTTCTCACTGCAGTCGAAGGAAGCACAGTAGAGGTATGAGTGACTGGTGCCTGCACTTCACCCTGCCCCACGTTCGGGATGTCACCCTCAAAGTCTGTTCTTCCTTCTCTAGGTATTTGTTGAACTTAGCATTTTCCCAGCCAGCCAATTGTCCCTGCAGCACAAACATTGTTAGATATACCACTAATAATTCAGCATGAAGGGGCTCTAGCTGCTGAGTGCAGGAGCAGAGTCGTCACTTCTGTCCCCAGAAGTTTAAATAAGGCCCGTGTAAAGAGTGGGTTAACTGTGCTCTGGCTCTGTGCCGCAGCCAGCCTGCCCTGCCTGTGCTGCCTGGTTAAACGTGCTGCCTGCTGAACGGGGAAGGAGGGGGAGTTAGAGCGGAGGTGCTACCAACAGTGATGGAGAGGAGGGGTAAGGCCGGTCCTCACCCTGCAGGGTGTACCCACCTGGGTATGTCTGCTCTGCCGTGCTGGGGCCGGCAGAGGGGTGGGAAATGAGGGTCACAGCTCCCATTCCTCACTGATTTAAGCCGTGTTCTTCTTCACTGTGTTCAGTAGCTGCTTGTCAGCTCCAGTTTGGAGCGGATTCTTTTCTGGGCTAATCCTCTACAGCACTGTGGGGAAATAATCATCCTCCCTTTTCCTGCGACGAGGAACAGAACAGAGCCGAGGGGCCGCCAGCACTAACAAAGGTGCTGCTCGCCCTCCGAGTGCAGAGCTCCCGGCTGCCCGCCGAGGCTCCCCGGCTCGGTCTGAGAGCCGCACAACTGGTGCCAAAACTACTTTCTCTAACGCATCTCAGATTGAAAACAGGAAGTGAATTGCTCACTTGGCTGCCTACCTAATGTGAGGAAAGAGAGATACATGGACCCAGGGGAGGTGACATTTCTCCTTGCCTTATCTTCAGACAACACAGGATCTGGCAATTTTGGTTGAGCACTAGAAATCCTCACGTACCTAAACTGGAGTGCTAAAAGGACAGTGTGTCTGTGTATGCACTCACATACTCACTCATGGCAAAGGAAAAACCTAAGGTGTTTGTAAGTGATGAAAGTTCCCTTAAGAGTCCCTGGGTATCTTCCAGTGAAATGAGATCACTGGCTGTAAAGTCCTTCAGGAGCTTGACAGAGCTGAGAAGGGATTTACCCCTCTCTACAGCTGGCTGTTCTAGGGGCTGCTCTGACTCCCAGTAAGAGGAGGAAAGATCCTCCACAGCGCCTCCTGCCCTGCCTGCTTTGGCTCCACGCCTTTCTAGCTCATTTAGGCAGTGGAGGAGCCTTATGCCAGGGAAATACAATTGGTATAACCCTCCTCCCTGCTGAGGGAGGGGAGCAGTACATCCTCTGTTCTAAAGTCTTGGCTGCACACTCACCTAACGGAGAGAGAGCTTTTGTGGACAGGCTGGGGTCTCTAGCTGGATCTATACCGTGCCACAGATCTTCTAATCATTGCATGATTCTGCTCTGAGATGAATCCCTACTAGGTGTAACATCACCACCTATCACTGAAAACAGAGCTCATCCTTCGCCCCAGCAAAAGATCCGCAGTCTGCAGCCCTTCACGGGAGGCAGGGACTTCTTCAGGGGCCGTGTGAGTCAGCCAGGGTGGGAGCTTCATGGCCCTGCGAGGGCCAGGCACGCCAGTTCAGTAACGAAGCCATCTCCTTGTTTCCTCGCCTGCCTGCCAGCCTGTGCAGCGCCAGCGCAGCCTGTTTGTCACTGCTCCAGGCTCACTGGTCCTCCTGCCCCGCGCAAACCTTTCCCAGAGCAGGAAAACAGAGGGTGAGAGTGGATGCCAAGGCAAGCAGAAAGCTACCGTAGCTCCCTGCATGTGTATATCCCTGACGTGCACTGGATTTTCTCTCCTGTGGAAGCAGGAATAAACCCATTTGTAGGAGCTGCAAGTAAACCTGCTCCTGAGCCACGCTCCAAAGCACCCGCCCGCACTGCAGCCACACGAGCGCTGGCCACCCATGGGCTCAGAGATTCTGCTAAAAATACAGCCAAGTCACTTGCTACAGGAAGCACCTGACATCCCCTTCTCCCACTCCAGGGCTTGCTCACCCTCAGCTTCACTTCTCTGATCACTCTTACCGGTCCCAGAGACGTGAGCGTGGGCTGCTTCCCTTCCTGCAGCACAGTTTTCTGGACTGATCTTGAAGAAGGTGGCTTCTAAGGAGATACATTTTCTCCCCATCACAGCCTGCACACGGTGCTGTGTCACCTCATGAGCTCCTGCCTCGGGCTGTTTCACCCAACCACGCAGACATCATCTGCACCATAGCAAACCATAACAAACCACCGCCTTTTCTGTGGAGGCTATTCCCATTTTAATAAATAAGTGGTACAACAGTGCCAAACCGTGCATCAGGGCTCAAAAGACAAGGGTTACATTGCAGGGCTGACGTTCCCACGGCAAGAGTGAAAGACTGGTGCAGTTTCCAAGGCTGGCAGCTGCAGCTTGGACGTTCTCAGTTGCTGCAGATACCAAAACCCAAGGAAAAGTGCCATAGGCCAACATTGATTTACAGGCTGTGGATAAAGCAAGTCTTCAGCTTTTGTGAACAGGCTGGTATCTCTTTTAGCTCTAGAGAACCGCTGCTGTTGTAAAAGGTACCTGTGCCTCCCTGCTTCCTCTCCTGGAGGAAACTGCTTCTGTAGGAGAGCACAGGAGCCAACTCAGAACATAATCCCTATGTCTTAATACCATCACGCATGAGTCACCCTGACACATTAAGTAGCTGGCTGCATTACTGCTCAGCAATTTGAAGATTGATTTCACGCTCGACAGGAGAAACCATTGCACATCCTCCCTTGAGCAGACATGCAGGGAAAGGAGACGGGGCAATGAGCTCGCCCGCGGTCGCTGCCGGGCAGGGTGTTCTCTCCGGTTGCAGGTTTGCAGTTGTACTTCTTCCATGGGGCTTCAAGCAGAGTGTTTCTTCTGTTCAGTGGCACCCCTTCTATGGGATCTGGGGCACAGTTTGGAGAAGAGATTTCACGGAGGGATCCGAGTCTCGCCTCTCCCTGTGTGCATCCTGTCTGGGTGCACTCGCACAGCTCAGCACAGGGCTTCTTCAGACCTTACGCAGAATTCTTGAAAGAAGAGGGGGGAGAGGAAGTGAGTCCACTGATTTTAATCCCTGCTTTCAACTTCTGAACTCTGCTGCCTGTTGTGCCAGGTGCCCATTTCTGAGTTCACCTAAAGAACATGTGGCTGGACATGGGGATTTTAGAGCGTTACTCTGCTCACAAAGCTGTGATGGAGGTGGCATTACAATGGCAAAAAGCACATCAGCAATTTTCATTTACTCACAGAGCTGCCAGAAGCTATTTACACACACACAGAGCCACGACAGCATTTTGCTAAGGCATATGACTGGAGGTTTTCCCCAAAAACCTGTATCACCAGGGCTTTGCAGGACAGTGATTCCTCCCTCTTCCACCTTCCCAGCATCATTTATCGCTTCGGGAGGTGGGTTTATGATAGTCCCTGTGCAGCTTCGATCATTGCTCTCCCCCAAATTAGGTGCAGTCATTACAGCAGATTTGCTAAATGTTTTGGGCATCTCCCAGCCCTGATTGTTCCTCTCTTGGCTCTGAACATCGTGAGCACTCTCCCTGTTACAGACAGAGCAGTCTGGTGCACCCAGTGCCACGGAGCCACTATCAGAGCAAAAAGCAGGGCTACCCAGCAACTAGCACAGAAATGTAATCCCCTCGTCCTCAAAATCTCTCTGTGGGAGAGGAGTAAATGCAGGATTGCTTATAAAAATTACCATTCTAGCACTTTTAATTTTTCTCCTGGATAATCTGGCTTCCCTCCTCCAGATGCCTAGCTAACACGAAGCCTGCCTAGTCCACAAACACTTTCCAAAAAAAACGTTTCTCTGCAAAAAACCCCAAGTTTTTCCCCAACCCCATTTGAAACAGTCTGGTTTTGCCAAACTCTTTTGGTTTTCTCCAGCTCAAGCTGAGAGAGACGCCTGGCAGCGAGGTACCGCTGCAGCAGGTTTCTCAGGAAGGGGCTCCCTGTGGAGGCCGGCATTGGGCCAGGGGGAGCAGTGGGTGTCCCTGGGCAGGCTGAGCTGTATGTGCTGCCAGCCAGACCAACGTGCCGTGGGCTGATGGGAAGCACCTCATGTGCCACGAGTGACACACCAAAACCTTGACCAAAAAAAGCTCAGCCTGCCTTTGGCACAGCTTCCCCTCCAGCAGGGCCTTTGTCAACACAAGCGAATGCTGCCGGGATGGTACTGCTGGCACCCAGTTTGGGGACCATAAAACCCTGAACTGGAGCTGCCAAGCGTGTGGCAGGACGATGATCCTGCTGGGTCTCAGTATAAACCTGACAAGGAGAGGGATACTGGTCCCAGTCCCTCTCCCAGCTGGAGTCCAGGTCCAAACTGGAGCAGGGTGGTGCAGCCTCCCCACGGATGCCTTTTGCACTAACTGCCTTTGGTAGTTTATTTTATCGCCAGCATCATGTTGCTGCTGATAACAGGGCAGGATATGTGGTTGTAGCACAGCAGGCAGAGCTGGGCTGAGCCCAGGGAATCCCTTACGCTGCTCAGTCTCCGAGCTGCACAGACCTGAAGGGTTTTGGGGGTTCCTGTCTGCAGCACACAGCAGTGCTGCCCAAAGCTGCTTTGAGGTGGTTTTGAGTTCCTGTTGGAGGAGGGTGGTGCTGGGGCTGGGATGTGGACTTTGACAAATGCATCTCCATGGTCAGCATTAGTCAGCCTGGCATCAGCCAGAGATGTGGTATGGCATGAAACAGGCTGCTCCTGCTCCTGGCACTGCCTGCCCGGGCTGCTGGGCACCGGCTGGCCCTGCCAGCAAGGGGCAAAGCTCCAGCCGAGCTCTCTTCAGCATAAAACACAATCCTCGCACCCCTAAATAAATACCATTTGCTCTCTCTTTACCTTTCCTTTGGCAGAGGGGCAGAGGCTGTGTTGATGTAGTCTGGCTCATCGTCTGGGCTGTCTGTCTGCAGAGCTGTGAGCGAGCAGGGGAAGCGCCAATCAGTAAGTGGGTTGATCTTAAAGCACACACACATACACTTTGCCTTCCATGCCACCACGTTTTTGTTCCTGGGCTAAGAAATCTCAGATCTCAGCATCGAGGTGTCCTTGAAGGGGCTTCAGAATGGTCACAGCGAATTTGCAAGCCCCCTGCGAGCAGCAGCAAGCTTAGATGGCTTTTCGAAGCCAAATGAGACAGGCTCAGATTTAATCTGGAGGGTGTGCAAACAGGATAACAAGAATCAGTTTGCTTAGGCAGATCCCACACCAGAGACAAGCCCTTAAGTATATACATATACATTCACCACTATCTCCCAGGCCAGACTACCGCCTGTGCTTCACAGGAAGCCACACAAGAGATTAAACTGTGTGTAAAGGTTAGCTTCAGAAATAGGGGCCCCTTGATTACTGCAGGAGAGCCATGGGCTGACCCACTGGATGTGCTTGAGAGGATTACAAGGCTGAGCTCACACCAGGGCAACTTCAAAACATAAGAGGATATATAAGACACGAAGGACGACGTTGTTCTGCAGCGTCCCGTGGTTGGGGTTTAGGCACAGCCACCTACGTGGTGGCCTTTCGACTACTGGAAACACCACATCCCATCAGCGCAGCGTTCCATTGCAAGGGCACGGAGCAATGTGCATGCTGCCTTTGGTGTTTATCAATCACAAACAAGTGTGTGGGGGGAATAACTCGAGGCGGGGGCGCTGGCTGTGCTGAGCATGGTCTATACTGGGCCAGCGTGAGCGGCACCCTGCCTGAGCCCCATCCCTAAATAGTAAACAAGTGACACAAGAGAACAAACCTTCCGCTTGCTGGAGTTTCCATATGTGCACTGCTGCGCTGTTCTCGTAGTCTGCAGCATCATCTGTGACTAAGAAGAGTTTGGAGAGGATGATGCTGAACAAGTGGACTAAAAATGGACCTTTGTGAAAGCCCCTGCACCCTGACCACCCTGTGCACGTGGCTGAGTTTCCCGCTGTACTGACACACATCTGCTGATGCTGCCTCATCGCTTTCTCAGCCCTGACCGCGCATCTGGGTATCTGTGGGCACAACAGGGATCACACTGGGCCTTGTTCCTCCTGCCTCCTCTAATTGCCTGGTACAGACCCAGGCAGGAGCAGGGCAGGCTCCAGCAGTGCACAAGCATTGTGTTAATTCCCTGAAGGAAACCAGACTGACTTCCCATTTTGATTGCAACACCCCAGGATGGAGGAGGGAAGCCCTCAAGCAGACACTGTGGTCTGGCCTCAATCCTCCAGCAGCTCTCTGGCTGCAGCACTCTTGGGCTGGACGTGGCGAGAAGCCTGAGCTGCGGGCTAGAGCCTCCATCAATCATGTCTGTAATGCTGCAAACCTAGAGAAGCAATGCAGACCCCAATGCTCCTGACTTGCTGCAGAAGCCTCCAAGTGAAAGGGATTGGCTTGGAGGCAAGCCCCCAGCCAGGTATTGTTTTCCTGCAGAAAGGGGAAATGTCGCAGGTCTCTGTGCCTGCAGCAGCCCCTGCACCCTGCTCTGCAGCACAGAGCTGGTGGGAAGGACTGTGCCCACCAGCCAGGGGGTGTCCCTTGGCTAAGAGTCCAGAGGAGGCTACGGAGATGCTGAAGGGCCTGGAGCATCTCCCCTGTGAGGAAAGGCTGAGTGAGCTGGGGCTGTTCAGCCTGGAGAGAAGAAGACTCAGGGGGACCTGATGAATGTTGATCAGTATCTGAAGGATGGGCTGCAGGGGGAAATGGCCAGCCCCTTCTCAGTGTCTGTGGGGACAGGACAAGGGGCAATGGCTGCAAGTTAGAGCAGAGGAAGAACTTTTCCCCAGTGAGGGTGCCAGAGCCCTGGGACAGGCTGCCCAGGGGGTGTGGAGTCTCCATCTCTGGAGAGATTCCAGCCCCGTCTGGACGCCGCCCTGTGCAATATGAGCTGGGGAGCTGCTTTGGCAGGGGGTTGGACCCCATGAGCTCTCCAGGGCCCTTCCAACCCCTGTGAGTCTGGGATTCTGTGATCCCTCTCCGATACCTTTGTGTGACATGCATGAACCGTGGCAGCCAGCACGTACCCGGATCAGAGCCGTAAGGCACTCCAATGACGACGTTTTGATAGGAGTGGGAATCCTCCTCTTTCTCTGGCAGAGAGAAGAACGACAGGGGAAAAGGGCTAAAGGAGCGTAGGTGATGGGGAAAGTCCCTCAGCACCAGCAGAAGAGGGCTGTTTCCCATAACAAGATGCATGCCTTTAGCCTTCATGACATCCCCAGCACAGCTGAGCCGGGTGATCGCTGCCCCATGGGAACACCGTCACTGATGGAGCACTGGCTGAGCCGCTCTGGCCATGGCAGCACCCACAGAGCCACCCCAGGGTGAGGAGCCAAATCTGGCCTGGTGTACCATGACTTTCCAAGAAGGCCTAAGGTGAATGGGGAAGGGCTGACTCTGGCAAGGGGTGAATCCCCTGGGCCCTAGCCCAGGGCAGTGGTCAGGACGGGGTTTTTCCTCCCAGTGAGCGTAAAGCTTGTGACTGCAGTGCCTTCTTGGGCTTAGTCTCAGTTTCTGGGGAGGAAATGAACCCCAGTCCAAGCATATAAAAATCTAATAGAACCAAAAACTGCTTGAAAATTTACCACCCCATCCCCCCTCGCTCTTTGTTCTATTGGTTATTTCAGGAAGTTTTTGAGGGATTTTTTTGTAAACAATATATTTTTTCTCTTTTTTAAAAACATTTTTGTTCCTCTTCCCAGTCTCTTTCCATTTAAAAAATAGGATTCCTGTTTTGAAATGAATTTTCAATAAAAATAGATTGATGGCTGAGTCAGGGCAGAAAAATGCTGAGTGCCCAGGAAGGTGAAAACATTTCATTGATGCAATATTTGCCTTGGAAAGGGGCATTTGACCAGAGTGGGGTGTTTCATCATCCCACCTTTTGCTGGCTTCATAAACCAAGCACACACAAAAAAAGCACACAAACTATTTGCTGGCTCCCTTTGGCAAAAAGCTTCTGGATGAGGACATGCCCTTTCCCATGTGTCTGAGCAGGACCCCACAGGGCTGCACCCTCCGCTCACCCCTACGACAGCAGGCTGTGAGCAGGAAAATGGGCTCATCACCCCAAACACTCCTGCAGCGATGGAGGATTCACTGCTGCCCAGAGATAAACCAGTAGGAGCAAAGTGTTTTGTGCAATTGGAGCCATGGATGTATTTGGGCTATGAGGCCCAAAAACGAACCGATTTGGGCTCGGGCATCCCTCTTGCCCCACGGCTCTGCTATGCCCCTTCATGAAATCCTCCTGGAGTCACGGGACAGCCAGGCTGGTGGCTGGAGAAGAAACCTGTCACACCTTACCGTGAGGTGGCGTCACGAAGCGGGCGCAGTTGCAGTAATCCAGAGAGATGGGCTCCCTGCGGGAAGAGTAGCCACTGTGAGCTCCTCCTGCCTGGGGCAGCCCGTGGCCTCCCCAGCCTGGGCTACAGGAGACCCAGGACCGCACTGGGACCAGTACAGCTCTGCTGGGTCATGCCAGAGGTCAGCACGCAGCTACTCACACGTAGGCAGCATCCCCGTGCAGGCAGTCCTCTGCAAGCACAAAGGGGATGCCGTCAGCACACTGTACTGTCACGAAAACTCAAGTCACAGCCCCAACACACAGCCTGGAGCACAGGGGTAGTAGCTGTCCCCAGCTGTCAGAAAGCCCCAGCACAGCCCCAAAACCCATCCGCAGGCAGAGCTGGGCAGCTGGAACAGGGTGAGGCAGCCCTGATCCACCACAGGTCCTGAGAAAACCAGGCCTCACCACTTTCAGGGACAGATGGCAGGGGACCAGGAATATCCTCCCCAGTTTGGGAAGGAGAGCAGAACCCCACGCACCAATATTCCTCTTGGGGCAAGCGCCAGCTCATGCTGTGCTGGGACAGAGCAGAGGGCTTGTGATGCCCCTCCGCTCTGACAGCTAATCAGCTCAGTGCATATCTTACACAGCAATCACTAAACCAAGCCAGAGCTCTGCCAGCTGCAGCGTTGGCTGCTGCGCGCTCCCTGCCAGCTCTCAGCCCCAGCAACCCTGCATCGCCTTGGCAGCCTTCCCCCGCCACGGCCCCGCACATGGCTGCACCATTTACCTGTCAGGAAGTTCTGGTACCTGGGCTCGGTCGTGCTCCCTGGGGAAAAGCAGAGGGATGTGTTATGCTGGGGCTGAGCCGTGGGAGAGTTCAAGGATGGAGCCACCCAGCCATTCAGCATCATCTGCCCCTGCACCGCTCCTTGCTCATGACGGAGGGATGTGGATGCAAGGCTGGACATCACAGGAAGAGGTGTTGGGCAGCCAGGGGTGGTATTTTAAATAACCAGCCCCTGTGGCTCTAACCAGGACCGGCCAGATGTAGCAGAGTGAGCACAGGACTTTAAACTCACACCCAGGCTGGTTCTTACTCAGTGTCCCTGCGCACACCAGCCACAAGCGTCGTGGGGAGGTGCTACTATCAGCTAGTCACTTCATCAGCAACCCCCCTCCCATGCCCTGTCCATGAGCAAGCAGCCTCTCACAGGCTCCTTTGTCCCAAAATGGGTGGGACCTTCCAGCCAGCACCTGCATGAACCAGCTGAGATTCACAACATCCCCATTTATGAATTTTGCTGTAGGTGCTTACCCGGTGGCTGCATGGATGGGGAGAGGCTTGAACCCAGTGCCTATCTCGGGGGAGATGCTTACCGTATCCAGTGTGGCAGGAGGCACGGAGATCCTCGCTGACTTTCCTGAAAGAGAGAAAAGGGCACTAAAAATCCCTGGTCTGAGCAAACCATACCAGAGGCTACAAACCACAGCACTGATGAAGCCAGAAGGACCATCTGTGAGACCTCCCTGTGAGTGTAATGCAGGGAAAACATCAAGATTTTGGGGTCAAACCCCAAGATGGGAAAGGCTATGCCTGAATATTGCAGCAGAAGTAATGCAGCCATGTAGTTCTTTGGGGTTTTGGTGATGGGGAACAGGGAATTATCTCTCATGTCAAACTGCTTATAAGCAAAGAATGGCTGTTTCTTTTTCATGGACAGCCAGAGCTCATTTCCTTGGGTTTAATTGGGCTTCATTCCGTTGGGATTTAAATGATTGCCAGTACAATGCAGTCAGACAGCAGACAATCCATTACAAGTCTAAAACCCACTACTGACCACCAATAAATGAAGTATAGCCCAAGCACCATCTATAGTGCCCAGCACCCAATCCCAAATCCTGAACGTTTACAAATGTTGGGCAAGCTTCATTCAACCTTGGCTGGCATTTAGCTAGGGTTGGGTTCTGGGTTTTACCTACCTTGCTACTAAAAAGCTTTCGGGTTCCTTAATTTGTTCCAGTCTTCGGGTTGTAGCTAGCACCAAGAACACAACAAGATGTCAATGATGAGGCAGCAGCAAGCCTTTCAACAAGCACCGAGTGACGAGGCCTTTCAACAATCCCAGAGAGGATTCCCCGGTACTGGCAAGTGTTTTTCTAACGTGTGCCAAAAGAGCTTCCAGATTGTTCCTCGAAAGTACAGAAATGGCCAAAAATAGGAAGCAAATAGAGGAAAAGCTGGCGTCTGTGCAGACCACAGAGCTAGTAAATGCAGGCCGGAGGAAGCTACAGGCCCGACTGCTGCCTCCTGGCCCATTCTGCCTCCAGCCCCTTTGGTCCGGGAGCCTTTCCCATGCTCAGGACCTCTCCCTTCACACCGTGAGATGCACCCATAGGGCGTGAGCTTTGGGCAGGCTGGGCTGAAGCGAAGACTGGTCAAGGGGTCTGTGGGGTTGGGCCCGAGAGAGGTCCCAGGGAGAGGAGCGGCCCCGCAGAGCCTGTCTGCAGATGGTGACATTTAATACAGACCCCGTCAGCAGCTTGTTTCAGGATAAAAATCAAAGGTCAGCACCTAACCCAACTCGCTGCAGGAAGCAGCAGGGGGGTGATGACAAATGAGTCACTCCTATCGATTTGGGTTCACCCACACTGTCGCTTTCACAGGGCGAGCAGGGGGGTTTGAAGAGGCCAGTTGAATCAGGCATTGTGTTTAAATGACAGTACTTGGGTGGTTTATTTTCAATGCGGAGAGAGATTCTTTCCTTGGAGCTCAGAGATCACATTGCTAGAAGCATCTAAGGTGGCTTTGTCAATCTCAGTCTAAGATAATTTCACAGCCCAATCCTTTTTTTTTCCTTCTCTGCCCCATTTCGTGCACGTGGGACCCCCACCCCCCAGTGCTGGAGCCCTGTGCAATATTCATACTCACTGGAATGGGATCGAATCACCTCAAAGCTTGGCTGGCTTTCGAGCCTGGAAAAAACAGATCATAGAATCATAGAATCCCAGACTGGCCTGGGCTGGAAGGGACCCCAAGGATCACAGAGCTCCAACCCCCCTGCCACAGGCAGGGCCACCAACCTCAGGCCTGGAGCTACACAAGGTTGCCCAGGGCCCCATCAAGCCCAGGTGCCTGGCCTTGAACACCCCCAGGGATGGGGCACCCACCCCCTCTCTGGGCAGCCTGTTCCAGCAGATGTATGAACTCAACTGAACTTTGGGCTCCATGACAAGGAAGATAGATGCAAGAGACCTCCCTGTTTGGGGAGCTATGGGAAGAGTGCAGAGTCCTCCTCGCTGGGCTTGGTGAAACACTGAGGTGCATCGCTTAGCACGTCATGCAGGACCCACGGGAGCTGGGAGCAGCTTCAGAGTCCTCTCTGACCCTTTACAGTCAAGATGTATTTATGGACCACTGGCAGAGCAGCCAACAGCAGCTGAGGGAAGGACTCAGGTATGAGGAAAACATAATGTACATTAATCCCTACTCTGGCATTTTATGAGCCGGTTAAGGCCAGAAGAGCATTTTCACCCTGAAAAAAAAGGGGGTGATCGCCCATGAAATGGCTTCAGACCCCACTGCTTCACCCCCCAGCATCCCATGACATCAACCTGAAAAACCAATAAAAATAACATGCATGCTCAATAACCTCTTCTTAATTACAAGGAGAGCTGCTCTTCAGGGCATGAGAGCATTCAACGTCTCTTCAGCCGCAGGGGCATGCAGCTCTTATTACGTCCAACTTTGGGACCCTGGAAGTGTCCTTCTCCCACCCCTTTCACTCAGACCACCCACCCTGTCCCAAGCACCGTGCTGGCAGGAAACAAGGCGTCAGGCAAAGGAGCTCGCTGCAGCCAGCGCCTCCAAATACCCAGAGTTAAACCACCATGCCAAAAGCCTGACTAACCCAAACCAGAGCTCTAAGAAGAGCAAGTCTGGTCTGAAGGGAAACTGCCTAATCCAGGTACAGACGTAAAGAAGTCGGGAGGATGCAGTAGGAGCCCACAGGGGATGGAGCCTGTGCCAGCTTTCCCATCAGTCTCCAAGGGACCACACCAAAGCCTTTCCCCAGGCTCGGGCACACAAACACCCCAACCCCACAGAGGCCCGTGCAGAGCCCCTCTGCTCCACGCTGGCTCCTATATCAAGGGTTACAAGCTGGCTTTTTTTCTTTTTTCTTTTTTTTTTTTAATATCATTCAGCTGTGGTTTGTCTGTTGCTGAAGGAAATACGGGGGGGTGCATGTGTGTACGATGCATTTCCTTCATTGCTTATGCTGCAGGTTGGTGGTTACTCTGGCACAGGGTCCCACCAGCACCCACCAAGGGCCAGGTCTTGTTTGTGACATTACCAAGCTCTCTACCTCACACCCAGACAGGATGACCTGCCCTTCCAATTCTCCCAGACTCACAGGCATCACTGTCGGAGCTTCGGTTTCATTTTGGATTGTCCTTTGTAAAGGCATTACCCATCCAGCAGTGCCTGGGCCTGGGACACCCCACCCTACACTCCCCATTTTGGGATTATTTTCTATAAATCCATATTTTAGCTGTGAGGTGTGGAGCCTGGTCTGGTTCTGGCCAGGGTCTCGCCCTGGGTGAGGTGTTTGAGCGAGAAGTGTAATTGTGAAAGGCGACTTACTGGCTCCTCCGCTCCCCCAGCTGCTTCTCTCTCTTGCTAGCTGTAAGACAAGGGAAGAGAAAAAAACCCTCTTAGAAAAGGATGATTTGAGAGTTAACCATCAGAAAATCCAATAAAACATGGTCACACACCCCCTCTTCAGCCAGGAGCACAGGAGGAGGCAGAGGCAGTGAGAAGCAGCTGCAGCAGGGCTTCGGTTATTTTAAAAGCCCATTTAAATTGTAGGAGTTATCTCAGACCCCACAGCCAGCCATCCCAGCCTTCAAAGCCCCCCCTGCCCCACAGCCTCTCTTCCCCAGGAAAACCCACACAGAGCTCCGAGAGGCGCTGGAAACCCCACTGGGGTGGGCGCTCACCCCCCCTCTCTTTGTGTTTAATGCATCCAGGAATTTGTCCCCCCAGCTCCTCCATGCCTGCCCTCCTTCTGCCCCAGGACCACCGCAGGATTTGTTCACCCAGAGGTACTCCTCCCGGGTGGGCTGTCCCAAAGCCACCCTCACAGTGACCATGGGGAGGGTCTGCAGCCCAGAAAGGGGTACCGCAGGGTTGGGGGGTGCTGCAGGGTTGGGGGATCCTTCCCCCATACAGCTGCCCTCTCAGCGAAGCCCCTTCCCAGCTGAAGCAGCCGGGAGCATCCCCACGGGGGCAAAGCTCCCCACGGCTGAGCAGAACCAAACCCACCCAGAGGGGACACCCCAGGGGGGACCCCAAAGCATTGGGGGGCAGCGCCTTACCGGAGAGCTGGCACTTGACACAGAGGCTGATGATGGCCCCGAGCAGCATCAGCGCCGCAGCCGCCCACAGCAGCTCCAGCTGCGCCATGGCCTGGCCACATTCAGCCTGCAACACAGTGGTGAGGGGAATCCCCTGAGTGTTGGGGGCACACGGCTGCCCCTGGGGAAGCTTTTACCCCCCCAGGAAGCCTCGTGCTCCCCAAAGAGCCCGCCAGTTGCTGAGGATGCGGAAGAGACTTGAGGTGTTATTACCCGAGGTGAGGGAGGCAATGCCCTTTCCCTGAGCTGCACCGCTCCGAGGGGCTGCACTCACACTGCCAGCCCCAGGGAGACCCCAGCACATCCTGGTGCCCACCCCAGAGCTGAACCCCCAGGGAAGGAGAAGAGGCTCGCGTGGTTTCCCTCAGGACATCGGCACGAAGAGGACAACCCCACTTGGGTTTGCTCATTCCCAACCCCGCAGCCCACGCTGCCGTCATCCAGCACTCGGAGCAGCCATCACTGTGGACATTCAGAAGAGAAGGCAGAAAGGAAAGCACTTGGGAATATCCAGAGCCACCAAGCCCTTTGTACACAGTGCTCTGGCTGTTTCCCTGCAGTGCAGAATCACTTTAAGCGTTAAATTCCCCACATTTTCCCCTTATTAAGCTGACTCAGACACCAGCTCTTCCCCTCCTGTCCATGACAAGCTCCTCCACAAGCAGCCACTGACATTTTGTAATAATCAGCAGGACTTGGCTTCAGTTTCTTCCTTTAAAATACAAAAACCATCCTACAGATTCGACAGCAAACAGCCTGCTGGGCCTGGGACAGGCTGTTTGTCCCATCCCTATTCCTCAGGGCCAGATTTTCTTTACTGACATATTAATTTAATTTATTTTTATTTTTAATAAACTGCTTCTCTTTGCCCCCAGGGATGGAGACACCTCAACTTGCCAAAGGCCCCCCTCATGGCAGTTGAAGCCTGCGTGGTCTTGTACGGCCGCTGTGGCTGAGGAGGGAATTGTATCAGTACAGAAATGATAATTAAAAGCACTTAAGCAACTATCACCAACAGATGATGGAAACCAGCAGCTCGATCGTGCCCTGCTCAGCACCTTCTGCCTCCACATGTGCCTGGGGAATAAATAACCTTTCCCTGCCCAAGGTACAAGCCACTCTGACACCCCTGAGCCTCTTGGTGCCAAGCAAACATCCTACTGCCTGTGCCCATCGCTCTGCCACCACATCCCAGGATGCAGGCAGAGGGTTTGTGGTCCAGCTTGGCACTGGAGTCCCCAGTCCTACACCAGTATCCTAACGGTCAGGGCATGGGGAGAATGGCTGTGGTGCAAACTGGTGTGGGGCAGGGGGAGGAGAGGACACAGCGCCCTGTTTCTGCTCTGAGAGCCCCTTGAGCACGGTGCTGCTCTGGCCCTGCTGAAGGGCAGGACAGGCTGCCTGGGGTTTGGCATCAGCAGCCTCCCCACAGCGCCCGGACGTGGCCTGGCTGCCCACCAAGGACCCACAGCCAGCAGGACCACACTTCTGGCAGCTCACAGCCCATCCTCTCCATCCTGCAGCAAACTGGGCTTATCCCTGCTCGCCTGGGGCTGCCTGGGCTCACAGGGATGTGGCGGCTCCGGGCACTCGCTCTGCTGTGGCTCCCCCCTTCACAGGCCCCTCGGGGGTCTTTCCCTCACACAGGTCTTGCAGCATGAGTCCTTTGAAATTAATGTCATGCCCAGAACCCTCCCAGACCCGCCTCAGAAGGGAGGACCAGCTCTCCCAGCTGCAGCTGGGATGTCAGGGATGGAGCCTGCTCAAAGTCATGTGGTTTCTCACAGCATTTTTCCTTGGCTCAATATCTTGGAAATAATGAGCTGTGGATCACCTCCAAGCATCGCCAAGAGGCAGCTGAGGGAGGTCACCCCAGTGCTGGGGACCAGGGTTCGTTACACGAAAGGGCTGTAACACTCCTGTCAGTGGGGCTTGGGGTTGGGTTCCCCCTGCCCCTTTCTTTTTTTGTCCTCTTTTTCTTAAAATAAAGGCAAGGCAGAGAAGGTGGTGCCTGACAACTCTGACCTGGGTTGGACCTTCGCAGGATAGGCAGCTGTCTCCCTTCTACAGCTGGTTTTATTCTCTGGGGGTTCAGCCAAGCAGCAAAGCCAGGCTGCTGCCCAGCCCCTTGCTCAGCAGGAATGTGCAACGAGATCATTTGGGGGGCTGCAGAGGAGCAGGGCACCACGCATCCCTTCCCCAGCACAGCATCTCCCAGCGACACCTGCCATGGGCACCAAGCCCCCCACCAGCCCAGGAGTTATCATTTATGTCCACCAAACACCTAAATCCATGGGAATCCTGTCCCTTGGTAGAAAACCTCCTCTTGGGAGGAGCTGGTGGAAGAAGGCGAGGGACAGATTTACAGCAGCCAGAAGGCTGGAGGCACTTACTCACGGCTGGCAGGATAGAAAGAAAATATTTGGAAGGCTGAACGTGCTTTCCCTGCTCTCCACCCTGGGGAGATGGTGAGGAGAGCAGGAAGGCCACTGTGAGGAGGGGCAGACATATCAGGAGGATGCTCAGAGTAAATAACTAGCGGCTCAGCCTGGCTTGCAAGATGCTGAATTCAAACACAGGGAGAAAACAGGTTCCCATCTAGTCACAACTCTACAGGAGAAAAAAACTAAATCAGAGAGCAGCAAAACACTACGCTCTCTTTACACACTTCCCTGTTCACCTCTTAGATGCCCCCTTTTTGTGGTGACAGAAGTTTCTCCATGATAAGGAAGCCGGCATGCGGCCACGCGGGGTGTCTCCCACACTGCCCCAGCTCCTCCAGCCTGGACACAGTCACAGCCACAGCAGCATCTCTCCCAAGAAGGGGGAAGCAAACCTGCCCCAGCAGAGAAAATCATGGGGTCTGTATGTGCTGTGGGGTTTCCTCCCAGCTGCTGGGGTAGAAGGTTTCTAGTTTGAATTACAGTGAGTCTCCAGTATCAGGTCTCACTACTCCCTCCAAGGGAAGGAGAGGTTTCATCAGGGGACAACGAAAGGTCTCTCACTTTTAGGTCTGCTAAAGCAAAGAGTGAGAGTACATGGACATTCATTCTCAACCTGTCCCAGCCAGAAACACTGGAATGAGAAGCGCTGCTCCAGTTCAAATCACACAACCCTGGTTTATGGAATAAGTGGGTATAAGCTGGATACACACAGGCTAGGAATAAAATCCCTAACAGATGGGAAGTCTGGAAGAACTTTCCAACAGTAGCAGAAGAGGCAAAAAGCTCACTTAAAAACCTCGTGAGAGTATTTAAAACATACTTAAACTTCTTCCTGAAAATCCAGGGGAGCCAGGAATGTGTTGATGATGGCAAAACTGGCTGGTTTTCTGGAAGATTATTTCTGATGAAGCCATTTTAGCCCTTTGCAGACATTAAGCCCACCTTCCCCTGAGTTTACACTGCAAGATAAAGAGCAAAACTGTGGGTTTACCTCATGTATTCAACCTATTTAAAAAAAAAAAATGCCCCAAAAGTCAAATATAAAGTGGCCTCCTCTCCCCTCCAGAAGGTTTTGTGGTCTGTACTGGTTTGTAATCAATTAAGACTAATTCAAACTCATTGGATGAGTCACCAGCACAGAAATAAAAAGCAGAGGGTTTATTTAAAACCTCACCATATGAAATTTAGAGCCCGGGTTTGCTGAACAGATGCAATATTCAGCTTGACTTCATGCCTCTAACGTGTCTAAGAAAAGAAACACCACTTTCTGTTTGCCTACGCTGCAGGTTCCACCAACATGGAGATTAAAGTCTCAGCCCAAGGAAGCTCCTGCCGTTGGAGCCACTCAATGACTGGTGCTGAGCCTCCAGAAAAGCTCCTTTCCAGAGGGCTGAGAATCCCATCCCCTGACAGATCTTACACCAGCAGAGCCAGGGGCTGTGCAGCTACTCAAGCAGACCGTGCTCTGCGTTACGCCAGGGGAGCAGGAGGTGCATCTTGGCAGGACGTAGGACACAAAGAGGGAAAACTGGAATGGATAAATTGATCTAGCACAAAAATCAAGCAAGCATCAAGGGGGCAATGCACAGAAATACCTTGTGTTTGCCCTGAACTCCCCCTGCTTCAGGCAGCAGCAAAGCCACGCAGCATCCTTCGGCACCGGTGCAGAGCCTGGGGTGCCACGTCAGGGACAGCAGATATGGGCAACCCAACCACACCAGCTGTGTGGGCTGGGGCAAGGAAAATGAGCCAATATCACCCAAGATTATCCCATAATTCTCCTGTTTCACTAAAGTGCCTACCTCGCAGCACAGATCACACTGAACACCGATCAGAGGAGAAAATGGATGTAAAGACCAAGCTCTCTGCTCTCTAAGATTAGTAAGGACAAGCCCTTCCATGCAGTAAAATAAACACATTCATATACACGATCCCAGCCAGCCCTGAAAGTGATGGGAAGCCGGGAAGTGGAGCTTGAATCAGCTCTTCCATGAGGTTAGGCTTGGGGGGGAGGCAGCACAGGCTGCAGTGGTCCCAGGTAGAAGCCAGGAGCTATAGATGGGAGCCAGGAGCAGGACGCAGCAGATGTGGGATGAGGGCAGCTCAGCCTGAACTTTCCAGAACGTTTCAGGTGACGTGAGCACAGGAATAATGGGATTTAAAAGCACCACGCTGCCATGGGCAGGTGGGGCAGGGAGATGGAGAGCAGAATCCTAAACTGGGCAATCCGGACTGCATGGGATGGACTCTCATCCTGGGTCCAGAGAGGTGTGAGTGCTGCCCAGAAGACACATCTGGTGCCTCTTGCATCCTGGAGCTCACTGGGCGATGGCCAGGAGCAGCGGGGAGGAGTAACACCCGGCACACTGCTTTTCAGAGGGGTTCACAGAGGG
Organism: Porphyrio hochstetteri; assembly: GCA_020800305.1. Classification (NCBI taxonomy): domain Eukaryota; kingdom Metazoa; phylum Chordata; class Aves; order Gruiformes; family Rallidae; genus Porphyrio; species Porphyrio hochstetteri. The sequence goes on from CM036925.1 coordinate 12,217,753, forward strand.
GTAACCTTGAACCCTCTTTAAAGGGTCACCGAGATCTAGGCTAGGATCTCCCAGCTCACCGAGATCAGCGGGTCGTTCCCCCCTCCCCAGAGCCTTCCCTCCAACCCCATGCGCCCCGAGGTGCCTTTCTCCCCGCCGTCCCTCCCTCTCCCACCTTACCCACAGCCTCAGCTGCTCTCCCCCATCTGTCCCATCTCCTCCTGCGACTCACAGCCGCAGCCACCGACACTGGAGCCAGTTCCTCCAGGGCTTGTTAGCCAGTTTCTGGTTTCCTGTCATCATCTGAATCACTAACCCCAACATCCGCCGCTAGGCTGGTCAGCCCCTCGCCAGCTCACGAGGGACCCGCGGGTGGTGCTGGCACAAACCCCCCTCCCAGGGCAGCCTCTCCCTTGGGTCTAGTTGCTGTGGGGAGAGAAAAGAGGCTCAGATGGTGAGGAACCACACATCCCACCGGGGTCCCTTATCAATCAGCCCTTGAGTTCCAGATTGGACCAGTATACCCCTCCTGCCTCCCCCCCCCAAAAAAGTTCAAGTTCCCTTTTAGCTAAGAGCCTTTGCAGGTTTTACCTGCTGGAAGGGGGAGATGCTGCCTAGAAAAACTCAGAGCAGATCGAGCAAACCACAAGCCCTCCCCTGGTTCTTATGGAAAGGACAGTACCGAGTCTCAAAGGCAGCAGATGGGCTGAGGTGGCTGTTGCTGATGGCCAGACCTGGAGCTCCCAGCTGGAGCTGTAAGAGTGGAACTTATTTCTTATGCTGCAGCACTGGCAGTTTGCAGACATCAGGCACAACTTCACTGGAGGGTTAATGGCTTGTTGGGAGTTTATCTGCTGGCTCAGAGCCCTGTTACAGCTCACAAATCCCACTCCAGGAACAGGCCAGCGCACGCAGCAGCAGCAGCTCTGTCACTGGGGAGTGATGAGCAGCCAGGCACACGCTTCGTGACCGCAACCACGGAGATGTTTCAGGCTGCCTCTGCAGCACCCCGTCCATCCAGCCCTGTGAGCTGTTCTCTGAGGGGAAATGCTGTTAGGTTTCAACCCGAAGCAGCAACGACTGGTCAGCTACACCCAACACTGTGACAGAGGGTGACTGTGCCCTCACAGAAATGATTAAACCCTGGGCTGGGAGCTTTGCTAGCAAGCACTCAGAGCAAGCCTTGTTCTGCTAGGATAGGTAATAGCACTGGGACAGGCTGCCCAGGGGGGTGTGGAGTCTCCATCTCTGGAGAGATTCCAGCCCCGTCTGGACGCCGCCCTGTGCAATATGAGCTGGGGAGCTGCTTTGGCAGGGGGTTGGACCCCATGAGCTCTCCAGGGCCCTTCCAACCCCTGTGAGTCTGGGATTCTGTGATCACTGCACATGCACATGTATCACAGCTCTGTGTGCCCACTCCCAACCTGAGGTACAAACTAATGGCAGGCAGGTGCCTGTCACAGCTGCTCCTGCCCAAATTCCTGGCCTGAAACCTGGGCACAGCCTGAACCGCAGGCCGGAGGACGGACAGACAGACACCTGGAGGACAGTGCTGCCCTGGCATCTGGCTTACTGTAAGCTCAAAATGCTGCTTTTCTCACTGCTAAAGCTGCTGCTACAAAACTGGCATTGCCAGCAGAGGTCTTTGCTACGAAGTAGCTTATTATGGGCTTTCTGGCAGGTTTTTAAGGCATTTAAACATATGCTGCTAACAGGAGTTTTACAGGAGAGGTCTCCAGCAGCACCGATGTGTGCTGGAGGCAATGACATTTGTCTTTCCCACCAGAGGTCTGTTTCATGAGGAACAGCCGCTGCTAAGGCGGCACAGAGTGTTTGCTTACAGGTCTCTTACAGTCCCACAGCTCCTGAGATGACTCACTGCCACTGCATGGACGTTACCACAGCTGGCACAGGCTGCAGCACAGGCACCTCCCATTAGCCCCCAAACCATCTCTGGGACCGACACCCAGGGCTGCTCAGCCTCTCTCGAGCGGGCAGAGGCTGCAGGCTGGGGAGCAGCACCACAAGGGAGGACTGCTGACACCCCCTCCCAGTGCCCCACCACAGCTTTTGGGGACAGCGATGCCCTCCAAAGCCATCAGTCCTTTTGAGAGATCAACGCCCTGATTTCTAACTTTGATAAGGAGATAACTACTGCAGTGCTCCAGGCAGCAACAGACACCCTCTCCCTCCCCTGCACCTCCCACAAGAGGGGCTCCACACAGAGGGTTCAGTGAGCTCTCCCTCTGAGCTACCACCACCACCATGAGGTTTGCTCTCTGTGAGGCCAGACCCCGGACCCTCTCCCACATGCCAGCAGCACCCCCCCCAGACACCAAACCCAGCCTGGGATACCCGGCTCTACCCTCTCTCTGCCCATACCCCGCCCCCCCCCCCCATCACCCCTGTGCCTCATCTAGACCCGCTGCTGCAGACCATTTCTGGTCTGGCTGCAGGTCAAAGGCAGGAGCACCATGCTTCTGGCTACTTGTATAAAATGCCAGTTTATTGCCAGTGCAATTTCACCTTTCTACATCCTTCTCAAAGCTCACCCATCTCACCTTGGCTCTGGTTACCCCCCCAACAAGCACACAGCATCTGCTTCTTCCATCAGCTTTCCCAGCTAACCAAACCCTCTTTTATTGCTTTCCTCCTTTTAACAGATAGCAAAAGAGCTGTAGAACGATCTTTGGCCCAGAGAAGCCCCAAGACTCCATCATCCCCCCTCCCCAGCTTACCTGTTGAGGCTGGGAGCCTGAGTGCCCTGGGGCTCAGTTCTCTCAGACACAGGTGGCTCTGCCCCAGCCAGGTGTGATGGTGACAGACAGTCGTGGTGAGATGAGGGCTGGCAAACAGCACAGCCTCTACACCCAACCTGCCTGCAGAAATACACCCAGCACCCAACCTTCTGAGGAAAGGTTTCTGGCCTCCAATGGGCTCTTTACTCCCAAAGCTTTGCAAGAGACCAGCACTCAAATCCCCCTCACTTCAGGGCTGGAACAAGCACCTCTCATCCCAACCACTAATCATTAGTTTTGCCAGATTTTCACGGCAGCTTTAACGAAAGCCATGACCTGGAGGAGAACCTCTGACGGGCAGGAAGGAAAGCAGGCACGTTTCTGTACTGACTGAGAAACGGTTTTCCTCCTGGCTGTAGCTGTATGAGCATTTCCCCAGCTAAAGGGGAAGTGCCGCCTCCTCCCCTGCCCCAGCTGCATGCCCTGCTGCAACTCACCCCGCTGAGCTGAAACCGAAAGCAGCCGGGTCTGTGAAGATACTTGTTGCTACCACCCAGTGGAAAGACAGCTCACAGCTTGGAGTGCTGGGTGCTCCACAAACGTTTACCAAGGAAGGTTTGCAAAGGCTGATCCTGTACATCATAGAATCATAGAATCCCAAACTGGTCAGGGCTGGAAGGGACCCCAAGGATCAGAGAGTTCCAACCCCCTGCCACAGGCAGGGCCACCAACCTCCAGGCCTGGAGCTACACAAGGTTGCCCAGGGCCCCAGCCAACCTGGCCTTGAACACCCCCAGGGACGGGGCACCCACCCCCTCTCTGGGCAGCCTGTTCCAGCCCCTCACCACTCTCTCTGCAAAGAACTTCCCCCTCAGATCCAATTTAAACCTTCCTTCCTTCAGCTTCACTCCATCCCCCTTGTCCTGCCATTGTCTCCCCTTTGAACAAGCCGATTCCCCTCCTGTTCCTCTGCTCCCTTCAGGGGCTGGAAGGCTGCAATGAGGTCCCCCCGCAGCCTTCTCTTCTCCAGGCTGACCCAGCCCAGCTCCCTCAGCCTCTCTCCGTAGGGGAGCTGCTCCAGCCCTCTCATCATCTTCGTGGCTCCTCTGACCCCTCTCCACCAGTTCCCCATCTTTCTTGTAGTGGGGCCCCAGCTCTGGCCACAGGACTCCAGCTGGGGCCTCAGGAGGGCAGAGCAGAGAGGGACAATCCCCTCCCTGGCCCTGCTGCCACCCCTCTGCTGATGGAGCCCAGGATCCCATCGCCCTTCCGAGCTGCAAGAGCACACTGCTGGCTCAGGGGAAGTTTCTCATCCCCCATGACACCCAGGTCCTTCTCAGCAGGGCTGCTCTCCAGGAGCTCTTCTCCCAGCCTGGAAATATGTCTGGGATTCCTCTGGACACCACCCCTTTGGTGGTAGAAACCTTCTTCCCATTCTTATCCTGTGTAGCTCTTCCCTGTAGACACTGTCAGTCTGAAATCTGAACACAAAACCCCAGAAGGTTTGAACGCTTTTATTTGATTTATTTTTATATACAGCAATACAAATGGTGCAGATTCATTACAGTACAGGTTTTGCAGGGGTTTATAGAGGTACTTAGTGATTCTTTTGGTTTATTTCAAAGAAAGAGGCAGACCTTGGGAGCATGGTGACATGAACAGAACAATCCCAGAGTAGGAAGCACATCCCTACCGTGAGGGACACTAACCTGGCTGCAACCTACTGGGCAGAAAGGTGGCAGCAGCATTCCCTGCAGTCACACCCCCAAAACATCCACCCTGAGATACTCCAGAGCGTTATACAAGAACCCACGAGCTCACAGGTGAGCAGGTCCTTCCCATAGCAGTGCAGAATGTCCTTAAAGCCCTGGGCTGCACAGGGCTGCACTGGGCTGCACTGGGGACAGTAACGAGGGAAGCCAATGGGAAAATGAACCTGCCTTGAGCAGGAGATGTCGTGGAAGAGCTGCTGCAGCAATGGAAAAGCAAAGCATAAAATGCTTTAGATTCAGTCACCCAAGATGACTCACATGAGGACGTAAGATGAGGAACATGACCCCAGGCCCAGTGACGCAGCACAAACACCACGCCGCTGCGTGCGCAACCGGGACCCAGCCTCCTGTTCCTGGCACCCACCCGAGCTCTGGGCTGACGTGAGCAGACAGAGCAGGAACCAGCCAAGCTTCCTGGCGACCCCCAAAACATGGGGTGCACGTGAGCTGTACGCCTGGAGCTTTGGTTGGACGTTTCTCCAGCCAGTCCAGAACATAGCTCATCAGGATGCTGGTGTTCCTCAGGTGCATCAGGCTGCAGTGCCTGGCCCAGAAGGGTAAAATCCTTTCAGAAAGCGAGGCCAAAGAATCTATTACACTGGTTTAAATGCTTCTGAGGGGTTTGGATTACTACCCATATAGTGAGTGGCATCACAAATAACAGATTAAACTGCAGACTGTGTAGATAGAAGGTATGCACCCAAAAAAGATGGCCCTCCACTTCACGTAGACCTGATTCCTTACAGGCCTGCAGCGGGTGAGTGGCACATGAGAGAAGGGGCCCAGCTACCACATAAGAAAATCCCAATCTGGGCTGGAAGTCAAGTTCTTCTTCAGCCACAGAAACTGCCCCTTCAAAAACACCACCTACAAAATTGCATCCCAAGAGTCCAGCTCAGAGAATTGCTGCTGAGATCTGAAAGGTGGCTGATTCTGCACTAGAACATACCAGGACAGGCACGAACAGCCCCGCTCCTTCAGCGCCTGTGCTCTCATCTGAGAGCAAACCACCAAAGGCAGAGTGTCAACCATAAACTGAACACAAACACAAAGATCACAGAATCCCAGACTGGTCTGGGTTGGAAGGGACCCCAAGGATCACAGAGCTCCAACCCCCCTGCCACAGGCAGGGCCACCAACCTCCAGGGCTGGAGATACACAAGGTTGCCCAGGGCCCCATCCAACCTGGCCTTCAACACCCCCAGGGATGGGGCACCCACCCCCTCTCTGGGCAGCCTGTTCCAGCCCCTCACCACTCTCTCTGCAAAGAACTTCCCCCTCAGATCCAATTTAAACCTTCCTTCCTTCAGCTTCACTCCATCCCCCTTGTCCTGCCATTGTCTCCCCTTTGAACAAGCTGATTCCCCTCCTGTTCCTCTGCTCCCTTCAGGGGCTGGAAGGCTGCAATGAGGTCCCCCCGCAGCCTTCTCTTCTCCAGGCTGACCCAGCCCAGCTCCCTCAGCCTCTCTTCGTAGGGGAGTTGCTCCAGCCCTCTCATCATCTCTGTGGCTCCTCTGACCCCTCTCCACCAGTTCCCCATCTTTCTTGTAGTGGGGCCCCAGCTGTGGCCACAGGACTCCAGCTGGGGCCTCAGGAGGGCAGAGCAGAGAGGGACAATCCCCTCCCTGTCCCTGCTGGCCACCCCAGATGCTTGTGGTGAACAGCTTACTGCCTGTGTCCTTGCTGTAAGCAGCATGAGCCATCACAGGACGTACTCACCCCTGGGCTGAGAAGGAACAAGGTGGGTGTAGGAAACGCAGTGACCGGTGCCCGGCTTCCAACTGCCCAGCAAACCTGGCACAGCAGCCCCGGTGCCACACAGGCTCCAGGGGAAGGGGAGCGTTCCTGGGCAACACTCCCTGCCCAGGGACCTGTCCAAAGCTGCCCTCAGGACAAGGGCTGCTACAGGAGTGCTCTGATGAAGGGGCTGCACGTGCGCTTCAGAAGGTTCTGAGTTTGGAACAAAACCTGTTCTACAAAAAGGAGGGGCTGCAGCATCACAGGGTCTGCTCTAATATTCTCAAAGTCAGTAGCTATTAGTACAGGTTGCGAACTCCTACCAAACTATCTGCTACAGTCAGGATTGAAACTATGATGAAATTGCTATGACAAGTTGAAAACTATCAACATCACCCAAATCTGCCTGGGGATGGCAGGTCTGGGCCACACTCTGCTTGGTCACAACTAGTGGAACTTCAAAAATACATCACTGGCGACTCCAGCAGCGCCAGTGCATCTCAGGAGTAGGTTACTATCTTCCTGCTACTTTAGGAAGGCAAGAAAGCCACCCTCAAGGGCATAAATTTAACTAGACTCTAGCACCAGCCTGTCACTTGACTATGGGAATGCTCCTCCACCCCTTTCTCAGCTATCAGCATATCATTCATGAGCACAAAGAACCCCCCTCAGATGCCATTCCACACTGGCACAATCCAGCCAGTTGGCAACACACCAGTAAGAGCACTGGTCTGTGTGGCCAGAGGACTAGAATTAGCTTGCCCCAGCCTTGGGGCTCAGTTTTGCAGCACACTGCTCCCTCCTGCAAGCTGGCCCTCTGGTTCCAGACACCGTGCCAGCCTTCCCCAGGCACAGCACAGCACCTTCTCCCAGTGCAAAGCAGCACTATGCCTTCATCCCATTCCCATTCCAAAGCCTGGCTGCTGCATCCCTGACTGGGGTTTTGGTTGTGTTAAGTTCTCAAGCTTGAAGACAACTCTGCACAGCTACAAGCAAGAACGTGGTGAGAACACAAACAGCAACCAAGTGAATTGTCCATTTGTTACCACTGCTGGTAACCTCAGTCCAGGCTTTGCCCTACCAGGCTTTGCTTTACACTGCAGGTGAGGTTTAAACTATAGTGCTTAATTTTAAGTGCTGTTTGCTGGTGGGAAAAGTAGAAATAATCTCCTCTGAAACCGAAATGCCACCCCCATATATTGGTTTTGTCAGCTGGAGACACAAAGCAGTTTGATGTGTTTCTCTGTAGGAAAATGTTAATAAATTACAATTTTGGGGGAGGGAGGGAGGGAAAAAGGAGTAGAGGATGCTGAGCCTAGGCCAGAGGGGAAGCAGAATGCTCCAAAGATGCCAGGCAATGCATTACTGTCTCTGTATAAAGAACTACTAAAAAAAACCCCAAGCAGTGAAATGATCCTGGGATTGGGCTGCATTCACTGGTGGGAAACCCTCGCTCAAAGGAAGATCAGCAGGTACAGAGTGTTTGTAGGAAGGAGCCATTTCCCTCCTACTCCAGCCTCAGCACCCAGTGCTGCTGTGCCCCATGCAGTGAGGACACTACAGCTTCCACCAGCCGGTGCCAGACACCCCCTGCCCGGCTCACCCCCCGCAGCACAGGTTGTCTCTCACACGGGACAGACGCTGCTGCATTTGGGTCCCTGCTCAGTCCAGCCCAAGAGCAGGGCCTGAGCAGACCAAGCACCCAGAAGGTAGAGGAGTCTTTGCTCTCTAAAGCCAGCAGGAAGGTCGGAGGGCATTTCCTCAAAGCACATCTCTTCCTTTCCCCTGGGCCTGCAGAGCACCCACGCTGCAGGCAGTGTGACAGCCTCAACAGTTCCACCCAGAGGGACACAGGCCAGCTGCAGACGTTGGTGGGAGCAGAGCAGGACAGCAGCAAGCTGTCTGACCACCAACTCCTCTCAACCTGCCCCCTGCTCAGATTGGGAAGAGACACATCATGCCCTTTCCCAGGACACCGCTTCCACACCAGGCACCACCACCAGCACAGCCCCAGTGCCTCCAGCTCTGCCTGGCAGCCTTGGCAAGAACACTGAAGCTGTCCTGGAGCCACAGGACAGAACTCCAGCTCACTTCCACTTGTGCACAATTCCTGCTTCTGTGTCCTGCACTTTCCAGCTCTTGTTTAGGTGAATCCAGAGTCCCCCCCGTCCTCCTCCATCTTCTCCTGCCCTCCTCCCCCTCCTTTGTGCAAGGGGGGCTAGTACTGCTTCCCCATGCATTTAGGGAAGCCAATTTCCCAATTAACACAAGGTGGGGGAGAGAAGCATGCTATAGCAGACTCAAATAAAGACCAATATTAAATATTACTTAATGTTTTCTTTTATTTAAAAGATCATTCACAAAATACCATATCCATAAATTTATCTTGTTATGAGCAGAATGTGTTAAGTGTTTGGAATTCTTTTCCTTTTCCTTTTTCATTTTTACATTTAAAAGTCAACTGTCTTGACTAGAGGTGAGTTTTTATATGGGAATTTGTTCTTAAAATCTTTTCCACATTGAAGATGTAAATAGGTCAATTATTGGTTTGGAATACAACCACACAAATGCATGTCTTGTCTTAAATTAAGTATTAGTGTTAGACAAATGGTTCTTATCTCAGAAGCAGATTAAGTGACAGGCAGAAGGAAGGAAAGAGTAGTTCTGTAAATTGCTGGGACTCTGACATTACAAAGGTGACTCCAGGGAAGAAATTCACTCCTAGCAGTGGTGCCACACTCCTGCAAGTACTCTGGGGTGCTGGCTGTTCATCTGAGCTGTCAGCACAAGCATCAGGGGCCAAAGAGCTTCCCACGCATCGGATGGATCCACAACTGCAGCGTCAGGGATCCAGGTTTTGCTTTAACTACCATCTCTCTCCTCTGGCTCCAGCCTCTCCCTCACAACATTCCCAACACTGGCCAGAAACATTTCAAGAGAGATACAGCAATTAAAAGAGATGCTTTTTAGCCAAACTTCTAACAGGAAGAGAATCTACAGCAGAACAATTTCTAATCTGCCCGTTTTCAAGGTATTCTGAAAGCAGAGTTCTTAAAACTGTACACCACTGGGCAAAGAAACACAGGGAATAATGGCAATTATACACTGCATGGCAAAGTTTGCACTCCTTAAACAAAAATAAAAAAGTCAATTTCCTCTGTAGAAACTTTTGTTTAAAAATTTACCAAACATGTAAAACCCAAAAAAAAAGTGTACTGACTAAGAAAGAGCCAGTGAGCAGCTGTGCTCCAAGAGGCACGTTTTTGCAGCAGTAACCTTGAGTTCAGAGGTGCAGTATCATACCCTTTAGAAGTCACAAAGCCACCAGCAAGAGCCTGCTGGCAGATGCTCTACCCACACTGATTCCACCACCTATTCACCAGGTTCTCTTCAGCCAATTTTATTTGCATTGATTCAATTGATACTTCTTGGTAACCTGTGTGAAAGGGCAGCTACCCCCTCAGTTTTAAGGGGCTCTGCTGTATACAGTACCTCTATCACCAACTGCCAGAGATAGTATTTCACTGCTTGGTTAGAACTGTAAATTTGTCTGTTCAACTCATCTGGACTCTCCAGTTTTCCTCTTCAGAGCCACAACAATACAGAACAAGACATGCAGGTCAGAAGAGGAGCACTGAGGAAGTAAAAGGAAACAATACAGGGCAGTAACTAAGTCTAACCTGTGCTTCTAAAGTAAAACAAACCCAGAAAGGAAGAACTTGAAGCAGCACCTTTGTCCAGAGACCTCCACACTTGTGGAAGCAGCTACACTGCCTTATCTACTGGCAACTGTGCTGCTTGGAGGGAAACAGAAGAGGGAAACTCAGCACAAAGCCGGCACTAGATACAGCAAAGCCAAGAACGTACTAAAAACCACTTGTTAACAGCTGACATGCATTCACAAGCTCTGTGTTTTCGGTTTTCAAAGAGGACAAATGCCAGATGGCAGGAATGGTAAACTGCAGGGTTGACATTCCAGCAGAGCTAGTCACTCTGTGCTGTCTTGCTTTCTCTCCCGCCTCCCCATTCCCTCTCAACCCCAAACTCAGTCGTGCTCTTTTACTACTTCCTCCCGGGGCTTGGCTCCGCCGAAGATCGCAGAGTTGGGGTTGGCTACCTGATTGAGGGGAGTAGCGACTGTTCGGGGCTTGAGCTGAAGCCGAGGTCGCTGTGCTCTTTCCTCTGAAAGAGAAGACACTCAGGTTTTAAGCTCTGGCTATCCAGCACTGCAGCTTTAACCTGACACAGAATCCCAGAATCCCAGACTGGTCTGGGTTGGAAGGGACCCCAAGAATCACAGAGCTCCAACCCCCTGCCACAGGCAGGGCCACCAACCTCCAGGCCTGGAGCTACACAAGGTTGCCCAGGGCCCCAGCCAACCTGGCCTTGAACACCCCCAGGGATGGGGCACCCACCCCCTCTCTGGGCAGCCTGTTCCAGCCCCTCACCACTCTCTCTGCAAAGAACTTCCCCCTCAGATCCAATTTAAACCTTCCTTCCTTCAGCTTCACTCCATCCCCCTTGTCCTGCCATTGTCTCCCCTTTGAACAAGCTGATTCCCCTCCTGTTCCTCTGCTCCCTTCAGGGGCTGGAAGGCTGCAATGAGGTCCCCCCGCAGCCTTCTCTTCTCCAGGCTGACCCAGCCCAGCTCCCTCAGCCTCTCTTCGTAGGGGAGCTGCTCCAGCCCTCTCATCATCTCTGTGGCTCCTCTGACCCCTCTCCACCAGTTCCCCATCTTTCTTGTATTGGGGCCCCAGCTCTGGCCACAGGACTCCAGCAGGGGCCTCAGGAGGGCAGAGCAGAGAGGGACAATCCCCTCCCTGTCCCTGCTGCCACCCCTCTGCTGATGGAGCCCAGGATCCCATCACCCTTCTGAGCCGTCAGAGCACACTGCTGGCTCAGGGGAAGCCTCTCATCCACCACAGCAGCAGTCTCCTTCACAAAGGGAGGCTGAATTACAGACATGAAGGCTTTACCTTCTGTTGGCTCTCTGAAGTCCATGGAAGATCCACGGAGGGGAGGCCCGTCTCTGAAGCGGCCAGTGCCACCACTTCCCATCGAGGCACCGGGTGGTCGCCGGTCCCCAGGGCGGGTTCCTCTACCCCGGCCTCCCAAGAAGTCATCATCTTTGAATCCTGAAGATGGAAGACAGTGAATTTGAAGAAGACATTTTGGAACACTTTTAACCTAGATTTTTATCTGGATGACTGGAAAGCCTTGCAAGTCACTGCTGTCAGTCCAAGAGGATGCACTGAGAGCCTTTGTCTGTAGACAGATTGCTTCACAGATCTCTAACAAGGTCTAGAAGAGTCATACAAATTCAAATGTGCCAAGTTGAGAAACTGCTTTATCCACCTAGAGGCTTATTGGAGTGAGTCATCAAGTGAGCTTTAAGTATGAGCTTCAGCTGCAACTTCAGACTGTTAGCACAATTAATTGAATTCAGAGACAACACTAGAAGCACTTAGGGCACTTCTGTAGCCTGTAGTACACTGGCTACAGCCTCTACGTGAAGTCTGCAGGAGCAGAGCGAATGGGGAAGCAGCTAGGGAGCAGGGAAGTACATAGTCCTTGTAAAACCAAGCTTCTGAGAAACAGAGCAAAACCCCAAGGCTGTTTAGTTGTACTATAAGCTGACCAGGCATTTACTAGACCTATTAAAGAGCTGGGAAAAAACCCACAAACAAACCAATTCAGACTTTACAGATGAAGCTGGCTGCATTCCTTCAGTTATGTTTCAAAAAAAAGAACTCAATCAAGAGCTGCCTGTCACTGGCCAGAACTCCACTCTGTAGCAATGACTACTATCCCAGAGCATCTCTCTCTCCAAGCCATCACCTGCATTCGGGGGCAGGAGGAGGATACTTCAACCTAACTGCACACCCAAGGGGAATATACTCAGTTTTTCAGAAGCTGCCTGGAAGAGAAAGTTGTTCTGCTCCCATCTGAGAGTTTTCCTTTCCATTTCCATATTTGGCAGAGTTGCAGAACTGTCCCTTACTTCACTGCCAATCAACCATCTTTAAAGACTTGATCCAAAGCATGGCTGCACAACCTGAGAAGAAAAGCTGCTGTAGCAACTCAGACTTACATGCTAAAGTTTTTGGCTCTCCTCATCCAGCATCTAACAAGCTGAAATCCATCTGCATTTGAACGAGCTGCCAAAGAAGGTATCAAGCTATGGCACCACAATGCTCAGCTACAAAGGCATGTTAAGCACAGCACTGTAGCAAGCCTGCTCTTCTCTCCAGCACCGTGCTTCACTTCCATGCTAGTGGCAAGGGCACGCTTCGTTACCGCTCCTTCTACTCGTCCATTCCACTCACGCAGAGACCAGACACTGCAAAGTTGCATTTGCCAACATCTCCCCATCAGAAAATGGACCAAACCCACCATTTCAGAGGACAAAAGCAATTGTGTTAATGTCACCCTGGATTCTAATAGCTAGAAATTGACTGGAAGGCAGGAGCAAACCTGGCAGCTCCATCACTACCTTCCACTCCATGAGCTCAGTCATTCGCTGCAACCTGCATTGTTGTAACAAGTCTAAGTTTAGGAGCATCTTGCATTTAAACATGCTCTGGAACAGTAACACATCTTTGGAGAAGTCAGTTGCTTCAGGGATACACATATAATGATGTCAGGTATCCTCAAGAAGGTGAAAGCCTCTGCTCTGAAAGAACAGAATGTCAGCTTTTCCACATGATCTGTCTGTTTCTGCTACTATTCAGAATTGCATTTGGCCTCATATTTGAGAAATGCTTAAAACCTACCCACCACAGGCTAGATTTGAACAAGTATTCTGTTATTTAGGATTGTTTTGCAAAAATTACAGTCAAGACTCTTTTCTCTGTTATCAGATAATAGAAGATTTTCCCCTGAAGAATCCCACTGCAGCTGTAGGATGCCCAAAGTTGGCATACAGTAGATTCCACCAAAAAATGTAACGGGGACAAATGTAGTTGACATGAAAATGAGAACATTTCTGTGCCTTTCAGGCTGCCTGTCTGTATAAGTGTTAATACTGATACCAGAATTGAAGTCATCTCTGGAATCCCATCCACCTCCTCTGGATTCTCGGGAACCTCCTCCCATTCCTAGGAAAAAAGCCACAATTGTGTTCAGGTCTGAAGGTGTGGGAAAGACTGAGCAAGGGGACACCAAACCAAAGTGTCAGTCCTTCAACATCCCAAGTCATGCTGCTGGAAAATCCTTCTGTTTCAGTTCCATTGCACAGGCACAAAAGATCAGTTTAAGTTAACCAAGAATGAACCATCAGCTTTAGTGAGTCTAAATCAATTAAGCTTCAACTAAAGCTAAGCCTGTTTTTACACTGGGACAGGAGGTAGTTCAAAACAAGTATCTGCATACTTGTGCTTTCTTAGCTTACTCACTTTTCTTACATCATAGTAAAATAGTAGCAGATCAGACTGTTGGGCTTACAATTGTCCTCTGCAAGACACTGCACATTACTAGGGGTATTGGTCTCACTTCCTGGGCTAGGAGTGACCCGTTCAGCTGTTGGACACAAAGCACATCTATTTCAGACATCTCAGGAGCGGCAGCAGCTAGCTGAGAAACATATATACACTTACAAAATGCCTCAGTCCTACATCACAGTCACTTGCATGCCTTGTAACAGCATTAGTTAGCACAACAAGTCACAGCTACAACCATGACGTTTAAGAAGCTATTCAGAAAAATGGAAGTCACCTCTGTCATCAGGCCCGCCACCTTTTCTGAAGCCAAAGCCACCTTTATCCTGTTTTCTGCCTTCCGCTATGTCCACTCGGAGTGATCGATCACCCAAAAGCTGTCAAATAATGGGGAAAATCTCTTCAGAATATACCACAGAGGCTGCCAAGGAGTTTGAGACTTGTGCTTAATTAATTAATGTAAAGAATTAATTGCAAGAATACTTACTGCACCATCATATGTAAGAGCTTCCTTGAGTGACTCCACCTCATCGAACTCGACGTAACAAAATCCTGTAAGAAGAACCTCACAGGTTAATACCAGCAGTTTCAAAGGCCTTTGTAAGAAGCTACTCTTCCTGGGTATCTGCTAACAGCCTCACTTCTCTTTCAAACATGAGCTACAACATGGTAACAGCAAGATGTACACAATTCAGAAGCCAAACACCATTAAGGATGAATGCATTATATATGCCTATTAATGATGGGGACAAATACTGAAATAGAAATCTGTACAGGGACTATGCAAATAACCCTTTTCTGTAGGGCTCTGCCTACAGATTCATTTGATCTATGCCTTCAGACAGTTATTCAGCTGAATACTGACATTTGGTTACTAGTATTTTTAACAAGAAGCTGGGCAGCTTGTTGTTAAAACAATCGGGCAGCCAATTTTGTCACTGCATCGTTTGGTGAATCCATCCCTCTTCTGAGACCCTGTTACCCGAGTTAAGCCTTTTTCTTCCCTAAAAGTAATCCAAATATACTCCCTTTCCACTGCCCAGTTCCAGTGGAAAAGAGATTTGGGTCCTCTAAGACAATTATCTGAATGGCTTATCTACTTACTTTTTCCTCCTTGTCTACTAAAACAAGAAAAAGAGAAGAGATTCCTGTTGCTTCAGCTTCTGAGCTAAGGAAAGATTATGTAAGTATTCAACACTTCAGGTCATGGACCTTAAGCAGGTCAGGCACTTCAGCTCTGTAACAACTTGTACAAGGCAATGAGGTTTGAGAAAGTCCTTTTATGGCAGGGCAAATATTGACACTTGCCACTAAGGTCAGTCTGTATCTTAAGATGATGGACACAACAGTGAATCTCACTCAAATGAGATGTTTATGAATCAACATAAAGAACAGACGCGGGTCAACAAGCCAACTGTGCTCTAGAGGCTGAAATTCCCCACTGAAGCAACTTTAGAGGTACCTCATTTTTCTCTTACTAATTGGCCAACTACAACTAAACACTCACCTTTAAATTTGTCTGTTTCCTTGTCTCTGACTAGTCGTACGCTCCTTACGCTGAGATCCTTGAAGATGGCATCTATGTCTCCTTGAACAGTGTTGAAGGGGAGATTCCCCACGTACGCTGTGAAGGGGGGTTCTGTGGGCAGCTCCTTCTGCTTGCGGGAACCCAGGCCTCCACCGCGAGACCTGTTGGAAGAATGAACAGTGCCTCTGGAACTTGACTCCCACCAGAGCTGCTAATACAGCCCACAGCACTACTCAGGTGCTGGTTTGGCCTTTTTGGAAGTGGATTTTTCCACACCTCTGGTCAGTTTTTCTATCCCTGGTCCTATACTGGCCACCTTCTGCATTACCTGAGGCAGTACTTCAGTAGGAAAACAAATTAATCTCTTTAAATACAAGACAGGTGAACTCAGGAACCAAATGATGAACTTCTTCCTCATCCCACAATGCCTTAAGAAAAGCAACCTAACTTTATCTCTATTGCCACCTACTCAAAAATATTACTATTTTAAAAACACACCCTAGACTAGATTTTAAGAATAATTTGTAGCAGTGAAGGAATACTTGCATGGCACAGGCTCATCAGCTTATCCTGAAATTAAGCTGGATCCAACCCCTCCACAATCATCTAAATTATGTGAGCATCATTTAGCTTAACAGAAACATCTTCTAACTCTTAAGTTATTGCTGTAACAGTCAGATGTGAACTCGAACGCTTTGAATTGAACACATAATAGAACACCTTGCTTAACTGAGTTGAAGGCAGCGAACACAATTCCGTGTTATTTGGATGTCTCAGGAATTACAGATTGAGCTAAACTGGGTTGTCTTTTCCTACCTTCCCCCAGTCTCAGCTAAGGCTATTGGGATTGGCTGCTGAGGAACTAAACTGGAGCAGCCAAGTTCTTCCCCGTATTCATGTGACACATCTCTCTGTTAGTTTCCTGGTGAGGCTAATCTTCTGAAGCTAACTTTGATCTTTAGAGAGCAAGATTTGTACTGTGAGAGTAAAGCAACCTTAAGTTATAGCTCCTGGACTCCTAGACTACAGGACACCACTGTCATCAGTTCCAATACCATTCACCCCACCTAAGCAATCTTTGATTTCTCCTGAGATGGCTATCTACTACTCTGCCCATTTTCTCTCAAATACCTTACTTTACTGGGCTTTGTTCACATCTCCTGCTTTTGAAAGCACAGTGGAACACAAGTTGTATCAAACCAGGATTTGCTAGTGTGAAGAGTCCTACCTAAAATACAGAAGGCCAAGTAACTTTATGATTCCCTTTTAGGCTGGCTGGTTGCATGCAGCCAGAAAATCCATTGGGCAAGCAATGTACCTGTCTGCTTTTTAAAAAAATTATTATTTATTCCAGAATAAATATTTTATTACTAATGAATCAGATAATGCTGACATCTTGACTACTGTTCCTTAACTCTTTCTAGGTAAGCCTGCTATTTGAGCCTTTTTATGGTAGCAGCTCTGTGCAAGAGTCACTTGTCACCAACACTATCACTATGCTGCTAAATAAACTTAAATCACAACCTATCTTCTCTTTAATTAGTGTCCACCCAGGATGATATTTTACCATTTTAAACAATATTCCTCATTTGCCTTTGTCTCATTAACAGCTTAAGTGTCAAAAACATACTTGAGAACTAAAGTTGCTCTGAGTGCTGTACGTAGCTGAATTAACCTTAGTCACAAGACTAAGTTTTAAGGAGAAACTTCAAGAAAGCAGAGTTGCTGTTCTAAAGAATTCCATAATACGTAGAATCAGTTTCACACCTTTGTCTTAATTATATATGACTTCAGTTATTAAAACACAATACATTTAAATTGCAGGCAAAAATGTTAATTTTTGTATTTTACAGGACATCAGAATTGCTTGGCCTGAGTTTAAAAGGCATAGCCTCCTCCTTCACACTCTCATCATGTTCCTTGGACTGCCAGTCATCTGGATCAGTGAGCTGTTTCACCTGAAAATTCACCCTGAATTCTCAGCCAGATCAACAAAGTGATCTGAACAGCTGCAATGAGCATTTGTTCCAAGCCAGAAAGGAGACTGAAAGTGAGGGCTTGAACTACAGCTTGTAACAGCAACCTCTACTCAAGATAAATCTGAGCTGCCACTGAAGCCACACCTTCAAGTTAGCAGTCCCCAAAAGACTTTTTTGTGCTGCAGACAAGCCTTGTTTCTAACACAGTGTACCAGAACTTCAAGGGATACATGCCCTATTGTGCAATCCCTACTGATACCAAGTCAGAAAATGAAGTATTCTTTTTGAATTTGATCCATTAATGCCTCAATTATCAAATACATATTTGTGGCATCGTAGTCTCCATCTGAAGAACAGGAATGGTCAATAACTAGAGTCCAAACTCAGCTTCTACGCTTCCTTACATGTTTTCAAAACTGGAGCAGCTGAAATAAACCCATCAACTGACTTCAGTAACCAAACAATGAGACTGGAAGAAGCTGCTCTTCCTTTCTAACAAAACAGGACAAAAGTCAACTATAACTTAAAACTTTTCTGAATGAAGATGAACTGGGTTACAGCAATGTGTTAAATGAATCTGCATTTCCCATTCAGAGTAACCTTTACTCACACACAGGTAATAATTATGCCACCTTAATGTGGGAAACAAAGATAACTATTCAGTTTCTTTTTTGAAAAAGAAAGCAGAAAGCTAAAGAGGAAAGCTTGCTTCCGGCAAGTGCAGAAGTAAACATCCCTAGAATGAGATTTACTTCTTGGTAGACTGAGTTAAATGACATCACAAGGCCATACTGGGGTGAAAGAACCACCAAACTGTAATTTTGAAGCTCCTCTTTTAGAAAGAAAGACTTGTTGTTCTCTGGTTGTTCTCTCCAGAAAACAAGGTGTGTGGAAAGTTCAAAACAAAGACCTTTTTGAAAGCCAGTATTTGAATTTTATACCATTCACTAAGGAGTCAAACTACAGGTCAGTATTTCTCTTTCTACACAGCATGATCACCTAACTGGATTCCAATGTTAGTGCTTTTACCAGAGGCAGCACGAGGCTCAGCAGGATGGAAGTTTAGTTGAGAATCTCCAAAATCACAACTCTATATATACCAAATCTATGGAAGGAATCCAGAAAATCTCTATAGTAAGCATTACATGTCTTCAAAAAGCCTCCCCAAGCTTAAAAGTTAGGAGACATTTATTAACTCTCAACAGGTAAGACACAGGCTACAAAATGCCAGCAGGATAAAGACCAGCTCTCCATTTTCACTTACTTTCACTTTGTTCAGCAGATGAAACTTCACCTTTGAGTAAGGTGCCCAGTGCTTAAAGCCACACCAAAGTAAACAGCCTGCCAGCAAGTCAGGAGCGATAAACACTCGTGTTTCTTTCAGCTCTGAGCACTACAGATGCCCAGAGTTCCAGCCCGTTCTCAGTGTGCACAGCAGACATCTGTGGCAAACTTTGGGCTCCAAAAACACTTACCAAAAAGGTTTTGTAAAGTCAACAGCACATCCCTCATCTGGAATAAAGTGCCTTCTGCATGCCATGGCATTATGCTTCAGCTCTTAAATCAGCACACTAAGCAGAACTGTCTCATCATGCCACCGTCAGGATCTGCTGCTCTTCCACCACGATTTTGAAGATGATGAGAAAGTGACAGATCTCTTACAGATGTCAGAACTGTTGGGAGCTACTGTTTTCCATCACACTAAACCCCTATGCTCCCTCTCTATACAGGCCAAAGGCTATGCAAAATGCAGTTTCCAGTAAATTGATTTTATCTTAGAGCTTGCACTATTTTTACAGTCCTAAAACACCTTAAAACAAGGAAAAGTTGCTTTAGATTCTTTAATCAGAACCTTCAATGTTTGGATTCTTTAATCAGAACCTTCAAGAACTGTCATATTTTCATGACACTACATGCATTACAAAGCACAAAGACCTGTTAAGGTCTGGAATTGTGAATTAGCCACTGGTAACTTACTAGTGATAAATTAAATGCAAGTACAAGCATCTGAAGCTTAGATACTTGCTAACTCAGAAATCTATTTTCTCATCTTCAGAGGCATCTACTGATCAGCAGGACACCAAAACAAGTATCCATATCTTGCTTGAGAGCACGTTCAGTACTCTGGTAGAGAAAGCAGAATATGAAAATAACATTTTAACTTTAATTTTATGACTTCTTAGAAAATGCCTCCACTGACTAGGGCAGGCTGTATAGCAACATCTGAATTTGTCAGAAGGGAAGTGCCACTTGAGAGTGCTGCCAAGTTTACATGTTAGTAAATTTAAGAAATAAGACAATTTTGAGTGGCTACATCATCCATTTGCTCTGGGATATCTCTCCTTTAGCCACAAAAGGAGCCCATACATAAAAGCTAGCTTACAATGCTTAACTGTCAGAGTGTTTCCAAAGACAGGTGAACTTACTCCTATTATGAGGTGAATAGTAACTCCTCCCTGCTGCCTAAACAGCCTGAAAGCGATTTATTCCTCTAAGAACAAGAAAGGACAAGCACACTGTTGATTAAGAACCGTATCATGGGATATTAGATTATAAAATCACATACTCATTAAGATTGGTTTGCAGAGACGGTGTATTTCCCAGTTTTATGCCTACTGTTTTATTTTAACACACACACAACTTCTATGGCACTTTTCAAAAAGAGTCAATTATTAATTGCATCTTCTTAACCTGATTTAAGACAAATTTTGCAATTCCTGGCTATTGCTTTTGTAGCTCCTCCCCCGTATGCGCTCTCCAGCAAAGAAACAGAGAGGAGACAAGCTTTATTCCTAAGGATAAGATATTTGGAGTCAGCACCCAGAGCCCCGGATAATGCAGGCCGGCAGCTCACAGCCCTCCCTGGCCGAAGTCACCACAAAGCCCTCCCATTTCCTCCTCGCTGCAGGCATCGCAATGCTGCCCGCTCTCGGGGGCGCCGCAGCGGCTCCCCCCGCCGCCGGGCACCTCTCCATGCGGAGATCGTCCTGCTGGAACAGGCGGCTCTCGTCCCCCTGCGATGTTTCACGGGAATCTCCCTGCTCTCACCTCCCGATCAGTCCCTGCAAGAGCTCCTCACGGCCTACCTTAGCTCTGGCCCAGTACCTCCCTAAATTCCCCCCCAGCCCTCCTCGGGGCCGGCGGGAACACAGCGACACCCTCCTCCTCCTCCCCCTTCTCGGCACTCCCAAGCCACCAGGCCCTAAACCTTGCGGCACTAGCCCCGCGTAGAAAGGGGAGGGCCGCCACCCCCTCCCGGGCCACTACAGTCTCCTCCTCGCCTCACAAAGCGAGCCCGCCAAGGCCGGGGGCAAACGCGCCCCGCCGGGCTCACTCCCACCCCCCAGAGAGGGGAAGGCAGCGCGGTACGACAGCCCCGAAAGGCTCCTAGATGCGGCGCCCCCGCCGCCCCACCCCGTGCCTCTCTCCACCAGCCCCCCCGCCGTGCCCGCCCGCCATCTCCACAGGGAAAGGGGCAAGCTAGGCCCTGTCCGGCCGCGCCCCCTCCTCTCCCGCCGTGGGGCACGCAGAGCGCCGCTCCCTCCTTCCCTCCCTGCTCCGGGGGGAGCCTGCAGGCGATCCCGAGCGGCCCAGGCCCCGGGGCCGCCCACGGCAGCGCGCTCACCCCCGGCCGCCGCCAAAGCTGCTGTAGGCCCGATCGTCGTAAGGATCGAAATCCGCCATCTCCGCCTCAGCCTCCTCCCCGTGCGAGCGTGACAGGACCGCGCCCGCAGGCCCCCGCGCCGCTTATATATGGCGGAGCCCAGGCCGGGGCTGCCCCTCGCGGTGCCTGTCTCCAGCTCCCCGCCCCGCCGGGGCTGTCCGCACTACTGCCTGTCGGGAAGTCCCGCGGTCCGGGCGCTCTCCCCCGGCGCCGTCACAGGCGCTTACCGGCCGCGGCTCAGCCCCGCGGGAGCCTCCGGTATGGGCCGCGGCGGCGCCAGGGCCGGGCAAAGCCCCCCCAGGCCATCGGCTCCGCCACGTGCCGTAGCCGGTCCCGGCGGCTCGTGCTCCCGGACCGCCCGCGCGCGGATGGCGGCGCGAGCGAGCGAGCGTGCGGCTCGCGCGCTCCTCGCGGGCCCGGGTCTCTCGTGCCGCGGCACGTGCCGCGCCCCGCGCCCGCCGCCGCCCGGCCCCGCCGGAGCCGCGCGGAGCGAAGGACGCGCCCGGCGCCGGGTCCCGACCGGGAGGGGAACGTGGCGCCCAGGGGCGGCCGCGGCGCGGCGGGGCTGACGGGCCCGTCCCCGCTCGGGCCCCGCTGCCCCGGAAGGGGCGGGCCGGGCCGGGCGCAGGACGGCGGCGGGTCCCACGTGTGGCGGCGGCGGCATGGCGGAGCTGCAGGGCCAGGGCGGCGGCGCGGCCGCTGACCCCCGCGGGGTGCTGCGGAGGGGCCGCGCCTTCCTCGACTTCTTCTGGGACATCGCCAAGCCGGAGCAGGAGGTGCGGCTGGCGGCCACCGAGAGCCTCCTGCGGCACCTGCGGGAGGGCAGGAAGGTGAGGCGGGGGGCCGGGGCCGGGCGGGCCGGAGGGGCTGCGGGCACTCCGAGGAGCCCGGCATCGCCGGAGCTGGCTCTCTCTCGTTTCAGGAGGACGAGCTGCAGTACACGCTGACGCGTCTGGTGGAGGGACTGGGAGCCACCCGCGAAGCCGCCCGCCCGGGCTTCAGCTTGGCCCTGGCCCAGGTGGGTGTTTCCCGGAGTGGGGCCGAGCAGAGAGCCCTGCGGTGCCGGGGGTCCCGCTGTGCCCCTCGAGGGGGGCTGCAGGGCTCCCTCCCGTCCAGCAGCCTCTACTCACGTGTGGTTTTAAGCGGGGCTGGCTTGTGGTGCTGGCTTGTTTTAGAAGCCGTACAATTAGAAGGGTACGTGCTGTGCTAGTGTCCTGCTTCTGCTGCACAATCCCGGCCTGCTTCGAGAACCGGCATAGAATCACAGCCTGGTCTGGGTTGGAAGGGACCCCAAGGATCAGAGAGCTCCAACCCCCTGCCACAGGCAGGGCCACCAACCTCCAGGCCTGGAGCTACACAAGGTTGCCCAGGGCCCCAGCCAACCCGGCCTTGAACACCCCCAGGGACGGGGCACCCACCCCCTCTCTGGGCAGCCTGTTCCAGCCCCTCACCACTCTCTCTGCAAAGAACTTCCCCCTCAGATCCAATTTAAACCTTCCTTCCTTCAGCTTCACTCCATCCCCCTTGTCCCGCCATTGTCTCCCCTTTGAACAAGCTGATTCCCCTCCTGTTCCTCTGCTCCCTTCAGGGGCTGGAAGGCTGCAATGAGGTCCCCCTCCTTAATTTGCAAAATTTGACCAGGTTTTTGTATCTGCTACATTTAGAACTATTGTGACCTCTTAAAATTGACTTGTTTGTGGTGTTGGGCTGTATTTTGTGGAAGACCTGAGAAGGCAACCCTTTAACACACGCTTCAGAGTTGTTTTTCTCTGCACTGTTTGAGTTTGTAACACAGCTAAAGAGTCCCAGCAGGTGGGATCACCAGTGGGATCTGACCTCCTTTCACCTGAGCAGCGGGTAGTGCAGAAGAGCCAGTGTTCCTCCTCCCACTTAGATCAGGCCTTGTCTGGGATGGAAAGTTTCATTCTTTGTGTTACAGGGTCATGAGGCTGCAGCAAAATGTTCTCATTAATCCCTCTATGTTACATAGAGGGTAAAAAAAAAAAGCAAGAAAAGGGTATGAGCAGGTTTACTTATGTCTATACTAGCTCATATTCTGACCCATCTTTTACTGATGTAGTTGTCGCCATTCTGGCCCAGTAAAGCAGCCCATCTGCTGCTGTGCTGAGGAACTCTTCAGCTCTATTTCAAGCTGGACTTGATAAAAGTTAATGAAATGGAAGAACTGCAAACTGAGGTATTCTGTCTTATCTCCTCAGGTTTTACAGGCTTTTGAGGAAATTCCAATGTGCAGTGTCCTGGAACAGATAAAAGAAAAACACAACCTGGAAAAAGTGAAAAAGGTGAGTTGGCTCATAGCAGCGTTGGCCAACAGCTGGGTTAAAATAACCACTCCTGGTTCTTTGAGTGCTTGATGACTTTGGGGGTTCTTGCTAAGGTAAATGACTGTAATGAAATCATAGAATCATAGACTGGTCTGGGCTGGAAGGGACCCCAAGGATCAGAGAATTCCAACCCCCTGCCACAGGCAGGGCCACCAATCTCCAGGCCTGGAGCTACACAAGGTTGCCCAGGGCCCCGTCCAACCTGGCCTTGAACACCCCCAGGGACGGGGCACCCACCCCCTCTCTGGGCAACCTGTTCCAGCCCCTCACCACTCTCTCTGCAAAGAACTTCCCCCTAAGATCCAATTTAAACCTTCCTTCCTTCAGCTTCACTCCATCCCCCTTGTCCTGCCATTGTCTCCCCTTTGAACAAGCTGATTCCCCTCCTGTTCCTCTGCTACCTTCAGGGGCTGGAAGGCTGCAATGAGGTCCCCCCACAGCCTTCTCTTCTCCAGGCTGACCCAGCCCAGCTCCCTCAGCCTCTCTCCGTAGGGGAGCTGCTCCAGCCCTCTCATCATCTCTGTGGCTCCTCTGACCCCTCTCCACCAGTTCCCCATCTTTCTTGTACTGGGGCCCCAGCTCTGGCCACAGGACTCCAGCTGGGGCCTCAGGAGGGCAGAGCAGAGAGGGACAATCCCCTCCCTGTCCCTGCTGCCACCCCTCTGCTGATGGAGCCCAGGATCCCATCGCCCTTCCGAGCTGCAGGAGCACACTGCTGGCTCATGGGAAGTTTCTCATCCCCCATGACACCCAGGTCCTTCTCAGCAGGGCTGCTCTCCAGGAGCTCTTCTCCCAGCCTGGAAATATGTCTGGGATTCCTCCAGCCCAAGTGCAACACCTCACAATTGGCAGTGTTGAAATAAGGGAAATACTTGTGGAGGTTGATGACATTGTCACCTGGCCCTGTTTTAGCTGAGATTCATCAGTGTGGCAGAAAGATAATCTAGGACAGATGCTCTTAAACATCGTGCAGGAGGTTGGTTGCTTTTCAGTGTGTTATCTTCCCGTGGCAGGATGCTTGAGGTTAGATGGTCCAACCATCTTTTTCCATCTTGAAATCTGAGTGGATTTTTAACACCCTCCCCCCCTTTTTTTTCCCCTTTTCAGAAACTTGTGAGAAATGCTGCTTTTGGAAACTTCTTTGGAGTTATGGCTCTGTTTCAGTCTGGCCGGCTCGTTAAGGTAACACTGCTGCTGCCTGTGTGCTCCCTGGGGAGGTTTCAGGCCAGCTATGTGTTTCAGTGCTGGCTCCTTTGGTTTGGGAGACACTGGCTGCCACTGGCCTGGACAGGGGGACCCTCAGCTGGGTTAAACACTGGCTGGATGGCCGAGCCCAGAGGGTGGTGGTGAATGGAACAAAATCCAGCTGGAGGCCGGTCACGAGTGGCGTCCCCCAGGGCTCAGTCCTGGCTCCAGTTCTGTTCAACATCTTTATCAATGACCTGGATGAAGGGATTGAATGCTCCCTCAGTAAGTTTGCAGATGACACTAAACTAGGAGGAATTGTTGATCTGCCTGAGGGTAGGGAGGCTCTTCAGAGGGATCTGAACAGGCTGGATCCATGGGCTGAGACCAATGGGCTGAAGTTTAACAAGGCCAAGTGCAGAGTGCTGCACATGGGATATAACAACCCCAGGCAGAGCTACAGGCTGGGGGAGACTGGCTGGAGAGCTGTCAGGCAGAGAAGGACCTGGGGGTGCTGGGTGACTGCAGGCTGAACATGAGCCAGCAGTGTGCCCAGGGGGCCAGGAAAGCCAATGGCATCCTGGCTTGTGTCAGAAATAGTGTGGCCAGTAGGTCTGGGGAGGGGATTGTGCCCCTGGACTGGGCACTGGGGAGGCTGCACCTTGAGTGCTGGGTCCAGTTCTGGGCTCCTCACCATCAGAAGGACATTGAGGTCCTGGAGCGAGTCCAGAGAAGGGCAACCAGGCTGGGGAAGGGGCTGGAGGGCAAATCCTCTGAGGAGCAGCTGAGGGAGCTGGGGGTGTTGAGCCTGGAGAAGAGGAGGCTGAGGGGAGACCTTCTCCCCACCTACAACTACCTGAAGGGAGGTTATAGAGAGATAGGTGATGGTCTCTTCAGCCAGGTGACAGGTGATAGGACAAGGGGCAATGGGCTCAAGCTGTGCCAGGGCAGGTTTAGATTGGATGTTAGGAAAAAGTTTTTACTGAAAGAGTTGTCAGGGCTGGCACAGGCTGCCCAGGGAGGGGCTGAGTCACCTTCCCTGGATGTGTTCAAAAAAAGGGTAGATGAGGTACTTAGGGGTCTGGTTTAGCTCAGGATGGGAATGGTTGGACTTGATGATCTTAAAGGTCTTTTCCAACCTTGTGATCCTGTGATTCTGTGGGAGCTGTTGCTGGACGTTTGGCATGTTTTGCATTGAATGCTGCTCTGGCTGAGAGAAATCACTAGGGAAGTAGTGTTAGGGAGGGTTCCCTGGCAAAAGAAAGGCCTGAGCCCCAGGGTGAGAGGGGCTGCTTGTGGGCTCCTTGGGGAGGTTTCAGGCCAGCTATGTCTGAAGTGGAGAGAGGATCTAGAGAGGAGGGCCAGGTCATTGGCCAGCAGATGAGATGGACCTTGAAGTGTCCAGTTCAGTTAATTTCTTTTGCATTATCCATGGGTTTTTTTTGTGCCTTTGAGGTGCCTGTTCCTGACTAGAATGTAGGAATTCTGTGAGACAGCACAGGAGGTTCCTACCTCTCTGGGAAGGAAGGGATTTCTTCTCATGTATGTCCATTTTGGGGAAGATGGAGTGACCTATCAGGAAGAAACTGTACAGGTTTCTTAACACGTAGGTTTAAGGGTCACAAGAGTGGACTGAGCCTTCAGCTTAATCTTTGACATAAGTCCTCTTTGCTTTCTAGGACCAAAAAGCTCTGCTGGAGAGCATCCAGCTTCTTCAGCAGCTGGCACATCAGCAAGCACACCTCAGAGACCTCCCCCGCAAAACTCTCATCGACATCGTGTCTGAGGTACAGCCATGGCACGTGGGAAGGAGGGAGCACTTTGCTTGGGGACTGGTTTTTCCTTAGCTTGTTACAGGGGATGTGAAAGAGTGAGTTTAAACTGTGTGAGCAGTTTCCTTTATGTGCTGTGGGCAGGTGCTTTTATTCTGGGAGGGATGCTTTTGTTTAGTTTAATCTGATTTAATGGTGGACAAACCCACAGTCTGTGTGTTCCCAGTTGACTTGGTTGGGTGGTGCGTGAGACCCTCTGCTCTTCTGAATGCAGGGGTGCTGAAAGCTCTGGACAGCAGACCTTCTTTTTTATGTGCCAAGCCTGGGCCTAAGGTTGAATTTTGGGCTGTTGGGAGTGAGGGGATGTTGGGATATGGAGGATATAGTAAAAGAAGGGAGTTTGTTTATCACCTCCTTTTTTTGTGGATAATGTTTGTAGATGTGAGGGCTGACAGTGTTAAATCAAAATTAAATGATGTGTTCTTTGTCATTTAGTCTTGATGTTAAGTTTAAATGTATTTTCACAGAATCACAGAATGTGGTAGGTTGGAAGGGACCTTTAAAGGCCATCTAGTGCAACCCCCCTGCAGTGAGCAGGGGCATGTTCACTAGAAGATCCACATTTTGAATCCAGTCTTTTTAAAAAAATACAAATTAAATTGGTTTTTGTGCTTTTCTTATTTTATTGATGAAGACATTGCATCCAGTTTTTCTCTACAAGCATTGAACACAGTTGCAAATCCTCTTGAAGCAAGTACCTTATTTTTGGGTAAATGTAATTCAAAGCTAATGCAGGAGTGTCTCCTTCTCCCTGGACAGAAGCAGTCTGTACAGGCTGAGAATAAGAGAGAGTTCACAGGACAGGAGAGAGTTAAGAACAACAGCAAGAGAACAATGTCAGCTGGAGCCAGAACAGCTGTCTGATGACAGCCTGTTGTCCTGCTTCACCTGGTTAAATGTATGGCTTGTGTAGGCTCTATGGCAATACTGGACACATCCGTGTTGCATCACCACAAAGACTGTTTCTAAAGTTTCCAGAGCACTGCAGGTGTTCAGGAAAATGCCCCACAGTACAGGTATTTTAATACTATGCACAGCAAGGTAGTAGAATGCCATGATGAAGTTTCAGTCTGCTCAGAAGGGAGGGGTGGGGGGAAGGGGCTTTAAGACCTGGCTGCTTCTCATTGCCTGACTCTGGGTCCCTGGGTGTGTAGATGTAGTGTAATAAATCCCTTTTCTTCCTTTCATTCTGTGCTGAGTCTGTTTTGCCCATGGCACTAATTGCAGAGTGATCCCTCTGCCCTTATCTCAGGTCCTAAGCCTCCTGATATATATTTTCTCCCTTTTTGGCTGCAAAGGGGAGTGAGTGAGGGGCTGGGAGGGCATTTGGCCTCTGGCCAGGGCCAAACCACTAGAGTTTCTCATATGCTGTTACCTTCATTCCCCTCTAGGTTCCTGAAGCTGTGTTTCAGGAGGTCCTGTTTGGCATCTTGCAAAGTGACCTTGCCTCAGCCTTCGCCTCTCCGGAGAACCTGCACCTTTTGCTCGTGGGCATACAGAAATTCCCTGGGGTTATGAAACCTAAAAATCTGAAGAAGCTCTTTGGCTCACCTACAGTTGTGAATCAGGAGACTATTCCCAGGTAAGGTCTTAAATAAGGAACCTTAAATGTAATATTCTCAGTCTCTTGACTAGCAGTGAGAGAAATCACAGAATAGAACAGCATCCAGGCAGGTTTGAATGTCTCCAGAGAAGGAGACTCCACAGCCTCTCTGGGCAGCCTGTCCCAGGGCTCTGCCACCCTCACAGCAAAAGTTTTTCCTTATGCTCCTCTGCTCCAGCTTGCACCTGCTGCTCCTTGGACATCACTGAGAAGAGCCTGGCTCCGTCCTCCTGCCACTCTGGATTTCATTCTGTTTCCTGCCTGCCTTTGCTGCTGCTGGTGCTGTTAAGGGTTAGGTGCTAACTGTTACACAGGTTCCTAAATTATAGCCTTGTCATATTTCTCCCAAGGGGCACAGATCAGGAAACATTCCATGTCCTTCAGCAGGATGAATTTGGCCTTCAGCAATCCCCTTCCAGGCCAGATCTTGTATTATGTTCTTTCTTTCTTTCTTCTAGGCTTGTAGAGCTTCTGCAAGGTGCTGCCAAGTCTGAGAAGAAGGACAAGAAACTGCCCAGTGTCGTGTTTGATTTGCTGCAAGTTACACTGAAAGAAGGTGCCTTTGAACTGTTCTGGAAAGAAGGTGTGGAGAATGGGCTCCTAAGTGAGAAATCGGGACCTGTGAGGTTTGTTTTGATGTACACTGTTTGTTGTTTTCCATACTATCCTCCTGTTTCTTGTCCCAGTCTTTCTGCTGGCCTGTGGTAGGATGGAGCATGTGTTTTCTCATGAGCAATGTCAGAACCTCTGGTTTTGATTACTTGAGCATTCATCAGAAATTTTGTAGGGAGCTTCAGTCCAGGACTTGGTAAGATTTCTCTTAGACTTGTGACATACAACAAATTTGAGGTTAAATTTAGGACAGCACGTAAAGGTGATGAACCTCACTGGGCCTGAAGGGTTTCTCAAATCTTTAGGTTGCTCCTACAAGACTTGGCAGAGGAGCTGTACTGTCCCTTTCGAAGTGGCTGAGAGGGAGAGTTCTTTGGCTTTCAGTGGTTTAAGAGGCACAGCTCCTGTGGACACAAACCCTACATCTGAAATCTGTGCCTGAAACTGCTGGGCTTGTTCTTTGTGGGATGGACAGAATGAAAATGCTTGGGTATGTTTGGATTCTGACATGGTCTCTGGCTGTGGCTGACATCACAGCAGTAGCTATTGTAGCTCTTTTTCCAGGTTAATGCTGAATGTTTATAGGATTATTTAAGTTGCCTGTTGAGACTCCTGCTGTATAACAGTGCTGCAAAATCTGGAATACACATCTGTGAGTATTGTGCAGGAGCACAGGTTAATTTGCACCACAGCAAAGAAGCCTGTGGTCAAGTTGAAATGTTTGTTAGATCAAGAGTTCAAAAGTTGCTTGCAAAATTTTTGCCTAGCATGTTACATGAGTATCACAGTGAAAGAAAACTATTTTCCAGGCCTGAGCAGTTTAATTCTTGCTTTACTCGGCTTGGCTACGTATGAAAATACCCTCTGTATGGCCATAAGTGTTGCTTTTCTTCAGCCTGGTTTCCTGGAGAAATGAGGCTAGTGCTGTCTGTTTGCTAACCCTTGAGCCCATTGGACAAATCTGATCCAATTGGACAGTAACTTGCTGTTAAAACTGAAGTGAATTTCCCTAGTCAAAAGTGAAGTTGGTTTTATTAGGCCCATGGAAATAGATACCTGGGGAGAAGAGATGAGAGAGCGGATTGAGGAAGGAACTCCTGGCGAGGTCTGATCTAGCACCTGCTGTGGGGAGAGATCTGAGCAGCTATGCTAGGCAGAAGAAAAGCTTTGGGCAGTGGAATTTTTGGAGGCAGGATCCATGAATTTTTGACCTGACTCCTTCCTGCATGCTCCATGTAGCCTGTCCCAGCACTGCTGCTCTGTCATACCCTTGTGTGAGGCTTTGCTGCTCTGTCTCTGCCTGAGACCATTCTTTGTTTCCAGTTACACGTGCTACCGATTGCTGGGCAGCGCCCTCCCCCTGCTGTCTCTGGATCAGCTACAGATGGTTCTCAAGGGGAAGGTCATGCAGCACTATGGAGAACACGTGGTAACCTCTCAGGTAAGTCTTCTGAACATACTTGTGCTCAGTGTCCTGAGCAGCAGTCCTCTCTGCCCCTCTTTGTAGTTTCATGTTGTATTAAAAAGGTCTGTGTAATGGCAGGACAAGGGGGATGGAGTGAAGCTGAAGGAAGGAAGGTTTAAATTGGATCTTATGGGGAAGTTCTTTGCAGAGAGAGTGGTGAGGGGCTGGAACAGGCTGCCCAGAGAGGGGGTGGGTGCCCCATCCCTGGGGGTGTTCAAGGCCAGGCTGGCTGGGGCCCTGGGCAACCTTGTGTAGCTCCAGGCCTGGAGGTTGGTGGCCCTGCCTGTGGCAGGGGGGTTGGAGCTCTGTGATCCTTGGGGTCCCTTCCAACCCAGACCAGTCTGGGATTCTATGGTTTTACACCTACTAAGAGTGAGGTTGCTGTATGGTTGGTGGTTGCTGGGGGATGAGTAGAGACTGTTTCGTTGTCATGGCCACGTTCAGACTTACTTGAAGGGTTCTGAAATTGTTTGGTGCTGCCCCACCTGCTTTCATTGATGCTGCTGGGAAAGCTGTAACAATGGGGAAAACAGAGCAGCCCTCAGCTCACTGACAATGTCATATGTCATCCTTTCACAGCCCTTTTCATTTTGCATGTCCAGAAGCTCCTTTTTGTGTGTCATTGTGCTGGGTGTTGCCTGAACATTTGAAAGGCAGAGACAAAAAGGGACAACTCCTACTTTTGTTTACATTAGTTCTTGTTTTAATAAACACATCTGAGATTTAAGCACAATTTTTATTTAGGAGCTGGATTTTGGAGCTCCTTTTCCCCCTTCTCTCCTAGGAAGCCAGTAGACAGCACAGCCCTCCAGTAAAGGGATGGAGAATAAAACGGTGA
Source organism: Porphyrio hochstetteri (assembly GCA_020800305.1). NCBI lineage: Eukaryota > Metazoa > Chordata > Aves > Gruiformes > Rallidae > Porphyrio > Porphyrio hochstetteri. The sequence goes on from CM036925.1 coordinate 12,248,466, forward strand.
ACATGGATAAAAATAGGCTTTGGCCCATTTTTAGGTGGTAACAGTAATCCTAAAGCTCCTCATATGGGCCAGAAAGTCATTGTCCTCTCTCAGGAGGAATAGGACTTTGCAGCATTTCTGTTCTGGTATCAGTGTCTCCCTGTATGGACCAACTTTCTCAAGGATTTCTCCACTTAGTGGTTTTTCCTGTGATTTACCTGTTTTCCCATTTTATGCCTGTTGCACAGTGAGTTAGGCTGTGTTCTTCCCTGTGCCTCACAAAAGTAGAGAATTCCTTTCTGAAATGTACAGATCAGTGAAAAGAATGATTGGCTGACTGGGGAGACCCCTGATACTGTTGGTGGTGAGGAAATAAGAAAGATCTTGGTTTGGAATTGTGGTTGTTGGTTTGTGGGTTTGTTTTGTTCTGTTGCTTGTTTTAGAAAGCAAATCCTGTTAGAATGTGATTTCTGAAGGGATTCTGGTGCTTGTTGGAGGTGGAACTAGACAAAGCTTGAGTCTGATGCTTTTACTGTCACTTATTTTCCTGAATCCACTTTTTTAAGCCAGGAGCAAGTGGATTTGATTTGCTTTTGTTGAGAGATGATGATGAAACCCCTGTTGTGAGTCACCAGCTTGCATACAGCAGTCTCTCCTGGAGTTTTCCTCCCAGCTTTTGTACTGATGCACAAGTATTGAGTTCCCCAAACAGTGGGAGCACAAGAGCTTGCTAAATTGTGGTTTTTGTGATGTTACAATGAGATGCATTTGTAGTTTAATTAGGACTTAAAAGCCCCTTTATTTAGAAGAATGGTGTTCCCTAGACTTTCATTACTGTTTCTGCTCCTGTCAGGTCACTGTATTGATTGGGATGCTATACCAAACCAGTTTATAAAGGCGCATTGCAGTCTTTTGGAATGAAGCCACAGCTTGCCTCCTTCAAGGTTTCTCTGGTGGTGTGCATGCTGCTGGATAGCACTCTAAGACCAGCAGCGTGCCGGCTGTATACCTTGGGGATCAGTGGCAGGACTGAGGATAGGGCTTAGCACAAAGCAGCAATGTTGTTTTGGTTAAACATGTCAGATCCCCCTCCTTTCAGAATGCCTCAACGTTTTGGAGACACCAGGGAGAGGAGGTGGGATTTCTTCTACCATTTGTTCTACTCTGCCCTCCTGAGGCCCCAGCTGGAGTCCTGTGTCCAGAGCTGGGGCCCCAGTACAAGAAAGATGGGGAACTGGTGGAGAGGGGTCAGAAGAGCCACAGAGATGATGAGAGGGCTGGAGCAGCTCCCCTACAGAGAGAGGCTGAGGGAGCTGGGCTGGTTCAGCCTGGAGGAGAGAAGGCTGCGGGGGGACCTCATTGCAGCCTTCCAGTCCCTGAAGGGAGCAGAGGAACAGGAGGGGAATCAGCTTGTTCAAAGGGGAGACAATGGCAGGACAAGGGGGATGGAGTGAAGCTGAAGGAAGGAAGGTTTAAATTGGATCTGAGGGGGAAGTTCTTTGCAGAGAGAGTGGTGAGGGGCTGGAACAGGCTGCCCAGAGAGGGGGTGGGTGCCCCGTCCCTGGGGGTGTTCAAGGCCAGGTTGGCTGGGGCCCTGGGCAACCTTGTGTAGCTCCAGGCCTGGAGGTTGGTGGCCCTGCCTGTGGCAGGGGGTTGGAACTCTCTGATCCTTGGGGTCCCTTCCAACCCAGACCAGTCTGGGATTCTGTGATTTGTCAGCAGGCTCCAGGGCTGCTGGATGAGGCTGAGCTTGAGGGGAAGCTTCCAAATTGAGGGAAGGTCTAGGGCAGGTGATGTGAGAAACATCGTGGGTTTTCACCCAGAACAACAGTCGCTCAGCCTAGGAGCTTCACTGCACTGGCAGCACGTGGTTCATCCCACTGAAGTTGACTGTTGAAGAAAGTCTGAGCTAAATGGTTGTAATTAGTACATGATGAGCTTCTGTGTGAGAAGGACCTTGAGTTGAAATGGGTGACCTGCTGTGTGCCCAATGACAAGTGTTCAGGGCACGTTGCATTCATTTACTTACTGCAGCTGCATCTGTAAAGTGATGTGTAGTCCTGAAGACAGTCAGGCTCAGAGTGAGGCTCCTGACCTGTTTGCTTGACCATGTTTTTCAGCTCCCAGACCGATTTAAGTTTGCTCCGGAAATGGAAACGTACATCGATGAATTCCTGAGCCGCTGTGACGACCTGCAGAGGCAGCTGGCAGTGATGATCGGCTTCTCTACCCTCACCAATCAAGGCAATCCAGTGCTGTCCAGCTCTTCCAGGGTAGTCAGACACCTGCAGCCAGGGGCATTGCAGAAATATGTGGACTGGCTCAAAGACATGTTCCTCAGGCCCAACTTGGACTGTTGTTTAGACTTCTCAAGTAACAGACAAAGACAGAACCAGGACAATGTAAACATGTGAGTGTGTAGATGATGCACCTTCCTCTTCTTTCTCCTTTGTGGTTAGAGTAACTCCCTGTGTGTTGTCTGGTTTGGACAGCCAGGACTTGTTGATTCCCTTGCCATGAGTTGATGGTTATTGTCTGTTCTGTTTCCTCTGTCCCTGAGGGTTTAGCCTCAGCATTTGACTCTCTTGCTGAGACAAAATTCAGTGCTGCAAGTAGGACTAAACATGCTGAGAACTATCCAACCTGACCACAGCAGACTGGATGACCAAAGAAATCTTTCCTGTTGTTTTTCTAGCCCTGATAACTGCTTTGGCCAAAATTCCCAGTGGTTTCCTTTTTTGACTACAGACTCTCAAGCCTGTGTAGGAATCCTGCATCCCTTTTGTCTGTTAAACTGGCCTGAGTACTCTAGTATCCTTGGCCCACAGCAAAGCACCCACTTCCATGTCCCAGGAGTAGCCTGTAAATACTTCCATCCTCAATAGGCATTTGCAGCAATTTCTAGTTGGGAAAACTTCCCAAGAGAAAGTTCTATCTGCCTTGGTGCTGCTGCTGGCTGAATACCCCCCCACTCAGTGCTGTGGCTACTGGAGTACTTGCAGGGCCTCTTCCAAAGTATATGTAAGCTGGTAAAGCAGTAAGCCTGTGTGTTGCAGCTCTACTTGACTCCTGCAGTTCTTGAAGTGCTTTTTGCTGACCTGCAGTTCTCACTGGGGTGAACAGACTGGTTGGTGTAGTAAAAAAGCAAACTTGGGAAGATTCTCTCTCTTCTTATGTATTTGTTGCTTTCTTACTACATAACTTTGCCACCTTTTGTGTAAAGCCTCTAAATATCACCTCTTGCTGTAGTGGGTTGTGTGGTTGGGGGCTAATTTTGGGGTAGTGTTCAAACTACTGATGGTGTCTGCTCCCTTCTGGAAGGGCACAACGTAAGGTTGCTCGGTTAAGGAAATGGGTCATCCACCGACTTGCTAACATCATTGAAAGCCCAGTGAAGAAGGAGGAGAGCCTTGTGATGGACATTGCCAGGTGAGAACAAGTTTTTAAAGACTTCTTGCTACACATGCTGTTTAGCTCTCTAACAGTAGTGGAATAAGTTTTCCTCATGACACTAGGCAAATCCAGTACGGAAACACACCACAGCATTAATTGTTCAGGAGACTAGGTTCTGTTTTCAAAAGGCCTTCTGCAAACTTGGACAAACTCTTGTCGTAAGTAGCTCAGGTGCTTAAAATCACCCTAGTCCCATTTGTTTTCAGTAAGTTGTAGGTTGCTGCTTACCAAGGCTATTGGAAGGTATTACTTGTAATCTTTGTGTCAGATTTTAATTAAGTATTCATCTGTCAGTTTCTGAGTCTTGGAGAATATAACCAAAATCTCACAGTCTGAATCTTGTATTATGTGGCCTCAAGTGTTGGCACTTCACTTCTGTGAAGTCCTGAGCATCCTCTTCTTTACCCTGTGTTCCTTGAGGAAAGGGTTGTTATGTAAACAGCGGTCACCCTTGAACAAAAATGGGGTGAATACATGGTGCTGTTTGGTTTGCACACATGGGCAGGTTTTGCTTTCTTTTGACCCAGCTGGCTTTTGATTTTGTTCTTTCTGTGCATTCTAGGTTTTGCTTCTTCCATGCTTTCTTTGAGACCAAGAAAAAGACTTCCCAAATACGTGAGGCCAGTGTCCTTCCATCAGAGCCCTTGGATGACCAGGCTCATTCAGTGGCAGAAAACTACTTCTTTGGGTAAAGATTTTGCTTGTGTGCTTTAAGCTTTGAAATGTCTGCTTTCTCCTGAGGATAAGATCAGCCTGCACATGGCAGGGCAATAACTTCAGGGTTGTGAGCCACCATTGGAGCATTTGTTTGACTCCAGGTCCAGGAAATGGCATTTTTAAGGAGGTCCTAGATGGATTTCCTAAAAATCTTTAATATTTGTCAAAACCCCCCCATAATTTTGCACAACAAACCTGCTGAGTGTGTGTGAGATGATGAGGTCGGTACAGAGTTGCTTTTCTTCCGTAAGATTTCCGTTGCCACTGCTGCAGGCTGAAGTGGAAGGACCCAACAGAGGTGGTGGTTGTGAGCAGCTGGCTTTCCATCCACTGTGCCTGTGAGCTGCTGATGGCTCCACAGTCCTCCCTGTCCAGAGGGAGATGGAGTTGGTAGTAATAGGTGCTCTTAGGTGATTGTCAAAGCTGGTGCTCCAACCTCAGCAGAGAGAAAGCAGAGGGTTTGGAATGGGAAACAATTTAAAATCATTTTCAGTGTCCTTGGGGGCACTGAATGTGCTTGGGGACACCAAGACAATGAGCTGCACAGTCCTGTACTTGGATACCTGCTTGGGGTGACATTTAAGCCCCATGAATCTTGGTTGCAACAAGTGACCAGAGCTCTGGAATGGGAGTGCTCATTTAGGAACATGTGAGAAGGCCCTCTGGTTCCTCTGATGGTAACATGCTGGCTGCTTTTCTTAACAGGTTACTTCAGACTTTAAACTCCCTCACTGTTTTGGGAGATACAGAAAAGGCTGCAGCCTTGAGGGAGAAGCACATCCATGGTGTGACTGCAGATGGGAAGCTCTGGATCTTTCTTCTTGTTGAGTATGCTGACAAGCTGCTCTCCAGTGAACATGTCAAACCTGTGAAGCCTTTTACCAAGGGACAGAGAGATGCCTGGGAGAGGTGAGATCGGGCTGATAAAAGATAAATTGTATTCTCTCATCCTCCTGTTGCTGTTCTGCCACTGCAGCAGAGCTGTTTCACAGCACTGCTAGTTCTGTTTCTTCCCTTTGGGTATACTGCACATGTGACTGGGTTTCTTGTCACCTTTCTTCTGTGCCTTCTGTGTGATAACTGTGTGTGGCCATGTCCTTCTCTGTTTTTGCTCTTAATCCCTCTCCCAACCATGACTGGGCTGGAGGAATCCCAGACATATTTCCAGGCTGGGAGAAGAGCTCCTGGAGAGCAGCCCTGCTGAGAAGGACCTGGGTGTCATGGGGGATGAGAAACTTCCCCTGAGCCAGCAGTGGCTCTTGCAGCTCGGAAGGGCGATGGGATCCTGGGCTCCATCAGCAGAGGGGTGGCAGCAGGGCCAGGGAGGGGATTGTCCCTCTCTGCTCTGCCCTCCTGAGGCCCCAGCTGGAGTCCTGTGTCCAGAGCTGGGGCCCCAGTACAAAAAAGATGGGGAACTGGTGGAGAGGGGTCAGAGGAGCCACAGAGATGATGGGAGGGCTGGAGCAGCTCCCCTATGAAGAGAGGCTGAGGGAGCTGGGCTGGTTCAGCCTGGAGAAGAGAAGGCTGTGGGGGGACCTCATTGCAGCCTTCCAGCCCCTGAAGGGAGCAGAGGAACAGGAGGGGAATCAGCTTGTTCAAAGGGGAGACAATGGCAGGACAAGGGGGATGGAGTGAAGCTGAAGGAAGGAAGGTTTAAATTGGATCTGAGGGGGAAGTTCTTTGCAGAGAGAGTGGTGAGGGGCTGGAACAGGCTGCCCAGAGAGGGGGTGGGTGCCCTGTCACTGGGGGTGTTCAAGGCCAGGTTGGCTGGGGCCCTGGGCAACCTTGTGTAGCTCCAGGCCTGGAGGTTGGTGGCCCTGCCTGTGGCAGGGGGTTGGAGCTCTGTGATCCTTGGGGTCCCTTCCAACCCAGACCAGGCTGGGATTCTATGATTGTAACTCTGCTCATCTTTTCCTCTAGTAATGCCTGTACTAACTTCTCAGTGACTCTTTTCTGGTGCTGTTCTGAGCCTGGTTTCCCACAAAGGTCTGTGCATTAGCTGTAGTATTAGGAATCTAAGCCTGTGCCCAACCACAGAGGTTTTTAGACGCCCCACCAGGTGAGATGCTGTTGTTGGGTTAAAACTCAGTGTATGTCCAAATTCAGTTAGTTAAATGTTATGAACAAAAGATTATACATGTTTTTAATCTGATCATGAGGGGATTTGCTGTTGTGATTGTGAAAGACTCAAAGGGTTTCTTCCTTCAGAGCCCTTCAGTCTGTGAAGAATCTGCAGAAGAAGGAACATAAATCAGACAGTGCCAAAGTCGTTGCTTTCCAGCAACTTCTGCTGTTAATGGCCATTCATCTTTTTAAGGTAAGACTGGAGCATATTTGGGTGTAAATTGGGCTGATAGTTGAGTTTTCCAACTCTGAGCTGGAGTTTCTTTGTGTTCAGAGTCTTTCACAGCCTCTGGCTTCTAGAAATGGGTAATTGACAGCTCGTAAACTGCACTCACTATAGACGACTTACAGGAGCAAAGCTTGGCCTGTGCCTTAGTTTTGCCCTTGATTTGCTGCTGAGTGGAGCAGTTTTTTCTTAGATTCATATTTTCTTCTGCAGAGGGATTGTAGTAGCTGGTTTTAATATTTGTAGCTATTTAGAGAGCTTAGATTGGGGGTATGTTCTGTCTGTTGCTGTTGTAGCGGGGAATTCACAGAGGGTGTTAACTGTCTGTGTGTGATCAAACAGAATCCCTCTGAAGCAGTGGATGTTCTGGATGACCTTCTGAGCTGCACAGAGAAGGCATTCAGCAAAGAACCTAAGAAGAAAAAGACTGGTGAGTCCTTCCTACAGAAAGAAATGGAGTGAGGTTGTTAATGGTCTGTCAGAGGACAGAAGATGGCAGTTCTGTATCAGCCCTGGCTCTGGCTAGATGCACTTATCTCGGGGAAAATCTGCTCTCCTCTGTTCTCTTGTCCTTCTAAATCTCTCTGCTGGCCCAGAGCTTGACTGAAGTGGTGGTACCTGTCTGCCAAGCAAAGCTGAGGGTCTCCTAATGGCTGGCAGGCCTGAAACCTGCTACTTTCAGAGCTCAAGTTCTGGGCAAGATAAATGTGTCCTGTGTGTAGACACTCCCATTTGCTGATTAGACTCGTCCTTGTTTAGGGCCTGCAGAGCTGGGTTTGTAGCTCCACCAGGAAAGAGCCTGACTTGGTCTTTTGACTTCTTCTCCAGTCTTGTGCTCTCTGTATACATGTGAGGGTACTGTGAAAAGAAAAGCTGTAATTCTGTGGTGGCTTGGCTCTATCTAGATCAGGGTGCCCAAACTTCTGGACTAACGGGCCTGTTTCAAGTGTCAGCACTTTGCATGGGCTGCTGCCACTCTTCGTTTCGCTGGAAACACTGTAAAATGTCTGTACCTTTGCTGACTAGCTGCTCATGGTTTTGCTGTGGCCAAGTGGGTATCACATGGTTCACAGAACTGCTAATCAAAGATAATTTGAAGTATGTCTCTTCCTACAGTTAGTAACCTTCCAATGCAGCTACAGTCTTTAGCTTCATGCTAATTATTCTGCTGTGCTGCTGGATGAGTGCATCTTCGGTTCAGCTGGAGGGACCATCGACTTTTCCTCAGGGAATTGTGCTGCAGACTGTTACTGATGTGCCAGTCCAGTGATTTTGCCCCTTCCTGTCATTGTTTGTTCCTGTGCAGACAGTGCAGAGCCAGGATGGGTTGAGGTGATGGTGGAAATCCTTCTCTCCCTCCTTGCTCAGCCCAGCCTCCTCATCCGTCGGATCTCCAAGAGCGTCTTTGTACGGATATGCCCTCACCTCACCAAGAGGGGCCTGCAGCTCATCCTGGATGTAAGTGAGGCACCAGCAGGGCATTGTACTGCTCACCTGCCTTGTTCCTAGCAGATACACAAGCACATGTCTATTCAAGGATTAAATACAAGCCTCCTTGATTTACAAAGCACCTGGCACCGTGTGCTGTTGAATTTTAAATGTAGCCAATGAGAGGTTTGTTCTGGGTTAGTTTATTTTATGATAGCCTGAGATCTGCTGACTCAAAACTTTATTCTTTGGTAGTTTTAGGCCAAAGAAATACCAGGCTCAGTTCATGTATCTGGTAGGTTTTATATGAGAATGGAAATGGCAGCTACTACTTTTGTTGCCTGAAAAGGCTGAGCGTAGAGGGGCTGGAAATAAAGATGAAAAATTGAAACTGAAAATAGGAAAATACGAATTGGTTGTAAGGTGGTGTCTTCTGAGAGGAGTGTTGATCTGCCTGAGGGTATGGAGGCTCTTCAGAGGTTTAAGAATGCCAATTGCAGTGCTGCACATGGGACACAACAACCCCAGGCAGAGCTACAGGCTGGGGGAGACTGGCTGGAGAGCTGTCAGGCAGAGAAGGACCTGGGGGTGCTGGGTGACTGCAGGCTGAACATGAGCCAGCAGTGTGCCCAGGGGGCCAGGAAAGCCAATGGCATCCTGGCTTGTGTCAGAAATAGTGTGGCCAGTAGGTCTGGGGAGGGGATTGTGCCCCTGGACTGGGCACTGGGGAGGCTGCACCTCGAGTGCTGGGTCCAGTTCTGGGCTCCTCACCATCAGAAGGACATTGAGGTCCTGGAGCGAGTCCAGAGAAGGGCAACCAGGCTGGGGAAGGGGCTGGAGGGCAAATCCTCTGAGGAGCAGCTGAGGGAGCTGGGGGTGTTGAGCCTGGAGAAGAGGAGGCTGAGGGGAGACCTTCTCCCCACCTACAACTGCCTGAAGGGGAGGGTGCAGAGAGGTGGGTGATGGTCTCTTCAGCCAGGGGACAGGAGATGGGACAAGGGGCAATGGGCTCAAGCTGTGCCAGGGCAGGGTCAGAGCAGATGGGAGGGAAAAGTTCTTCCCTGAGAGAGTTGTTGGGGCCTGGCACAGGCTGCCCAGGGAGGGGCTGAGTCACCTTCCCTGGGTGTGTTTAAAAAAGGGGAGATGAGGTACTTAGGGATCTGGTTTAGCTCAGGATGGGAATGGTTGGACTTGATGATCTTAAAGGTCTTTTCCAACCTTGTGATCCTGTGAGAGAGTAATGTGTGGATTACAGGGATGAGCTATCAGGTGTTTAATATGATGTACCTCATACTTCATCTGTAATGAAATGTGTGCTGTCACCAACCTCTTCAGTTTTCTCCACTTTTTTTGTTTCTTAAAGGAAGATTATAGCATATTCTGCTAAGCTAGAAAGTTGAATGTCCTTAGATAGTTTTTTGTTATTCAGGTAGCTTACTGTGCTGAAATTCCTGTCTGTTGTAGGCAAGAAATGCACCAAAATGAAACAATGACCTTTTTTTTTTTTTTTTTTTTTTTTTTGCAGGTTCTTGACCCAGACCAAGAGCAAAATGAAGAAAGTGCTGTTGTTGTGTTGGAAGAATCAAACAAAAAGATGAAATCTGCACAGCACACGGTAATAGATATGCCATTGCCAGTGACAAATATTCTTCAAGCCTTTGCTGTTTAAAGAAATGTGTCTTCTGATCTGCAGTAATAGACATGATTGCAGTTCTCTGTCTTGAGTAAAATGGCTGTTGCTCTATTAAGATCGTAGAATCCCAGCCTGGTCTGGGTTGGAAGGGACCCCAAGGATCACAGAGCTCCAACATCCCTGCCACAGGCAGGGCCACCAACCTCCAGGCCTGGAGCTACACAAGGTTGCCCAGGGCCCCATCCAGCCTGGCCTTGAACACCCCCAGGGACGGGGCACCCACCCCCTCTCTGGGCAGCCTCAGGAGGGCAGAGCAGAGAGGGACAATCCCCTCCCTGGCCCTGCTGCCACTCCTCTGCTGATGGAGCCCAGGATCCCATCGCCCTTCCGAGCTGCAAGAGCACACTGCTGGCTCAGGGGGAGTTTCTCATCCCCCATGACACCCAGGTCCTTCTCAGCAGGGCTGCTCTCCAGGAGCTCTTCTCCCAGCCTGTATAGTGCAACACACAAATGGCTTCTTGGAAGTGGATGTTTGTTTACATCTTGACCTTGAAGGAGCATGCTGGTGTAAGGCATGGCTGTTGGAATTGATGACTTCCTGAGAACAAATGACTGCATCCTGCAATTAGCAAAGGCCACAGACTGAATTGTGGCTGTGATGCACAGCCATCTGAATTCAACACTCTGGGTTTTAAGAACTGCAGAGATCCAAGTCACAAAGCATTGTGAGCATTAGCAGGAAGGAGACTCAGATGGGGGCTGTTACCTCAGATATTCCTTGGAATCCTCTTTTTGAGACCCATTCAATGTGACAGAGAAGTCTGTGTTATGTTCTGCTCCTAGCTCTTGTGGAGACCTGGATTCTTCTTATCTTAGGGGTCTTTACTTGAACCTGAGCCTGGAAGCAAGACAGTGGGGTGAGGGGAGGCTTGAGTTTTTATTTTGAACAGTGACACAGCAGGGAATTGAGTAGGGCTTGAAGAACACTGTGGTCAGGAGATGAACTTTCTTTCCTCAGGACAAGGAAGGAAGTGACGACTCGGATGACAGTGACACTGAGGAAGAAGAGGATGACAGTGGAGATGAGGAAAAGGATGAAGAAGTTGATGAGGATTTTCGCAGTCAGCTGATGAATGTTCTCCAGGCAGGGAATGCATTGGTATGTTTCCACTGCCTACCTTGAGACAGACACCAGGAGGTTTGGGGTGGTGAGAGTTTATCTCGTATCTGCATTTTACCTGAGCCCAGGCAGTGATAATCCTGGCAGTCATCCTTCTGTGGTGTTTGAAGCAGGAGGTCAGGGTCTTCAAGCTGTGGGAAGAAGTCACTTTTTACTATTAGTTTGTCTAGAGAGCGTTGCTGTCTGGCCTAGCCTGATAGAGCTTGTATTCCTGCCTGTAATTCGTGTGAACTGGAGCCCTGAGATATGGATACATGTTGGCTGTGTTGGCTGGCCTCTGTGGAGGAGTGTGGCTTCTGAAGGCCATGCTGAAGACTTGTATCAGTGCTGGACTGTGGTTTCATGCTCCCTGTAAAGGCTACAGACATATTAACATACTAACCTTTTACTGAGGTTTGTAAAACCTCAGCCTCTTCCTTCTCCTGACCCTTTAGCTCTACATGTTATTCCTGCACAGCCAGGATTACCTGATAGGAAATAGGAGCTAGATTTGTAACGGGTCTGACTGTCTGTTTTCCCTCCCCATGTTGCTATTCTGTGTCTGCAGTTCGTGACATCCCTCCTGTGAGTCTGATCTTGGCTCTGGTTCTGTCCTCACTGTCTGAGATACCTGAAATGACATGTTGTTTTTTGCATTCTAAAAGCAAAAGGGAAGAGATGAGAGTGATGAAGAGCTGGATGATGAAGCTATGATGGCTCTTGACAAGAACATCTCTGCCCTTTTTGCGGAGCAGCAGAAGCGAATTCAGGCAAAGAAGGATGAGAAAGACAAGATGAGGAAGGAGAAGATCCTACGAAGAGATTTTAAGATTAAGGTGAGAGATCAGTGATGTGAAGACCTCTGGCTGACTAGCATGTTAGTTGTAGCCTATTGCATGCCATGAGCTACATAACTGTAAACAGCTTGGACATTACTGTGCATCAGAAGTTCCTGGGCATTGGGACTTGATGGTTCTGGCTTTATACAGCACCTGGCACAGCAAGATCATGGTCAGTGATTGGGGGCTTCACATGCCTACTCTAAACAAAAAATGCTATGAAAAGGCAAACTGCCTTTTTCATTTGCTGATCTGAAATGACTCCCTTCTTAGATCTTTCCCCACACCTGCCATTTTTGGTAAACTGGACAAACCTGACGTGCTTGAGTGTGATGTGCCTGAAATCCCTCTGGTAACTTTGCAACATAAGCTGGTTTTTGGCTTGTGATGCTAATAAAACCAGGAGCTTTATGATTAGCAGCCCCTGGTTATTTGTAACTGTAATACTGACATCAGTCCATCTGGTGTCAGCATGGGCTGTCCGGGATGTTTGGCCACCCAGGGACAGCTCCAGCCACTTAACCTGACACCAGCTTCTGGAGGTAAGCCAGGGGACCAGTGGTGCAGCTGGCCCTTGGCTTGGCTGTGTTTTCCTTCTGATCCTGTGCTGCAAAAGGCTGACTGTATGCTAGGGTGCTGTTGGGCAGCCACGGAGGGGCCTGCAGGGTGAGAGCTCTCAGTCAGTGGTGCTGACAGGTCTGTGCCAAGTTACAGTGACTACAGGTCTGGCCAAGGTCACAGTGATTCTCTTCACTGCTGATTGTAGGTGGTGTTGCTGCATGAAATAGGCTGAAGTCAACACACAGCCTTTAATCTTCAGTTTCAAATGTTTCATTTTCCATTTCTCATGCCCTGGCAGCACAGATGAGAGCAGGAGGTGTACACATCTCAGCTGCTAACAGTTTTGTTCAGCTGCTCTGTAGCTCACTCCTGCAGCAGCCTGAAGGAGCTGCTCTGGGTAGATCCATGGTGTTTCCCTGTCTGCATTAATTCTCATGAGGGCTGTGTTTGCAGGTGCTGGATCTTGTTGAAGTGTTCCTGACTAAGCAGTCGGAGAACCCCTTGGTGTTTGACATCATCGAGCCCCTGCTCCGGGTGATTGAGCAGTGCATGAGCTCAGACTCTGACAAGCAGGAGGTCGACTTCCTCCAGAAAACAGCCAATATCTTCAAGTAAGTGTCTGTAGTCCTCCAGATGATAGGCAGTGGCTTTTGATAGACAGCAGTGGTGGTGGTTGAATCCCCTAAGCACACGTGCGCACAGTGCTTAGCCACAGCCTGCAGGGAAGAAATCAGGATCTAGGTTTTCTAGTCTAAGGGACTTTGAGTGCCAAACCTGTTTGCAGGTGGCAGCCTGAAGAACAAACATGAGTATTGCAGCCATGGTGCCCTGTGCAGTATGAGCTGGGGAGCTGCTTTGGCAGGGGTTTGGACCCCATGAGCTCTCCAGGGCCCTTCCAGCCCCTGTGAGTCTGGGATTCTGTGATGCCTGAATAGGTGCTTGAAGGCAAAGAGCAGTGGGTTTCCTCTCCCTTCGTGCCACAGCTGTGACTGCCTCTTGCACTGCTCGCAGTGAGCATGGCTCTTGTTACTGTGTTACCCAGAACGCAGGGGTTCATAGGCTCCTGTTTCCCAGAGCTCTTTCTGTAGGTAATGGCTTTGGGGGTTGTTCTAATGCTCTTCCAGGAACTCCCTGTGCCGAACGAAGCAGTACTGCAAGACAGCAGGTGACCTGCAAGAAGATCTGCACGCTTTTGTGGAGAGGCTTGTGAAGAAAGCCTGCAAGCACACTGACTCTTCAGTGGCTCTTTATTACTTCAGGTGAGCTTTGAAAAGGAGCATCTCCACTCATGCTGTGACCATGGCTGGTCAGTAAGCAGGCAGAATGCTGCATGTTAAAACAGTTCCAGGAAGGGAGAGACTGGATGAAGGCTGGGTGCCAGCATCTGTGCCTTGCATGAGGACTAGTTGTCCTGTGGTCTGAAGCCTTTTCAGACAGATGTCTCTTTTTTGGGCATCATTTTCTATGGGGTCTGTGCTAGAGGAATCTTCTGGTACAGCTTTGCTGATAGTGATTAGTGATGGGAAGCACTTCCTGGAGGGTTCATCAGGAACTAATGAGTTGTGTGTGATTCAGTGTGAGAATAGGAGTAACTTATAGTCCATCTGAAATGATTATTCTGCAAATACTCTGCTTTCCTGTGTCAACAACAGCACAAGGAGGCAATGATGGTTGTGAGTCCTGACTAGGTGCCGGTATCCACTCCTTTGCCCCTGAATACTGGTAAATTGGGATAAGCCCGTGGGTATTTCTTAGGAAACGTGAGCAATCTCACTGTTTCCTGGTGTAAATGGGAGTGCTGTTTACCAGCAGGCTCTCTTGTGACCTGCAGGCACTTTCAGGGACACTTTCACAGTCTGGGATTTCTTGACAGGCCAGGTTGGCTGGGGCCCTGGGCAACCTTGTGTAGCTCCAGGCCTGGAGGTTGGTGGCCCTGCCTGTGGCAGGGGGTTGGAACTATGTGATCCTTGGGGTCCCTTCCAACCCAGACCAGTCTGTGACTCTATGATTCTGTGACAGTACACAGAGGGTACCGCCTTGCATGGTCAACCCATCGGGCCCAGAGGCCATCAGGCACTCTGCAGCACACTGGGCCCAGTGCTGCAGGAGCTGTGGGACTCCTTGGCATTGCTGGGCTGGGTGGCTCCCTGACAGCACGGTTAATGCAGCTTTCTCAGCTCATCTGCCTGAGCTCTGCAGACACACGGCAGCCTGGGCAGAGGGGGCTGCACCATGGCACTGGCTGAGCTGTGCAGGCTCTGATACCCTGGGTGAGTGCAGAAGTCCTCAAGCAGTGGTAGTGAAAGCTGGTAGTGGGCAGCATGAGCTTGAGGAAACCAGGCTGATGGGCGGTGTGTCTGTGAGTGCAGTGATGGGTAATGACATCATGCAGCCTCCTAAGATTTATTAGTCTTTAGATCTGGCAAGAGTGGGTTGGACTTGAGGGAAGGGAGTGTCTTGGACTCTTTAACCCCTCTTGGTATAGAATAAGTTGCCTGCTTCACTTGGCCTCTGCCCTCAGGTGCCTTTGCAGAGGCACAGGATGCTGTGGTAATTGCTGTGCTCTCCCATTTTCTTTCCAAGTGCCTCATTATACCTGCTCAAAGTGTTGAGAGGAAACACTCCGGAAAAGTCATCCACTCCTCCTACCCCTCTGCCAGAGAAGCAGAGCACCACCATCCCTCAGGACTGCCAGGTGAGACAGCAGGCTGCTCCTGAGGCAGTGCAGTTTGTGAGTAAAGTTGTCACCCCCTTTCGCTGAGTGGGACTTGCATGTCCAGTCTCACTGTGCCTGCTGATACCTGTCTACATGAATTCTTTACCATGAAGCTGTGGCATTCCCCATTCCCTTCTGGCTCTCATTCTCCTGTCTTTGCAGTACCTGTTGCTGGTGGCCATCAGGGGCTGCTGAAGTACACTGCATCCAGGTTGATTGCCTGAGAAGCCTGATCTGATGGGTATTCAATGCTCTCCTGACCAGTTGGCTATTTTTTCCATTAACCCCTTGCTAGCCACTCTCAGCTCTTTACTGGGAGGGTGCTGGGGGGCAGGGAGGCACAGAGCAGTGGTGGATGGGAGTGAACACCTGTCTCTGAGGTTTGGGCTGAGTTTTTGCAGGGTGAAGAGAATCAGCCTTGATTTCAGTGGTAGTTGTTCACAGGGAGACTCTTCATCTGTGCTGTGGGTGTCTGGTACTCAGGGAGCTTTGCTGTCTGATTTTCTTTCACCTGCTCTCTGCTGATGTCACAGGTCTCTACATTTGGTGACCCTGTATATTGGGTAGTCATGTCCAATCACCTCCACCAGAAACCTAGCAAGAAGTGTTTCACCTGCTGGTCTGACATTTGCCTCTGAACTTCCCAAACTGTATACAGGAATGAATGCCTCAATCCTGTTGGCATTTTGTGGGGCAGGAGAATAAACAGGGCTATCTCGTGACCCCTGTCCCTGGGGGTGTTCAAGGCCAGGTTGGCTGGGGCCCTGGGCAACCTTGTGTAGCTCCAGGCCTGGAGGTTGGTGTCCCTGCCTGTGGCAGGAGGTTGGAACTCTCTGATCCTTGGGGTCCCTTCCAACCCAGACCAGCCTGAGATTCTATGATAAGGGATGACTGATAGATTATTAGCAGCTGAAAACATAGCCAGTGTTTCTAAAGCTTAGTGAGAGACTGAAAGGGTTTATCCAAACAGCTCTTCTTTTGTGCTGGGCCTTTCTGGAAAGAAAGAGACGGTGGGAGATCTGTGGGGAATACAAACAAGGTGCTTGATGTTGAGGCTAGATGTTTCACAGCATCTTTGTGCAGCTTCACAGGGGAGGCTGTCACTCCTGCAGGATCAGAGCTGTGGTCTTGACCAGCCAAGGACAGCTGAAGTGAGTTGCTGGTTTGAGGGAAGTGACACAGCTCACTTTGTGTGATGCTGCTGTTGCTGGGAGTGTGTCGAAGCTGGGAAGGTTTTCCAGTGGGGAACCAGAGACACAGGAGTGGTGTGTTTCCAGTGAGCATAATCTGGAGCTTTTCAGTAAGCAGCAGTATGGAACTAGAGTGGCCAAGTTTATGGAAAAGCCTGGTACTACAGAATAAATGGTTTACATCAATATCTGCATGGCAGGAGGAATCAGTTTTACTCCCTGCAGATGTGTATGTCAAATGTGAAGTACAGACACTTCACTGGGAAGCAGGTTGTGCATTTCAAGATCTGTCTCCCCTGTCCCACTGGAGCCTGTGTTCAGCTGCAGCAGCACAGGGAGTTTGACCTGAGGATGGGACACAACACTAACATGGCATTAACTTTATATGTGGCTATGGAACAATTGCTTGGGCAGAGGTTCACAAAGGCCCATCCATACTATTGTGAAGATCACAGTTCTGACCTCCTGGGCCTTAAGTTTGCTTTCTTCCCAGAGAGCTGTGCTTGCCTGGCAGTGTGAGAACAGTCAGGAACAGCAGGAGGTGATGAAGCTCTGTGCTTGGCATTTCATTCCCCAGGAATATTAGTTTAGGTCTGAATGGCCTGTGCAGATCTCTGCTGGTTGCTTCACGTCTGAGCTTGTTCCCCACCAGAGGGGGATATTGGAGCGTTTACACATCCTGGGATGGCTGGATCCCTGATCCAAGGCTCACCTGGTGGACAGAGCTGCTGAGCAGGTGTAGATCTGAGTATCCACATACACTAATACCTATGGATTCAGATAGCTCCACAGCTGAGAACACCATGTGCACTGCACAGCTGCTGCCCAGTGGTCTTTGAGAGCTCTGTAAACCTAACACCTGTCAGACAAGCCCACCACAAACCTACAAGTACAGCCTCCATATGTATACAAAGCTATGTGCTTTGTATATAGTCTTACCAGAAAGCTGTGCTGTCTCTAACATGGTCATACAGCTCTCAGTACTTGGGGAAGCATGTTTTGGGCCCACTTTGTTGTTTCTTCATGTTCCTATGTATATGAACTACCTAAGCCTGTCTAGCTGCTGGAAAAGGAACTGTGTGCACTGGTTTTGACTCCATCACTGGCGAGTCATCCTTGAGGTTCACTGGAAAATGTTTTGTTCTGCTTTTTCCCTGTAGGTTTTGAGCACAGGCTGTTTGGACATGGAGAGGGTGACTGCAGTGTATCAGCAAGCACTGACACACTTCTTGACTAAACGGAACAGTTCCCTTACCAGCTCCATGTTCCACGATCTCTTCAGGCGCTTCCCGGTGAGTGCTGCTGGCTGTGTGCTGTGCTGGCTTCTGCTGGCTCCAAAGTCCAGCTGGAATTCTGGGGAGAGTAGAGAGAAAAACTTCCCTGCTTTGTCACACACTTTCAAAACTGCTGTAAGGTTTCCTAGGATCTTCACTTGCTCAGACTCTTAATACAGATTGAATCACAGAATCCCAGCCTGGTCTGGGTTGGAAGGGACCCCAAGGATCAGAGAGTTCCAACCCCCCTGCCACAGGCAGGGCCACCAACCTCCAGGCCTGGAGCTACACAAGGTTGCCCAGGGCCCCAGCCAACCTGGCCTTGAACACCCCCAGGGACGGGGCACCCACCCCCTCTCTGGGCAGCCTGTTCCAGCCCCTCACCACTCTCTCTGCAAAGAACTTCCCCCTAAGATCCAATGTAATCCTTCCTTCCTTCAGCTTCACTCCATCCCCCTTGTCCTGCCATTGTCTCCCCTTTGAACAAGCTGATTCCCCTCCTGTTCCTCTGCTCCCTTCAGGGGCTGGAAGGCTGCAATGAGGTCCCCCCGCAGCCTTCTCTTCTCCAGGCTGAACCAGCCCAGCTCCCTCAGCCTCTCTCCGTAGGGGAGCTGCTCCAGCCCTCTCATCATCTCTGTGGCTCCTCTGACCCCTCTCCACCAGTTCCCCATCTTTCTTGTACTGGGGCCCCAGCTGTGGCCACAGGACTCCAGCTGGGGCAACAGTGCAGAAGGTCAGGGTCTCCGGTGTGGTTTGTACTGGGATGCTGCATTCAGAGTATAGCTGAACAGAAGGCAGCTCTTTAAAGCCTAGCCTGAGAAGGTCTAGTGTTTTACTAGTGTTCAGGACACCGTGGATGAGCAAGACTTGTGCAAAGGCAGCTGAACAGCTACCACAGCTCCTCTCTGGCTATGCTCTGACTGCTCAGTTTCTCAGTTTTCTTCCAAGAAGGCTACAGAGTGCACAGTAATTGGAGTGTCATCTGTGAGCTGGATGTTCAACCACTGTCAATGACTGAAAGGTTTGAGGTATTTCCTGCAAACCTGACCTATGCCTGGAGCTGCTCTGTGCTGTGAGGACAGACAGTTTTAATGACACAGGCCTTGGGTCTGAATGTCATGCAGTTCTTCAGGGATTTTTAGGTCAGAGTGAGGTAGAGACAGTTGCCAGAAAACCTTTCTCAAGGGCTTAAACCTTTTAGAAGTGACGCCTGACAGCAGGGTGGGAGGAGGTATAGGTTGGTTTAACTGTGGGGAAGATGCTTTCTGACTCTGTGGGAATCCACCCAGAAGAGAGTTCTTTTGCATATCAGGTTTCTTAGGACACAAGCCCACGATGCCACCCACATAAATGAGTGAAATAGGGGGAGGAGAAGGGGTGTGTTGCTGCACATATGGACAGCAAGTTTAGGATCCCATCTGTAGGTTTCTAGAGCCTGTTACTGTTCCTTGCAGAAATGTCTTTTAAAAGCTTTGAGCTCATCCCTTCTAGGTAATCACAAAGGTAATGATACACACAGATACTGGCCTGTTTAAAGCTGGGCTTTACATGTTCTTTTAGTAGCTGTTGTACCCCCAGAAGAAGCCATTTCAGATGGTGTGGTTGCAGTAACTGCCTACACAGGATGTCAGAGCACTGTGCTGCAAACTGCTGCCCGTGCCTTGCCTGGGCCGTACCTTCCAGTGCCTGAGAGATGGCATCAGAGCTATGCCTGCAAAGAATTTGCAATCCAGACATTTATCATTTCTCGTGCCACTCAAGTTGGAAAGGCTTTGCCTATAAACATAGAAATCAGGTCAGAACAGAGGTTCAGCAAGTTTTGCTGACAATTACCCCCCTAGAAAGTTTATTATGGTGAAGACTGGTTGCAGAGGACAACTTAAAGATAACCTGTCTCCAGGGAGGCCTTCCTCCTCACACAGTTGTTTAGGGCTCCTTTAGCATGTGGGTTCCTATCTTTTCCCAAGCTCTGAGGTTTTCCAGGCTAACTCAGCATGTTCTCCTTTGCCTCTGAGGCTGTTCCTCTGCACGGAGCAAGCTGCCTACCTAAAGTGTCAGGCAGATGCAGGCTTCAGCCAGGACCTGTGCAGGGTGCTGGAGGTGAAATCTTTGCCTGATTTTTCCAAGTGAAGAGCTTTGCTGCTGATTTTGTTGTGATCAAGATTTCACTCAGGGCTGGTGTGAACAAAGCTGTTAGCTTTCAAATAAGCTGTTGCTGATCTCTGGGTTCTTTCTTCTTTCTTGTGGCATTTTCTTCTTCCTTGAGAAGCTGTGTTAAATATAGACTGTTTTCTTGAAAAACAGACCTGTCAGCAAACCACTAATAAGAGACTGTGTCTTTCTTTTGTTACAGATCATGTGTAAACCACTAGTAGATACTCTTGTCAAGTCTATCACAGCAGGAGCCAGGCAACATCAGCAGGTAAGAAGGAAAGCAAACAAACAAAGCTGTGTTTTAACAGTCAGTTGGAGAAGTCAGTTAATCATGGCAGCTCAGATGATGCTTGGAAGGCTTATTGCTGCCTTTAGGGCTGCCCAGTTTTGAGAAGTGGGCGAGCTTTTGCAGATGCTGCCTTGCTGCCTCAGGTGTGTCAGTGAGGCTGTGGCAGTAGATTACGTCTTCACAGTCACAGGGGTCCTTTGGTAGCATCCCCTTTAAAAAACTGCTGGCAGCTTTCAAGGTTGAGGCCTGATTGTTTTGGGGGTTGTCCTCAGTCACACCTTGATTACTTCTTGGTAAGGTGTTCTTGTTGTAATCCTTGCCTCCTGATGCTACCTTGAGGTTGCTTTGTGAGTCTGTTCTGTGCTGTGCCAGCTGTCCTGTGTTTTCTAAGCCATGTGCTTCTGTGTTCAGTTTAAAACCAGCCTGTGCTATAGCTCCAGCTTCTGCTGGTGGATTGCATACACCTTACACAGAATTAGTGGAAGCTTATCAATAAAACCTTGCAAGGTGACTGCACAGGTCACTGCTGCCTGAGCAGGGAATGAGCCCTCTGGGTTTTCACTGCAGTGGGGGTGTCTTCAATGCAGTTCATAACCAACCCCCTTTGGGCCAATTGCACCATGTCTCAAGCTTTCCCACCCCCTCTCGCTGTGACATTCATCTGTCCCCTGCAGAAGTGCATCCTAGATTGCACTTCCATTTCATAAATACCTGGTTTATTGCTTCTGATCACTGGAGGGAGTGTGAAGGGCTAGGTATGTGTTTATGTGTTTATGGTGAGGTTGCTTTATGGTGTCAGTGTTAAGTTGCATTTCAGGTTCATACCCAGTAGGGATTAAACAAGAACAAACAGAAAAAAGAGAGTGAATTAAGCTATTAGTAACTTCAGTAGATAGAAATGAGGATGTGTTACCCAAATAACAAACAAATTAATTGTAAGGCACATACTTGATCCTATCCTCAAGAGACCAGAACAGCATCACCAAGCAGACAGCTTCATTTATGTGGGTATCTTTGATTCCCCACAGGGAATAGCATTGTCCTCCTTTCAAGGCTTCCACAGCTATCTGCTCAAGCTTTGTTTCCAGAGCTTGTTTATCTGTGAGTGGGAGGAGTAGGGGAGGACGTGCAGTGGGCTGCGTGGGAGAGACCAGATAGAGTGCATGGATCTACCACTGCTTAAACAAAGGCAGCATGGAGACTGGGCTGTGTAAAGCCTGGGGAGTTTGGAGTTGCAGATTTACATTTTTTGCAGACTGCTTCCTTTTCAGGAATTCTGGCTTTCCTTCATCTAATGTCCCATTTGCCAGGCTTTCAATTAACAGCTTTGCCACTGATGCTCAATGCAGATGTGCTTTGGTGGTGTCCTTGGGATAGAGGAGGGGACAAGCTAGATGGGTGTGTGTGGCAAAGTGATGTTGTTGGCAAAGCAGGGGGATAGCAGGGACACACCCCCCCCAGCCCATGGTGCCCCAAGCCTCATCCAACCTGGCCTTGAACCCTGCCAGGGATCCCGGGGCAGCCCCAGATTCTCTGGGCACCCTGTGCCAGGGCCTCCCCCCTCCCTGGGAAGGATTTCTGCCTCCCAGCCCCTCTCCAGCTGCCCTCCTGCAGCTGAAGGCCGTTCCTCCAACCTGGCCCTCCCTGCCTTTGGCACCAGCCCCTCTCCAGCTCTCCTGGAGCCTCTCAAGGGATGGGAAGGGGCTGGGAGCTCTCCCCAGAAGCAGCCTTCTCTTCTCCAGGCTGAGCCAGCCCAGCTCTCCCAGCCTGGCTCCAGAGCAGAGGGGCTCCAGCCCTCGGATCATTCTCTGACCATCTGGCCTACCCCACTGAAGGAGAAGCAAACATCTCCCAGTTTCAGCTCCTGAATCTTTGCCTCTGATCATTAAACTAGCTCAGTCCCAGACACATGAGGCTTAATTGCCCTTCTAACACTCCTGTTATTAATGCTGATTGTTCTGGCTCCACTTGCTGCATCTGTGTGAGCAGCTTAATCCCACTGTGATTCTGACATCTGGGCTGTGGGGATGCCTTTGGCAGGAGTGCTCAGGGCTGTGCTGGTGGGGAGAGCAGTGCCCTGCACAGGAGGGTGGAGGCTCACAGCGCTGGCCTGGCATCTCATGGCAGTGAGCCCTGGGGCTGCTGTCCCAGGTGGCCTGGGCAGCCCGTTCCCAAGGGGTAGGAGGAGCAGATACACCATCAGGTTGGGTTTTTTAGGTAATTCTGAACAAAAGGAGCAGTGGTTCCTAAGGAGCATGTAAGAGGGGTGTTTGTGAGACCAGCATGGAGGTTGGTCCATCTCTCCTCTCAGCTGAACTGGTGCCTGGGTTTTTTAAGGCCTTTAAGGTAAGATCTGGTGGTCACTGGCATGTGTGCAGCTCTTATTTGTGGGGGTCTCTGCTCTTGACTGTAAAGTCAGCCTTGGTCACCAGGTGACTGCCCCAGTTGAGGTGATGGCAGCCCAGTACACCACACAGTGTACTGCAGGGCCTGGGCCTCTTGCCAAGAAGCAGCAGACCCAAACTGTGCCTTCTGTTGTAGGCTGCTGCAGGTCTGTCCCACTCAGTTTCTGGAGGTTGTAACTGATAGAGGATGAAGCAACACAGAAGCTGTTCAGATGCTGTTCAGCTGGTGTGGGTTTGGAGAGGAGCAGCCTGGCTGCTCCAGCCCCAGCCCTTTGTCCTGACCCTGTGGTGCTCACTGTCTGGTGCCCAAGTGTTATGTGCAGTTATGTCATAAAGTGGACATGAGGAAGGTTTGGCTGAAAGCTTCCCTTGGCACACACAGGGATAGTCAGTTCAGGGGCTGGAGAGACAGGGTGGAAGCTGTGATTGATTCATCAAACAGCAGTGGTCATGAACATGAAATGATGGTTTCTCTGAGGCGAGCATGAGAGTATTGGAAAGCAGTGTTTGTCTGTGTGGACTGTTGGCTGTAGCTGATGACTTGGGAAGTAGGCCTTGTGTTGCCACAGCCTTTCTGTGTATCGTGTCTCCCTCAGTTGCTCACCTCTAAAACCTGGAGAACATCAAACCCCTCAGCAGCAGCATTCCAGTGGTCTATAAAGACAGGGGTGTTTGTAGCTACGGGTGGGTGTTATGTGCCTTTCCAGGAGGTGTGTTTCTTTGGCCTCTGTGATTGTTGTAGAGAAGGGTCTTTTGGAGATGTCCAGAGGCAGGTGCATGGGGTGGGGGTGCACCTTGATGCAAAGCTTAGCAGAAAAAAAAGGAGCTTTAGAAGAAGAACTTTAGATAGTGTGACTGACTTCAAGTCAGCCCTTCTCCTCTGATGCCATTCCTGTATGCCTAAAGCAGCAGTGAGGTTATTCACCTCCATACTGGAGTAATCTGTGAGGTAAGATGAGCACTGTGAGGGGTGAGAGCTCTTAAGGCATTTTAAACCAGGCTCACAGTGGTTGGGCTGGTAGGTTTTCCTAGCAGTAAGCTCAACCTGTATAACAAGTTTTAAACTGGAAAGGTGAATTTGAAGTGGTCTTGCTGAGGCTGAACTTGAAACTGGAGCTTGTACATGTGGCCAAGTTCTGCTCCTCTGATGCTGCTTAGTCCTGCAGCACAGATGCCTGCAGGAGACAGGAATACTGCAGTTCCCCTGGAAGAGCAAAGAGCTGGAGCCATCGGTGTCATTTATGAATGGGGAAGGACAGGGGATGCTTGACCAGGGAAGGGAGTTTATCATCCAGCCCTGAATTGACTTAGTACCTGTTTAAACTTGTACATCAGAAGGATGCAAGATGAAGGTATCTGTGACAGTGGATCTGCAAAATTATCTTGTTTCAGGCAGTTCATGCACCTGAGCTGGGCTTCTCACCTTTTGTGAGACCACACTGGCTGCAGGACACTGAACCTTTCCAGTTCAGATGCACTGAGACTGGAGCTGGTGCTTTGCATGCCCACTGTTACCTGTTTTCCCAGCTCCATGTTTCTTGAAGAGTGGAGCTGAAAAAACCCACCCCTGCTGTCTGCTGTCCCAGAGGTGCCTGTGTGCAAGTTAAAATGCTTCAGGCATCTAAAGAATGAACACACACTAAGGTTGGGCTGTGTTGCAGTTATTGAAGTGAGGAATCTAGTGAGGTTTGCTGCTGTTTGGTTTGGGGTTTTGTCTGGTTTTTTTCTTTAATTACAGTAGCAGTTGGATCTTATTTTCCTAGGCTTGTTGATCCTTGCTTTCCCTTATCCAGAAGTTAAACCAGCTTATAACTTAAAGCTGTGATATAGCTTCCTCATGCCTGTGGTGTGGTCTTGCACTGAAAGAAGTGGATGGAAATTGAGTGACATCACTACATTGTGAGCAGCAACTGTGAGGCTTTTCAAGAGGACCTTTAGTGTGTGAGAAGGGCTACGAGTGAGAAAGAAAGAAGGTGGTAAAGAATGAGGTTTGTGGGGTAATTAGACTTTACACCTGAGTGAAGTCGAGCTAATACCCCGAGCCTGCACGCATCCCTGGTCCACACACGTGCTGTAAGCTGCAGCAGTGCCTGGGGATACAGCGGTGCTGCGGGCAGGGGGAAACGAGCCATCAGACAGGCAGCTTGTGTTACACCTTTGAGCTGACCTACTGCTAATGAATTGCATTAAGCTGCTGGCACAGAGCAGCCTGTTGGCAGCACAGAGCCTTGCAGTTAGCCAAGCAGAATGTGTGTGGTGCTAAGGGGTGGGGGGGAATTGTGCTGTTGTGTTGACAGAGGATGTTGCTGTCAGCCTGATGTCTTCCACAAACACTAAACACATTCTCTCAAATTCAGTTTATTAAAAAAATAACGTGTGGGAGCTGGGTCTCACTTCCTCCTTTCTTAGTGCAATTTGATCTTACTACTGCAATTGTTTTCCAGGAGACCTTGACCTCCAAATTACTTCCTTGTGCCTGGTTTTAGTGGGTGCAGTGTTGCTTTTTCAATACTCACAAAAGGCTTGTTTTTCTTGGCTTGTGCTGATGGAGTGTAAACCAGGGACCAAGACGGGTTTCATTTAATGACCGTTGCATGACTCAGCTACATACCAGAACCCTCCTGAGCCTTAGGTGAGGAATGTCTTCCTGGTTTATTTTTAGCAGCATTGGTATGATGAGCACAGCTACACTAACATCTCCTCCTGTAGCTGCGTGTGGTCTAGGGCTGTCTGCCTGATGCTGTTACAGCACAAACCCCTCCATGGCACAGTGTAAATGGCATCCTGGCCAAAGGCATCCTGGCTTGTGTCAGAAATAGTGTGGCCAGTAGGTCTGGGGAGGGGATTGTGCCCCTGGACTGGGCACTGGGGAGGCTGCACCTGGAGTGCTGGGTCCAGTTCTGGGCTCCTCACCATCAGAAGGACATTGAGGTGCTGGAGCGAGTCCAGAGAAGGGCAACCAGGCTGGGGAAGGGGCTGGAGGGCAAATCCTCTGAGGAGCAGCTGAGGGAGCTGGGGGTGTTGAGCCTGGAGAAGAAGGCTGAGGGGAGACCTTTTCCCCACCTACAACTGCCTGAAGGGAGGGTGCAGAGAGGTGGGCGATGGTCTCTTCAGCCAGGGGACAGGAGATGGGACAAGGGGCAATGGGCTCAAGCTGTGCCAGGGCAGGGTCAGAGCAGATGGGAGGGAAAAGTTCTTCCCTGAGAGAGTTGTTGGGGCCTGGCACAGGCTGCCCAGGGAGGGGCTGAGTCACCTTCCCTGGGTGTGTTTAAAAAAGGGGAGATGAGGTACTTAGGGGTCTCGTTTAGCTCAGGATGGGAATGGTTGGACTTGATGATCTTAAAGGTCTTTTCCAACCTGGTGATTCTGTGATACTGGTGAGGTTCTTGCCACAGTGCCCCCTGCTTTCTGATGCAGGCTGGGGCTGCCAGAGGACTGGATGAGCCTGCAACTAATGCTTCTACCTTAAAAACTTACTGTTAGTCTGAGGATCAAGCACAGAAGGAAAACCTGTGGCTGTTGTACTGCAGTGCCCAGGCTTACTGGTGATGCAGGCTTCCCCAGCAAGCGTGTACTCGAGGTGCCAGCTCCGAACTGGAACCAGGCTGAAGAGCCATGCCTTCCCCTGGGAAATCCAGCTTGTTGACCTGTGGTATTAGAACCAGTTTGGAAAGGAAGACCAATAAATGACTACCAGCAGCAAGGTGGTGTCCCCATCCTGCTTGTACTGGCAGACAGTGTTTTCCTTGGGTTTACACAAGTGAGTTGATGCCTGTCCCTTGTTCTTTCCCTTTGGGAAAGGCTCTAGGAGTGTACCTTTCAACACAATTACTCAGAGCCTTTGCAGTTATTTTTGTACACTGGTCACACATCAGTTTGAATACATTCCTGTCTTCTTATTTACATTTAAAGCTATATTGATTGAGGATGTTGCAGTAGCTGGGAGCATAATGATGCTATATTTGTCCACCAAGTGAGTTCATTTTCTGTGATTTGGATAGAACTCTGCAAAGCTGATGTAAGTGCAGAGCTGTCAGAAAACTAATAAAAGTCATTTTACTTTGTGTGGAGATGAGAATGGGCACTGAGACAGAGTTCAAAATGTCATCCAAAGTCAGATAGATTCATTAATATTTCAAAATGTGTTTTTATTAAGGAGTCTGTGACAGGGAACCATTTAAGATCTATCTAATACAGACTGTATTTTAGGTAAGTTGCTAATTAATCTTGGTACTTTGGCAGCCTCCCCAAAGGGATCAAACATACATAGACAGAATTGTACAGAACTGAAGAAGCTCTGTGCCAGAACTGCCATCACCAGAAGAACAAAATATGATCCCAAAGTCCTGCCAAAGAGGTCTTGGCTGGTTGACAGCTTTCCTTCTGAATTGTTTATGTTCTATGTAAACATCTAAGTTAAAAAATAATTAAACTTTAATACAGCAAGACCAGTAAAAGCACTGCAAAACATCAGAAGCCAGCACCCCTTTGTGTGTGGGGGAGTGTTCCTCCTCGTGCTGGGATGGATGAATGCATCACTACATAATGCACCATGCTTCGCCTGCATTCCCACGGATAGCTTCCAGCAGCTGCTATAGGAAGGACTCGTGATGGGATATTGTGCTTAAACTGGTACTAATAATGAAGCAAAAGAAACCTCCCTAGATAAGAAGCAGCACCAGTTTGGCTCTACGTCCCAACTGGGCCGCTGGTGCTGGCTGTGGCTGCAAGGTACCGTTCCTTCAGAGCATCCTCCATCCCCTCAGCAGAGGTGGGACATGCTGTGCCTGTGTCCTCCGTGGCGGTGTCACTAGTGTGAGGCTTTGTCCCAGGGTCTGGCTGATTTTTGGAGGGTGAGTTACCCACAGGCAGCCAGAGCCTCTCATGTGATATGGGTTTAGGGTGGCTGCTGCCTGCAGATTCCTTCATTGTTGTCTTCCACTCTTCAATGAAGAGATCCTTTGCAGCTGGAAAATGTTTGACAAACTGACATCCTTTGCCTGCAATGTCCTGCTCTTGTTCCTGTTTTTGTTTTGTGTAAAGAGCTGGTCAAGGAGAATCTGTGTTTGGCAAAGCAAAGCAACTGATGGGTGGTCTCTTGCACGTTTTTCATCTATCTGATTGTGAGCCAGCAAAACCCTGTGCCATGTCCTAGCTCTAAGTATGTAAACTGCCCCTCTGAAGTCAAAGGGGGTACAGATGTATGTTTTAAGTGCTTTGCTATGTCAGGGTCAGAGTACTCAGACTGGGAGAAAAGCTCCTGGAGAGCAGCCCTGCTGAGAAGGACCTGGGTGTCATGGGGGATGAGAAACTTCCCCTGAGCCAGCAGTGTGCTCTTGCAGCTCAGAAGGGCGATGGGATCCTGGGCTCCATCAGCAGAGGGGTGGCAGCAGGGCCAGGGAGGGGATTGTCCCTCTGCTCTGCCCTCCTGAGGCCCCAGCTGGAGTCCTGTGGCCACAGCTGGGGCCCCAGTACAAGAAAGATGGGGAACTGGTGGAGAGGGGTCAGAGGAGCCACAGAGATGATGAGAGGGCTGGAGCAGCTCCCCTACGAAGAGAGGCTGAGGGAGCTGGGCTGGTTCAGCCTGGAGAAGAGAAGGCTGCGGGGGACCTCATTGCAGCCTTCCAGCCCCTGAAGGGAGCAGAGGAACAGGAGGGGAATCAGCTTGTTCAAAGGGGAGACAATGGCAGGACAAGGGGGATGGAGTGAAGCTGAAGGAAGGAAGGTTTCAATTGGATCTGAGGGGGAAGTTCTTTGCAGAGAGAGTGGTGAGGGGCTGGAAGGGGCTGCCCAGAGAGGGGGTGGGTGCCCCGTCCCTGGGGGTGTTCAAGGCCAGGTTGGCTGGGGCTCTGGGCAACCTTGTGTAGCTCCAGGCCTGGAGGTTGGTGGCCCTGCCTGTGGCAGGGGGGTTGGAACTCTCTGATCCTTGGGGTCCCTTCCAACCCAGACCAACCTGGGATTCTACTCTGTTTGTTTGTGTTGAGACTCTTAAGTTCCTAGACCTTTAGGAAGGGTGTGAATGTGGGTTATTGCATCCTGGGCTTTCATTTTTGAGAGTGTCTCTTGCATTGAGGGACCTCAAAGAAATTGTCTTCCTTGGGTGAGTGGGAGAACATGAGAGCATCTGTAAATAGGCTGTGGTATTCTTTGGAAAGGTGTCTGATGCCACAGTACAACGCAGTGTGCTTTGATGACTTGCTTTATAAGCCATGTTTGTCTCTCCCTTTCCTCTTGCTTGTGTGAGACAGTTGGAAATCTAAACCCATCTGTTTAATTTTTTCAGGTCCTCCTGACTGCGTTTTAAGCTGAGGGCTTGAAATCCCATGGCACAAGTTCTTACTGTCTTTGCATTGAGGATTTTGTGTGCTCATGGTGTGTTTCAGTTGAACAAGGGACCCTTGTCACCGGGCCTGCAGGGTCTCTATGGAGCACCGTGCATGTCATTAGCTGTTTATGTTTATTGTTTCCAGCATATTGTGGTTTTTCTTGATGTTTTTCTTGGTGCCTCTGTGTCTAGATGCAGATAGATGCCTGCATTGCCCATATACATACCCGTAACGATACCCAGCATTCATCAGCTGGCACAGAGAAGCTGCCCTGTTAGCAGTCCCAGGCTTCATATTCTGCCATACTCAGTGCAGCACAAACAGGACCTGGAAAAGCTCCTGCCTGCATCTTTAGTCTGCTTCTGGAGACAGAGACTCTGTTCCTTCTGCTCACTGCTGTTCAGCTGCTCCTGTCCATGGTCATGTAGCAAATCCTCAGCAAAGGAGGAAACATTCTGGTCTGTTGCTGGGAAGAAATAAGAAAATGAAAAGGTCACATAGGCTTTAGTTGTTGCCGTAGACACAGCTGCTGGCAAGAGCTATCCCAGGTTGGGCCTGCACAGTTGTGTTGCCAGCCCTGCGTATCGGGCGGCCTTGCTGAGTTAGATACATACCATATTGCAGTGATTTTTTCCAAGGCTGAGTAATTTCCTAGCCTACTAAATTAAACTTGCCATCTGACACGTGGGGAGTTGATAGTTCTTAAAAAGAGAGTGAACCACCCAAGTGTGTTCTGCTCAGCCTGACAAACAGAGCACTTTGGACGACTTGATGAGTACCCAGTTGTGTAAAGCAAATGGGAGAAGTTTGCTTGGAGGCAAGGTCATCTCCCTGCAGTTAATAAAGGCATCACAAAAACAGGAGGGGAAGAAATGTCTGTGGTTGTGATGAAATTGGTGACTGCCTCAGTCACATGGGCTCGAGCTGTATTCAGGCTACAAAACATCCTCAAAGTGTTGGGGCAGAACCCTGCTTTGTTGAAGATTTGGTTAAGGATTTCTGTGGTGTTTACAGTGGGCTGTTGGATCTTGGTTTGGGAATATGAGGAAGTGTGTTGAAAAGGTGTTTTGTTGGCACGTGAAGCAGGCTTGGGGCTTCTGCAGTGCAAGATGAAAGGTCAGCCCTGGCTGCAGTCCCTGGCCAGGCTGTTCTTGGGAGTTCCTGTAGAGAGTGGCAGGTCTCTACAGGAGACCTAGTTGTTGGTTGTGGAGAATGACAGAATCACAGGGCTTGGAAGGGCCCTGGAGAGCTCATGGGGTCCAACCCCCTGCCAAAGCAGCTCCCCAGCTCATATTGCACAGGGTGGTGTCCAGATGGCTCTTGAATCTCTCCAGAGATGGAGACTCCACACCCCCCTGGGCAGCCTGTCCCAGGGCTCTGGCACCCTCACTGGGAAGAAGTTCTTCCTCTGCTCTAACTTGCAGCCATTGCCCCTTGTCCTGTCCCCACAGACACTGAGAAGGGGCTGGCCATTTCCCCCTGCAGCCCATCCTTCAGAGATTGATAAACATTCATCAGGTCCCCCCTGAGTCTTCTTTTCTCCAGGCTGAACAGCCCCAGCTCACTCAGCCTTTCCTCACAGGGGAGATGCTCCAGGCCCTTCAGCATCTCTGTAGCCTCCTCTGGCCTCTCTCCAGGACATCCCTGGCTTTTTTATCCCAGGGAGCCCAGCACTGGACACAACACTCCAGGTGGGGCCTGACTGGGGCAGAGCAGAGAGGGAGAGAAGATGGGGGTTTGGCTGCTTCTGTTTCTGCCTTCCCTGGGCATGCATTAAAATATCACTTGGCACAAGAGAGGAGTTCTCAGGACTTTGCAGCCACCCCCGAGCAGTGCAGGGCCTCAGGCTGCGGCCTGCTCCCCCAGGTGCTGTGCACCCTGCCGTGTCTTGGTGCTTCTCCCTGTGGGTTCTGCAGACCTGATGAAGCTATGAAGTTCAACCCAATGCGATTTCCAGCTCTGTCTGGTTTTGCTTAGCAGTGCTGTTTATTCAGTGTTCCAAGCTGACAGTTTTACTGACGTGCAAGTACTCTTTTATTTATTTACTTAAATGCTGCTGGAAAGCTGAACTCCAATAGTTGACGTTGGAGTGAATTGGAATTCTAATTTCTCATTATCTGCTGAGAAGTGTTCTCAAAAGGATGAAAACCTTTGTCCTCACTACATCAAGACTGGCCTAGTGAATTGGGAACAGCAGCTAAAAGGCACACAGTGCCTAGGCAACGTGTACTGCTCTTAAATCTCCTAAATTATTAAATCTGACTTTAGTAAAGTAGGCTACATTATGCACTAGCTGCTTTTTGAATAGCCTAAAGAAAATCCTATTGCAAGGCTCTCCTGGATTGAGGAAAATTGGCTTTGTTGTGCAGAGGAGACATCTGGCATGGAGTGTGTTGGGGGGAGCAGCCAGTGAGGGAGCTGGAGGGGACGGGTTTGGTTTTGGTCTTACCAAGCGAGTAACTTGGGGTCAGTGGAGCTTTTTAAGGTTTTATAATGCATTTTTTTTAATGCATTTAAATAAAAACTGACAAAAATGAAAGCTGTGGGGATAGGTTGGGTTTATTTAAAGAGGAAAGCTGGGTTTGAGAGAAAGGGTCGTGGCCCAGATGATTTCTTAGATGTTTCTTGATATTTGATGTTTATTTGCGCTTCAGCTACTGGGATGTTCTGGGAGAATCTTGGCTTTTATTTCATAACAAAAGGACGATTCTTGCTGTGAGGAGTGTGTAAAAGCAAACTGGAAATGCTCCAAAATAAGTAGCTCCATATTAAGAAACCAAATTGTCTTAGATTTATTTATTGATTAAATTGTGACTTTGTCCTTCTCTTGGGAGAGTAGTGTGTCTGGCCCCATGGTACCCCTGTGTTTCAGTCCTGTAGCTGGGCATTACAAAGCAAGAAAACATCAGTGCTCCTGGGTGCTCATCTGTGTTCTGCTGATTTATCTTCTGTTCTCCTGGCTCGCCTAATTACAGCATCCTTTTATTTTTCAAGAATTTAGGATAATAAGATATTGACTTTTCTTTCTTTTTGGAGGGAAACATTAAGACTGATTGGCCTTACTGATCTGGTAAGTGGTTACCCCTGGGAGAAATGAATCTCTGTGTTCACCAAAGCAGCCGACCGATATATGGATTTTTCTCTGGGGATTGCTGTGTGCTGAGGGTCTGTCTGCTGCCTCTGGTGAAGGAGGAGCACAAGGGAAGTAATGTTTGCCCCAGCCCTGACTGCTCATTACCTCCAACTTTATTGTATGCAAGTGAAATGCTCCAATCTAATACCTAACACCATCAGCCAGTGGGTTATTCTGTATGTTTGTTATTTTGACTGCCCAGATGTCCTGCAGACCCTCCATCTCGGGCAGAGAGCCTGCCAGAGAAGCCTGCCAGGGAAGCCCAGTATTTGATGTGCAGGGATCTCCTGAAACATCACAGGGTTAAATCTCCCCATGTGTACTGACTCATGTACTGCCTGTAAAACCCAGCAACATCTTATTTCTGGCACTAGTTCTTCTTAGATTGCAGTGACCCTAGGAGGGAGCTGTGATTTTTATTTTTAATTACTTTTTAAATGTTGGGGTTTTTTCCCTCCTCCTTTCCCAGCTGCCCAGAGAGCAGTGCTGAAGGAAGCAGCTCTCTGTGCCCACTTGTAGCGAGTGGGGCTCTTGCACATGGGCTCCTCTGGTTACACAAGGGCAAGATGAGACCTTTGCTCTGACCAGAACATCCTCCAGAGTGCTGTTTGCAGAGGAACCAAGCGTGGAGAAAATCCACTCCTCAGCTGCCCTGGGGAGAACGTGATTTGTAGAGTCCCTGATGAAACAAGTGAAGTAACGATGTCTTAGGGTGTGAAAAAACCTGCGAGTACTGTACATACAGCCAGGTCTGCAGGCAGGCTGCCCCACTGTCTTGACTGATAGTCCTGGGTTTTCTGCTGGCTCAAGTCCATTTACAAAGCCATTCTATCATGATGTTGTCAGTGAAGGCAACAAGTATTTTTGCCTGTAAGGGGCAAGGCTGACATAGCTTGTGGAGGTGCGTTATATAAAGGTGGTTTCTGTGGAGTGTGTGTAGCTCATTCCACGTTTTCAGGCAGATTGAAGGGTGGTGGTTTAAGTGCTTGTGTCTTGCAGCAGCTGTTTACTTCGTGTGGAGGAGGAGGAGGAGGCTGTGCCAATGTAGCTAATGTGATAAGACTTTGTACAGTATAGACAAGGGCTCGGAGGCAGCAGAATGAAGTTAACAGCCCATCTGATGGATGCGACAGCTGCTGTTCAGGGCCTTGGGAATAGTAGTGGAATTGTATAGATTTCTTAACTTCTCATTGCTGCTGCTTAAAGCAGGATACCTGAGCCAGGGGTGAAGAGGTTTGTGAAGGGTAGTAAAAATAAAGAGGAAAGGGGAGTCAGCAGGAGGGGTAGAAGGATGGAGATTTCTTCATAGCTTTGTCTGAGTTGCTGTCTTCTAGGGAGCTTTGTTCTTTTTAGTACACAAGGCAGTAAAACCGCAGATCCAAAAGCAGTTTCCAAAGTGGGGACTGAGATCTCAGTGTGGCCAGGAGCCAGCAGTATGCCCTGGGGGCTGAGAGAGACAATGGGATCCTGGGGGCATCAAGAGGAGTGTGGCCAGCAGGTCACAGGAGGGGATCCTCCCCCTCTGCTCTGCCCTGGTCAGGCCCCACCTGGAGTGTTGTGTCCAGTGCTGGGCTCCCTGGGATAAAAAAGCCAGGGATGTCCTGGAGAGAGGCCAGAGGAGGCTACGGAGATGCTGAAGGGCCTGGAGCATCTCCCCTGTGAGGAAAGGCTGAGTGAGCTGGGGCTGTTCAGCCTGGAGAGAAGAAGACTCGGGGGGGACCTGATGAATGGTTATCAGTATCTGAAGGATGGGCTGCAGGGGGAAATGGCCAGCCCCTTCTCAGTGTCTGTGGGGACTGGACAAGGGGCAATGGCTGCAAGTTAGAGCACAGGAAGAACTTTTCCCCAGTGAGGGTGCCAGAGCCCTGGGACAGGCTGCCCAGGGGGGTGTGGAGTCTCCATCTCTGGAGAGATTCCAGCCCCGTCTGGACGCCGCCCTGTGCAATATGAGCTGGGGAGCTGCTTTGGCAGGGGGTTGGACCCCATGAGCTCTCCAGGGCCCTTCCAACCCCTGTGAGTCTGGGATTCTGTGATCCTCTGCATTTGGTTTTCCCCTTCTCACAGGTGTTCTAGCAAGAGAAATTCTGCCACCCCCAAGTCACTGGCATTGAGCCTCTTTCTGTCATGGAGCTGAGACCCAATTAATCTCCTACTTGAAGGGACTTGACATTTCACCCAGCACGTGATGAGCTTGTGATCGCTTTTCCATTTTTTCCAGTGCCAAGACAGTGACTGGGAAGTTGGTCTGTACTGGGAATTACTGGGGTTGTATATTCCAGCAGCTTAAGAGGGCACCCAAACAAAGCCTTGTCTTTGTAAACTGTTGTTCAGAAGCTAGAAATGAGCCAGGGGAGGGATGTCAGCTGTTTCAGAGGTTTATAAATTAAAATTAACGTTAAAAAAATCCCACCAACCCAACAGAATCCACTGAGAGTTTTTTGCCTTCAAGAAAGCCCAACCACATCATCTATGGTCAAATAAGCAAAAATGTGTCTGACGTGTGGCCATTACTCTCAGTGTGCTAATATGCAAGCTGTTGGCAGTTGTTTAAAGGTTTCTGGGTGGGAAGCATCCTGCCACATCTCTGGAAATCATCTGCTTTTTCCCTAGGAAGGAGGAACAGGTACGATCTACTCTGCATGAAACTGGGTTGTGGTGCAGGTTGGCTTCTTCTAAACCCACTGCAAATTGCAAGGGCTTGATGACCTAGGTTTTTTTGTGGGAGTATCCCAAGATTGCCTTTCTCTCATCCAAGGTTGTAAAAATGTGATTTAGGTGTCACTTAAGGGCTTTACATGTTGTAATTAACATCCCTTGCAAAATGTTTCTCATCCATTTGTCGCAGGAACTTCATTTAAGCTGTAAAATAGACTTTGTTTTGATGGCTTTTTGGCAAGGGGAATCATGGTCCACAGCTTGGAAATCTGTTTGGTGCTTTTTTGGCAAGGCCAGAATGAGGGAGGGCTGGGAGGAAACTCTACTGTGGCCCAGAGCTCAGGGAGTGGGAGCAGGGGTTACTGGTTGATGGGTGGGGGGTTTCTGCTCAGCATTTACACCTACTGCGTTGTTGTGAACTCACCTGTTTTAGAGGCAGGGTGGCACATCTGCAGCCTTGGAAACTGATGCCTGGTTGGACAGCTGTTGTGCTGGCCAAACTGCATCCTGCTCGTGTTGTGCCTGTGTCAGACAGCACTGGGCCTTGCCAAGGCTGGCTGAGGAAACGTCTTGGAAGAGCCGATGGGTTAGTCTGGAGACACTGGCTTGCAGCAGGAAATATTGAACTCAGCTCCCAAGCCAGAGGATGGTGCAGGAGAGATTCTCATGGTCTTTCCTGGGCGAGCATGAGCTCTCCAATTGCTCCCAGGCCCAGGGAGTGTGTGTGGGGATGGGTAGCACAGCTCTCCTGCTGAGAGCTGGCTGCAGGCAGGGTGCTGTGGCAGTCCCTGTGTGCCTCGGGCCCTGCAGACAGGAGCTCTGCATGGGAGGCTTCCATGGACCAGCGGCTGCAGCTTGATGTGCAGCAGGGCCCAGAGCTCTGTTTCAGTCTGGCCGTGTTTCTGGAGGAGCCAGGATCAAAGGCACTTGTTCCCTGGGTCCCTTCATCACAGGGGACAACAGGGTAAATTTCAGGGTTGATGTCTAACTTAGGATCATAGAATCACAGAATGTGGTAGCTTGGGAGGGACCTTCAGAGCCCATCTAGTCCAAACCCCGTGCAGTGAGCAGGGACATCTTCCGTAGATCAGGTCACTCAGAGCCCCCATCAAGCCTGACCTGGAATGTCTCCAGGGATGGGGCCCCCACCACCTCTCTGGGCAACCTGTGCCAGTGATCTACCACCCTTATATTGAAGAACTTCTTCCTAATATCCAACCTAAATCTCCCCTTTTTGAGTTTAAAACCATCATCCCTCATCCTATCGCTCTGTGCCCTCATGAACAGTTCTTCCCCAGCTTTCTACGGGCACCTTTCAGGTACTGGAAGGCCACTATAAGGTCCCCCCCAGAGCCTTCTCTTTTCTAGGCTGAACCGGCCCAATTCTCTCAGCCTCTCTTCACAGGAGAGGTGCTCCAGCCCTTTGATCATGTTTGTGGCCTCCTCTGGATGCGCTCCAGCAGGTCCATGTCCTTGTGCTGAGGGCTCCAGAGTTGGACACAGCTCTCCAGGTGAGGTCTCACTATAGCAGAGCAGCAGAATCCCCTCAATCTGCTGGCCACACTTCTTTGATGCAGTCCAGGATGTGGTTGGCTTTCAGGGCTGCAGATGCACATTGGTGGTTCATGTCCAGCTTCTCATCCACAAGTACTCCCAAGTCCTTTTCCTCAGGGCTTGCTTTCAAGCACATCATCTCCTAACCTGTATGGATAATGGGGATTGTAAGTGTGAGGTGTTGCACTTGGGCTGGAGGAATCCCAGACATATTTCCAGGCTGGGAGAAGAGCTCCTGGAGAGCAGCCCTGCTGAGAAGGACCTGGGTGTCATGGGGGATGAGAAACTTCCCCTGAGCCAGCAGTGTGCTCTTGCAGCTCGGAAGGGTGATGGGATCCTGGGCTCCATCAGCAGAGGGGTGGCAGCAGGGCCAGGGAGGGGATTGTCCCTCTCTGCTCTGCCCTGGGGAGGCCCCAGCTGGAGTCCTGTGTCCAGAGCTGGGGCCCCAGTACAAGAAAGATGGGGAACTGGTGGAGAGGGGTCAGAGGAGCCACAAAGATGATGAGAGGGCTGGAGCAGCTCCCCTACGGAGAGAGGCTGAGGGAGCTGGGCTGGTTCAGCCTGGAGAAGAGAAGGCTGTGGGGGGACCTCATTGCAGCCTTCCAGCCCCTGAAGGGAGCAGAGGAACAGGAGGGGAATCAGCTTGTTCAAAGGGGAGACAATGGCAGGACAAGGGGGATGGAGTGAAGCTGAAGGAAGGAAGGTTTAAATTGGATCAGAGGGGGAAGTTCTTTGCAGAGAGAGTGGTGAGGGGCTGGAACAGGCTGCCCAGAGAGGGGGTGGGTGCCCCGTCCCTGGGGGTGTTCAAGGCCAGGTTGGCTGGGGCCCTGGGCAACCTTGTGTAGCTCCAGGCCTGGAGGTTGGTGGCCCTGCCTGTGGCAGGGGGGTTGGAGCTCTCTGATCCTTGGGGTCCCTTCCAACCCAGACCAGTCTGGGATTCTATGATTGTCCCAACCATGTTGCAGGATCCTGCAATGCAGTCTTGGAATATTGGCAGCACGTGTTTTTAAACCAAGGTGTGGTTATGGAGATGCTCAGGTGTCCTGGCACGGACAGTGCTGCGTAGCCAAGCATGCCAGCCGTGCTGGGCAGCAGTCCTGTTAGCCCCAGAAGGTGCTGGCACTTGCGACTCAAACCTTTGAGACAGTAGCTAAGTGAGAATCTTGGCTCCTCTGCTGGTGTGCACCTTGTTTCAGCCGTGCTGAGGAGGTTAAAAATTAACATTTGGTCTCAAAAGTGGTTTTTTAAGCCACAGCCAAGGTTTTGCCTTATCTTCCCTTCCCCTTGAATTTTAAATGTATGGAACGTGTGTGTCTGTGTGTGGTGTGTGAAATTCTGCACTTCCATCTTGTGGATTGAGGAAAATTGATTTGGCAAGTGTTTCTTAATCACCTCCTTCAAATAAGTTTTGTATGTTTTAAGTAGGTAGTTGGCTTGTTCAGTGAGGATGCTTTGAAGGATCTTGAAAGAGAAGTTTGTGTTTGTCCTTAATTTAGGAAAGAGCCCTTAGTTTTGGGGTTTTTTTGCTCCTCGCCTCCCCCAGAGAATTTGCAGCTTGGTCCTGTTGAGGTCAACAGGCTGTGTGAAACTCCAGGCTCGGAGTTAGTCACAAGTTCAAGTCTTTTTTGGCATGATGGTTTCTAGCCAAGATGACTGGCTTGCCTGCAGTGTTGGAGGGTCCAGGCTTTTATCATTCTGATTACAGTGTGTCAAGGAACATTAGGAATCTTGCATATATATATATAATGATATATATAATGATTATATATGATATATATTATAGTTATATATAATATATGTTACATTATGCAAGAAAACATGCAAATATAGATGCTATACATATACTGTATTATATATATATTATATATGTATATTGTATTTTTTATATATATATATCATACATTGATCTGCAGGTGCATCTGAATGGCCTGCTATGAGTTTGCTGTACAGAACAGGGAGCACCATTGTTGGGGACCTTACTCTTATTTTCCTCTCATCATTTACCCTTTGGAATACAGTGCCAGGCTGTTCCTCACTTGGACTCTGCCTGGCAAACCATTACCAAACAGACTTGGAGCTCAGAGGCTCAGAAATGCTCAAGTCCTAGAATCCCAGACTCACAGGGGTTGGAAGGGCCCTGGAGAGCTCATGGGGTCCAACCCCCTGCCAAAGCAGCTCCCCAGCTCATATTGCACAGGGCGGCGTCCAGACGGGGCTGGAATCTCTCCAGAGATGGAGACTCCACACCCCCCTGGGCAGCCTGTCCCAGGGCTCTGGCACCCTCACTGGGGAAAAGTTCTTCCTCTGCTCTAACTTGCAGCCATTGCCCCTTGTCCTGTCCCCACAGACACTGAGAAGGGGCTGGCCATTTCCCCCTGCAGCCCATCCTTCAGATACTGATCAACATTCATCAGGTCCCCCCTGAGTCTTCTTCTCTCCAGGCTGAACAGCCCCAGCTCCCTCAGCCTTTCCTCACAGGGGAGATGCTCCAGGCCCTTCAGCATCTCTGTAGCCTCCTCTGGCCTCTCTCCAGGACAGCCCTGGCTTTTTTATCCCAGGGAGCCCAGCACTGGACACAACACTCCAGGTGGGGCCTGACCAGGGCAGAGCAGAGGGGGAGGATCCCCTCCTGTGACCTGCTGGCCACACTCCTCTTGATGCCCCCAGGATCCCATTGTCTCTCTCAGCCCCCAGGGCACACTGCTGGCTCCTGGCCACCCTGTCATCTCCCAGGACCCTCAGGTCCTTCTCTGCAGAGCTCCTCTCCAGCAGGTCACCCCCAGCCTGTGCTGATCCCAGCAGTTATTCCTCCCCAGGTGCCAGACTCTCCACTTGCTTTTGTTGAACCTCATCTGGTTTCCCCCTGCCCAGCTGTTTTGCTGTGGTGCTCTGGATATCTTGCCCTGTAGCAATAACCGATGGGTTATTTGCCTGTAACCAACGGGCCGTAAGCTGGAGCTTGCTGTGGGCTTCACTTTTGGGGGGTGGGGAGGGCTGTTTTTTCGGGTTTGTGGGGTTTTTTTCTTTGTTTGGTTAAAACCTGTAACATATCACAGATAGCTGAGGAATTAATTTCATAGTTTGTTTATTTCTTGGAATTTGGAGAAAGCTTATTTAGAATGGCCCATGTTCTTGGCACATGTTTTACTACCCCAGGTTTCCTGGCAGCGTTTGTCACGACTGTGCTGTGTGATTCATGTGATTTAGGGCTGAAAGGGCTCATTAGGGGAGAATTTCTAGAAGTTCAATTAGTTTTTTGCCATATCCCCATGGTTGCAGAATAGTCTTAATGCTGAGGATCACACAGTTCTGTAATGTGTGCTGGCACTGAAGCAGCTGGGCTGGCAGGTCAGGTTGTACTGTAGCTTTGCTGCTGTAGTGTGTATGCCAGGAGGGACATGGCTGCTCTGAAATACCAGGAGCCTGTGTGGTGTGATAACACCTGTATATTTTTGTCTTCTGGACATCCAAGAGCAGGGAAATGATGATAGCACTAAAGCTCCTGATGCTTCTTCAGCTCTAAAAATATGTTTGAGTTGCACAAAGCTGTGATTTTCCAGGTGATGAGGTGATGCTTTCTTATATGCATTAATCTTTATATATTTTATGTGTCTGTATGTGTGTGTGTATATATATATATATATATATGTGGAGAAAAGAAGCTGTTGCCATGCTTTGTGTTGATAAGACCGTGTCCACAATACAAAAAATGACATAAGGTGAGGAAAATGCAACTTGATGTATTTGGTAAGTGATTCAACTCCCCACTGCTTCCATTCTAACAGGCAGGGAGGTCTGATAAGCTCAGGTACTGTCCTGGGTTAGGCATAATGAGACCTTTCTGTCCTGCCATGTGCTTCAGGCATGCCAGGTAAATGTGGTGCCTCTCTGCTACAGGCTGGGAATCCCATAAGAGGAGTGGAGTGGGTTACCTAGCAAGCTGCTTTGAGGTCATCTGGCCAAATGGCTGTTCTGTGTGGAACTCAGGCTTGGTGTTCGGTGTGCTGCAGTGTGGCTGTATCTTCAGGTTCTTGCTTCTCTGGTGGCAGAGGGTGACTGCTGACTTAAGGGTCTTTTCTCATGGGATTGTCTCTGTGTGGAATTTTGCTTGCAAAGCCACCTCCAGCTAGCTTCCTAAAACACAGAGAACTGAGAAAAGCATTTCTTCTCACATCAGAAACAAGTGTCTTCTTACAACAGTGTGCTGTGCTTTGAAAAAACAACCCTGAATTTAGTTATGCCTTCATCTCTTCAGTGTTGCAGGCAGAGAATCTCTGCATCATTGCAAAGGCTTGTTTGGTGTTGGCTTTCATCTCTCCCAGCTGCAGCGATTGAAAGACATCCTGATCTGTTCCCTCCGTGTGGCTCACTGGGATGGGGAGTCACCTGGGTGGGTAGAGCTGCTCTTCCAACCACAGTGGCTGCTGTACCTGTGCTAGATCATGGAATCCCAGACTCACAGGGGTTGGAAGGGCCCTGGAGAGCTCATGGGGTCCAACCCCCTGCCAAAGCAGCTCCCCAGCTCATATTGCACAGGGCGGCGTCCAGACGGGGCTGGAATCTCTCCAGAGATGGAGACTCCACACCCCCCTGGGCAGCCTGTCCCAGGGCTCTGGCACCCTCACTGGGGAAAAGTTCTTCCTGTGTTCTGTGGAACTGGTGGAGAGGGTTCAGAAGAGCCACAAAGATGATGAGAGGGCTGGAGCAGCTCCCCTACGGAGGTAGGGTAGAAAATGGCAGGACAAGGGGGATGGAGTGAAGCTGAAGGAAGGAAGGTTTAAATTGGATCTTAGGGGGAAGTTCTTTGCAGAGAGAGTGGTGAGGGGCTGGAACAGGCTGCCCCATCCCTGGGGGTGTTCAAGGCCAGGTTGGATGGGGCCCTGGGCAACCTTGTGTAGCTCCAGGCCTGGAGGTTGGTGGCCCTGCCTGTGGCAGGGGGTTGGAGCTCTGTGATCCTTGGGGTCCCTTCCAACCCAGACCAGTCTGGGATTCTGTGATTACTCTGGTGTAACACAACTATGAGTGCTGAAATTACCCCATGGGGACCTGTGTTCAGTGTCCAATCCCTCTCAGAAGCCTGGAGTATTTTGTGTAGGAAACACAGACCTCCATGGGCTTGGGAGGTGCCCTGTTTGACTGCCTACAGCCTTGGATGGTCTTCTTGCTCTCAGGAAACCCAGGGATTTCTTCCCTTCCTCACTTTGAGTTCTTCAGGAAGTAGCTCCCTAAAAATACTCCAGTAGAAGCACAGGTACCGTGTGGCCAGGCTTTAGCCTCCTGCTATATACTTTCCAGGTTGCTTC
Organism: Porphyrio hochstetteri; assembly: GCA_020800305.1. NCBI lineage: Eukaryota > Metazoa > Chordata > Aves > Gruiformes > Rallidae > Porphyrio > Porphyrio hochstetteri. The sequence goes on from CM036925.1 coordinate 12,289,584, forward strand.
CTGTGGACCCAAGAGGTACCTGCAGGCCAGGTTTGGGTATCACCAGGCTGAAATTTTCCTGGAGGCCTCTTAGATTTTGATCTTCAAGGTATTTCTGATAAAGAATTTTACAAACTCTGCTGGGTTGTTTTCTGTAGGGTGTGTTTGCTTGCAATGTGGGATTAAAACCCAGCAGCTCTGGCTTTCTTTGGAGGAGATTAACTCTTGATAGATTTCCCAGCGAATTTTGCTATTTATACCTGCATTCAATTTCAGATGGTGTGATGGCAGTTGGAGGCAACATTTTGCCTTTGGATGTGGGTTTAACTTGCTCACTAAGTCCCTGCTGCTAAAAACAGTATTTCCCTTGAAATCCTCTGAACTGCTGGAACTGAGCCTCATTCCTGTACCCTGTGCACTTCTGTCGTTTGCTTTTTTGTTTATTGCTGCGTTTTTCTTGTACCTAAGAAAGCCTTGAAACAGGGATTGTGGAATAGAAAAGGCCTTGTAAGGAGATTGCAGGTTCCTCTTGGTTTTGGAGTGGCTACTCCATTCACTGTCATGTTAATGCATAAGACTTAATGAGCAAGTTTGACTCCAGGGCAAGGCTGAGAGCTGCTCTGAACAGCAGTTTCCAGCTTGGGTTCCTTTCAAACGAAGTATTTGCTAACCTCCCAGCTTTTATTTGTTTTTATTTGTGCCTACTGCATTCATCAGGGCGCAGTATAGGGCACAGCCGTGCAAAAGGGCTGCCTGAAGACTTCAGGAGGCTGGAAATGATGCACTCAGAGCAGCCACTAAAGCACATCTTGGATATGAATGCCTAAAGCTACAAGCGACATGATCCCTCCCTTCCCTTCTGATCTCTCTTAAATATCTGTGTTGGGATAAAACCCACAGCCCTGGCTCCTGCAGTCACCCTGTTGGGGTCTAGAGAATGTTTTCTAACCAAGGGACATACGTGTTGGTGAGGAATGCAGCACCTGTAACATGCCATTCCCTGGATCCCAGATGCACAGGGGCTGGAAGGGCCCTGGAGAGCTCATGGGGTCCAACCCCCTGCCAAAGCAGCTCCCCAGCTCATATTGCACAGGGCGGCGTCCAGACGGGGCTGGAATCTCTCCAGAGATGGAGACTCCACACCCCCCTGGGCAGCCTGTCCCAGGGCTCTGGCACCCTCACTGGGGAAAAGTTCTTCCTCTGCTCTAACTTGGAGCCATTGCCCCTTGTCCTGTCCCCACAGACACTGAGAAGGGGCTGGCCATTTCCCCCTGCAGCCCATCCTTCAGATACTGATCAACATTCCTCAGGTCCCCCCTGAGTCTTCTTCTCTCCAGGCTGAACAGCCCCAGCTCACTCAGCCTTTCCTCACAGGGGAGATGCTCCAGGCCCTTCAGCATCTCCACAGCCTCCTCTGGCCTCTCTCCAGGAGATCCCTGGCTTTTTTTATCCCAGGGAGCCCAGCACTGGGCAGTGTCCTGCCTGGCAGCCACTCCTCCCAGCTCTGGATCATCAGCTGTGCTTAGCTCTGTGCCTCAGCGGGGTGGTTGCTGTGCTGACATCTTCCCTTCAGAGTGTGTTGTTTCACATCTGCTCTCCCCTTTGTTTTCAGGGCCAGGCCTGTTTGCTTCTTCAGAAGGTTCTGCTCATTCGTGAACTGAAGCTCTTGCTGACAGAGGAGGAGTGGGAGGAATTGATCAGAGGAAGCCTCAGCCAAGTGACAGAGGTAACAAGTTTCAACACGTTAAACGTATGGATAGCACCTAATGGGTGCTGCTCTTACCAGCCTGGTGCTCAGCTGGAGTCTCCGGCTCTGCGTGACTTGAGTGGGGTTGTGCCTGCTCGGCTGAGCGTGTCCCCCAGGATCACAGTGTTCCTGTACAGCTCAGGGATGCCATGTCTGCACCCCAGGCAGAGCTGGAGTTTTAGGGGATACACTCACACAGATCTGCTTAGGGTGGTTTTGAAAAATGAGTTTTGCATTGAAAAGATCCTGGGAACGTTTACTCAGTTTCAGAAAATGTTATGGAAGTTCTTCAAGGCCATAGAGATGGAGCTGAGGTGTACTAGACTTCTGACAGCTGAGGTGGTGCAGCCCTTCTGGACCAGACTCCCCTACTAATACTGTTTATCTGGAAAGCCTTAAAATACATTGGAAAAGAATTTGTACAGAAAAAACAGTGACAGGAATTGCAGGGCTCCTGATTTTAGTGGCAAGTGCTCATTGTACCTGAAGGCAGTTTTAGGATCCAGGAAGTGATCTCTTGTGTAGAAGCAAATGCCATTTAATTATGCTCTTGTGCATTGACATGGGGGAAACCAGGCAGCCAAATTAATGCTCCCATGTGGTGACTAAACTTGATGACATGGGAGATTCCAGTCTTGGTGTTCTGCATAACTGTAGCATTGACCTCTTCTAAGTGTAGCTTTCGTTCTTGCCTCTTTTAAATGCTGGTTACATGGCAGTTTAGGCCATTCTATAATTTAATTATGTATTGGAACAGAAGGATTAGCTCTGGTTTTGTTTGTCAAGGAGGGGCAAAATAATTCTGTTTGTAATTCTTGGGGAAACTGGTAATCCTGGGCTTCATTAAATGGCTTTTATGTCATAGGTACATCAGGGATCCAGTGGATGGAGTTAGATATGATTTTGTTTTCCAGCTACAGGAAACATACCACTGCTTCCAACCTGGGCACCTCCATGTTTCTCTCCAGCAGCTGAATACTTGCAGAACTTGGTGATTCACTGGGAAACCACACACATTTACAAGGCCTTTATGTTGTTCTTGTCAGGGAAAGTTTAGCATCTTGCAACCCATCCAGTATTTTAATGAGCTTTGCCACAAAAAGCTTCCTCAGTGCCTCTTCTTTCTGTGGCTGTGCTTAAAGAAACAGATTGGCACTTTGTTTGGGCTGTCCAAGGTACACCCTGCAGGCAGGAGGCCTCTGTACTATTAACTGGCAGTGGCATATAGGTGCTAGTTCACTTTTGGGCTAGAGGAAGCCCTGTCATTACGTTTTTAGAGTGCTCTGTTGGTGGAGGTGTATGTATTGGGGTTTGTCTCCCTTCGTCCTGCTCCCCCCTTGCACTAACACAGTGCTGGTGTGGCTCCTTGGAGCTGGGGAAGCTGTAATTAGGAGGGATCAAGGACTTTATATTCCATTTAACAGTTTTGCGTCGTAGCCAAAGCAGCATTTGTGCTGCAAAGCTTTCTAAAGCTGCAAGAGGTGTTCTGTGTATTTCTGGTGGCACAGCCATGCTCACTGACCTGAGAAGCAGCTGTAAAGATACGCAGAGGCTCTGTGGTGTGGTGGAATAATACTCACGTAGGCACTGATCTCTTTTGGAGATGGTGAAAGTCCCTTGTACCAGAAGTCAGAGGCTGGAAACTGAGCAAATTTAGAATCTGTAGAAAGTATGTATTTGTCCAAGAGAGTGATCTACCATTAAAATAACTCCTTGAAGACTTTATTTGCTCTGAATCTCCAGGTGGAGATTTTGTCCCTGATGGAAAGAACAGCTGCAGGTTGGGTGGAAGTTAGAGGCTTGATTCTGTGGAGTAGGATGAAGTTCTGCTGCCCTACCTCTGGTGGAAAGGTCTGCATTTGCTGTCATTGGCCATTCCTGCCACTGTTCCTCACAAATAGTTGTTTTAAGAGGAAAAAAGTGGTAACACAGAGTTTGATACCTTTCCTGGCCCAGGGAGAAATACCAAATAACCTGGGAGGGCCAACTCTTGAGCTGACAGTACTGATGTGTGCTTCTAGAACAGCTTGTTCTGGATGCCATTACCAAGCAACTGGAAGAGAAGAAGGTCATGAGGAGTAGTCAGCATGGATTCACCAAGGGGAGATCGTGACCAATCTCATAGCCTTCTATGATCTCATCACCAGCTGGGTGGATGGAGGGAGAGCAGTGGATGTCATCTACCTTGACTTCAGCAAGGCTTTTGATACTGTCTCCCATGACATCCTGATAGGAAAGCAGAGAGATCATGGGACAGATGAGGGGACAGTGAGGTGGGTTGAGAACTGGCTGTCGGACCGGGCTCAGAGAGTCATGATCAGTGGGGCAGAGTCTGGCTGGAGGCCTGTGACTAGCGGTGTTCCCCAGGGCTCGGTGTTGGGTCCAGTCCTGTTTAATATCTTCATCGACGACCTTGATGAGGGAACAGCATCCACCCTCAGCAAGTGCCGATGATCCAGAGCTGGGAGGGGTGGCTGACACGCAGGACACTGTGCTGCATCCAGAGAGACCTGGACAGGCTGGAGAGCTGGGCAGGGAGAAACCAGATGAGGTTCAACAGAAGCAAGTGTAAAGTCTTGCACCTGGGGAGGAATAACTGCTGGGATCAGCACAGGCTGGGGGTGACCTGCTGGAGAGGAGCTCTGCAGAGAAGGACCTGGGGGTCCTGGGAGATGGCAGGGTGGCCATGAGCCAGCAGTGTGCCCTGGGGGCTGAGAGAGACAATGGGATCCTGGGGGCATCAAGAGGAGTGTGGCCAGCAGGTCACAGGAGGGGATCCTCCCCCTCTGCTCTGCCCTGGTCAGGCCCCACCTGGAGTGTTGTGTCCAGTGCTGGGCTCCCTGGGATAAAAAAGCCAGGGATGTCCTGGAGAGGCTGCGAGGGAGGAGAGGATGTTACCAGGGGGTGGCTGCTGCCTTGTTCTGTCTCCTGTGCGGGTCCCTGCAGGTCCCTTGGGGAGGCACATGGAGCTGGTGTGCTGTGAGGCCATGACGTGTGCTGGAGCTGAGAAAGCAGCGCTGTGAGACAGCTGCAGTCTTGGGTATCATTGAATTCTGCCTGCACAACTGTGAGGCAGATGAGGGCCAGGAACTTGAAGTGAAGAGACAGATGCCTGAAATAGAGCTCGGGCTGCTGCGAGGCAGTGACTCCCGTGCTTACATAAGCTAACCTGACCTCATTTGTTCCCAAAATGTTTAGCCATGCTTATAAAACATACATCATAGTCATGAGGGATTCATGTTTGCCATGTCCTTACTGTCAGTGAGCCAAGTCCTCGTTTTCCTAGGGAGTACTTGGGAGTTGGCTCTTGGGGGAGCCCTGCTTGCTTTGGAGCTCTTGGCTCTTTCTGTTTTTCAGAAGGAAAGCCTTCTCCTCAAACCCTGGGACTGCAAAGATGAGGAAGCAGAGAGCCATAGCTCTGGCACAGTTTTGGCCCCCAGAGTCCTGAATAGTTAATTTACACAAAGCAGAACCTTGCTACAGTTGTTCAGGTTTATGCTAAGGTTGGGAGTCTAGGTGACTGGCTTGTGTTTCCAGCATAAAGAAACAGACTTACTTTATGTTGTAAATGACAGAGCTGCCTGAGGAGCTGGAGCATCTAACAGAGACTTCTTCCTCTCCCAGAGCTTTGTTCTTTTATCAGTATGTCTCAAAGCGCTTTACAAAGAAAATTCAGACCAGTGAGCTGTTGATATAATAAAGTACTGTGCAGAAACCCACGAGCTAATGTGTTTGGTTTACTAAAGTCGTTCACCCTGTTTTACAGATGACAGGCTTGGCTGGGAGCTGAGCCAAGAATCAAACTCTCCTCTCCTGAGACATCCCAGAGACTCCTTTTGTGCGTGGACAGGCTGTGACTGTCTGTCACTGCAGCCTCCCAGCCCCTGAAGGGAGCAGAGGAACAGGAGGGGAATCAGCTTGTTCAAAGGGGAGACAATGGCAGGACGAGGGAGATGGAGTGAAGCTGAAGGAAGGAAGGTTTAAATGGGATCTGAGGGGGAAGTTCTTTGCAGAGAGAGTGGTGAGGGGCTGGAAGGGGCTGCCCAGAGAGGGGGTGGGTGCCCCGTCCCTGGGGGTGTTCAAGGCCAGGTTGGCTGGGGCCCTGGGCAACCTTGTGTAGCTCCAGGCCTGGAGGTTGGTGGCCCTGCCTGTGGCAGGGGGTTGGAACTCTCTGATCCTTGGGGTCCCTTCCAACCCAGACCAGGCTGGGATTCTATGATTCTGTGATTAACTTGGCTTCCAGCAGCCCAGTGTGTTGGGCAGCAATCCCTGTCCCTGTGTTACCAAAGGATGTGCTGGCTGGTGTCAGCTTGGGATGCCCGAGCCACGTGAGGCTGGTAGTGGAGGAACCCAAGAGGTCCAGGCTCCCCGTGTCACACAGCGAACTGTTGCCTAGTTTTGGTGAGGGATCTCTGTGGAGTTCCTCCTGTCTTCCTGACTATCAGGCTGCTCTTGATTTGGTCCTCCAGCACTCCCAGTTGTCCTTTTGTGCACACAGTGTCCTGTTTGTTCCCCTTCTTACATTCCTGCTTGCTTTCTGATACGTTACAAAATTGCTGTCTTGGCTTCTCAGAGATTCTTGAAGCTGTGCCAGTGTTTTTAGTAACTCACTGACAGATTTGGGGCAGGAAGCTCCAGGATGTGAATACTACCTAAGTTTTGTTACCTCTTTGTGTCATCCCTTCCCAGGGACTGCTTGCCCTCCTGAACTGAAGTGCTTTGTGTAACTCCTGATTTATGCTGAAACTCCTGGTCAGGATGTGAAAGTCAAGGAGAAGTGGGAGAGGATTTTGAGGACTATTCCAGAAAAAGTATATATATATTCATGGCTGAGCAACTCTGAAAACAAAACAGCCTTCAGAGAAGCTGTTGATAAAACTGCTTGCTTTGGCATGTACACAGTTTCCTGAGGGTTTCCTTTGTCTGTCTCCTGTAGTAAGGACATTGTAGGAAGGACTTCACTCTTATTTTTTCCTTCACTTGTTTTGTCATTGTCATATCCTGCACAAGGTACAGCGTCCTGGAACAGCAGAAGCTGTCAGAACCTGATACCTAACTTCAGTGCAAGACCAAAGCACTTCCAGTCACTGGAGAGACTTTCAGATGAATTTCCACACAGTCCTAATGAGGTGCACATGATGCCTCCTTCCACTTAGGCAGTTACTTGGACTGGGCAGGCAGCTGCTTTTCTATTGGAAGGCATGAATGTAGGCAGAAGGGGTTACATGGCCTCTACAAGGGCTGACCTAGACAACCCAGGACCTCTTTTCCACAACTTACATCCTATCAGTCTCAGAAATCTGGAGAGGTCCCAGCTGATTGGAAACTGGCAAGTGTTGTCCCAGTTTTCAAGAAGGGTAAGAAAGACCCTGGTAATTACAGGCCTGTCAGTCTCACCTCAGGGCCTGGTAAAATGATGGAGAAAATCATACTGGGAGTTACTGGAAAACACCTAAAGGACAAGGCAGTCACTGGTCACAGCCAGCATGGGCTCAGGAGAGGGAGGGCCTGTCTGTCCAGTCTGATTTCCTTTGATGACCCAGCTGGGTGACCAAGGGCAACCAGTCAGTGGTATTTTTGGGGTTCCAGTAAGGCTTTTGATACTGTGTCTCACAGCATCTTGCTGGACAAAATGTCAAAGCCATAGTGGGGTGGGTGGGCAGGTGGTTGAAGGGCTGGGCCCAGAGGGAGACAGGGAATGGGGTTCCATCTGGCTGGTGGCCAGGCACTAGTGGGGTTCCCCAGGGCTCCATTTGAGGCCCAGTTCTTGCCAGTATTTTCATGCAGGACCTGGGCTCAGGACTAGAGGGTGCCTGAAGTCAGTCTGCAGGTGACACTCAGTTGGGAGGAGCTGTTGGCTCCGTTGGGGGTGGAGGAGCCTTGCAGAGAGACCTGGACAGGTCAGGGAGCTGGGCCAGCACCACCAGCATGAGGTTTAACAAGGGCAAGTGCTGGATCCTGCCCCTGGGAAGGGGCAGCCCTGGCTGCACCCCCAGCCTGGGGCTCAGGCGCTGCAGACCAGCCGTGTGAGAGGGGTGTGGGGCTCTTGGGTGACAGCGAGTTCCCGTGAGCCAGCCGTGTGCCCAGGCAGCCAGGAGGCCAACCCCATCCTGGGGCACCCAGCACCGTGTGGCTGGGCCAGGGAGGGATTGTCCTGCTCTGCCCTGCGCTGGGGCGGCCTCACCTCCAGTCCTGGGGGCAGGTTTGGGTGCCACAGGGCAAGAGGGACACAGAACTATCAGAGAGTGTCCAGAGGAGGCAGCGAGGATGGGGAAGGTCTGGAGGGGAAGGCTTATGAGGAGAGGCGGGAGAAGAGGAGGCTGAGGACAGACCTCAGGGGGTCTGTGGCTTCCTGATGAGGGGGAGCAAAGGGGCAGGTGCCAATCTCTCTCCTCTATTTGGGGAACAGCCTGAAGCTGTGCCAGGGGAGGATCAGGTTGGCTGTCAGGAAGAGGTTCTGTCCTGAGAGGGTGGTCGGGCGCTGGCACAGGCTCCCCAGGGAAGGGGTCACAGCCCCGAGCTGGGCTGAGGGAAGGAAGCATCTGCATGATGCCCTCAGTGCCACCTCTGACTGGGCTGGGCCTGTGTGGAGCCAGGAGTTGGACTCGATGGGCCTGATGGGTCCCTTCCAACTCAGGAGATTCTGTGGTTCTGTGAAAGTTACTGTTTGTTTCCTGAAGACTTCTGTTGTATGGCATTAGAGGGTTTTGTTGAAATGGTGTTGTTCACCTAGGGATTCAAAGAACTAGCTGGAGCTACTCAGAACCTGAAGGGGAGAGAAGGATATACTGCATAGCCTTTCAGTGTAGACATGCCCTTCATTTCTGAAGGGTGTCACATTTGATTATCAGTGTCTTAATTTGTAGGGAGATAAATTATTAACAGTGACTTCATCAAATCTCTCAAAAAGCTGTTCTTCAATTTTTTTCCTTGAAGATTGGCTGAACTTTTATCTGTCCCATCTTTATAAATTCTTAATTCCTTGCCCTTTCTCAGCCTCTTAGGTTGTAAAATGAGGCCAGTAGTGATTTAACTGATATCTTTGACGTGCTTTCAGAGTACTAGATGTCTCTGTGGAGAATTCATTCTCCTCTGTTCCCTCTGCTGTGCTGTGTGGCTTTTCCCTGCTGCATTTTCCTGTGGTCTATGAAAAAAACCAACACACCACCAAAAACACCAACAAAACCTTTAACTTGGGAAAGCACTGACATTTTCTGTGAGAATGGCTTCTGGATTTTTTTGGGCCACTCCCTCTAATAACAGCCAAAATAAACATTGACAGAATGCCCTTTAGTCACACACTGCAGCATGTGGCTCTGCTCAGGGCCCTCTCTCAGTCAGGGATAAGCAGAAGCTGGTGGTTCCCTTCCCTTCCTGAGCATTTCTTGATGACTTGTTTCTGCTGGAGAGGCAAGGAGACAAGTTTAGAACATGTCTACTTTCAGTCTCCAGTGAGTGAAACCGGGGGGAGGAGGGATTGTCAGTGCTTTCTTTCCTCTTAGTGCTCTCAGCAGCAGGTGGGTGGTGGGAGAACCTCTCTTTGTGTGCTTGGGCGGGTAGAAACAGATCTGGATGGATGGATGGATGGATGGATGGATGGATGGATGGATACTGGTGGGAAGGGGCAGACTCTTCCCTCCTCCCTTCTTTGCCTTTCATCATTTAGCCTTAAGCTCTGTCTTGGGTTCCTCTATCGTATAGTGAATACTGTCATGGAAGGAGGTCCTGGGGGTGGTTTGTCTGGGTTTTGGGAAGCTCAGTGTTGATTCCTGGCTCTATCATGGTCTGTCCATTACTTGGCCTCTCAAGGAGTGATGCTGGCTTACCTCTTACCTCTTAGGAGAACTGTGAGAGTAATTACAGGGGAGGTGAGGGTGCTAACATTGGATCATCACAGGAGCTGTAAGCATACAGCATGCTAAAACGGTTCCTTTGGCTGTCAGTTTGCTCTTAGCCTCTAAATAGCAGAGGAAGGCTGTGCCCCTCCCAAACCTCCCAGATTACCTGTACGTGGACATGGGAAGTCTTGTGCTGTGGCTCAGGTAAGGGCCACATGCGTGTAGGGCCCCAAACCCACTTGCTGGGGCCCCTCTGAGTCCTCCACTGCAGGGACCTGAGCCACAACAGCAGCAAAAGGCCAGGTTGTGCCTCTGCTCTGGGACCCTGCATGCAGCATGGAGCTTGGGTGAAGGCTTAGCTCACACAGCCAGCGTGAATCCCAGACTCACAGGGGCTGGAAGGGCCCTGGAGAGCTCATGGGGTCCAACCCCCTGCCAAAGCAGCTCCCCAGCTCATTGCACAGGGTGGTGTCCAGATGGGGCTGGAATCTCTCCAGAGATGGAGACTCCACACCCCCCTGGGCAGCCTGTCCCAGGGCTCTGGCACCCTCACTGGGGAAAAGTTCTTCCTCTGCTCTAACTTGCAGCCATTGCCCCTTGTCCTGTCCCCACAGACACTGAGAAGGGGCTGGCCATTTCCCCCTGCAGCCCATCCTTCAGATACTGATCAACATTCATAAGCCTGAGTCTTCTCTCCAGGCTGAACAGCCCCAGCTCCCTCAGCCTTTCCTCACAGGGGAGATGCTCCAGGCCCTTCAGCATCTCCACAGCCTCCTCTGGCCTCTCTCCAGGACATCCCTGGCTTTTTTATCCCAGGGAGCCCAGCACTGGACACAACACTCCAGGTGGGGCCTGACCAGGGCAGAGCAGAGGGGGAGGATCCCCTCCTGTGACCTGCTGGCCACACTCCTCTTGATGCCCCCAGGGTCCCATTGTCTCTCTCAGCCCCCAGGGCACACTGCTGGCTCATGGACACCCTGTCATCTACCAGGACCCTCAGGTCCTTCTCTGCAGAGCTCCTCTCCAGCAGGTCACCCCCAGCCTGTGCTGATCCCAGCAGTGAAGGCAGCCAGCACTCCCAGTCCAGACCTCAAGCACCTTCTCAGCGTGACATTGAGCAGGGTGGGAGTATCTATCACTGAGCTGTTTGCTGCTAGGAGAGAGTTTAGCAGCCGTGGGCTGTGCCAGGGGGTGTGAGGGTGTGGGCTGTGTGGAGGTACGTGCTGTGCAGAAAGCACTTGGCGCGGTGCTCAGCCACGGATCTGCACATTTATCTGTCAGCATCGAGTCTGTTATGGGGGAGGAGGGGGAAGGATGGAGATAGCACAGCATGTGGAAAGAATGCAGGTTGGCCGGGCTTCTCCAGCTCAGGGAGCAGCGATGGATCTGTCAGGCTGATCCCACGGAGGGGAAGAGCTGTTTGTTTTGAACAAGGAAATAGGCTGAAGGACGTGCTGGGAATGTAGAAATATTAAGTGGTGTTCAAACTTCCAGCTGGGAAATGTGCTTGTGTCCTGCTAGCAGAACAGTCCTCTGCACTCTTGAGATACTGCTGTCTCTTGGACGCCTGCACTAAGTGTGTCCCCTGCTTTGGTACCTGTGGAAGGGGAAGGAAGAAGTGCAGGCAGGCTGAGATTGCAGGCAGGGGGAATGTGGAGGCTTCCAGAAACATTGCCTGGCTCCCTGTAACAGCATCTTGCTGTCAGCCCAGCAGGAAAGCTGGGCAGTTGCTGGGATGTGGGCTTTGGCTATGGTTGCACATGCACCACTTCGTGCTGTATAGCAGGTTTCAGTGGAGCTTGGGCTAAACTGGGAAACTGAGGCACAGGGCTGTGGGGTTAGCTAGCTGCCAGCCCACTGTCCTACCTGTACAGGTTTTGATGTCCAGTCCTCTAATACAAACGTGGTTTGTATTTTGTGAAGATGAAGGAACCCTGTGAAGTGCAAGGAGAGATGAAGTGCAGGTTGGATCCTGCAGTGGTTGGGATACCTCTGTGTGCTGTACAGGAATTAGGATTATAAGAAAAACCACTGGTTGCTAAGATGCTGGGGCTGTGCCGATCTCCCTCTAGAAATCCTAAAAGGGGAGAACTGGATCCAGGAGTGCTATCCACCAGAAACAGCCAGAGGCTTTTGGGGGCAGCATGTTTGACATAACAAGACCAAACCTCTTTGCCATCTGAATCCGTGTAGGGTGAGGCAGGAACTGTGCTGGCTGGAGATGAGATGGCAGTTCCAGCTGTGAAAACTGCCTCTCTGCTTTTTCCCTTTTGGAAAATGACCTGCCCAGCTCTGCTGACAGCTCAGATGTCCAGGAGTGATTAACCAGCACAGGTATTGCTGAGCTGGGAAGCGGGACTGGCTGTTACTGAAGGAACAGGGTGAGAAAAGCAGAAAACTGGGGGAAACGACTTCATCAGCAAGTGCTGCAAGGGTGGCTGTAGGGTACGATCCTCTCTGCCTCTGGTACTGAGTGACTGGGTTGTGTGGCTTTTAAGTTGGTCATTTGTTTAGAGGGCAGGGGAAGGGAGAGTTGGGGACCTTTCCAAACAGCACGTGGCAGGGAGTCACAGAACAGGGGTTACACAGGCTCCGGGTCTCCACTTAACCCATCGCTGCTGACCTGCTGCATAGCTGGAAGCAGAACACCTGCTTTGTGCCCGTCTCCTGTGCAACAGAGGTACTTGCCAACCTTGCACAAGCCTTTTGGGGTGTATTTGGTGTTGTGAAGCTCTCCTGAGGATGCTGCAGACGACTCAAATACTGCTTTTCTTTTTATGGCATGTTTGCCATGTGTTGCAGTTTGCCATCTGGTAGCTAATAGCTTCAGTTTGGAGTTGAAGACAGTATTTCTTACATTCCCCAAATGAAATGCAGGAGGTCTGTAAAAGGATTGCCTTGTGCAGCTGGGGTGGCAGAGCTAATTTCATCCTTCCAATAGCTGAGCAGAGCAATGCAGTCTGCAGCCTGAGACATGCAGGTGATGGTCGGTACTTTATGTAGCAAGAATTTATGACAGATACTTAGGGAAGCTGCTTCAGGGCTTTGGACCTGGGATTTCATTCCTTGGGAGTGGTTCCCCAAGGCTCTCCAGCAGCCCCAGCCCCAAATCAGCTGCTTTTAGGCAGCCAGAGCACAGTGTCTTTATCTTGATGCCGCATGCATCAAATCCCATCAAAGGCAGTGCCCCGCTGTGTGCCCTCCCTGCGAGGGGGAGGGAAGCACTGCCTGACAGAAGGCACATCTGGGGAAGTCCTCTGGGACACCAGTGGCAAGGTCAGGATAATAAGGGGCACTTGGCTGAGCAGGAATTGGACTTAAGCCTTCAAGGTGGCTCAGCTGTCTCAACCATGCCACATACAGAGGTGCTGGTGGCTTTGTGCCCTGTGGAGTGCGTTTCTTTTACACCCTCAGTGGCACAAGGGAAAGGGAAGGGACTCACTGAGGGATAGTAAGACCTTTGAGGGAACAGCATCCACCCTCAGCAAGTACCTGATGATCCAGAGCTGGGAGGAGTGGCTGCCAGGCAGGACACTGCGCTGCATCCAGAGAGACCTGGCCAGGCTGCAGAGCTGGGCAGGGAGAGACCAGATGAGGTTCAACAAAAGCAAGTGGAGAGTCTGGCACCTGGGGAGGAATAACTGCTGGGATCAGCACAGGCTGGGGGTGACCTGCTGGAGAGGAGCTCTGCAGAGAAGGACCTGGGGGTCCTGGTAGATGACAGGGTGGCCATGAGCCAGCAGTGTGCCCTGGGGCTGAGAGAGACAATGGGATCCTGGGGGCATCAAGAGGAGTGTGGCCAGCAGGTCACAGGAGGGGATCCTCCCCCTCTGCTCTGCCCTGGTCAGGCCCCACCTGGAGTGTTGTGTCCAGTGCTGGGCTCCCTGGGATAAAAAAGCCAGGGATGTCCTGGAGAGAGGCCAGAGGAGGCTGTGGAGATGCTGAAGGGCCTGGAGCATCTCCCCTGTGAGGAAAGGCTGAGTGAGCTGGGGCTGTTCAGCCTGGAGAGAAGAAGACTCAGGGGGGACCTGATGAATGTTGATCAGTATCTGAAGGATGGGCTGCAGGGGGAAATGGCCAGCCCCTTCTCAGTGTCTGTGGGGACAGGACAAGGGGCAATGGCTGCAAGTTAGAGCAGAGGAAGAACTTTTCCCCAGTGAGGGTGCCAGAGCCCTGGGACAGGCTGCCCAGGGGGGTGTGGAGTCTCCATCTCTGGAGAGATTCCAGCCCCGTCTGGACGCCGCCCTGTGCAATATGAGCTGGGGAGCTGCTTTGGCAGGGGGTTGGACCCCATGAGCTCTCCAGGGCCCTTCCAACCCCTGTGATTCTTCATCTGAATCCAGCTTCCTAAAAGCCACTCCGTTCTGCTGGACTAGAGAAGGTGGTGCACTCCATAAGAATGGATTATGTGCTGCTGCTTTGCTGCTCCTTTGGCTTCTCCACCCACCCCTGCCCTCCTCTTCCTTGTTCCCTCCTTGTCTTTGAGAGGTGTTTAAGAGGGATCCATTTCTGTAGGGGGCCATTTCTTTGTAGAGCATCTGAATTGCACCCGATTGCTTCTGGCTGTTAATGCTGGTGGAACTGTGCTTGTGCTTCCAGAGCCATTCCAAACAGTTTTTAATACAGGTGCTTGGCCTTTCAGCACTGGTGCTGGTAGACCAGCCATCCGTTCCATCTCCAGCTGGGCAAGCCACCCTTTTCACCTGCGTGAACTGGGCTGGGCATCCCAAACTAGATGCAGGTCCCAGTTTCCCAAGCACCTGAAAACTCTTTGCAGACTTTGAAGATCAGTCCCTGGGGTGGTGTTCAGAGCTGGAGGACTTTTCTGCTGGCTTCAGTGGGATTTGTTTCAAACCCTTCAAGGCATCAGGGCAATTCTGAGGAAGCAGGAACGGGAGCAAGGGCAGAGTCAAACCTGCACAGTTGAAATTCAGTCATTGCAGTGGAGAGTGTAGTTTCTTTGTAACACCTTCTTAGTTCCAAAATGTTTGTATTAAAAAAGATGAAATGACAGTTGACTTTGCTGTGGCTCCTTCTCATGGAGCTGCCCTGAAGCCTTGTCCTGGGAGTTGATGATCTGGATGGCTCTCCCCTCCCTGTGGACTTGTACACAGCTTGGCAAAACAGGGCGCTCGGATTCCGAGTCCCTCTGAAAGCAGCTGTAGTCACAGCTCATGGCTGAGCCTGGCAACATCTTATTCCTCAAACTGCAAAGAACATCTGTATGCAAATCTGGCTCGTTAGTTTTCATAATTGATATTAATAATAATAATTGTGGTAAGCTTAATAAATGATGTGTGCATGGCCCATGAGGTGTTGTGTCCTACATGTGAAGATGATTTGGGTTTATTTTAGTTTAATTTTTAATCACACCCCCCCTTTTGTTTCCTGTTTTGCCTGAGAAACCTTAGAGCTGCTGACTTGTATGACCTTGTAGGTTAATGACAGCTCTGGAATAGGGTTGCAGCCTGGCTGACTATATCAGGAGAGAGCAATTAGCAAGTTATTGATAGTCAGATGAAGCTGCAGCAGGAACTGCAGCCAGCAGAACATGGTGGCTTTCTAGTACAGGGCTTGAGTTGGACATTCCTGGGCAGGAAATAATTGTATCTTTATTATTTAAAGAAAGGTGTTCTCAGGGTGGGGAGCTAGTAGGGGTAAGTCATTTGACTTGAAGGAAGCTCTTCCTGCAGGTACCTTACCTGCTCTCCCCAGAAGTGCTCCTTGGACTCTTGCTGGCCATCAGGATCTTTTGTTGGGGGTGTCTTTACTGAAAGAGGTTGGTTTGGGGAGTACATTTCTGACTCCTCTCAGTGCTGGTGAGGACTGTTACTTTATTTGCCAGCTTGATGCAGATAGAGATGGAGAGTAGTTGGCCCAGAGTCTTTCAAATGACTTCCACTCTGCATGGAGCAGAAGCAGCAATGGGAGAGACTGCATCTCCTGGAGAGCTGCAGCTTTCCACTGCTGGGTATGGGTGTTGCTGAGCATGCTGAGCCTGGGGTGGGCTTCATCCCTGTGCCAGGCTGGTGTGTTGGAGCTCCAAGCCAGGGTGGGCTTGGCCACATGCGCAGCCTCCTCGAGGGAAACACTTTGTGATGGGCCAGGCCACTGCCTGCAGCGAGCTGATCCCTGTGAATCCCATCATCTTAGGGTCCCAGAGGGACCTTGACAGGCTGGAAAGCTGGGCCTGGGTGAACCCAATGAGGCTCAACACTGCCAAGTGTGAGGTGTTGCACTTGGGCTGGAGGAATCCCAGACATCTTTCCAGGCTGGGAGAAGAGCTCCTGGAGACCAGCCCTGCTGAGAAGGACCTGGGTGTCATGGGGGATGAGAAACTTCCCCTGAGCCAGCAGTGTGCTCTGGCAGCTCGGAAGGGCGATGGGATCCTGGGCTCCATCAGCAGAGGGGTGGCAGCAGGGACAGGGAGGGGATTGTCCCTCTCTGCTCTGCCCTCCTGAGGCCCCAGCTGGAGTCCTGTGGCCACAGCTGGGGCCCCAGTACAAGAAAGATGGGGAACTGGTGGAGAGGAGCCACAGAGATAATGAGAGGGCTGGAGCAGCTCCCCTACGAAGAGAGGCTGAGGGAGCTGGGCTGGTTCAGCCTGGAGAAGAGAAGGCTGCGGGGGGACCTCATTGCAGCCTTCCAGCCCCTGAAGGGAGCAGAGGAACAGGAGGGGAATCAGCTTGTTCAAAGGGGAGACAATGGCAGGACGAGGGAGATGGAGTGAAGCTGAAGGAAGGAAGGTTTAAATGGGATCTGAGGGGGAAGTTCTTTGCAGAGAGAGTGGTGAGGGGCTGGAAGGGGCTGCCCAGAGAGGGGGTGGGTGCCCCGTCCCTGGGGGTGTTCAAGGCCAGGTTGGCTGGGGCCCTGGGCAACCCTGTGTAGCTCCAGGCCTGGAGGTTGGTGGCCCTGCCTGTGGCAGGGGGGTTGGAGCTCTGTGATCCTTGGGGTCCCTTCCAACCCAGACCAGGCTGGGATTCTATGATTCTCCTCCATGCAAGCTGTGGCTTGCTCTGCTGTGTGCACCGACACAGGCAGGACAGCAGGAAGAACGCTGCTGTGTGAGCAGCAGAGGGTCAGTCCCCACGGGCTTTGATCCAGCTGCCTTTTTTACGGCTATTTTCTGCCCTTCTCCACTTGTAAATAACTCTGGCTTTTATTTGACCTCTCGTTGGAGTGATTTTCCTCTCAGCCAGACCTTTCAGTGTCTCAGCAACCCTGCAGCACATGAAGGGAACACGAAGAGATGAGATTTTTCTCTCCGTCGTTTCAGCCAATTTCAGCCTGACTGACAAGCCCTGTTTTGGTGCTGGCAACTGGGATTTCCTGGGTGGAAGTGTTAATGGATTTTTGCATTAGTTCTTTGGGTGTAAATCCCAGCTTCTGCAGCCCAGAGGCTGTTGTCCCTCAGGTGAGTGGTGTCTGGCAGCCTCCTGGCCTTTCCAGGGTGAGGGGGTATATTGCTTTTCCTCTTTTTATTTTTCCAGGCAGCAGCAACATGTCTCTGGTTGTGCCTTTAGCTTAGAAGGCAGGAGGTTTGTGCCTTTGTGATATGCTTGCTTTTGTTTTCTTTGGTTGGTTTTTAATTAACTCAGGCATCAGCAGCCTCCAGCGTGTACCACCCGCAGCGTTTGCAGACTGTGGTGGGTTTTGTGGTCCAGAGTGACTCTGGTGGCAGGTTGATCCCCTCAGTCATTACTCACTTTGTGCTTCCTCTTGAGAAGGGTGATTTCTTTCTCCATTTAATGCTTCTCCATCTCCCCCCTGTTCATTTGCAGAGTCTGAAAATGGTTGGCAAGTGTATCCTGAAGGCTGAGAAGGAGAAAGTTGCCAAGTGCTTCGAGCTGTTGAACTTCCTCCTCAAAACTGTGACAGAGCAGGTGAGTGTGGGAGCTGCTGGCTGGCAGGTGGCTGTTCTGAATACCTCCAAGGCCTCTGTTAAATGTCACACTTAGATTTACACCTCCTGACTGCTCCATTGCCACATTCCACCTCATTTCCTACCTGGATCTGAGGACAGGAAAGCCCTTGTGTCTGAAGGAGTGATCTGTAGCTCTAGTGAGCTGATCCCCAAGCTCTGTTGAAGGATTTGTGCAAACACATGAGGCACCTTCTTTCTTGTCAGCAGCAATTCAGCCTGGGATACAGCGAGGGGCAGCTGCATCTTGTCCCAGATGGTCGCTCTGGCCTCTCCACTGAACTCCAGAGATTGTAGCTTCCAGAAACTGGCACTTACTCAGAAGCTTTGTGAGAGGGAGTGAAGCTTTATTCTGGGGCTTTGTTTTCCTTGATGAAAAACAAGTTTTTTTGAACACAAGATTTTTCTGTAGGTGACAAAATACCTCTCCAACATGGTCTTATTTACTAGAGCTGAGTACCACCAGCAGCAGCATTGCTGAGGCCCAGTTTCCTACTGATAAGCACTAGGCTCACACCACAGCCTGTTTCTTTGTGAAGATCTAATGGGAAAGTGGGTGGGGAGAGATTATTTCCAAGGCTTTTTGTAGGAACTGAATAGCCTTTGAGACGCCCCTTTCTGCCTGGGGTTACTGAAATGATCTCGTGGGGTTTGGAAGCTGTGGAGGTAGCAGGATTGCATCCTCTAGAAACCAGACTGAAAATGCTGCTGCTTTTCTTTTAGATAGGTAGGTGGTCATGGGCCTCTTCCTCCTGCTCCCAGCCATGGACTGAAAAGGACAGAGGACCAAAGGACCTTTTGGTGCCTCTTAGGCCAGTACAGTTCCAGCTGTCAGACTTGTGCCACTCACGCTAGAGACCCACTTTGCCAGCAAACCCTGTGACTGGGCAGTTTTTGCCCCCTGAAATGAAGTGGTGTTGCAGATGGGCTCAGGGCAGGGGCTTTGAGGAGCCGGGCAGGATGGATTATTCCTCCTGCAGGCTTATCGTGAGGATGGGCTGTGCCCTGCTGCTCAGAGTGCCCCTGCTGCCCTCGCTCTGCAGACTGTCTGTTGGTACTTGTCTCTTGCAGAAGCTGCCCGTGAAGCTGACAGAGTTGGATGAAGTGCTGGTGGGTCTGAACCAGCCAGAAGGCGTTGGGAAGTCGGCACGCCTCGACTCTCTCTACTGGAACATCATGCGCTGGCTGAGCTACACGTACGTACGCTGGGGGCTCTGCCTGCCTGGCTTGCCAGGGCACTGCCTGCCTGCCCTGCTTGTTGCCACTCCTGTGGGGAAGCAGGAAGAGAAAGGAAGTCAAGGCACTGACCTCAGGCTGGGGTCTTGAGTTAAATGGAGCTCCTGGGTTGGTGAGGCTGAAACACTTACTGTTCTACTTGTTTGGAACAGTGCTGGGCTGGTTGTCCCAGGTGCTTCCATGGTTGGTGGGAGAGGGTTGTAATGCATCTTGCATTAGCTACTGGAATCAGTCCAGGCTGGGGGTGACCTGCTGGAGAGGAGCTCTGCAGAGAAGGACCTGGGGGTCCTGGGAGATGACAGGGTGGCCATGAGCCAGCAGTGTGCCCTGGGGGCTGAGAGAGACAATGGGATCCTGGGGGCATCAAGAGGAGTGTGGCCAGCAGGTCACAGGAGGGGATCCTCCCCCTCTGCTCTGCCCTGGTCAGGCCCCACCTGGAGTGTTGTGTCCAGTGCTGGGCTCCCTGGGATAAAAAAGCCAGGGACCTCCTGGAGAGAGGCCAGAGGAGGCTGTGGAGATGCTGAAGGGCCTGGAGCATCTCCCCTGTGAGGAAAGGCTGAGTGAGCTGGGGCTGTTCAGCCTGGAGAGAAGAAGACTCAGGGGGACCTGATGAATGTTGATCAGTATCTGAAGGATGGGCTGCAGGGGGAAATGGCCAGCCCCTTCTCAGTGTCTGTGGGGACAGGACAAGGGGCAATGGCTGCAAGTTAGAGCAGAGGAAGAACTTTTCCCCAGTGAGGGTGCCAGAGCCCTGGGACAGGCTGCCCAGGGGGGTGTGGAGTCTCCATCTCTGGAGAGATTCCAGCCCCGTCTGGACGCCGCCCTGTGCAATATGAGCTGGGGAGCTGCTTTGGCAGGGGGTTGGACCCCATGAGCTCTCCAGGGCCCTTCCAACCCCTGTGAGTCTGTGATCTCTGATCTGTCTTGCCAGTAGAGGTGAGAGCCCATTGCCCAAGAGTAGGGTGTCTGCTCTCAGCGGCCCCGAGTGCTGGCCTGGTGTGACAGTCATCACCTACGGAGCTGAGCAGCTTCTCAGGCAGGATGAGTGAAGCTGCTGCCTCATCCCTCTGCATTGATTCTGCAGACGTGAGGCTGGTAGGAATGGGTGGCTGTCCTGGGAAGTAACTGCATGCCAGACAGTACACACCAGGACCTTGAGTCCTCTCCAGTGATTTTCAAGCCAGTTTCTGGCTCCCCAGCCTGACACCTGGAGCAGTTTTCTTGCAGCTCTGGAGGCTTGGGAACATTCAGCATTTATGTGCTAGTGCTCCTGTGTTAAATGGCACCTGGATTTTTCTTCTCCAGGGCAAAAACAAAAGAGAAAGTAGGATCTTTTCTCCTTTCTATCAATAGCTTGCAATCAGAACTTCTGTTTCCCCTTCCTGGTGGCAGTATTTAGTCAGACACGGAGCGTTAGGGGATGCTGGGTGCCCTGCTCGTGGCTGGGAGCTGCCATCCCAGTGTGTGGGTGTCCTGGTCCTGTGGTATCTCAGCCCAGCAAGAAGCTCTGAGGGAAGTGCTTGCATGTGGCTAACTGTTGGAGGGCTCATGGGCAGGGAAGACTCATACCGGGCAGCTGAAGCTGCTGTTGTGGCCCCTTTGATACCTGGAAAAGGCGAGGCTTGCAGGGCACAGTGGTCTCACCCAGTGCTATGACGCAGTCCCAGGCCCTCCCCAGTCCCACACAGGATGGTTGGCATCATACTGCCAGGGCTGGTAGCAGGATGTGAGAGGGATTGCCAGCACTGAGCTCCTGCCTGCTCTCTGAGGAGGCAGTTGGGAGCCAGCGTCACTGTTGGTGCTGTCCTGCTGTGACACCCAGCGATGGTTGTGTGGGTGAGCTGGAGAAAGCCTGTGGCAGGGGTGGTTTGTGTGCAGGGCCCTGCTGACCTGCTGAGGTGAGGTGAGGCTGTCAGGACAGTGTTTTTCCACCCTGCAGAGATGTGGCTAGGAAAACTCTCCAAAAAGCTTCATGTTGAAAAGCAGGTGATGGAGTTAGAGCCTGGTTCTATGTCAGGGGGTGATGCAGTGGGAGCCTGGTTCTGTGTCAGGGCTCCTCTCTGGGGCCTGAGCTGGCACAGAGCTTCCCAGGCTGGGTGGAGGCAAAGCTGCCCATGGACTGTGGGACAGTGGCAGCAGCGGTGCCTGTCTGGCATGCACACAGTGCCATGGGGGGACTGGAATGGTGTGTTGTGGGTTCTTGCTGGAAGATCACAGACTCACAGGGGTTGGAAGGGCCCTGGAGAGCTCATGGGGTCCAACCCCCTGCCAAAGCAGCTCCCCAGCTCATATTGCACAGGGCGGCGTCCAGACGGGGCTGGAATCTCTCCAGAGATGGAGACTCCACACCCCCCTGGGCAGCCTGTCCCAGGGCTCTGGCACCCTCACTGGGGAAAAGTTCTTCCTCTGCTCTAACTTGCAGCCATTGCCCCTTGTCCTGTCCCCACAGACACTGAGAAGGGGCTGGCCATTTCCCCCTGCAGCCCATCCTTCAGATACTGATCAACATTCATCAGGTCCCCCCTGAGTCTTCTTCTCTCTAGGCTGAACAGCCCCAGCTCACTCAGCCTTTCCTCACAGGGGAGATGCTCCAGGCCCTTCAGCATCTCCACAGCCTCCTCTGGCCTCTTTCCAGGAGATCCCTGGCTTTTTTATCCCAGGGAGCCCAGCGCTGGACACAACACTCCAGGTGGGGCCTGACCAGGGCAGAGCAGAGGGGGAGGATCCCCTCCTGTGACCTGCTGGCCACACTCCTCTTGATGCCCCCAGGATCCCATTGTCTCTCTCAGCCCCCAGGGCACACTGCTGGCTCATGGCCACCCTGTCATCTCCCAGGACCCCCAGGTCCTTCTCTGCAGAGCTCCTCTCCAGCAGGTCACCCCCAGCCTGTGCTGATTCCAGCAGTTATTCCTCCCCAGGTGCCAGACTCTCCACTTGCTTTTGTTGAACCTCATCTGGTCTCTCCCTGCCCAGCTCTGCAGCCTGGCCAGGTCTCTTGGTGCAGTGAGGGCCTTGCTGGGGCTGTCCTGTGGGCAGACAGACAGTGTGTGGGTGGCCTTGCACGGGGACACAGCGGGTCTGCTGGGGAAGGCGTTCAGCTGCCTGTGAAATGAGGATCCTTCCTCAAGTCTCCAGATGTCTTCTTGAGCCCTGGTGCAGCTCCCGTTGGTTTCTGAAGCCGCTGCTGGGTGCAGTGCTCATCCTTGCTGCCTGCCCCTGCTTCCGGCACCTTCTCGTGCCTCTGCCTGTTTGTGGACTGCCAGAGCACGGATCATGCTGCTCCCTCAATGTGAACTGAAGTTGATCTTGAATTTTGGTGTTCCATCTGCAGGAAGCCCAAGAAAGAGAAGACAGTGGAGCAGCCTGTGCAGGAAGCAGTGCCACTGAAGAGGAAGAAGAAAGGCTTCTTGCCAGAGACCAAGAAACGCAAGAATCGCAAGAAAGGCGTCCAGGAGAATGGGGTGGCTCCAGCAGCTAGTGAAGATGGAGAGCCAGCAGAGGAGCAGCCCCTGGGGACAGAAGCCCCTGAGCAGAAGAAAGACCTTGTGCCCAGCAGTGGCAAACACAAGAAACCAAAGCGAAGGGCTGGGGAGAAGAGAGTGGCAGTGGCAGGGAGCAGGGAGGAGGCTGTGAACGGAGGAGATGCTGTGCCTGACAAGAAGAAGAAGAACAGAAAAAGGAAAGGTGATGCAGGCAGCGAAGCTGAGCAGGTTCCAGCTGCAAAGAAAGCCAAGGGGTTTGTCAGCCACGAGACCCAGCAGGAGCAGGGTAAAGCGAAGAAGAAAAGGAAAGAGAAAAAAACCCCAGCACCACAGGAGTAAACTCCATGGACTCACCCAGGCCTGGCATGGCTATCAGGGCTCAGAGGACTGTTTCAGTATATTTTATAGCTATAGTTTTTATGTCCTCCATGACTTTAAATAAACCTTCCATGATGCTGAGCTCTAAAGCTGCGGGTCTGACTTGTGTGGAGGATTCAGCACAGGAGCTTTAGGAGGTCACATACCCTCCAGGCTCTTCCCTGGCAGGTCCAAACAGCCTGTGCTTGGGAGCAGAAACTCTTGTCTGCACCATTTCCCAAGGCAGAGGTGAGGCAGATGCTTGTTTGGCTTTCTTGGTGAGTTGGGGTAGGTGTGCTGGCACCACTGAGCGGTGTGGTTGGCTCAGCAGCGCCGAAGGGCACAGGGCTGTCCTGCCCGGCCCCGCCGTGCGATGCCCGTCACCAGCAGGCCTGCAGCAGCCTGGGAAGGTGACTGCTTGGAATTGCATCTGCTTATTGAGCCCCAGGCTCCTGACTGCAGAGTGATTGTGCTGTGGGAGCTGAGCGGCGCCAGGGCCGTTCTCTGCCAGGCTCTTGAGTTTGGGTGATGCCACTTCACTCCCCCGTGGGAGCGTGGGCCTGTTCCTGAGCCTGGCAGGTGATGTGGAGCAGGTACTGTGGCCTCACAACAGGGGCTTCTGCCCCGCTGAAGCTTTTGGGGCAAAAGCTTGTCTACGAGTGTCTCCTCCCCTCAGCCAGGGTGGTTTCTGCCCCATGCTCAGCTCTCTGTCACTTGCAGGCTCAGAGATGCAGTTGCAGCCAAGCTGGGGGAGAGCAGAAGGTCCCACTGACAGCAGAAGTGTTACAGAAGGGCCTCCTGCAGCGCTCCTGTGGCACGTGGCAGGGCAGTGATTTCCCTATTGACTCTTTGAGCTCTGCTGCTGCCAGTGGGTGAGTGGTTTAACCAGCAGGCTTTGGTGTAACACCTCTTTGGAGTGAGCTGGGCTCTGAGAGCTGCCTCCAGGGATCTCCTGCTGCAGAGAGTGCATCTGCCTGCACCCCGCACCCTGCCCGGCCTCTGCTGCTGGGTCAGCCCTCGCCCAGGACGCTGAGCCGCAGCCAGGCAGGCTGGCTGGGCCGGGCTGGGGGCTCTGCTGGGGACGGTGAGGTTGGTGGTGAGGATGGTTTGTGACTGTCCTTCTGGGAAGCGAGCAGGGAAGGACAGAGGGCAGGGCTGAAGCTGTTCCAGCCGCTGTTTGGGACAGGGACAGCAACGCTCTGGTGCCGAGCTGGACAGGACATGAGGCTTCATGTCCTGTCTGTCGCTGGACCTTGAGGGCTTTGGGGGATAGAGCCTGTGTTGATTTTAAGGAAGCCTGTCCTTTTTGGCTGTCCTGGGCCCAGAAGCTCTTCAAGAGCCCAAGGATCCTTCTGAAGGTACAACAGCCACAGGCATGGCTCGAGGGAGCACGACTCTGAGCGTGTGGGGCTGCAGACCAGCCTTGGTCCCAGGCTGGTGGAGACCTGGGGGGAGAGCAGGGCTGTGAGCTGCCTTTCCCTGCCCTGTCCTGTCTCCTGCGAGGGCTGTGGACTCTTCTGACTCATCGTGAGGGATGGTCCTGGCTGCACTGAGGCTCTCCCCACTGCCAGTGGCTGGCAGAAGAGGCAGCGCTGAAGGGCTGGGGAGGGCACGCAGCCAGCAGGTGACGCTGGGCAGTAGAAGGGGCTTCCCCACAAAGGGGGGTAAAAACTCCCTGTCACAAGGTGAGTCTGTGCTGCAGCAGCCCTGCTCTGCTCTCTGGCCTTGATGCAAGATCAGTCTGTGGCCATCACACCTTTGCCCTCAGCAGCAGGAGCCCTGCAGGGCTCGAGGCCAGTGTTGGCTCAGCTGCTCACAAATGAGATGGATGAGGTGCTGCCCTGCTGCAGAGGGGTCTGGGGTGATGCAGGGGGAGCTTTGGTGCTGGATGTGGGGCTGGGGGCAGTGAGGGCCATGGGTGCTGATGGCCAAGACGTGGGGCAGCATTAATGCTGAGCAGCAAACAGCAGCTGGGATTGACGTGGCAGTGGCCCCTCCTCATCCAGAGGAAAGCAGCTCCAACAGCACAGGACAACACACCCAGAGATTTTTCTGAGTTGCTCATGCTGCCAAGACATGAGGCCCAAGCTTCTCTCCAGCTTTCCAGACTGAAGTAAATACGGCCTAGGACAGGCTTAAAACATACCTGGGAGACCCTGAAAGCAACAGGGAAGACATGTGCCTGGCTTGCTGCCTGCAGAGGCTTCCCTGCAGGTCTGGCATCCAGACTTTTTCAGGCTCAGGCAACCCTGCCCTTCCTCAGGGGGAGCAGGGCTCCATGCAGCGCTTCCCTGCTTTTCTTGGGGGAATTCATTCTGTAAAATCAGGAGCCCTGGAGTGACAGGAACTGGCTCAAGCCTGGGTTGTGGTGCTGGGCTTTGTGCTCTGAGATGAGGAAAGCCAGCCAGTTCCCCATTCCGGGCAGGTGCTGGGTGCCTGGAGGCTCCTGGTGCTGGGTTGGCTGGGGCAGTGACTGACAAAGGCCTGGGAATGCTGTGTGGGGTGTCCCCAGCTCAGCAGCCACGGGGACTGCTGTGCCCCCCCAGCACCCATGGTCACACTGCATGTGACATAGGCCAATCACAGCATCACAGGATCACAAGGTTGGAAAAGACCTTTAAGATCATCAAGTCCAACCATTCCCATCCTGAGCTAAACCAGATCCCTAAGTACCTCATCTCCCCTTTTTTAAACACACCCAGGGAAGGTGACTCAGCCCCTCCCTGGGCAGCCTGGTCCAGGCCCCAACAACTCTCTCAGGGAAGAACTTTTCCCTCCCATCTGCTCTGACCCTGCCCTGGGGCAGCTTGAGCCCATTGCCCCTTGTCCCATCTCCTGTCCCCTGGCTGAAGAGACCATCGCCCACCTCTCTGCACCCTCCCTTCAGGTAGTTGTAGGTGGGGAGAAGGTCTCTCCTCAGCCTCCTCTTCTCCAGGCTCAACACCCCCAGCTCCCTCAGCTGCTCCTCAGAGGATTTGCCCTCCAGCCCCTTCCCCAGCCTGGTTGCCCTTCTCTGGACTCGCTCCAGGACCTCAATGTCCTTCTGATGGTGAGGAGCCCAGAACTGGACCCAGCACTCGAGGTGCAGCCTCACCAGTGAGGGAGATAAGCATCGTGTCCTTTTGAGCTTATTTCAAGATGCTGAAGCTTTAAAGTTTTATTTTTGAAGTCAGCTATCTAGGTTGTACAGGTTTTTGCTGGTGCAGTGGGAGCTGGTTGCAGCATTGCTTGGGAGTGGAGTGGGGGGGTAGCTAGGCAGTCAGGACCCCTTCCTGCAATGTGTCCACAGCCAGAGCAGGACGCTGGCACGGCAGCGGCTTGGCCAAGCACAGGCTCCGAGAGGTGACGCGCAGCACTAGTGGCCCTGTGTGTCAGAGAGGGTCAGGATGGTCGTCCTGTGCAAGCTCAGGCAGTGAGGCTGTTGTCTGTCTGACCAGAGGTGCCACCTTGGCAGG
This sequence comes from Porphyrio hochstetteri, assembly GCA_020800305.1. Lineage (NCBI taxonomy): Eukaryota > Metazoa > Chordata > Aves > Gruiformes > Rallidae > Porphyrio > Porphyrio hochstetteri. The sequence goes on from CM036925.1 coordinate 12,315,599, forward strand.
GGCCTCCAAGGAAGATTCCAAAAAGGGAAGGTCTGGGGGAGTGAGGTGAGTGTGAGAGAGAGAGTGTGTGTGTGTGTGCACCCACCTGTGCACATCCGTGATCAAAACTCCTGTGAACAGGACAGTCGTGGGCAGCAGGGGTGGCAGCAGGGACAGGGAGGGGATTGTCCCTCTCTGCTCTGCCCTCCTGAGGCCCCAGCTGGAGTCCTGTGGCCACAGCTGGGGCCCCAGTACAAGAAAGATGGGGAACTGGTGGAGAGGGGTCAGAGGAGCCACAGAGATGATGAGAGGGCTGGAGCAGCTCCCCTACGAAGAGAGGCTGAGGGAGCTGGGCTGGGTCAGCCTGGAGAAGAGAAGGCTGCGGGGGGACCTCATTGCAGCCTTCCAGCCCCTGAAGGGAGCAGAGGAACAGGAGGGGAATCAGCTTGTTCAAAGGGGAGACAATGGCAGGACAAGGGGGATGGAGTGAGAAGCTGAAGGAAGGAAGGTTTAAATTGGCTCTGAGGGGGAAGTTCTTTGCAGAGAGAGTGGTGAGGGGCTGGAACAGGCTGCCCAGAGAGGGGGTGGGTGCCCCGTCCCTGGGGGTGTTCAAGGCCAGGTTGGATGGGGCCCTGGGCAACCTTGTGTAGCTCCAGGCCTGGAGGTTGGTGGCCCTGCCTGTGGCAGGGGGGGTTGGAACTCTGTGATCCTTGGGGTCCCTTCCAGCCCAGACCAGGCTGGGATTCTGTGATTCTATGGTTGTGGTCCTGGTTGATGGAAGCTAAAGCTGCTGAGCCTCAAGGCTTAGCTGCTGGAACATAAGAATTTATAAAATTAGGCTTAATCAAGTCATTTACACAGTAGGATTATGCAGAAGATCCTGAGCTGCACTGTCAAAAGGTGATCAGGGTTGTAGTTTAAGCAACAAATCCCTTGGCACAGGGATGTCCTGGCCCAGGGGCTCACACTGTGCTGCAGAACAACACTGGGGGTGGGGAGCAGGAGAGGTCTCTTCCATGACAGGTAAGGGGAGATGCAAAGGTCTGTGGGCCAAGGTAGAAGAGGTCCTCACAGCGCTCCTGAGGCAGCAGGCCCAGCCAGCCCCCAAGTGAGATGTGACTGTCCTGTGCCGCTGGTGGAGCAGGATCCTGCCTCTGCCCACCACCGACTCCTTCCTGGGCTGGACCCAGGCAGCCAAATCGGAGAGAAAAGGTGACCCTCACTCACCACCCTCTCCTCCTTCTGCCCTTCCCTGCCCCTGGTGTCACTTTTTCAGGAGCTCCAGGAGCTGGTGTCTGGGCTGGGTCATTGCCACCCGCAGCAAAGCCTTGCTGGCTGGTGGAGCTCGGGTAGCCTCCCTGTCCCATGGACTGACTGGCCTTCCAGCCAGCAACCCCAGCAGCGTGCAACCAGAGCAATAGGTGACACTGGAAAGGGAGCCCAGAGGCTGTTTTAAATACTTTTATTTCTTAATTTACATAAAGGTATATATTTGGCTTATTTATCTTTTTTTTTTTATACTCTGAGATTCACAATCAGTTGCTCTTAAAAAATAAAATAGTCATTTGCTTCTGAAAGAAATCAGAACACTATTTTATACTCCTTCCTTGTATAACAAGAAAATAGACTATATGCTCCTGTACATCACGTAGTAAAGTGATTGTAAGTGCTGGTTCACCAAACAACAAAGCAAATGGAAACGATTAGGACGGAGGGTGCAGAGAGGAACACTGACTTCTGTGGACAGCTGTTCATGGCTTTGTCCCCCTGAGGCTCTGCTCACTGGCCTAGAGGACATGCTCCTGGGTTCACCCCGTTTCTAGTCAGGGACCAATGGCAGCAGAGCAGTGTGGTAACCTGGCTTGGCAGCTTGCTGCTTTTCGGGTCCTTTTCTTGCCTCTCTACTCACTTCTTGTTCCCTCTGTTCCTCTTGCACAAGCTGCTGAGCTGTTTCTGTAGTGGGTGCATGGGTGCAAAGGGCTCCTGTTCCTATACTCCAGCTGTCAGACAGTGGCATGAAGTGATTTTCCATGCCTGTGATCAGTGGCTTTGAAGGTAATTCTGTCCTTACAGGGACTGTTTGAGTGTGTGCTGGAGTTCAGAACCACAAAGGCAACATCAAAGACCTGAACAGCTACTTAAGTGACAGAGTGGAATCTTGCTTCATTGGGTGTGATAGATACTAAAATACAGATTCTTTATTAGAAACTAAGGATCTTTTCCTATCAACAGCCTTTCTTTATAAATCAGCGTGGATAGAAGTAATACACATTCAGTCTAGACTTGGAGAAGGGCTGTGTTTCCTTTCCCTTCTGTTCACCACCTCTGAGCTCTCATAGCTGCTGCTCTGGGTCCCTCTCTCAGCTGGAACATGTGGGATCTGGGATTCAGGGATGGAACAGTGCAGGCAGGACTCACTTCACACTCCCTTGCTCGCTCCCTTCCCTCCTCCCTTGCTAAGAAATGCCACAGCATTTTCCTTCATAGGCGCAGAAGCGAACGCTGTCCAGTAACCACTGTGCTGCTCTAACGAGGAGCTGCTGGGACTGGGAAACACTCAGCTTCCCTTTTTGTTGCTGACTCCTGAGCATGAAGTTTAAGGACAATTCCTGATCTCTGAACTTCAGCAGGAAGGCTTCGTTTTGGTGACAGTCAGTGCTACAACAGCGAGAGCCTGTCAGAAAAGCAGTGTAGGAAACGTGGCTGATCTTTGGTCTCTGAGATGAAGTGACTGATTGTTTGGTTCCATTTTAAACAGCTTAACAAGGAATTTCTTAATGGGAATCAGAAATTCATCTGCCTCTAAATCAAGTGTTTGGATCCTAGACTACAGGGACAGTGTTTCCCCTATGAATGTAAACCGTGGCACAAGGGGGGAAGTGAAGCTGGTTTGGGTTTGCTTTATTCCTTCCCGCACCTGCTGGCTGTGCTCGGGAGGACAGCCAGGCAAACTTCTGGCTCTAGTTGTTCAGTCAAACCTTAAGGCTGTTGTTAAGGTATTTTAGGTGACTGAGCAGCCCTTGCAGAAGAGTGCTGTGGGGAGGAAAGGCTCACAAAGTTACAGGAGTCCCCCTCCACCCCCCTGCCTGGGCAGGACTGGCCATGTGCAGCGTCACCCTGTAACTGGAGTTCCCGTCCATCTCCACTGCAGTGTGGTGCTTGCAGGTCCTGCCTCACCCTGGCAGTGGGTGGGAGATAAACCCCAGTTTCACTAACAGTGCTGGGCCAGCCAGCTGCCAGGCTGACCTCCCAGCCCATCCCAGTTTGGCACTTCCCTGGCTGGTGTCCTGCGTGCAGCCCAGCCGCAGCCACTGGGGCGTGTGCCGAACTGGAGAGGAGCAGCCTGGCTGCGGGAGACAGCTCGGGGGAAGGAGGGAGTGGGCTGGTCTCTGAGCCAGCTGCTCCATGGAGACGCTGCTGCATGTGGGACTGACCCAGCTCAGACAGGGGCCGTGTCTGGTAAAGATCTCAAATGAAGATTAAAGACCCTCATGAGGATAGAAGCGACCACCTGGCACCCTGGGGAGCACAGGCTGGGACTGTGTGTGGCGCTGGCCAAGCATCAAACCCATCAAACTACTGTGGCAGAGGATGGGCCACCTGCTTTGAAAATGCCAACAGCATTGACAGTACATGTGCCATGCACGTAAACAAGGCCTGATGTCACTGGCCCTGCGCAAAACTATTCAGCCAGATGGATTTTGGTACTTCACAAACCTTCATGCTTCCTTGACAAGGCTGAATTTAGTATATGGAGCAAACTCCTGAGCCCCTGGGTCTTCCTGTCCAAAGCTCTTCCTGGCCTGTCTGTACCAACCACCAGCACACTCAGTGCAGCGAGGCTCTCTCACTGTGCAGCCTTGGGGATGGGTAGTCACCCCTGGAAGCCTTCCTGCAGGGCCTGGCCTGGCACCAGGGCACTGAGAGGAGAGTTGTGGACGTTACTCATGTCTGGTTTGGTTGCACAGACTGCTCCAGATTTTAAATGTTTAAATAAAAACTGTTTATCTAAATATATATATATATATGTCTTCTAATGTCTTCAGCAGAGATAAAGCATCTTATGACATATTTAAATAATAAAAATAATCTGAATGGCGCCTTCAGTGTTCAAGAAGGGGTGATGTACAGAACAGGTCCCCAACTAGTGCAGTCTCTGGGTGTGGGAGTGCTGAGAGAACAGCAGCATTCAACAGGATGTAAGTTGCCCTATAAAGGATGCAGACTTCATTGGCTACAACTAAAACCATACAGAGGATCTAGTCACTCACAGGGGTAGCACATCATGGGTCCCAGTGGGCAGTTGTTTTGGATGCTCAGAGGAACCTGTGCCTGTCCTTATGCTCAAGAATTAGGTGTGCTCCAGGCTGCCCTGCTCACCTCCCAGTGCCTGACCCTGCAGGCTGGAGAGCTGGGACTGGTCTGGTGCGGGACGACCCTTCCAGGGTGCTGTGGAGCTGAAGGATCCACTGGTTTCCAGTATGGAAGGGCTTCAATCTTGAGATGGGTGAGGTGGTGTGGGGAGCAGGAGTCCACATGTCGTTTCCTTCACTGGCAACTGCCAAAAAAAAAAGGAAGAGGGAAAAGGTGGTTAAGGGATGGATTGCTAATGGTGACCATGTACACCCCAGCCTCATGAGGGAGGCCAGTGAGACCCTTGCCTCTATGCATGGTGGAGGCAGCACTAGGATGGACTGTAGGCTTTTGGAACTGGAAACACAAACACACTGCAAGCCAGGCAGAATCTGCCTGAGGAAGTGACCCAGGAGCAGGTTCAGACTCCTGTTCCTGAAGAGCATCAGTCGTGTCTTACATCAGTTGGGTGGACACAACTGTTTGCCTGGTGGGTTGGAACAGCTCAGCAGATAACAAGGGTAATTTTTGCTAAACCATTTTGTTCACATCAGTTCACTGAAGAAACCAGAGGCTGGCTCTTGCCCTAAACCCTCACTGTCCAAAACTCCTGTGCTGGGGAGAGCCCAGTTTGGGGAGTCACTGCAGCATGCACATCTCCAGTGCTCAGGGATGCTGCTAACAAGGAGAGCAGACACTGGCTTTTGCAAGGCATGTTGCTAGTCTATGCTTGCTTTAAAGAGCACTGTCAGCACTTCTACTGACTGGAGAGATACCCTGTGTGCATGCTGTGGCCTATCTAAGTGGCCAGCAGCATTCCTAGATTAAGTGGAAAGGATACCCAGGTCCCTTGCTGCAGGATTTCCTGTGAGAGGTTTGTGATCGATGTTACACAGGAAATCACCCCGACCTCAGAAATCAGTGACTGCTGGGGCACAGAAAAGGCCCTTCTAACCAGGACCTGGTTTCTCTCGACCTCTATAAAACTGGACCAAAGGAGCAGAAAGTGCCATGGAAAACCTTGGTGGGTACAGAACCAAAGCATTCAGTGTTAGATAAGGCAAATCTCAGCATCACCACCTTGTATTTGCTTCCAGGCTGTTTTGAGGCTTTTTAAAAAATAAACCAACCCAGCTGTGTGTAAAAGCTGTTGATGAATGACAGTGTGTGAGTACACATCCAGCCCCCAGCCTGCATGGTGCAGCCAGGCCTGTTACAGCCTTAGCCTGTACCAGAGTAGATTCTCCTTCAATGCATTTAATGGATGGGAAAGCAATCTCCTCTTCAAAAACTTGCTTTAACTAATTTTGGCTCCAGGAAGATGCTGGGATGTGTTTATCAATCGCTGCATCTCTGACTGCAATGCTGTGACTGTTGAGGAGTGACAGGAAGAGCACAAACACAAGGGAGAGGAAAGGGCAGCAGGAGTGGGACCCTTCCTCTGGCTTGCCACTGTCACCCTTGACCCAGGGTTGCAGTGGGGACAGGCCCAGCAACAGCATGCAAGTTGGTATGCTGTCAGAAAGCATTTTTCTCCAGGAAAATTTGGGCTATGCTGGGAATGGCCATTTGATAGTGCAGCTGCCGGGCCAAGAGCGATGCAGCAGGAGGGTTTATGAGCACCAGATGTGTGCTGAGTTCTGGTGGTGTCCAGTCCACAGGGTCTGTGTGGTCCTACCTGCCCAAAGGAGGGAGCACTAGGTTTCTGGAAGCAACTCAGTGCAACAGGAGAAAGACACTTGAGTTGACCCCTGGTAGGCAGATGGGTAGCTCGAGAGCAATTGAGGGGCTGTCTACATCACTCACCATCTCAGACTTTCACAGAGGCTGGTGGCATCACAAGGTGATTCACCCTGGTGAAGGGAAAATAAACGTGACATGTGAGAGCTGGACTTTGCCAAGAAGCAGCCTGCTAAAACCACCCCAGCCTCTTAAACCCAGGTTCCTGCTGCTTAACAGTGTCTAAGGAGACAGGACGTTAATAACTTGCCTGCACAGTGGCATAAAGCTGAAACCCTTTTGCAGGGGCATCAGAAAGCAGTAACATCACTGACACTAATGCCAAGGATTTGGGAAGGTCCCAAAAGTATTCAGCTGCAGCAATTATTTCCCTAAGCCAGTAACATGGCTGTGGAATGGTGTCCTTCAGCCCACAGCATGAGTGGGACCAGACACCACTGATAAAAATTGAATTCAAGAGAGGAAAAAACAAAGAAGGGAGCTGTCTCTCAGGTTTCTGGTCCTGGGGACCTGCTGCTGCTGCAGCCACCTGCTCCCCAGTGATGGACAGAGCTCGGTGGGCAGCGTTGCTCTCAAGCAATGTGCTGTCCTGCACCTCCTCCTACTGAGGGCAGCGAGGGGACCGGCTCTGCTTGGCTCTGCGTGACCCAGGAAAAGGCAGCAAGAGTTTCACCAAGCTCATCCCTCAGACCTGCCCCTTCCTGCTGCAGTTCAGCCCTCCCCGTCCACAGCTCCCCTGGTGCAGCAGATCTCCTTGCCTCCCCCCACCCAGGTTGGGTACGTAGGGACGGTGCAGCGCAGCGGGGACCCGAGAGCCACACGTCACCCTCGGACCGAACACCTCAGGGGCCTGTGTGCTGCCTCTCTGATGTCAGGGGGGCCTGTGTGCTGCCTCTCTGATGTCAGGGGGCCTGTGTGCTGCCTCTCTGATGTCAGGGGGGCCTGTGTGCTGCCTCTCTGATGTCAGGGGGCCTGTGTGCTGCCTCTTTGATGTCAGGGGGCCTGTGTGCTGCCTCTCTGATGTCAGGGGGCCTGTGTGCTGTCTCTCTGATGTCGGGGGGACTGTGTGCTGTCTCTCTGATGTCAGGGGGGCCTGTGTGCTGTCTCTCTGATGTTGGGGGGACTGTGTGCTGCCTCTCTGATGTCAGGGGGGCCTGTGTGCTGTCTCTCTGATGTCAGGGGAACCTGGGATTCTCTGTGATGACTGGAACCACTCCACTCACTCTTGCTGCACTTGGCCAACAGGAGATGAATCAGTCACAGAGTCTTCTCCTACCATCTGCGGCCCTAAGGTAAAATACCTGCACTGAGACAGCAGCCTTGTAGCCACTAAAGGCTGGCAGGAGGGTTTTTGCCATCCCATGCAAAAGCATCGCTGAGAGACACGGGCAGGTTCACAGGGATGATCACAGAGACTCTCACGGCTGGAGGTCCCACCGCGTTAAGAACTTCTCAGTGACCCATCAGCTGCCTTTGGAGAATGCTGGTTCATTAAAACTCACTGTGTTTCTCCAGCAGACGTCATACCTGACTCAGGACACTATGTGTTACTGGAAAAGGCTGATGCTGGATTCACAGGGACACCTTCCAAGCTATCATACAATACTAAACCTCCAGATGGGTGAACGTGCCATCATTTTCTTTGAAAGCCACGTCCCTTAACCATGTACTTCATTCCACATCTTTACAAGATGCGGGTTCTTCACAGGGAAAGTTCCTTTGGCCATTACTATTAGCACAGAGAACCCACTGGCAACACTGACAGAAGACTTTCCTTCCTATATTACTTAGAGTTCAGCTTCCCACAGGCTAAAAAGTTCCTCCCAAGTAAGTCCTTAGGGTGTGCCAAGTCAGGAGTGCTACTCCTTCTCTGCACCTCCACACACTGCTCTCAGCGGCTGCATTATCTCCCTGTCACGGGTGGGAACAGAGGCTGAGAGGGGCCAACCTGCCAAGCATTTGGATGATTTCATGGGAAATTAGACCCCAGGTGGACTTGTGAACTTGTTGGGGAGAGAAGTGACTTCCAGGGCTCACATAGGAAGCTTGTGGGCAGAGGACAGAGCTGGAAGGGTCTGCCAGAGCCCGGAGAGTGCAGATGTCACTCACTGTCACTGGAGCCCCGTGCTGTGGGTCCCTGGCTCTGCCCAGCCTGGTTCCAGCCAGGCTCAGCTCCCATGTGGCTGCAGGTCAGCTCACAGGTTTTTATTTTTTTATAGCAAAACCACTAATAATGAATTTTAGATTCTCTTAGGTGGTAAAATGTAGCACATGGACTTGAGCTAACAAGGCTCAAGAGCATCTAAATCCCTCTTTCAGTCCCACTTGTCTTTCTAATAACGCTAATCCCACCCTGAATAGATTGTCACTTCTGACCTGGGGATATCTGCTGACTGAACAGTGGGCCCTAAATTGTTCTTTTTTCTCTGCAGTCTTTACTTAAGATTGGGAATGTTTTCATTCCTTGAAGGGAGCAGGGTGGGAACCACTTGGTTATTTCCTGAGGGGGAGGAAACTTACCCAAATTGCCTTTCAAGACCAGAAGCTGTACAACTTTTTGGGCTGGTCTTACGGGCTCCTCCAGCAGTTAAAAACACAGCTGACTCCTCCTAACCCCATCGCTTCCTCCCCATCAAACCTGAGTATTTCCTCTAGATTCTATCAAGCCATTTCCATGCAGTGTGACAGCATCTATAATTCTGAAGTATTTATAAGATTGCCTGTTCAATATTGAACTACATGCTCTAGAGCTGTGAAATATTTATACTATGTAAAAGGGATCTCATTTTACAGCACCTCAGCCAGTCAGAGAACTGTGTAAGGAAAAGAGGGCGAATTTAAGATAACAGAAGAGTGGCCAGGATCCTTTACACCTCAGCTATCCTCTGCTTCTTTGCAGGAGTGTGCTGAGCTGAGTCTCCCTTCCAGTCCAACTGCTCACCGAGCTGACAGATACTGGGCATTAGGGTTTGTGGTCCAGCCACGCTGCTGCACAGCCCCTAGCACCACCTCGGCCTTACGGGGCACCTGAAAGAGCTTTTGCTGCCCACATCCTTGGAGAATGCTCCACTCCACCCCCATGCCAGCAAGAACAGACCCCAGATCTCCCTTCTCACCTGCAGTTCCATCTCTCCCACCACTTCAGAGTGATGTTGTGAGTGGCAGTGGGGGGATATGTCCCACTGACTCTCTGTAAAATACAGGCTAGCCAGTGTTTGAGCTCCATGAATCCACCCTGATCATCAGCTCAGACTTGAGCAAGTAACAGGATGCCAAGGAGGAGACCAGTTCAGTTTCATATGTAACTCAGCACACACACTTTAGCATCCTACAGCTTCCCTGTTTCCTGGTGATCTAAACAAGTCCAGCTCTGTTTTTTGTAACAGAGAAGCATAACTAGGAAATAATGGCCTAATTTTTATGGCCTGCTGTACTGAACATCACTTAACTTTTACAACCAACACTAAAATGCTCCAGTGGGGTCCTTCCAGCCTGCAAATAACTCCTTCTGTGACAGGCAGGAGCTGGTTCAGCAGATGTCAGAGATACAGGGGCAGCTGGAGGACTGTGCTGAGCAGCAGCTCCTGCCTGTGATGAAGGATCCTTCTTCCTTCGCTGCACTGCGGAGGACTCTGTTTCTGAGGTGCCCTGCAGTGTGCCAGGACAGGCCCGTTGGAAGCTGCACCTCAGGCAGGGATCCCTTCAGCACCTTCCTCCTGTCTGACCTCTTGCAGACGCTGTGGGGGGTAAACTTCTGTTCAAGGAAGTTCTCAAACCCTGCTTGGGAAGTGCTGACAGGCCTGGTGACAGCGGCCTTGGGGAAAGACCTGCTGACTAATGCTGAACACATCTGATGGGGAACACCAGGCCCAAGCACCCAGCTCCGCCAGAAGCCAGCTGTGTCTTTTACAAGTACCCCAAGGCAAGCTGTGTTTGGAAGGGGCTTTGTGAACACGCTGACACCAGATGTTCTAGGTGATGTCTCAACGGACAGATACCCTTGAAGGGTCACTGTGGCCTGGATTCTGTGAAAACCCAATCTCTCAGATACAGCTAGCTAAGGGGGAGGAGGGAGTCGGGGGTCAAAGCTTCAGAGCCAGTGACACTCTCCACCTGCCCATCAGGGACATGCAGCAGCCCGGGCAGGTGCAGCGTGCTGCAAACCCTGCTGCTGAAGCTCTGCATAACCCTTCAAAGCTGCTGCAGCTGCAGGATCATCATTTTTCCCTCCACAGCTGTGTGACTCCTGCAACACTGAATTCTAGTGACTGATAAAGGAGCCTGGGCAGTCACTTGCACCCGAGGTTGGCTCATCCTATTGTATTCCTGAGGGGGACCCACAGACCGATGGAGTTGGGGGGCTGGGAAGTCTTCCACACTGGGTTCCTTGGCCTTCAAATGCACACAAGCTCAGGCCTGTCAGGGAAGTTACAACCTAGGGGAGAAGTGAAGCTGTCACCACCATCTCCCTGACCATCTCCCATCTAGAAGGAGGAAGGAGATCACTAGGGCCGAAAAGCAGGAGGTGGGCTGAAGCCCAGTCCAAGTCCTCTCTGCACAATAACCACCTCCTGATGTGCCTCCAAAACGCCAGGGGAGTGTGTGGGTCACGTATTTGGCTCACTTCATCCACCACCTTGTTACTGCAGGGATGGATTGATCTCCTGAAGGAAATCCTTCCTGCAGCCAACACAGGAATGTTTGTAAACAAAGGAGGGAAGCAGACATACGTTTACAGAGCCCCCCACTCCGATTTGCCACCACTGTCTGCTTGCTGTCATCACCCTTATAAACAGAATCAAGAGGACATATATATACACACACAGAGATTATATATATATATATATATATAAAGGTACACACACACACATATATATAGGTATAGATATTATGTATTGCAGTTGGCTTGCCAGCAATACAAACAGGTAATGGGACCAGGAAACACCTCCTTAAAACACACAACCAAGCACCCCTCACAGCTCCTTAGTACACACAGCCCCCCCGTTGCTTTGTCTCACTGATACTCCACCACAGGGGGATTTCTAGCTGCGTTTCACTGGGGTTTTGTCCCGTTTCCCTTGAGGGCTTTCAGTCAGACTCCATGGACTACACCGGGTTTCACCTAGCAAAGCCCAGTGCTAAAAGGGCTCATGCATGTGGGCACCAAGTTCAGGCCCAACCCCAAAAGAAGAGAGTGAACTGTCTGTGGCTATTCCACACTGTATGATTTTGCTCAGTGCAGAAACCAAGCCCAACTGCTGTATCCCTACAGCTACCTCAAGGGAGGTTATAGAGAGATGGGTGATGGTCTCTTCAGCCAGGTGACAGGTGATAGGACAAGGGGGAATGGCATGAAGCTGTGCCAGGGCAAGTTTAGATTGGATGTTAGGAAAAAATTTTTTACTGAAAGAGTTGTCAGGGCCTGGAACAGGCTGCCCAGGGAGGGGCTGAGTCACCTTCCTTGGATGTGTTCAAAAAAAGGGTAGATGAGGTACTTAGGGATCTGGTTTAGCTTAGGATGGGAATGGTTGGACTTGATGATCTTAAAGGTCTTTTCCAACCTTGTGATTCTGTGATTCTGTGATCTGCTGTAGAGAGACACTGCTCTTTCAGCTCTCTGCCCCACGCCTGAGCACAACATCCTGGTCCCAAGAATGCACCACCTTTTTGCCAGACACTTTCTGAAGAACAAACCCAGCAGGCTGGAGCCTCTGGTCCAAGCCTGTACCTTTTGTGCTCTTCATTAGACAGAGTTTTTAATGGCACAGTGCAGAATGTAAATACATTAGCCATTGTGGCCCTCTGGTAACTCAATATAGTCGCCTTTTCCACCCGTGGTTGGAAGGAGCTGGTGCTGATTCCCTGCACTCCAGCCGTTCTCACAGGGTGTTGAACACGCTGCTAGGTGTGGTTGTGCCTCTGTCTCCTCCCTAAAAAACAGCTGCAGAACATCAAACCGTGGTACAGCCTGTGGCCTCCTGCACACAGGGTGCAAGAACAGCCAGACCAAGGATTTCTCCCAGAGACCACGGCCTGTTTTACCTGAACACAAACTGTTCAGATATTAAAGTAACTTTGGGATGAGACGTTCACAGTTAACACCACGCTAATTACTGCAGAAGGTCAGTGCTTTGATTGAAAAGGCTCTGCAGGGAAAATGATGTGTGGAAGGTGAGCAACAGTACTGCATCAGCCTGGAAAGATCCCAGGGAGTGGTACAGGGGCAGGACTGGCACTGCTAAAAATAGGCCACACACGGCAGCTTCCTGATGTGTCGTGACAGGTTCATGCAGCCTCCCAGGAACAGGGTCTGCTGGATGAAGACGAGGTCGGTTTGCTGAAGGAGAAGGATGCTAAGCAGAATGCTAATAAAACTGAACCCAGAGTCAGGCACAGGAGAAGCCTGCATTGGAGAAGGAAACCACTGCTTCATTTAGCTCTGCTGCCGGCTCGTGCTCCCTCATCCTTGGGCAGTGAGGAAGCCGGGGGCTCGCATACACCTGGAGCACCCAGGCTCAAAGAGGAGCTGGCTGTGCTGCTGGCATGGGGTGGCCCTTCCCTCTGCAGGTAGGTGCTGGGTCAGGCCATGCTGAGCAGCAGCAATCTCATGGGATGGCCCGACAGGAGCATCGTGCTGGTGGTAACAGGTGCTCTGCCAGCTGTGCTGAGAGACCAATTGGCTTAAATCCCCTTTTCCTCCTGCACACCAGTGGGTTTGGCACACAGGATGTGATCACTGTGCAGCAAAGACTTCTTTCTCTCTCTGTTTGGTACAGCCCCTTAAAGCTGCACAGACTCAGTTGGTGTTTCCCATCTGTCCATCTAATCTCGGTGCACAGGAGGAAACACAGCTCAGCTTCTGTTTTTCCTCTTTCACATCTTTATGGGAGAAAACTGGTGTAAATTAAAAATCAATAACCTTTCCCTCTGTTTTTCCAGGCAGCTGCAAGAGAAGATGAGCGGCTAACAGTGCTCAGGGTATTGAGGACTTGGGGTTCATAGAATCCCAGACTCACAGGGGTTGGAAGGGCCCTGGAGAGCTAATGGGGTCCAACCCCCTGCCAAAGCAGCTCCCCAGCTCATATTGCACAGGGCGGCGTCCAGACGGGGCTGGAATCTCTCCAGAGATGGAGACTCCACACCCCCCTGGGCAGCCTGTCCCAGGGCTCTGGCACCCTCACTGGGGAAAAGTTCTTCCTCTGCTCTAACTTGCAGCCATTGCCCCTTGTCCTGTCCCCACAGACACTGAGAAGGGGCTGGCCATTTCCCCCTGCAGCCCATCCTTCAGATAATGATCAACATTCATCAGGTCCCCCCTGAGTCTTCTTCTCTCCAGGCTGAACAGCCCCAGCTCACTCAGCCTTTCCTCACAGGGGAGATGCTCCAGGCCCTTCAGCATCTCCACAGCCTCCTCTGGCCTCTCTCCAGGACATCCCTGGCTTTTTTATCCCAGGGAGCCCAGCACTGGACACAACACTCCAGGTGGGGCCTGACCAGGGCAGAGCAGAGGGGAAGGATCCCCTCCTGTGACCTGCTGGCCACACTCCTCTTGATGCCCCCAGGATCCCATTGTCTCTCTCAGCCCCCAGGGCACACTGCTGGCTCATGGCCAACCTGTCACCTCCCAGGACCCCCAGGTCCTTCTCTGCAGAGCTCCTCTCCAGCAGGTCACCCCCAGCCTGGACTGATTCCAGCAGTTAATTCAAGATGCATTACAACCCTTTCCCACCAACCATGGAAGCACCTGGGACAACCAGCCCAGCACTGTTCCAAACAAGTAAATCACTAAGTATTTGAGCCTCACCAACCCAGGAGCTCCACTTAACTCAAGACTCCAGCCTGAGGTCAGATGGAGTGAAGCTGAAGGAAGGAAGGTTTAAATTGGATCTGAGGGGGAAGTTCTTTGCAGAGAGAGTGGTGAGGGGCTGGAACAGGCTGCCCAGAGAGGGGATGGGTGCCCCGTCCCTGGGGGTGTTCAGGGCCAGGTTGGCTGGGGCCCTGGGCAACCTTGTGTAGCTCCAGGCCTGGAGGTTGGTGGCCCTGCCTGTGGCAGGGGGGTTGGAGCTCTGTGATCCTTGGGGTCCCTTCCAACCCAGACCAATCTGGGATTCTGTGATTGTTTTCCTTTCTGCATGGCAACAGGAGATTAACCCCAGAAGGACAGTATACATGAGGGGTGATGTCTGTAGCCTCTTCTGCAGCTCACAGTTAGTGAGGGCTCTGCCAGCACCAGCTGGCTCAGTCCTTCTGCCTGTGCTTAAGCAAAGCTCCTGCTGCCAACTCCAACAGCGTATTTCACGTGCTGTGAGCATTCTGTGTGGGGGCCACAGCTGAGCTCACAGTGTGGCTGAGCAGCCAAGCTGACCTTTGGTATCTTCCTACCTAACGCACAGGTCGACTGAGACGACAGAGCAGACCTATCAGAACAGCTCAGTACTATGTGAGACCACTTTTCCATCTGCATGAAACCAGCAGCTGAAGAAGCAAACCAGCCTTTAAAATGCAGCAGATCCCAAGCTTTTTTTAACATCCTTTGTTAGCTCCATTTATGGAGTTGCAAACATGGCTAGTAAACAGGGGAGGAAAAAGCCCAGCAAGATTTTTCCAGCAATAATAAACCCACTTAGATTTTCCCTACCTCTTCCCTTCATATCCCTGACCCTTCAATTCCATATAAACCATCCAATAGTCTAATTTTATTCCATCTGCAGTCCATGCATCTTTATCATGCCGCTCTCAGATATCCAGAACATTCTCCTTGCCGCTCTTCTACCAGCATCTCAGATCCTCTACATCCTAATCTGGGCTTTTTGCTCTAAGTTCACATGCCTTTAAGGGCCAAGGACATCTTATCTGAGCTAAAAAAGCACTGTGAGTTTATATCACTGTAGGAAATGTTAAATTACTGCTCTTCTTTTGTAAACTAAAAACCAAACAGATCAGTCCTATTATTTCCCCTAAACAGCTGAATATGAGCAGTGAGCAAACTGTTCCTCAGCCATCCCTTTATGGGAATTGTTAAAATCCACTTGCTGGCCCAAATTCCACCTTGGACTTAATAATAAAGCTTTAGCAATGATCAAACCAACAGATGAATCAATGGGAAGGACCTTTCCCTCTAATACCACAGGGCAGAACATGCCAGCTGGAGCCCCAGGACACCCTTACTGGAGGGGACTGCACCCTTGGCTGGTAGCAACACGAGGTTGTCCGAGGGGCCCTTTCTGTCTCGACCTGCTGCCATAGAAAACTCAGAGAGAAGAAGGTTGGCAACTCTGTGAGTCCTGCCCCACATAATAGAATCTGCAAAGCAAAAAATAAGGTCAGACACACTTTCAAATTGCTGCAATAGGAGAACTGGAAGATCATTTTATATCTTGTTCTAGAAAAGGCTAAAAATAAGCCTGGCAGGAGGCAGAGCCTGAAAATGGATTATTCTCATTTTCCTGTAATGCAATTTGCAGATGTGCTGTGTTTAAGACAGGGAAAAGGTGTGTGGACTTGGGCTTGTTCTTTCAGTGGCTTGCACTGTATCTAGCCTGCAATGAGGATTTTCTTTCCAGTGTTTGTACCCACCCCTTTCAAAATGAAATGTTCATCAGCACTGCTATTCAGCAGAGTTTCCACACCTGATCAAATGTGTGGGAAGAGTACGTTTTTGGGGGTTTTTATTATTATTAGATGTTTCATTTTAATTTTAGGAGGAAGAAAAACCTCCTAGAGGTGTTTAAAGAACCTGCTTCTTGTCATGTAACCAAATGGGTGAACCACTTAGGCTTGCAGGTCTCTCTGAAGTGCTGAGTGGTAACTAGTTAAATACTTACACTCTTTTCTTCTGACCAGCTGCATCAGTGCAGAGATTTATTCCTGTCCCTGTCTGCACCAGGGATACACACTGCTTTTGCATCCTGCTGTCTGATCTGCATTGCTGTATCTCTGGTGAAAATACCCAGCACGTCTCATGCAGAGAGGGACTGAACAATCATAAAACTTGGCTGTGCATCCAGAGCATCCTTCTGTACCTCTTGGAAGGCTATGGGGATAAGCCAGAAAAATCTCCTGCTTCCAGGTATAAAACCAGGGATTAATGAATAAAACCAAAAAGAAATCCTTTGAGGGAGCCTGTCCTCCACAGGGTGGGGATTCTCAGGAACAATCAGGGTGAGTTTGGGTTTTTTCCTCAGTCACAGCTGGGAGTGGCCACTGTTGGAGACAGGAGTGCAGCCTCAGCCTGCCGCAGAGCATCCCTGGTCCTTGCCCGTGCAGAGACAGAGGATCACAGCTCAGCACAGCTCCAGGTGCCCAGCACTCCTGCTGCCTACACACACTAATAACTCTGCAGAGATTTATAATGCCCTGGCACCCAAGAGCTCTCACAGCTTGGGGAAAGAGTCTTTTTTTTCTGTTTCCTAATAAACCCAACACACTCTTCCCACTTGCAAATGAAGCTGCTGCTTCTCTAAGTACCAATGTAGGACATTTCTTCTGCAGCTTTCTAGGGTGAAGCTTTGTTTTTGCCCCCCTTATCTGCATTATGAGGGAGGAAGAGGCCAGAGACAGACTCCAGACACAATTGTCAGTGGTGCTGAGCTTTTACTTGTAACGAGCCAAGTACCTGCAGTACTCCTGACCTTCCACCTGATACCTGCCAAGGCTGCACAGGTATCAGCAATGGAGCTAGGGAATAGAGATAAGGGCAGTACAGGCTGGGGGTGACCTGCTGGAGAGGAGCCAGCAGTGTGCCTTGGGGGCTGAGACAATGGGATCCTGGGGGGCATCAAGAGGAGTGTGGCCAGCAGGTCACAGGAGGGGATCCTCCCCCTCTGCTCTGCCCTGGTCAGGCCCCACCTGGAGTGTTGTGTCCAGTGCTGGGCTCCCTGGGATAAAAAAGCCAGGGATGTCCTGGAGAGAGGCCAGAGGAGGCTGTGGAGATGCTGAAGGGCCTGGAGCATCTCCCCTGTGAGGAAAGGCTGAGTGAGCTGGGGCTGTTCAGCCTGGAGAGAAGAAGACTCAGGGGGGACCTGATGAATGTTGATCAGTATCTGAAGGATGGGCTGCAGGGGGAAATGGCCAGCCCCTTCTCAGTGTCTGTGGGGACAGGACAAGGGGCAATGGCTGCAAGTTAGAGCAGAGGAAGAACTTTTCCCCAGTGAGGGTGCCAGAGCCCTGGGACAGGCTGCCCAGGGGGGTGTGGAGTCTCCATCTCTGGAGAGATTCCAGCCCCGTCTGGACACCGCCCTGTGCAATATGAGCTGGGGAGCTGCTTTGGCAGGGGGTTGGACCCCATGAGCTCTCCAGGGCCCTTCCAACCCCTGTGAGGCTGGGATTCTGTGATTCTGTGGTTCATTCGGTCCTGATCGGTTTCTGTAGGGCTCTGCCATGGCAGGACTGTACGTGTGTGTATTGTCTTCCAGAGGATCTCAGGGAGTAGCTGGGGCGCCACAACTCTTCATCAGCAGGTAAGAAATACAGCACAGAGTGCAGTCGTGTTTGCTTTAACCCTCCACTGCAGTTCTCCAGAAGGGGAGAGGAACAATAGTGGAGTGAAATCACAGCAGGAATTGTAGTTGAGTGGTTTAAAAAAAGAATGGAAGTATTTATTGTTACTGATGCCTGAGAGCTCTTACAGAAACCATTCTTAGCCCATTTCTCTCTCTTACCACTTGGGAAGGGTGGGATTAAATTTATGTTTTAAAAATTAGACCAAATATGATTGGATTCTATTACAGAGTATATACAGTATCATGTCTTCTGCTGGTACTAAACTTACTCAAAGCCTGTTGAAACTGTCAGACTTCTGAATATGACAACGGTTATAAAAAGAATTGTGACTTTATTTTTAAAAGAAGAAGAAGAACTGCAGTAGAAATGTTTCTCCTGAGTGTTTTTGTGAGGGGGGCAGCCTTACTGCCTGGAATTCCGGTGTAAAGAAGTCATCTACAAAATATGCCAGGAATTGTGGCAGTGATCAAAAGTAATGTGTGAAAAAGTCACGAGGCACTGAAAGCCTGGAAACTCTGTGCATGAAAGGAAGTGTGGTGGAAACTGGGGGAAGCTTTACAGGAAAGAGAGGTTGCTATCCTGATGCCCTGTCCTGCCTGGAAGGAGAAATTATCTCTAAGCAAACACCCAGACACCAGTACACAAAGGAACAAACAAAGGAACAAAATCCCAGCAATAAACCCCTGAGCCACTTTTGGCAGAAGCGTGGAAATTAAAGCAGGGAAAGCTTCATTTCAAGCAGGGAGAGCTTCATTTCCACGGGCAGGGCTGTGCGGTGCAGTGTTACACCTCTTTGCTTCCACACCGGTTCATTAGAGTGGTCTGTGGCATCTGCCCCGCGTGCCCTGACCCCAGGGGTGATGAATGGGTTTAATCTCTGGCGTGTGACACCAGCCATTGGGATCCCTGCAGGTTAATTGATTTCTTCTGGCAAAGCACATTTCCAAAGCCTGTTGCCCGAGCAGCAGGACTGACTGCAGAGGGCAAACAAGGCATCTTGAGGAAGCCACACTGCCCTGTACCCAGCAAGTGGCAGGTGGGATATGAGGGAGGCCCCAAGGCAGAGAGACGCCCTTGCCAAAGGGCAGATGGTCTGTCACACAGGGGGAGCTGGATGGCAGAGCCAGAGCTGGCGTGCAGTTTGAAGCCGCTAATGGCAAAATGCTCTGGGGTCTTTTCTCTCTCACAGGTAACACAGAGCTAACAACAAACAAGCCCTCCCCACTGCCAATGGGTCCGCAGGTCTCCTTGGAAGAACAGTGGACTTGTGACTGTTTGGGAAGCTGGCATGTCTTGGAGATGAAACAGGCTGCCCAGGGAGGTGGTGGAGTCCCCATCCCTGGAGGTGTTTAAGAGGCTGGCTCTGGCTGCAGGGCTGCGATGGGCTGTTAACACCTGCGGTGCGTGTCTGCCTGTGTCCCATCTCCCAGGAGAAAGGCAAAGGCAACCTACAGTCAACACCAGACCAGTCCCCTACCCACATATTCAGCATTTCAGAGTGCTGAGATGAAGCCTTTAAGCACATGATCTAGAGGTGGGCAAGGCAGGGTTAGGCTGTGGTTGGACTTGGTCAGGTAGGTCTCTTGCAACCCAGGTGATTCTACGAGTCTGTGAACAGAGTACAACCAAGTCTGCTTGGCCCAGAGAGCAGCAGGCAGATACCAACACTTCTGCGCAGTAGAAAGCAGAGCTGTGGGATGTGATCTCCCTCCCACAGTAACACTACTGCAGAGCTGGTGTTGTGGTGCACCAAGAGAAGCCTGTAATACACACCAGCACTGGCACCCAAGCAGAGTCGCCCAGCCCATGATGGCTACATGAGGGAGATTTCATCTGCTGTATTGTGTGACTACACCCTGTCACCACATACAACTTCATGTTCCTTGCAAGAAAAAAGCCACCCTGAGCACCTAGAAGCTTACATTCCTCTTGCTGCGTCCCCAGGGGCTCGATCACTGCTCAGCCTTGCATTAGCTTACACCGTGCACAGTGACAGAAGTAGGGCTGGAAGGCCACCAGAGAACTCCCATCCTCCTGCCTCAAGACTGAGCCAGGGAGGCCTTCAGAAACACACAGCAGCTTCTCCAAATAATCTGCTGCAGCATTTGCCTCCTTTTTTCTTTTAAGAAGTTCCTCCTAACACCTAATCTCCAATTCTTGCAATTTAAAGCCCTTACATGCAGATAACAAGCCAGGCACACATCTGCCATGTCACATCTCCAAAGCCACACTGAAGTTCAGCTGTGCAGGACTTCACCTCCTTCACAACACACACGATGAGGCCTTGGTTTTCCATACATCTCAGCATACTTCTTTTATACATCTCGGTATAGGGGGAATGTATAGATCTAATGGCACCAGGAGACAGAAAGCCCTTCCTTACTCTGGTATTTGTGTGTCTCAGTAAAGGGAAGGTGGAACTGCTCCTAGAGAGCAGAGCACCATCTGTAGCACTGCTTCCAAAGCTCTTGTGTCCATCTGATATGATAGTTGGAGCCAGAAAGTATCACTCAAACTGTTCACACACTTACATCAACGTCCAAACATCATATTTTCCCTCTAGTTGTACTACATCTAGTGACAGTAATATGCCAGGGCCCTTCTCCTGAAGGTACAAGAAGGTGTACTCTGCTCCCTCTGGCTGCAGGGGTGTGATGGGCTGGTAACGCCTGCGGTGTGTGTCTGCCTGTCTCCCATCTCCCAGGAGAAAGGCAAAGGCAACCTATAGTCAACACCAGACCAGTCCCCTACCCACATATTCAGCATGACATTACACATAAACACTCTAATTTTTTTGACAATGATGAGAAAGAGACTAACCCCAGGAGTTTGTATGTCATGTGGAAGCGTCTTCTGAATTACTGTAGTTGCCAACTGTGAGGTGGTCCGAATCGGTTTCTTTACTGAAAAACAGTAGCTTTTTTTTTAGAAGCTGCAAGAAGGGACTGGGAAAAGACTGTCTTTACTACAGCGAGCCCTGAGCACATCTGTCCCCACACACAGCTTGCTTCCTGTGTATTGGAGATAGTGAGCAGGGTACAGGAGGCTGGCACGGGGCTGCAGGCTCAACACTGACCACCAAGCTCTGTAAAGTATCTCCTGCTCTTCACCTAGCAGCCCTCACCAGCAACGGGCTGGGCTGTGGCATGCTCACGCAAGGGTAAAGGGGGCCTGTGACCTCAAATACTGTGCTCCCCTCCCGGCCATATGGCCAACAACTGAGATCTGCCAGAGCAGAAGCGTGTAAAGGATGCCCAGCCAGCATGACCCAAGCCCCTGTGCTTCGTGCAGCCTCATGCACTCTGCTGAGCCGAGGTTCTTAACACACCACCAGCATCCTTTACCTGCACAGACCATGGCCAGGGAAAGAGGACAAGCAGAACGTTCAAGAGAGAAAACAGGGTGCAGTACCTCCCCATCTGCAATTGCCAGGTTACTCACTGTTGCTCAGCTTTGGCTCGGTCACTTAGGAAGAAGAGGGCTGTGGCCAGGAAGAACATCCCTCCCAGGACAACGACAAAGGGGCAGAGCATGAGTGCGTACCCCAAGCTGAGGAACGCCCAGACTGGAGACTCCTTTGTGCTCTGTCGTATCAGGTCAGAGATCTAGGAGAGACAGGCAAAAATCTGAGTTACTTAGAGGAAAGAGAGCCATGACAATGGTGAAGAGATCGCATCTCCCTAAACAGCCTCCCACCTAACATACGCATGAGGTGTAAAATGGGACAGTCTGTTCAGTCAAAGCAGGATGTCCCTTGCACGCTTCAGCCTTCAGCCAGCCACTCTGGAGCCTGTGAAAAAGCTTCTCCCTGTTGCCCTTCTGGCCTGGTCTTCATCTTCTCCCTGGCTTCTTCAGTGACTGCACCCATGGGTATCTAACCTTGCTGTACTGACCAAGCCTTCCAGGATGCCAACAGGACCGCACCAGCGTTGCTCAGCAGGCAAGGGAGTGATCAGTCTTCTGCAACTTCCATCAAACCCTGGTAACCCCTACACCTCACCCACCTCTCAGCAAAATGAGGTATTAAATTCCATTTCTGTGTATTGAATGGGAAAGGGGAAATGGTTTTCACAGAACAAAACCAGGAGAGACCCCAGCCGACTTTCAGCAACAACTCAAGCGGAGGGCTTTTATCCCCACGTTCTGAGGCACGGGCTCCATTCCTGCCTCTAAGCTCCTCTGCTTGCTGCCCTCTGAAGTGTAACTGCATGCAAGGTGTGACCCTGTGCTGCGGGGCCCACACAAGGCCTGCTGCATGGGGGCTGTGCTCACACCGAGGATCCATGTGCCACCGAGGTCACGGGCTCCAGCACCCTGCCCCTTCTGACAGCCAAAAAGCCTCATTATAGGAAGGCAAACACAAGTTTGTGCTTACACAAGGGAGCAGTGATGTGCAATGGCAGTGTTCAGCTCACTATTAAAAGCTTTTGCTAAAACTCAGCAATATTTAATGACTGTCTGTAGCTGAAACAACCACATTTTGATATTTACTGCCCAGCCAACAACTTTACTCTTCATAAATCTGACAGAGCGGCAGCAGCAGCAGGGACAAGTCTCAAGGCATGGGGTATTTAAATGTCCAGCTCTGTTTTTAGCTGTGACCTTTTGTTGAGGCATAAATACTGGTTTATATCCAAAGACTGCAGGGAATTTGCATAACATAAAATCCCACTGCTGTGTGCACAGGCAAACCAGCTCCTCAAACAGTCCAAGCTTGTGCAGCATCTTCCAAACTGCTACACTGCTGCTAATGAACAAGGTGGTGTCAGGCACAGGCTCCAAGCATTGCCATTCAAGGTGTAAATCTGGAGACTCGACTGAGGAAATGCCACATGCAGGAGGAACCAGCGATTCGCAGCCCGGAGGCTGAGCGGGGCCCAGGCGCAGCAGCAGGGCACAGAAGGGTGTCACTCGTGGGGACTCCAAGGAACAGGTCGCAGCATGTGTTTTAGAAGAGAGACTGGGGAGCACTGCCTGTCTCACAGAATCCCAGACACACAGGGGTTGGAAGGGCCCTGGAGAGCTAATGGGGTCCAACCCCCTGCCAAAGCAGCTCCCCAGCTCATATTGCACAGGGCGGCGTCCAGACGGGGCTGGAATCTCTCCAGAGATGGAGACTCCACACCCCCCTGGGCAGCCTGTCCCAGGGCTCTGGCACCCTCACTGGGGAAAAGTTCTTCCTCTGCTCTAACTTGCAGCCATTGCCCCTTGTCCTGTGCCCACAGACACTGAGAAGGGGCTGGCCATTTCCCCCTGCAGCCCATCCTTCAGATACTGATCAACATTCATAAGGTCCCCCTGAGTCTTCTTCTCTCCAGGCTGAACAGCCCCAACTCACTCAGCCTTTCCTCACAGGGGAGATGCTCCAGGCCCTTCAGCATCCCTGTAGCCCTGTCTCGGTGCCTTAACGCCCACTGTAGAGCTCAACCCCTGCTAGAGGGAAGGAGCGGAGAGGCAGCCAGCCTGATGCTGGGGGTGAAACCACCACACACAGAGGATTCTCTGCCAAGGATGGAGCATTCCCAAGTAGAGAGGAGGGAATAAACACTGGAAAAGCATCTCTATAGAAAGAACTGAAATGTTTTAGGCAGAATTCTGTTTCATTCCCTACCCTAGAAAGGAAGATGAAAAACTTTCAGTGCTTGGGAAGCGTTCCTGGCCTCTCCAAGAGGATTTTATTCAGTGTGTAACATACACACAAGACAAGACTGAGTGTTATGAACAAGTCTCATGCAGGGGAAAAAAAAAGTCTTTAGACTGGAGGAAAATAATAGTGGCTATTAGTCTGAGAGACCCATTAAAAAACAGCAATGAGACTTGAATGTGAAATCACCAACAGGAAATTAGCAGAACATGCACCCACAAGACAGGGACATCACCTGGTAATTTATTCCCTCTTGTATCCAGGCACTTTAATTCCCAATATTTCCCTCACTCTTCATTATGAACCAAAATTTGGCACTGAATCAGCCCCTCTTTGTGCAAAAGCCAGAATCCAGGCTACTCTAAAATAGAAATTTAGAAATTCTAAACCATTTCTCATTTTTTGGAAATAGATACAATTATCCCCTGAAAGGACCAGGCAATAAATCACTGGACAAACTGACATGACAAATCAGCAGTAGAAGATGAAAAGCCAGGCAAGCACTCCCCATTGCCCTCTCTCATGGATGACATGACATCCTAGGTGAAAGCCAGCTTTGACAACGTGAAGGCTCCAGCAAATAAAACTCCCAATGCAGCTTGCCCTGCACCTTCCCTTCCAAGGCATCATGTCAGGCTTTTACACCAATAAATTACATTAACACTGAATATGCCACCTTTTCCATGTTTATCCCAACCTACTCCAGGCATATTTTAGGAGAAGCAGTGGTCCCTCCCATCCTGGTTATAATGCTTCCCATCAAGCCAGCTGGGCTTTCTCCTCTAGTCTTCACATAATCCCCTCACCCATCTGCATCTCTCAACTCCAGAACTCTATCAGGTGACCTAACAGTCACTGTTCCCCATTGTTTGGTTCCTAACAGTTACAAGCCACCTGCTAAGACTGGAATCTTGGCATCTCCTCTCAGGAGGAGCCAGGACATCATTACAGACTTGGGGCTCCAAGAAGGACACACTGTTTGCCAAACGGCCTGCTCAGTGCGTGGCTTTCCAGACTCCTCCAAATGATAGTATCCAGGCCTTGGAGGTTGGTGGCCCTGCCTGTGGCAGGAACTCTCTGATCCTTGGGGTCCCTTCCAACCCAGACCAGTCTGGGATTCTATGATCCTCAGCCTTCTAACTGTGATTTGGCAACCCCCAATCTAGCACCATCCTCGGTGCCTTCCCTCTGTCACGAGTAGCAAGCCGTGGGGTTGATGCATGGTGGGTGCCACTTCCTCAGTGTGGAGCTGTGTGTGTGGGATCCCTTTCTCTGTTCTGCCAATTGGCAGGTGGCAAAAAACCCTTCAAAATGTTTACCCAAAACGTGGGGGTGGAACATCAATAAGGAAATCCTGCTGCTGCTTTGCCATCTTATCAAAAGCCTTTGATAACATCCCAACTAGGAACGCTCACATCTTTTCCCTCAGTGTGTAACAAAGACCTCAGGAGAAGCAGAATGACTGTGCTAAACAAACTTGGGCTCGTGGCATTCCTACAGCACAACACAAGCGGCGTGTGTGCGCCGGGTGGCAGCCAACTGGATGGCATCCAGCTAGAGAAATGCCCACTTTCTGGAGAACAAACTGTACAGCTGCAGCAGGCACCACCAAATACCCCAAATCTCTGCTTGTGCCTCAATCTGAGTGCAAAAGAGCATGTAGGGGAAAAGGGAAGCTTCGTTACCTTGCTTGGGAATCACAGAATCATAAAATCCCAGACTGGTCTGGGTTGGAAGGGACCCCAAGGATCAGAGAGTTCCAATCCCCCTGCCACAGGCAGGGCCACCAACCTCCAGGCCTGGAGCTACACAAGGTTGCCCAGGGCCCCAGCCAACCTGGCCTTGAACACCCCCAGGGATGGGGCACCCACCCCCTCTCTGGGCAGCCTGTTCCAGCCCCTCACCACTCTCTCTGCAAAGAACTTCCCCCTCAGATCCAACTTAAACCTTCCTTCCTTCAGCTTCACTCCATCCCCCTTGTCCTGCCATTGTCTCCCCTTTGAACAAGCTGATTCCCCTCCTGTTCCTCTGCTCCCTTCAGGGGCTGGAAGGCTGCAATGAGGTCCCCCCACAGCCTTCTCTTCTCCAGGCTGAACCAGCCCAGCTCCCTCAGCCTCTCTCCGTAGGGGAGCTGCTCCAGCCCTCTCATCATCTCTGTGGCTCCTCTGACCCCTCTCCACCAGTTCCCCATCTTTCTTGTACTGGGGCCCCAGCTCTGGCCACAGGACTCCAGCTGGGCCTCAGGAGGGCAGAGCAGAGAGGGACAATCCCCTCCCTGTCCCTGCTGCCACCCCTCTGCTGATGGAGCCCAGGATCCCATCACCCTTCCGAGCTGCCAGAGCACACTGCTGGCTCAGGGGAAGTTTCTCATCCCCCATGACACCCAGGTCCTTCTCAGCAGGGCTGCTCTCCAGGAGCTCTTCTCCCAGCCTGGAAATATGTCTGGGATTCCTCCAGCCCAAGTGCAACACCTCACTCTTGGCAGTGTTGAACCTCATTAGGTTCACCCAGGCCCAGCTTTCCAGCCTGTCAAGGTCCCTCTGGATGGCTCCTTTCCTTCTCTTGGGTCACCCACACCACTCAGCTTGGTGTCAGCCCCAAACCTGCTGAGGCTGCACTCAATCCCATCATTGATGTCACTGATGAAGATGTTAAAGCAGCGCCGTGTCCTTTGGTTCCCTGGACAGGCTGGTGATGGAATAAAAGCTCAGGAGGGCTGAAGCCCTGCACAGACAGCTCATTTCTCTGTTACTGGCTCTCCTGGACAGCATGAGTGGTTATATTAAACTGATCTGCTAATTAGACAATGGCAACAACATCTTTGAAATCATAATTTCATCTACTCTGTCTTGTTGCTGAGTCAAACATCTCAATTCCTCTGCAATTGCTTGTTTCTTCTAAATTTCTGGCATTGTTGCCTCTTGGGCACAAATCTTGCTACACAAAAGGATCTTTCCACTGCAGCATCTGGCACAAATACCTGATCAGCAGTTTGATACCAGCCAGGCTCACCCTGGCTCCTCTCTTCAGCCCAGTTCCTAGCACAGCATTCCCTGTAAATCCCCAGTGTCACCCCCGTGGTTTGGGGTTCATCCCCTCTGAATTCAGAAACACATTGTGAAAGGGTTGGTTTGTTTGTTGGTTTGGTTGGGGTTTTTTTTTACATCTAATATGAATGCAAATGAAGACTGGAAACCAGAACTAAGGGGTTTATAAAACAAAACCAAACAATTTTCTGGGCCTGTGGGGGAGCACAAGCATTTCTACTGTGCTAAATGGTATGAGAAATACATTCTGAAGAGGGAGAGGAAACTTGACTATTTGATGATATTCCTTCAGAAAACTGCAGAAGGGTAAAAGCAATTACAGGCTGAAAGTTGTTTCAGTGTTAATCTTGCCATGTTTGGATAGCAGGGGAAAAAAAACCCAAGTGAAACATCCTGTTAATCCTAATTTGTGTCCCTTTGAGATGGCAAACACATTTAATACTTGGCTGGTGGCAGTATCAATAACCATCAGGAGTGTGTGGCACCCCAGTTTGCCCCAGCAAGATCCACAGCAAGGACTCCTGTGCTGCTTCCCCTGTGGCAGGCTCACCACCTTCTGCCCATGTACCCCCCCTGAGGGTGACCAGGCTGCATTAACCAATGGTGCTTCCTTCAAAAGGCTGCAGGGAGTTCAAAGACTCAGGCAAAGGTTCTGCACGTGACATCAGCAAATGGAATTTGGATGGAGAGGGCTGGAAGCCATTTAACTGCCTTTCTCTGCAGGTCTGGTCTGCCCAGGGATTTTATGAGCCAACTCTGGACCTTCTCCTGTCCCAGCAGGAGATGCCTTTGCCATGGGGAGGGGGCATTGAGGAGCATGGCTCGTGTGACAGGGCAGAGGTACCTCCATGTGTAGGGATGGGGGGTGCCCACTTGCATGCAGAAATGAGGCCTGTGGCACAGGCTGGGAGCACAGCCTGCAGCAGCAGCCCTGTACCCCATCTCTCCTTGCAGCACGGGCCCCTTCCCAGGTGATACATCCCAGGAGAGGGACATGGTTCCCCACGCTGCAGAAGTGGGACAGCTCATTCTGAAGGGTGCCCAGCACCCTGAGAACACTGTGGCCATATGAGACTGCACAGGGTCAGCTCAGAGAAAGGAGCCACCTCAAGAGACCTGAGTGCACAGAAGGGACAGAGCAGATGGGACAGAGCTGGAAATACTTAAGAGAAAGAAGGATCAGCTCTGGATTTCTGGGCTTCCTTTAACGAGATCCTTTTATGTACTTTATCAAACACACTGAGAACCTGCACTTCTCACCACAGGTGGGGGAAACAGCAGGTGCACAGCAGCCCTGTGAAGAAACCCCAACCCACCAGGCTCAGCAAAGAGCGTGTGGTAAGTGGGAAGTCAGC
Source organism: Porphyrio hochstetteri (assembly GCA_020800305.1). NCBI lineage: Eukaryota > Metazoa > Chordata > Aves > Gruiformes > Rallidae > Porphyrio > Porphyrio hochstetteri. The sequence goes on from CM036925.1 coordinate 12,343,219, forward strand.
TGGGGTTTCGGGGCAGATTTACATCTTGTCTGTTGCTGAATCATCAGAAGTGAGAAGCTTGGCAGCTCGTTGCACCAAGGAGGTAAATCATGTGGATTGCTCTCCAGGTGCTTCAGTCACCCTGTTTTTGCAGCTGACAGCCGTGCCACAGATTTGGCCTTTCCACGTGCTATGAAGCAGCAGAAGGTCACATCAGGGAGCATCAGGGCTACAGAACACCAGCAGCCAGAGCATTTTCAACTATCAAACACAAGATTTAAACTAGAAGACATGAATACTATAACACAACTATCATTTTAAACCATAATATATGAATTCAGCTTCCTCTGCCAGGCAAGTCTTTACACATAGAACTACTTTCTATACAGATATATATTTACTTCATGGGTAAACTCCTTTGAGCCTGTCAACAAATAGGCTGTCTCAAACTTGGACAAGAAGGCTGTGAAATCTACACCTCCAATTATAACTTTCATTAAAAAAGTATCTTAATTGCTGCATTTACTACAATTTTCCTTGAGTTGCCCCTAATCAAATGCTGATCTGCCTTCCCTGATGCTCTGCACCAGTGATAATTAACACTATTCTGCTAACTACTTGCTAAAGGAAGGTCATTAGCATTCTTGCTATTTAAGTAGCTCATTAGACCTAGTTTATCAACCTACTCACATAAGAAAATCGGGGAAGGGAGGAAAGTGAAGGGTGACAAGTGAGAGGCCTATTCTTAAAATTCCTCCAGGTAGGATTAGGAGTTGCACAAAACCTTGTCAAAACTCAGCAGAGCATCTCAGAGCTGCTTACGAGTTACAAGGTGTGCAGACCCAGAGATGTACCATCATGGTCTGTCCACCCCTTCCCCACCACCTCCCTGAGCCTTGGTCTACTGACCACAGCACGTTGTCCTGACACTGCATGGCTGAAGGTTGTGTCCCTCTGGTAAATTGAAGGTGCAGCAGCCAAGGAGGTCAGGACAGGTGGGTACCAGCCCCAGTGGAGTACTGGGAGTAGCTTCTAGCCCATCAAAAGGTGCTGGTGGAGGAAAGCTGATCTCTGGCACTTTAAACACCATCCACATGTGGCGATGTGGCCAGGTGACAGCAGGTACAGGCAGGTTTCAATCCCTAGACTTGATGGATGGTTGCACTGGGGAGATGAGAAAGAATTTAACAAAGCAGGAAGCTAACAGGAGAGCCAACAGCACCAGAGCAGCAAGGACAGCTTGTGTCCACAGCAGCAAGTTCCCTGCACATAGAGCAAAGCCTGCAGGACGTGCCCCTTCTCATCATGGCCAGGGCTAGAGGCAGGGCAGGGATGGGGAACTGTTGGAGAGGGGTCAGAGGAGCCACGAAGATGGTCAGAGGGCTGGAGCAGCTCCCCTACGAAGAGAGGCTGAGGGAGCTGGGCTGGTTCAGCCTGGAGAAGAGAAGGCTGTGGGGGGACCTCATTGCAGCCTTCCAGCCCCTGAAGGGAGCAGAGGAACAGGAGGGGAATCAGCTTGTTCAAAGGGGAGACAATGGCAGGACAAGGGGGATGGAGTGAAGCTGAAGGAAGGAAGGTTTAAATTGGATCTGAGGGGGAAGTTCTTTGCAGAGAGAGTGGTGAGGGGCTGGAACAGGCTGCCCAGAGAGGGGGTGGGTGCCCCGTCCCTGGGGGTGTTCAAGGCCAGGTTGGCTGGGGCCCTGGGCAACCTTGTGTAGCTGCAGGCCTGGAGGTTGGTGTCCCTGCCTGTGGCAGGGGGGTTGGAGTTTTGTGATCCTTGGGGTCCCTTCCAACTCATACCATTCTATGATTCTATGATTCTATGTTTATTTTCTTGAGACATTTCTCATGTCGTTGGTCTGTTCAGCCTTATCTCTCAGTCTCTTCATATGTGCTTCAGAGGCCTACACAGCAACTATGTCATTCAGAGGAAGTATTTATCTATATTTAAATATATCTATATACACACACAAAATTGAATATATATAAATAAATATGTATATGCACACCAGTGTCTATGGGATGAACAGATAAGAACTGACAGTTTTAAAACAAATGAAAGGTCCACAGCCCCCCCCAGCTGTGTTAGCCAGCAGTGCTGAGCTGGAAAGCACATCAGAGTCCTGTGTGGAGTGATGGGACTAGTGAAGATCCCAGTTACACCACTGGAAAATCAACACAACGTGAGCAGTGCCACTTGGGGCTTTACATGGACACTGCTGTTCTTTGTAAATGCTGATCTGTGTACTCCTGAAGTTCAATGCATCAAACTCCACAGAAGGGATGGAGGAAAAGAAATTACCCCAGTATATCAAGATTTCTTTTCCTCATTAAATTTTTCAAGTCTTATATTTTCAGCTGTGTATATTCTCTTGCTTGCCAGCTTTTGGCACAGGGTCTTGTTTTGCTCTGCAGTAGGATAATGGGAAGGGAGATCTCCAGTCAGACCAAGGCAGCAGTAACAGAAAGGAAAACTACTGATAAACACCCAAGCCATACACACCAGAAAAGGAATACTACTAAAAAAACCCCAAACACCTCCATCCAGCCATGGATTTTGCACCATCATTTCTTATTGTACAAAAGAGGTTAAGTAAGTAGATACTTGGCTTACAGGACCAGATGACCAGTTTAATACACACAGAGGAGTGTTCCAACCTCACTTCTAACCCACCTGTGTCCACACCACAGAAGCAACCACTCTCCCTTTACAGAGCTGTCTATAAGCTGTCTATAAGCTCTCCAAACACCCTAGGCTAAGAAGACTCAGCAGCTCATGTCTCCTGCCCAAGAGGTCCTTCCAGGTTTGAACTGTCGCCCATATGTCACAGTTTTGCATAGCTGTTCTGCCGAGATGTCTCCTGCAAGCAGCAGCCAGAAGCTCTCTGCAGGCCCCAGGCTGTAAACTTCAGCCAATTCACGGCCAGAGCTGCTGCTGAGCAAGGCTGAGCCCATCAGCGATGGTCACAGCGCCTCTGGGAATCACATCTGGGAGGAAAAACCTGCAGGCAGAGGCATTTTGCCCCCAGAGAAGGGAGTGAGAGGATGTAACGAGCTGTGCAGACACCAAGGCCAGGCCCAAAGGGGAGGCGGGGGAAGAATGAGGCCCTTTGGGTGCTGGAGAGAGAGATTCCCCTGCTGCCCATGGAGAAGACCATGGTGGAGCGGGTGTCCCCTCACAGCCCATGGATGAGGACAGGGAGCAGAGACATCTATGGCCTGTGGAGAGATTGATCCACCCCACAGCAGGTTTCCTGGGGGACTTGTGACTCTGGGGGACCAGGCCGGAGCAGTCTGGACCCAAAGGTCAGCACCCATGGAAGGGAGTCCTACTGAGAGGCCTGTGGTGAGGAGAGCACTCCTGATAGAGAGGATTCACACTAGAGAAGTTCATGGAGGACTGTCTGCCATGGGTGGGACCCCAGGGTGCCACAGGGAAGGGGGTGTGTGTGGAATGCCCCCCCCAGCTAAGAGGGAAGACAACTCAGGAGGAACAGACTGAAACCCCCATTCCCTGCCCCTCCCTGTGCTGTGATGGGGGAAGAAGGGAGCGAATTTATGATTCAAGTCAAGTGTGTGAAGAAGGGAGGGGTGGGGGGAGTAGAAGTGTTGAGCTCTGGAGGAGGAAAGCAGCTTGTGAGGAGCTGACTGGAACCCCCCTGCCCATCCCCTGCCCCTCCCCGCGCCAGGCTGGGGGAAGAAGGGAGTAAAATCCTGATGAAGTTTCAGTCTGCTCAGAAGGGAGGGGTGGGGGGAAGGGGCTTTAAGACCTGGCTGCTTCTCATTGCCTGACTCTGGGTCCCTGGGTGTGTAGCTGTAGTGTAATAAATCCCTTTTCTTCCTTTCATTCTGTGCTGAGTCTGTTTTGCCCATGGCACTAATTGCAGAGTGATCCCTCTGCCCTTATCTCAGGTCCTAAGCCTCCCAATATATATTTTCTCCCCTTTTTGGCTGCAAAGGGGAGTGAGTGAGGGGCTGGGAGGGCATCTGGCCTCTGGCCAGGGCCAAACTAAGGCACAAGTGTGTAAAAAAGTTGCATCACACTGGGCTGCTTCGCATCCTGCTGGTAGATATGGGCCTTCCTTCCCTGCATGGGTGAACTTGGCATTTCAGATAAGCAGTCAGTAAACAAAAACAAACACAGGCACAAGCCCCTGCCAGAACCTGCTGTGAGCACTTACAAATCCAATCAGATAAGGACTGCCAGCATCTCCCAGGAGGTGTGAAGTGAAACTCTGCAAGGCCACTGCGGTTGCACGGCGTGTTGGAATGACCACATACTGCAAAGAAGAAGGGGAAAGAAAAAACAACCGTTAAGGAAACAAGTAAGAACCTGTCCAGCTGTCTGGTGTTGCTCAGTTTATGCCCAGCTCAGGGTAAGGTAAAGAAGGTGCCCCAGACAGCAGTGGCAGACAGAGCCACTGTCTGGTCCATGGGTGGCTCAAGCCCTTTGTGGCTTTCTAGTGCTCCTGATGGCAGATGTCGATGGAGGAAGCTCTCTCCAGGCTGCACACCTTGCAGCAGCACTGAGTGCACAAGTTTGACTAACAACTTAGCCCACGAGACACCTCGAGATGGCTCCTCAGCCTGTATTGTTCTTGGGGAGAGCAGAGCTCGCAGCTGCTGGCAGCACACTGCCAGCCTCCCAAACAGGGGCTGGGAGGGAACCTGGGATATCGTGGGGTTTTTTTGTTTCCTAAACCATGAGCAATTCCCATCTGTATGAGAGGCCACTTCATATCTTTTTCAAAATATCTGCAATTCCACACATGAAAAGTGACAAAAATGCATTAAAAAAATTCAATAGCCAAGATGTTGCAGTCTGGTCTCCAGTCCTCTACCAGGCCCTCAGTCAGGTCATGCAGAATCAGTCCTAATACACAGGATCAGTGGAAAACACAAATTACTTCCCCATTAAGGGACCAGAGCTCACAGAAACTAGGCCTAACCACAGAAATTAAAAGAGAAAAAACCCACATCACAACAACCCCTCATCCTGTGGATCGACATTAATTGTATAACACAAATTTAGGAGGAGAAGAAAGTAGCTCCTGCATAAAACTTGGGGAAGAAGCTAGCTCAGAATACCTGCATCAAGTCCACGTTGTCCTGGGTAAGAAACTGATCCTGCCTTGAGTTAAAGGCTGTCAGTAATGAAGAATTCAATGGTCTCTGTTTGGGTGAGATTTTTTTTTCCACTGCTAAGTGCTGAACCTTGTTTTGCCTTTCTCTATTTCTCTGAAGAGCTACCTGCCCTGCCAGACGTGACTCTTGTTTAGCTGCTCCTACTCCATGATCCCTTTTACTTGTCCCCTTTCTGATGGGCTGCCTTTAGTCTTCCTTAGAAGGGATGTCTTCCCAGACTTCAACTCCTTCTGGCAATCCTTCCCTAAAGTCATTTATTAATTAGCTGTGACATTTCACGACTGGCGCATCATCCCCAGCTAAAGATACAGAGATGGATTTGCCTCAGCTGACTGAGGCAGGGTGAATTCATCGCTCAACAGCAACATGTCTCTGCTCTGCCCTGGTCAGGCCCCACCTGGAGTGTTGTGTCCAGTGCTGGGCTCCCTGGGATAAAAAAGCCAGGGATGTCCTGGAGAGAGGCCAGAGGAGGCTACGGAGATGCTGAAGGGCCTGGAGCATCTCCCCTGTGAGGAAAGGCTGAGTGAGCTGGGGCTGTTCAGCCTGGAGAGAAGAAGACTCAGGGGGGACCTGATGAATGTTGATCAGTATCTGAAGGATGGGCTGCAGGGGGAAATGGCCAGCACCTTCTCAGTGTCTGTGGGGACAGGACAAGGGGCAATGGCTGCAAGTTAGAGCAGAGGAAGAACTTTTCCCCAGTGAGGGTGCCAGAGCCCTGGGACAGGCTGCCCAGGGGGGTGTGGAGTCTCCATCTCTGGAGAGATTCCAGCCCCGTCTGGACGCCGCCCTGTGCAATATGAGCTGGGGAGCTGCTTTGGCAGGGGGTTGGACCCCATGAGCTCTCCAGGGCCCTTCCAACCTCTGTGATTCTGTGATGTCTCAGGGCACAGGAGCTGAGACACCATTTCAGTGCTCTAACCCCCCCTCTCAGGTGAGGTGAGCTGCCCTGTCTGCAGTGGGGAGTGCCAGCAGTTAAAACAGGAAAGGAAAGAAACTGCACTGAGAAAATCTGCGCCAGAGGAGAACTGACATCCTCTGCAGGATGATGAACTCACCCCAAGCAGAGACAAATAGAAATAATGGGTGAAACACTATTCCTTAGGGTTTTACCAGGTGCTTTCAGAATGACCTGTCAGTTCTTTCAGTACTGGTTTGCCCAAGCTGCAGTCGCGCTCTGCTGATGGTCTCTGACCCCCACACATTGCTCGGGTCCCCCTTAAGCTCCTCTTGTGCAGCAGAAGAGCAGAAGATGCCTAGATCTGCAGCAGCCACATGGCTACGGATCTTACACCGTTGTCCTCTGGCATCCAGGTGCTCAAGAGACTTGAAGACTCATAGAAATCCCAAGAGAGGTCTAGATTTTATTAGAGACAGAAACGTACGGAAGGTCACGCTGTGAAACAGCAGCGAGCCACACACTCTCATTTACCATTCCCCAAGCCCCAGGGTAATGGATGCAACCTGGATAGATTAGACAGAAGCAAAGAGAAAAGAAAGAGAATTTACTGATCTTTTCCCCACCTGGCCCCAGCTCACACAGGTACAATGGAGAAGCACTCTGCAAGCCCCGTTTCAGAAGAGTGCTTCTTAGAAAATAAAATGAAGCTCTACCTATCATAGAATCACAGAATCCCAGACTGGTCTGGGTTGGAAGGGACCCCAAGGATCAGAGAGTTCCAACCCCCCTGCCACAGGCAGGGCCACCAACCTCCAGGCCTGGAGCTACACAAGGTTGCCCAGGGCCCCATCCAACCTGGCCTCAAATCAAGAGTGTAGATCTGGGAAACAGGGAATTCTAAACTTATGTTAAAATACTTTTCTTTCTATAACTTTTATGTTAACAAATCTGGAGAAGAAAGCCTGCCTGGCTCTATAGTCATAGTTTTGCATACATACCTCTCTCTCTCTATATATATGTATCATGCACATGCAGAGATTTACAGCTAGCAGTACAATTCCCAGCAAGCTTTCAGTTTGCTTAGCTAAAGAAGTTATGGCTGAGACCATTGATATGGTTTTGGCACTATAAAGTGCCAAAAAACATGGTAAATCTAATCTGGAGTTCAAGTGGCTGGATAAACTCCCACAAAAATAAAAAACAAAGCATGTGGCAAGCAAACAAACATGAGATTTCTCTACCTCCTCTAAAAATATAATGGAAAGGAAAAAAGGTTTAAACCATCATCTCCAAAACACCAAAAAATTCTCCTCCCTATCCCTGCCTAAAAAGCATTTTATTCTGATGGAGAGGAAGCAGTTGGTAGCATACATTATCTACTGTTCTAGGAAGACATAAATTACATCTCTAAATGGATATTTTGATGCTAAAATAGCCCTAAATTCAAACCATCCCTGGCCTGGTTTGAACATCCCACAGAAATGGGAGGTGGGAGAGCCACCGCAGCCGGGACGGAAGGCCGTGGGATTGTCCTGGCTCGTCTCTGACTCCAGGTTCAGCACCAGCATGGGCAGAGAGGCTGACCCAGCAGCTTTGGCAAACCTCTGCTCTTTAAATAGAGTTCAGAAAGACGATGGTTTACTGCTGACATCCTCTTCCTGTAAAGAAACCAGCAGAATGAGTCGGTCTGAAGTAAGTTAAGCAGGAAACTCTTCTCCCAATGAAAGGCCAGGGACCAAAGAGTAAGTTCTGATGTTTATGTCTGATCTTTGGGAGAAAACTCTCCTCTCTCAATCACTTTGCTACCCTTTTGGGTCAGCCAGTAATCTTCAGGACAAGGCAGACTGATCTCTCTCAGCACTCAAGACAAGGCAAACAGACACTAACTGTGCTCTAGCTACAGGCAGTGCCTGGAAATGGTCTGGGTGTCGCTGCTGGAATTGCTGTCAAGGGAAGGCAAGGAGGGAGACCCTTCATCACTCAAGCTAGGCAGACACCATCTAAAACAATACTGTGAGGTGGAGTCAAAGGAGTCTGACTTGGTCCCCACATCACAGCACAACATGGAGCAGTATGCATCCACCTGCAATCCTTGGCCCACAGCAGATGAGCAGAGATGCCCCCTGGCACATCCTTCCCAGGCTCCAGCATTGGAAGTGGGCTGTGTCCCTCCTTTCACAGGCCCCCCTTGCCCTGCCTTGACCAAAGCACAGCACTCAGATCACTGACGTGCAGAGAGAAGCAACAACGAGACCTTCTGGAAATGCTGTTTCTCTTTGTTTGTAAAACAGGGCAGCATTTCATACTAGTAAATAACTGGGGTTTATTTATAGGTGAAGTAATCAGAATAAAAACAACACCTCTCCATGCCCATAGCACAGCTGAGCACCAGCCTATGCCTGCTTCTAAAGGAAGAGGTGCAACAGCAAAACATTCAAGCAGCTCCTGCATGGGAGCTCAAGGCCATTTAAAAAGAACTCATGTTTGAAAAGAAAAAAGAAATATGCAAAACATTTTATGTGTGTACAAGTGTCAGGGCTCTGTGTAAACCAGAGCATGGCTTTTCTCAGCACAGACCCAAAGAGACTGTAATAGCTGAGGCCCTTTAAACTGCCTACTGGCTTTTACACAGAAATGCCACCAAGCCTCTGTCCACCAGCTTTATTTCTGAGATGTGCTATGGAGGAAGAACCCCACCGCTGGGACCAGATTCCGCTGAGTCCCGACGCTCAGCACGTCTCAGAGCCTCACACTCTTGCCTGCTCATCCGTTATCGCTCTTACAAGGCAGTTTTAATGCTGCTTTGGGGGTTCCTGTAATTCTGAGGCCAATTTGCAACGATGGCTGATAAAATCTGTTTCATAATTAGCATGCTCCATAAGAAACGTGCCTCCCCCTTCCCTCAGCACCATCTGAGCATGTGCCTGGGAGGAGATTTCCAGAGTTGTGCTCAGGAGAATAAGGCCTGTGTTGTACAAATTTGCATTTGGAACAAATATCATCAGCCTTTGGAAATCTCAGGCAGTGCAGCGTGTTCTGCAGGGCTGACAGTTTATCAAGCCCAGCACTCAGCACCTCTTAGGGCAGGCAGCTTGAGGAGCTGTGCACCCACTGTTACACTGCCAACAACAGTAGATGCAATGGAAGCATGAAGCTGTGAAAAGCCAACATAAATTTGAAGATAATTTGCAAACATTCTTGTTTTGCCAATGAAATTAAGCTTGCAAAATCTCTGAAGATGCTTACTTGCCTGACAGGGCTCTTAAGCAGTCAGGAGACTATAAATCTTGGGAGAGCCGTGATAAATCATTTGGGATGCAGTTTCCAAAAAGCCTCACTTCTGGCGTAATGAAATCAGTGGGAGCAGCATTCAGCCAGTATTAAGAGCTTTTTATCCATGAAAACAGGATAATATTTATGTATGTGATGCAAGTGTTGTTAAGCTTACACTAATAATGCTTTTAAACTCCTTACCAGCCTCAGGCAAGAACAGACACACTTCTGATTACACCAAATAAATAGTAATCAGCAGAAATTAATTTGCCAAACATTTCAAGTGCATCCTGCTAAAGCATATCCACACCTTTCTCTGGCTAGGAATTCTTATAAAGCTGTCTGTCAAAGATGGTTGCAGCCCTGGCTCTCACCTATTGTCTGACTGAACATCCTCTCAAACCCCTTGTGGAATATGAACACACTCCAGACCATCTGTTTACACGCTTGCACTGATCTAAGGGGATGTTTACATTTATTTGTATAGCACTTTTACAGGTCTGCTCATGCTGAAAACACATTAAGCTGGGCATTATATATGCCACTCAGCTCATTTCTCTAAACAGACAAGAGAACAGCCAGCTCCAGTTGGCATCAATTCCCAAAACACAATTTTTTAACATGGTTTTAGTTCCTTTCCCACATTTTGGAAATTGTAACTAAGAAATGATTTCCAATTGTTTCAAATAATTTCTTACAGAGTTCTTTTGCACTAAAGCAACACAAATAACTGCAAATGCAGCCCTACAAAACACAACCACCGACAGGATGCTGGTGAGACAGATGGCAAACCCTATAAAGAGTTATTAAAAAGCTTCAGGATCCAGAAGTCACATTGAAATCAACACAAAAAGCCTCAGCAACTACAATGAGACAATGATAGCATCCTTAGGACACTTGATATAACAAAGTAGGTGCTTGAAAAATGTCTTGTGGGGTTAGCTTGAGATAACACAGGTCAAGTGTCATCTTTCTCTCTGGCACAGATTTTCTGAGGACCTTGAGCACATGGGACAGGTACCCTCCTCCCTCCAGCTGCTCCATGGCCAATCCCTTACCTGTTTCAGCCAATGCTACTGAGGATATAAAAGATCTGCTGTTTAAGCCCATCTGGTAATCCTGCCCAGAGGAGGGTGGGAGCACTCCTGGGATAGGACAGGAAGCTCTGGCCGGAGGCAGTAACGAGCAACTCCAAATCCTGCACCCCAGTTTCTTCCTCAGCACAGCTGTCTGCAGACTGCACATCTGCCTGTGTTAGAAGTGCCACTTACTGAATGGCCACAGCAGCCCTGAGCTGAACACAAGCTGCAAACCCCATAGAAGTACAGAGTAAACATCCTCCAGCCCATGGAGAGCTCCACCACACCCAGCCCAACTGGGAGGAGGAATGCACCTGGGTAATTTACAGCCAACTCCTGAAGGACACCAAGAACCTTCATTTCCCAGTGCTTTATCCACATCTTAGAGAAGTGGGATTAACCACCCCACTTCTCCAAGTGTTCTCTGCACAAATGAGTTCAGGATTGAAAGCTCATCAGGCAAGGTGGTTAGGGCAACATCCAAATGCAAACACTGCCTTGAACTTCAACCATAAACAGAACTTAAGCAGAAGCCTGAAGTTCTACAACACCCTTATCTTCACATCTAGGAACACTGAGCCAGGTTGTTTGCTTGTTGATGTTTGCAGAAGCAACAGATACAAGTCAAGGGAGTTTTCCATTGATGCCAGGATGATTGTATGTCTAGTTCTGTCAACAACCTGCCCAAAGACCTCAGGCAAGTCCTGTAATGGTTCTGTGCCCTGGTTTCTTTCTTTGTCATACAACAAGCAACAAGGAAGCCCCCTAACAACGGGATTTCAAAACCCAGTGTGCTTGATAGGCTCTGCACATCTCTGATGGAAGCATCTCCATGGGTCTCTAACCAACATCCAGACCACTTCATATGAAAACTGAGCTGCTGAGGTCAGCGTGCTGATCTGAAAGACTTAAAAAGATCTATGGTGGAGAAAGAACAGAAAAAGAAGGACATGAAGTGAAAAGTTCCTGACAGTTTCCTCCTGGACAAGGTGGACACAGGCCAAAAATTCTTGATACTTTCTTTTCCTCTCTCCTCTCCCAGAGGTGGTTTTCTATTGTCTATGTGTTGAATGGTAGGTTTGCTGGAGTAAAGCCAATGAAAGAGTTAGATGGTTGCCTTTGTGGGCAGGGGAGGGAGGGAGGGAAGGATTTCCTATTGCAGAACAAAGCTGAATTATTGATAACAAAATCCACTAATGTGCTGACTATTAGGAAATGCTGGCAGGATCCCTTGCATGTGGGCTTTTGCACAAATACTTAAAAGTTTGGGGGAACTGTTTGAATTCAGTACTGGTGTCCTTGCTGGCCATCTCCTCTCCCTGGTGCTCAGAACAAAGCACAAGAATAATCTCTTTTTAAATTTTTCTCTCTATTTCACTTTCCTTTTCAGCAAGGGGGGGAAAGGGGAAAAAAAGAAAAGAAAAGAAAAAAAAAAAGAAGAGGCTGAAGTAGGGCTTAGGCATCTGAAGAAATTGTGAACTTCAGGTTGTTCTTGCAAGCTGACAAACTGCTCTGACCACAAGAAAAGAAAGATGCTGATTCAAAGCACACTCACCATCAGTATGTCTGCTGTGATAGCCCAGTTTGAAAACAGAAGAGTTTCTCCGATAAAAATGCAAATCTGTTGTAACAAAACACAGAGAGAGGAGAAGATTTATTCACTTGACATTCAAGGGAAAAAATAACCTGTCACAAACTTGCCTTTGGTGCTTAGTTGTCTCAAACCTACACAAAGGCTCCTTCTGTACACAGTACACTCCTGGGTTCTGTTGTGGTTCATCTTTATCCCAGCTCTAGAGGGCTGGTCTGCAGCTTCATTAGTATAACCTGTTCAGGATCTACAGAGCAGGCAAAGAAAAGGCTGATGTATTTGGTAAGAGAAGAACATGAGAAGCCAGCAAGAAGAGGCAGCCCTGGGCTTCCATAATGAAATCATTCTGTCAGTCTGAGAAGGCAGGAAGGCCACAGCTCCCAACAGGGTCATTTTCATCACTGGGAGACAAGTTCTGTGCTAAGCTCTGTAGCAAATCAGGTGAGGTTCTCTATCCACTACATGCAAGATCCCTTTCCTCCCCTGATAGCACATTGCTGTCCCTTCTGGGGGGCACACAGGGCTAGGCACTGTCACAACTCAGGAATCACACTGGTAGTAGCTATGTCTCATCAAGACAAGACTTAATTATGGGTTTTACAACATCAGTGTCTCATGGTGAAATGTAACTCTTGACTCTGTGGAGACAATCAGTGCCCTGTGCGTGTAGTGGGATGAGAGCTGCTTGTTGCAGTGGTGTGGTATGAACAGCCACCATATCTCCTCTCCCCCTCTGGCACTCCTCCTCACTTCATCCCAGTTCACACTGCCTTCTCTGCTCTGCTGGTACCATGGGCAAGCAGGGCTTCAGAGTGGGAAACAGAGACAGGGCAAAGGATCTTTTGTTGGGGGAAGGTAGAAGAGGGGCTTGTTTTGCTTATTTTTAACCCAAATCAGTTCTTGAAATGGTTCTACAAACAGTTTTACCAGTTGAAGAACTGGAAATGATCAAGAGGAGAAAATAACTTCACCTGGGCTCATCACTGAATGTTCATCAATCCGAGCCCAGTGGAGCAAGGGTGACGTGTCTCAGGGGAGCCCTGCCTCCATCACAAAGCTTTTTACTCATGTTTCAATCATCATCCTTTTGCTTTTATGCCATATACTAACAATTTAGCATAGAAATGTAGGTTCAATGGGGTAAAAAAGCAAGGGTGGCAAATCTTCCATGTGCACATTTCCCTCTGTGCATCACAAAGAGCAGACAAACACCCTGTGTACAGCCACACTGGGAAAAATCAGCTCCCCTGTGTTCCCCACCAGCAAGGTGGCAAGCAAAACTTCTCTATTAGATGCTCCCTGAAAGGTTGCTCTTTGCCCAGCTAACAAATTTGGTTTTGTGGCATCTAGAGAGAAAACATGATTTCTGGAATCTGTGTTGGGAGTTTGGGATAACAGCCATGGAGGTTGTGACTCTGGTAGTTGAAGGTTCCTCCTTTACTTGCCTTATGCCTATTCAGGCTACAATTCATTAATAGAATCATAGAATCACAGAATCACCTGGGTTGGAAGAGACCTTTAAGATCCTCAAGTCCAACCACAGCCCAACCCTGCCTAGGCCACCTCTAGACCATGTCCCCAGACACTTCATCTACACACCTTGTAAATCCCTCCAGGGATGGGGACTCCACCACCTCCCTGGGCAGCCTGTGCCAATGCCTGACAACCCTTTCAGGACAGAAATTCTGCCTGATACCTGTCCTAGATCTCCCCTGGGGCAGTTTTAAGCCATTCCTTCTCATCCTGTCACTTGTCACCCAAGAGAAGAGACCCCAACATCTCTGCAGCCGCCTTGCAGGGAGCTGTAGAGAGTGATGAGGTCTCCCCTCAGCCTCCTCTTCTCCAGACTAAATGCCCCAGCTCCCCCAGCAGCTCCTCACAGGACTTGTGCTCCAGACCCTTCCCCAGCTTTGTTGCACTTCTCAAACAAAGCTGGCAAGAAATACACAGCACACATTGCTTTGAGGAAACAGCAGCGTTGTTTGTGGTGTTCTTGTGAGCTTTGATGGGCTGACGGTCAGTCACTGTCCCAATCCCTGTTGCTTGCACAGGCACAGCCTGGGATGGGAGGAAGACCTCCAAGATGGGCATCCTTGGCTCTGATGTGACCACCACAACCATCTTTCCCACACGCTGGTGGAGATTGCTGCCACCCCTCAAGACCAGCAAGTTGCTGCCAGGAATACTTTGCTTTCCTTAGCAAGTCTTATGCACTGACCTAAAGAAAGCTTCCTCTATTTGTTTCTAAAACTGTCTTTGTTTCCCTCACATTCTCCCTCCCTATCCCCTCTTTTTGTGACTCAACCTGCTTCCTCTGTGACGGTGTCTGAGCCAGTTGCTCAGCTAGGAAATCTCTTTCCATTTTCCCACTGTCCACTTGTCTGCCTTGAACTGGGCTCTCACTGGGAATGACACCTGCCAAGCTCAGAAACACAGATCCAGTGAATCAAGGCACTGACAGGACTTGAAGCCATGTGTCATGCAGCAGGGGTGTACAGGACCTGCTCTGACATCTGTCCTACAGCAGCTCTGCAGCTGCAGGTGCTGGGGTTCTGCAGCCAGACAGATTAAACTGAGCTTGAGAAAGATGCAATCACACCTCTGCTGCAGCCCCAACACGTCCTGCCTGTTCATACAGCACTGGGAACAGGCAACTGCCTGCCTTAAGGTCATATAAATTGCATACAGGGAGCTCACAGGTGAGCTGGTGCATGCAGGGAGAACACTTGCCCTCTTCTGCAGGAAGTCAGCACCAGTCCTATAAATAAATCACTGAAGTGCCACAAACTTCAGCCCACACCAGTTCTGAACTGCTGAGTGTGTATTTCACCCAACACCTTGCCACAAAACATGTACTTAAGCTGAAGATGGGAATACTGGTAAAAGGGAAAGAGGAACAAGAGCAAGATCAAAAAGTAGGACAGAAGCTCCTGCCATTGAAAGAGGCCTGTCCTTCAGCTGCTAGTGGGGATTTAGAAAAATGAGTTCATCCACTGCAAAGGGCACATGAGGATATGTGGCACTTCTGCTGGAGAGAGGCTCTGGGGATGCTTCCTGCAAGTAGGGCAGCCTCCCCAGCAGATTAGGAGCTCCCGCAGCGGGCACGGTTGGACTCCAGACACTTTGCAAAGCCTCATTTCAGCTCCAGCACTAACTACATCCTCTTCTGGATCCAGCTGTGTTGTGTAACATCTCACCATCTCCATTCAGCGTCTGGCTGCTCATCCCTGGTGAGCTGGCAGAAGTTACAGCCCCCTCAAGCCTTCTGTTTACGTGATCAACTAGCAAATTCTGACTCCCCAGACCAAGAAGTGAAGGAGTTTCAGAGTGGTCGCTCCAGCAACTCTCCAGAAAGATCTAAGCACGTTATAAACTCCTTCTACCACCATCTGCAAAGTGTGTATCTGTCTACATCTTCATTATCCCTATTTCTGCTTGATGTGGTGCGTAACACTCCCACATGTACCTTTGAATTCGAAGCAAGTCTAACTCCACCTCAGTGTTGGGCAATACTGATGTCCCAGAGGTGGGTAAGTCACTGACACTGTCAACAGAAAGTCCCTGGAGTTGGGTTGGAGATGCTGTAAAAGTTCCACTGCAGTTTTACCCTGGGAGCTTCTGCTTCTGCAAGATCATAAAATTTCTTTGAGGAATTGAAGTAGATGTTGAAATTGAGGTACAACAGGAACTTGGAACAGTGTCAAAACGAAGACAAAGCAAAGAATGCCTCTCCAGTCATTTGGAAACTCAAACTAGTCCAAAATCTGCTGCTGAAATTTCTGAGCCATACAGCTAATAGGTTCCAAGAGACAGGTTTGAAACTCAGCATTTCAAAGAGAACATATTTCAGTAGGAGTGGGAACTAAAGATAGGCAAATTGCTGGTTTAATGAGCTGGACTACAACACACATACACGTGCTGCAAGGAAAATGGAACAAGAACTTCCTGGGCTGTACAGCCAAGCAAAGCAGTAAGAGATAACAGAAATACAAGTGTCTAAGTGATATAGAATGCTGGTTTATTCCACCTTTCCAGCCACTGCCAATAATTTACTGGTGTAGTATGAAAAGACTGCATGGAACAGTCTGTGTCCCTGCTGCAGGTAGGACTGGCTGCTACAGAACTGGAGTAGCAGCTGTCCCAAGGGACTAAAACCACCTGCAAGACAGGACTGAGCAGGGGAGGAAGAGTGCAAACAGCTGCCAGCCTGTCAGGGACAAGGTGATCATGCTAATGGACACGCAGGTCTCTTTCAAAAAGAACCCAAAAGCCAAGAAATTAATAAGCAAGGGTTCTGCTGCTCCTTGCTGGAGTGCTGAACACTTCATTAAAGCTGATGGCAGCTGAAATTAAACTCTCCACTGTTAATCAGAGCAGGGGAGGGGATGGTCATCCGGTGGCCCCCAAAGCTCAGTGTGACAAAACACCATCTCATGGGGACCCACCAAGATGCTTGGAAGTGATAATGGAAAAGCTCACAGCCAGTGAAGGGTCCAAAACCAGTAACCCTTCAAAGTTAGCATGGTGTGATGAGTGACAGAAGCCTAAGGACAGTCATGGTACAGAAGGACTGGAAACACCACCATGTCAGGGAACAGCCCTTGCCTTTCAGTCACACAGGACTCAAGGGTGCTGTTTCTGGATGAGAGCCAGGACACAGTTGTCAAGGATGCTATCCACCCACAGGTTTTACTGTACTCCTTCCAGAAGAAGCTATCATAGACTTTGAGATAAGGTAACCTAGTCCATCATGCTGTCCACTCTTTCCTTCATTTTGGACCAATGAGACTTAAAAAGAGAGTAAGGAGAATCTGCTACACTATGCAGCCTTGCAAAACAGGTCTCCTAGTGAAATAAAAAGGGATTAAAGCCTCTGAAAGCCTGCCAAGACTGCAATGGCATCGAATGGCATGGAAACACAAGGGCTTGTGTCAGAAACTTGCCTTGAAAAGTCAATTCAGCTGATACACAGCAGCAGCACAGTTAATACCTTGTGTCAGTAGACCCTGGAAGCTCTAACACAGACCTGTTCTCTCAGTGGGGTTGGCACCTCTGAAGCTACACACCAGCAAGTGTTGTGTGATTGGTTTCTATTTACATTAATTCACAGTGGATGGCTCCACACTCCAGGTGATTTATAAGCATTGATCACAGAATCATAGAATGGTCTGAGCTCTGACCCTGCCCTGGCACAGCTTGAGCCCACTGCCCCTTGTCCCATCTCCTGTCCCCTGGCTGAAGAGACCATCGCCCACCTCTCTGCACCCTCCCTTCAGGTAGTTGTAGGTGGGGAGAAGGTCTCCCCTCAGCCTCCTCTTCTCCAGGCTCAACACCCCCAGCTCCCTCAGCTGCTCCTCAGAGGATTTGCCCTCCAGCCCCTTCCCCAGCCTGGTTGCCCTTCTCTGGACTCGCTCCAGGACCTCAATGTCCTTCTGATGGTGAGGAGCCCAGAACTGGACCCAGCACTTGAGGTGCAGCCCCACCAATACCCAGTCCAGGGGCACAATCTCTTCCCCAGACCTACTGGCCACACTATTTCTGACACAAGCCAGGATGCCATTGGCTTTCCTGGCCCCCTGGGCACACTGCTGGCTCATGTTCAGCCTGCAGTCACCCAGCACCCCCAGGTCCTTCTCTGCCTGAAGACTATTTCCAGCCTAGAAAGAGAGGAATTTCTGCATGAAGAGACTAAACACCACAAATGAACATGCCTGTCATCGGGTCTGGAAAGGAGGAAATCACAGGTGTAGCTATGCAAAGAGGTGGAGGGGAGGGGCAGGTGGAGGGCTGTGAAAGATGCCTTCACTGAGAGACAGCTGACGATGACATCAGGGTTAACACTTGGCCTGCCAGTAACACTCTTGTTACAGGTTGTCTGAGGGGATGGTTTTTCTCCTGTACCAAAGGTTAATTCCAGACCATGCCACAAAGCAGAGGAGCAAGGCTCCTTCTAGCACTTTCTAAGTAGCCAGAGCAGACATGCTTGGTTCTGTCTTCATGTTTTACAACTTTCACTCTTTCTTCTCCTGTTTCCCCATGATCACAGAATCCCAGCCTCACAGGGGCTGGAAGGGCCCTGGAGAGCTCATGGGGTCCAACCCCCTGCCAAAGCAGCTCCCCAGCTCATATTGCACAGGGCGGCGTCCAGACGGGGCTGGAATCTCTCCAGAGATGGAGACTCCACACCCCCCTGGGCAGCCTGTCCCAGGGCTCTGGCACCCTCACTGGGGAAAAGTTCTTCCTCTGCTCTAACTTGCAGCCATTGCCCCTTGTCCTGTCCCCACAGACACTGAGAAGGGGCTGGCCATTTCCCCCTGCAGCCCATCCTTCAGATACTGATCAACATTCATCAGGTCCCCCCTGAGTCTTCTTCTCTCCAGGCTGAACAGCCCCAGCTCCCTCAGCCTTTCCTCACAGGGGAGATGCTCCAGGCCCTTCAGCATCTCCACAGCCTCCTCTGGCCTCTCTCCAGGACATCCCTGGCTTTTTTATCCCAGGGAGCCCAGCACTGGACACAACACTCCAGGTGGGGCCTGACCAGGGCAGAGCAGAGGGGGAGGATCCCCTCCTGTGACCTGCTGGCCACACTCCTCTTGATGCCCCCAGGATCCCATTGTCTCTCTCAGCCCCCAGGGCACACTGCTGGCTCATGGCCACCCTGTCATCTACCAGGACCCCCAGGTCCTTCTCTGCAGAGCTCCTCTCCAGCAGGTCACCCCCAGCCTGTGCTGATTCCAGCAGTTATTCCTCCCCAGGTGCCAGACTCTCCACTTGCTTTTGTTGAAGCTCATCTGGTTTCTCACTGCCCAGCTCTCCAGCCTGTCCAGGTCTCTCTGGATGCAGCGCAGTGTCCTGCCTGGCAGCCACCCCTCCCAGCTCTGGATCAGCAGGTACTTGCTTTCCCTTCAGTCCATTTGTCTGTATCTCCCTGATGTTGTTTTATATACTTTAATTATAAACACATGGGAGGGGCCATATTTTATCTACATTTGTGCAGTGTCAAGATTTGTGGGCTGCTGGGCCATGACTGGGACGTTCAGGTGCTGTGATAATACAGATAACAAATTGAAATTACATGGTAATTAATACTGGCCTGCAGCTAGCTCCCTAGCTATGGAAATTAAAGGTATTTATAGGTAGCCAAAGGCACACCCACAGAGAAATTATCTTGTAATTACAATTTGGTACCACTGCAGCTACAGTACCTGTAGTACCAAAAGATTAGGCAAGTTATGGATGGAGGTATAGGTAGAACAACCCAAAGGCAGGGAACTGTGGGTCTCCATGTGCTAAATCCCCAGCTCTCAATTATAAGGACAATTATCCAGGGGATAAGTAGTTGAGATAGTGCTTTCCCTCCAGGCCTATCCTGATAGTGCCAAAACACTGTGTGGTAAAACAAAGGACATTCAGAAGAGGAAAAGACAGACCAGTATCTCATCCTTCCTGCAGAGAATCATAGAATCCCAGACTGGTCTGGGTTGGAAGGGACCCCAAGGATCAGAGAGTTCCAACCCCCTGCCACAGGCAGGGCCACCAACCTCCAGGCCTGGAGCTACACAAGGTTGCCCAGGGCCCCAGCCAACCTGGCCTTGAACACCCCCAGGGACGGGGCACACACCCCCTCTCTGGGCAGCCTGTTCCAGCCCCTCACCACTCTCTCTGCAAAGAACTTCCCCCTCAGATCCAATTTAAACCTTCCTTCCTTCAGCTTCACTCCATCCCCCTTGTCCTGCCATTGTCTCCCCTTTGAACAAGCTGATTCCCCTCCTGTTCCTCTGCTCCCTTCAGGGGCTGGAAGGCTGCAATGAGGTCCCCCCGCAGCCTTCTCTTCTCCAGGCTATGGATGATGCACAGAATGATGCACACAGTCTTCTAAGGGGTTTGGTATGGACAGCAAGACTGGCATATGCAAAGATTATACTTACATAGGCTCCCACAATGCTGCTCTTGGCAGCAACAAAGATCAGGCAGATGAAGATGGCTGATCCCAGCATGCCAACAGCACAGACAAGAGGATCAGCTCGCTGGGTTTTTAAGCGGCACCATTTGGTTGCCCCAGCCCCTGTGATTACACCCAGGAATCCAGTGAAGCACGTGATTGCTCCGAAGATCAGGCTGTTCAAAAGAAAAAAAGAAAAAACAAAACCACAAAACATTAAAAGCCAGGTTTGTTTGGGGTTTTGGTTGGGGTTTTTTTAGTTTTTTCCCAAAAAATGGGCATAGTCTTTGCTCCAGGGGTAAGCTGCCTAATGGAGATCTGCATGTTGGCTTTGGAAATGTTAAATACAACACGTGAGCTCCCCCCTTCAGAGTGCTTGTCACTTCAGCACTCTTCCCCTTCAACTAAGAAACACACAGCCTATGAAATCCAGCCTTGTACACAGGCACTGCTGGACACGCAGAGAGGTGCAGAGGGCTCACCCCGCTGCTTGGTGGGGAACTGAGCTCCCTGCCAAGCCCACTACACAGCTCATTATCTCTGCACAGCCCTAAGTCATGTCCTGCCCTGCACACTGATCATGTGGTGGGAATCATGGACACAACAGGCTCTAGGAAGCGTAAGGGAAAGGAAACCCAACAAGACTTTTAAATACCAGTGACTCTCAACATACTTTCACTTTCTAACTCCTTTCAGGCCACTTCAGAGAAGCCTGATTAAATTATTTTGCTGCTCTGTTACACATCTGAATCAAGTTAATTTCAATTTAAAGAGGCTGGAGCTGTCAAGGATTCTTCCCATTGTATGTGACTTGGGTTACAGAGTCTTTGGTAACTACATCACAGTAGCTCCAGGGCAGCTCAAAATCAAGGTGTCATCAAGGAGTGGAAAACTTCTCTTTGTCAGAACAGAGCTGGGCAGCCTGTCTGGAGCTCTCTTTCTGCTCACTGCTTCCTGCAGAGCAGTCTGAGGCTGCCCACCAAGTGGTCTAGTTGATGGGACTCCAAACCACTAAGTAGTTTACCTGAGATGGGATTGTGTCAGCTAGAGCAGGAAGGTTTCCTAATGCTCTTTTCCCCTCACAAGCCAAAAAGCAAAATAGCTGACAAAAGGCAGCTTTCTGAATCTTTTCTTCACCTGGAGAAGTGCTTTTTTAGCACTTTCTGGTTTGTGCCATCATGGTAAAGCACAAAATGAGGGATTGCTTTTCCTACCTGACATGCTGCCAGTGGTATTATATAACTGGGACTGAAGAAACCAAACCACCCTGTAACATCAAGCAACCCAGACCAAAGCATCCCACACCTCTGCACTATTTCTCAGCAGAACTCAGCAGACAGAGTTTAGTGTAACAGCCCAATGAAACACACTCCCTCCCACAGAAATCCAAGTCTTTCTGGTTAGTCCCTGAAGCCTGGAGAGGAACCAGTCCAAACCATGAATTACAGCCACCACTGGCTACCCAACCTGCCAGCTCGTTCTTTGCAGGAAAGTGTGGGTCATAAGGAGCCCAGTTCTCAGCACTCCATCCATCCTCTAAGGCAAAGACCAGAGTCTCTACTTCTGCACTAAAGCCTGGGAACTAAGACAGAGCTGAGGTCACTGCTTCTGCCTCGGTTTGACTTCATGTGATGAAGAAAAGAAGAGAAATAAACCCTGGTTTACAAAATCCCAGCATTTCCTATCATTGTTGCAAAGACCTAGAGGAAATTACAGACATTCTAGTAACGTGACTCCGTGGGACTTGCCTGTTTCCTCTGGTAAATTAGCCCCCACTCCCTTTTTCCCTCTTTTTAAAGCAGCAGAGATGTATCTCACCTATCTTTGGTGCTGCAGGACTGTGAGCTGCAGGTCTCTGCTGTCTTCTGCACAACCTGTGCTCTGTGAAGGTAGAGAGGGATCCACATGCCAAGTGCCCCCGTGGCAAAGGACACAGCTGAGGTGGCCAGCGATGAGAACACGTAGCTGCGGCTGCCAAGGCGCAGGAGGCAAGACCAAGAGAAGGTTTAGTGAGAGAGTGGGAGCCCCAGGGCAGGAGCCAGCACTTCAGTGACAAAACATGGTGTCCTCCCCATAAGAGGCACCTCCCTTTGCCAAGGGGCAGGGGTAAGACAAGGCACAAAGCAATGGAGAGTAAGAGGCATGGAGCTTTTCTTCATATGTGATGCTCCATTGATGGTAACGTTCTTATCTCTCCAGAGGTGTTTCAGAGAGAGCCCATTTCATGGGACCATTTCAGAAGACAGCCAGGACTTGGTCACTGAGACATGACATATGAATTACTAGGCTTCCCTGTAATGTCACCTGTTTACCCAGATTACCAGTTTCCTTTCTCTGTCCCCAACATGCCACTACATGATTCCTACTGGGAAAAACTAACAAAGTAACACTGAAATATTGATAAATGAACCACCACCACTTTTCTTAGCCCTTTGGTACCAGGTGACAACTCCAGGAAGGCATTCTAGCCAGCAGTTCTAAAACTGAAGTTCACCACAAGTTTCCCATGAGAATTCTGTCACAAGACTGAACTGACAAGTGCAGGTACCTGCACATTGCCAGGCAAGCCTTCTGGAAGCAAGCACAGCTGCTCACACCCTCGGGAGCACGTGATCTACATGTGTTATATACATATCATAGAATCATAGAATCCCAGCCTGGTCTGGGTTGGAAGGGACCCCAAGGATCAGAGAGTTCCAACCACCCTGCCATAGGCAGGGACACCAACCTCCAGGCCTGGAGCTACACAAGGTTGTCCAGGGCCCCATCCAGCCTGGCCTTGAACACCCCCAGGGATGGGGCACCCACCCCCTCTCTGGGCAGCCTGTTCCAGCCCCTCACCACTCTCTCTGCAAAGAACTTCCCCCTCAGAGCCAATTTAAACCTTCCTTCCTTCAGCTTCACTCCATCCCCCTTGTCCTGCCATTGTCTCCCCTTTGAACAAGCTGATTCCCCTCCTGTTCCTCTGCTCCCTTCAGGGGCTGGAAGGCTGCAATGAGGTCCCCCCGCAGCCTTCTCTTCTCCAGGCTGAACCAGCCCAGCTCCCTCAGCCTCTCTTCGTAGGGGAGCTGCTCCAGCCCTCTCATCATCTCTGTGGCTCCTCTGACCCCTCTCCACCAGTTCCCCATCTTTCTTGTAGTGGGGCCCCAGCTCTGGCCACAGGACTCCAGCTGGGGCCTCAGGAGGGCAGAGCAGAGAGGGACAATCCCCTCCCTGTCCCTGCTGCCACCCCTCTGCTGATGGAGCCCAGGATCCCATCGCCCTTCTGAGCTGCAAGAGCACACTGCTGGCTCAGGGGAAGTTTCTCATCCCCCATGACACCCAGGGCTAAATATATATTGTATATATGTTGTATAATATATATTGTGTAAACACACATATTTGAGCTTGCCATGTAGTGCAAGCTTTTGTTTATTTTCCTCTTAAATTACTCTGACATTTCATTCTCTTTTTCCCCTCAGCAGAGTAGCTCTTTCAAGGAAGAAAAAGATCTCAGTGTCTGAACAAGAGCAGCACAACAATTGATACAGGAACACAGCAATTTCTACACTTGAAAAGCCTAGACTGGTCTGAAGTGTAAGCCAAAGAAAGCAGGGTCTCTTAGGTCTGAATCTTGGACAGGTTAGAGCAGAAGCTGCACTCCATCGCTCTCACTGCAGTCAATACCTCACGAGAACGTAACTGTGATTTTCTCCCCCAGGTTCACAGACCTTCCTGCCACTCCCTGTGTGTTGCCACCTTCCAGTCTCTCAGTGCTAAGAGGTACAGGCTGCTGGACCATCCAACTCAGTGTTAGAGGCCTGCTTTTTACTAGAGTGCTCTTACTTTCTAATCAATGCTTTCATGTCTCTCAGCCACGAGGTCCGAGCCTTCAGCTGTCCTCCAAGTTGTTCCACATTTCCTCTTTTAGCAGCAGGTACAAATATTAGGATGAGGGTCCCTGTTATCATTCCCAGGAGTGGAGATACCTGCAAGAAAGAAACAGGGAATTAGCTCAAGAGTCAGCAGACTTCATCTCCAGGCAGCTTCCTCAGATCACCTCAGCATACAGCAGACCAGGAAACACTGAAAATTCAGGCTGGAAAACAGGGAAATGACAGATTCAAGGTTTAGGTTTCCCAGTTTCCATTTCATCCTTCCACTCACTAGACGAAAACACAAAGATCCCACAGTGTTTTGGAAGCTACAAAACATGACCCTTGTTTTGACACTGAGATTTCATCATTGTCAGAATGGAAAATAGCTCTGGTAGGAAATCAGGAGCATAGACTCTCACCCAACTATCATCCCTTCTATATATGCTATTTTAAAAATAAACAGCTGTTAAACAAAACCCTAATACTTCCAATAATAACCTGAGAATGGCCTTTATACACAGAGCAAAGGTGAAACCCCCAGAATTCTTCTAAGCAAGGGAAGAAGGTTTAATAAAAGCAAGTGTAAAGTCTTGCACCTGGGGAGGAATAACCGTCAGTATCAGTACAGGCTGGGGGTGACCTGCTGGAGAAGAGCTCTGTGGAGAAGGACCTGGGGGTCCTGGTAGATGACAGGGTGGCCATGAGCCAGCAGTGTGTCCTGGGGGCTGAGAGAGACAATGGGATCCTGGGATGCATCAGGAAGAGTGTGGCCAGCAGGTCACAGGAGGGGATCCTCCCCCTCTGCTCTGCCCTGGTCAGGCCCCACCTGGAGTGTTGTGTCCAGTGCTGGGCTCCCTGGGATAAAAAAGCCAGGGATCTCCTGGAGAGAGGCCAGAGGAGGCTACGGAGATGCTGAAGGGCCTGGAGCATCTCCCCTGTGAGGAAAGGCTGAGTGAGCTGGGGCTGTTCAGCCTGGAGAGAAGAAGACTCAGGGGGGACCTGATGAATGTTGATCAGTATCTGAAGGATGGGCTGCAGGGGGAATTGGCCAGCCCATTCTCAGTGTCTGTGGGGACAGGACAAGGGGCAATGGCTGTAAACTGGAGCACAGGAAGTTCCACACCAACATGGGGAAGAATTTTTCCCCAGTGAGGGTGCCAGAGCCCTGGGACAGGCTGCCCAGGGGGGTGTGGAGTCTCCATCTCTGGAGAGATTCCAGCCCCGTCTGGACGCCGCCCTGTGCAATATGAGCTGGGGAGCTGCTTTGGCAGGGGGTTGGACCCCATGAGCTCTCCAGGGCCCTTCCAACGCCTGTGATTCTGTGAAGACAGAAATATTTCAGAACTGGAAAGTCAGGAACATCCCTCATCCAGGGATAAATAAAGCCTGATATAGCATCCTTATCACAGCTGAAATGAGACAGAGCACTACCAAAAAGAAATGGAAATGCTGGGATTTTCTAGGGTCATGTATTTTTTATCTAAAGGCTTAACCTCCCAACAGAACAATACCCATGGAAACCCAGCTGTGCTCCAATAAAGCCCTGACATTACTGCTAGATCAGAGACAAAGCTGCCACTTGCCAAAGCATCCTTCTGTCTTCTCTGGCCCATTGAAGTACAGATTATTCCTGACCTCCCCTGGATTTGGAGACCACAGGAGATCACAAGGGGAAGCATCACCTAGGGGGATCTTGTACATCCTACAAGAGGACAATAAATGCCACAGGGAGGGAGGCTGCTTTACCCTGATGCCTGGAAGCTTTCAACATGTGCTGTTTTACTACCCAATGTTTAATATCCAGTGCTGTCCAGAGCAACCAACACAGAAGTGAGCAGCTTGTCATATTCCCCAGGATTCTGCAGAGTCAGGGAATCATGCATCAGTGTGTTATTTATAGTGGAAATCATGACCCTGTAAGGGGTACAGGCTTGCAGAGAGCCCGGATTTGACAGGGTAACTATAGAGACTTCATCTGAAGAGAAAGACACCAGTGAGGATTTCTTTGCACAAATTAATCATTTGGGTTTTAGGGAATGAAACACAAGAGTGCTTCAGTGCACCAACCTCTTTAAAGCCCACCGACCAGGAGAAAGGCCTTTGGAGTTTCTTATTCTTTGTGCTGGCCTCTACTCAGAAGTTAATTTTACCCTTAAAGCATTCCTGCTACTGAATGAGACAGCCACTCTCTTGGTGTGAAGCTGCAGGCTATTGAGCTTTTCATTTCAGGTTCACAGCTGGAAACAACTGTCCCCTCCCCTAGCTGCAGATGAACTGCTCACAGTGATTTTCCAGCCCTTGCTTAGCCTTGGACAGGGAGGGAATGGTGTGTGTCACAGAAGGACACATTTGCTTGAGATGGGAACCCATGTATTTCATCACCTGCTGATATCAATGGTGTTGGCCTGAGCTTCATGAGATTCGCTGTCTCCATGAAGTGCCAGAGCCAGAGAAGGCACCTCACGGGGGCTTGTGCCACCCAGGCCACCAAAGGTCAGAAAACAGCTCTGCTGGGCCACTTCCCCTTAGCTCTTTCAAGACATCTTTGTCTGCAGGACCTGTTTGTGGTGTGTGATCAGAGTGTATTATCTGTTCAGCACATTTATCAAGGTCCCAAGAGGTCATAATAGAAGGAAACCGACTGTCTCAGGGCAGCAAAACAAGCGGAAACTGGAACAAAGTGTTTTTTCCTCAAAGCAGGAAGCCATTCTCAGAGTTTCTTGACAGCAGGGGACTGAAAGACAGTGGAGTTGATTTAAGGCCAGTGCCTTGTCTTCCCATCCCCATCAAGGAATCATGGTCAACTGATAATAAAGTGATTGGAAAATTCTTGCTCCCAGGCAAGGAAAAAACCAAGTACAAGGAGCCAAACCCATGTCCCCTTCCTGTTTGCTCAGAGAATGCATCTGCTCTGTACTTCATAGCATAGATGCAGTTCCCAATCCTTTACCTTCAGTATATAATAACAGGTTGTTATATTTAATAACAGGTTGAGGAATGATGTGATAGAACTCTTCCTAACACTGATCTACCGATGCAACCGTTAACAAGCCATCGTGAAGAGCCGCTTACCCGCAGGGCCCAGTGCCAGTCTCCAGCAACCTGCTTCACACTCGACCCCGTGATGTAGCCCAAGCCACTGCAAGGAATACAAAGAGCAGAGTCAGAGTACCAAAGTCACAGCTGTTCTTAAACAAAGGTTAACAAAGTCACACTCAATGGGGTGTCCCAGGCTCTCTTCTCCCTCAGGCAGAGAAGGACCTGGGGGTGCTGGGTGACTGCAGGCTGAACATGAGCCAGCAGTGTGCCCAGCGGGCCAGGAAAGCCAATGGCATCCTGGCTTGTGTCAGAAATAGTGTGGCCAGTAGGTCTGGGGAGGGGATTGTGCCCCTGCACTCGGCACTGGGGAGGCTGCACCTCGAGTGCTGGGTCCAGTTCTGGGCTCCTCACCATCAGAAGGACATTGAGGTCCTGGAGCGAGTCCAGAGAAGGGCAACCAGGCTGGGGAAGGGGCTGGAGGGCAAATCCTCTGAGGAGCAGCTGAGGGAGCTGGGGGTGTTGAGCCTGGAGAAGAGGAGGCTGAGGGGAGACCTTCTCCCCACCTACAACTACCTGAAGGGAGGGTGCAGAGAGGTGGGCGATGGTCTCTTCAGCCAGGGGACAGGAGATGGGACAAGGGGCAATGGGCTCAAGCTGTGCCAGGGCAGGGTCAGAGCAGATGGGAGGGAAAAGTTCTTCCCTGAGAGAGTTGTTGGGGCCTGGCACAGGCTGCCCAGGGAGGGGCTGAGTCACCTTCCCTGGGTGTGTTTAAAAAAGGGTAGATGAGGCACTTAGGGATCTGGTTTAGCTCAGGATGGGAATGGTTGGACTTGATGATCTTAAAGGTCTTTTCCAACCTTGTGATTCTGTGAAGATGAAAACCAGTGGTGATTAATCTGTAACTCTTCCCAGCGCTGCTGATCTAAAAATGTTCCAATCCAATGGGAATTCAGACCCTGACACCAAGCTCATAGCTGACCTTTCAATCTACAGTGGATGGAAACAAAGCCTCAAAAAGAATTTAGTTCCCAATTCAATTCCTATATCAGGCCTTTCTGTGCTGTAACATGAATACTTAAAAATTGAATGTATTTCTGTTGAAGCTCTCAGTTAAGAAGGGCCCTTAAAGGACACACCATATTCTATCATTCAATTGTTCCTTTAATAGTACTTGGTTCTAATTACTCTTGAAGACAACGTTTTCCATTAGTTCATTAAAAACCCAAGAAGAATATGGAAGACAGTCTGCTGGGAGAACACCAGTCCTGAAGCTTGGAAATCCCCCCTGAAGGTAAAGGAGCAGCAGGGCCTCCAGGTCCATGCTGATGACACTGTGGGAACAAGCGGTGTCTCCCCAGGGATGGGCTCAGGGTGACTGGAGCCATGCTCCTCCCCAAGTGACCTGAAGGGATGGGAATAATGTTTCTTCCAAACTGCTGCATTTGTTGCTGAGACTGCCTTGGCTAAAGCTTGCCAGGAGTGCTGCCGTCACATGCCTTTACTGAATGCTCTGCTAAACGGTTGTCATCTATAATCACCCCCAAATTGGGCTTTAAACACAGATGGGCCCAAAATTAGCCATGGATCCAAGCCTCTGGTGAATAGAGGGAAAGAAGTCCCAGAATCAAGCTTAACAGGATGAGTATTTGTCATTTCTTACTAGCCACAGCTCGTGGAATTCTCTATGGAGATACTCTGCATCCTTGGCCCTCCTGGGAAAACACTCTTCTCACCAGTTAAGGACTTGGCTATCTCTTTTTTCCTCAAGAGCAAACAGATGTTTGGGCCTCTTATCTGAGGAAGGAGTGCTCTGACTTGTGAAATGCACCACCCTAAACCAGAAGTTTTTCCCTGGGTTGGGAGGGATTGAACTGCTGCCTGCATTTTCCCTGCTGGAAACAATTCACAATGCCACTTTTGCACAGGGTGCTGGACCACTCTGGGTATCAGGCTGGACACTCTGGGAACTAAAGAGATTTTTCCAAGTTAACATTTCAGATGGTGTAGGTTTCACAACGTACTCCTCCTCAAGCCTCTGGTATAAGGACTGTCACACAGAACCAGCTACCCATTCTCTCACTTCTGAAAACTGAGCCGTGTCCTAAGAGATCCTGATTTCACAGTAACCTGAAAGACATTGTCTAAAGAGGGCTTAGACCTTACATCAATCAGAGCAACAACAGTTTCATTTAAAAATGCTTAAAAAAATGTCACCTAAAATATTCTGATTCCATTTCCACCCAATTGCTGTAAAGAAAATTAAAATCTTTCACTAATTCCCAGAAGTCCTGTAGGAACCATAACAGGGCTAGAAAAAGAATCCAATTCCTGCAACTAATTAGTCACTGCTCACAATATTTTCCTGTCTAAGCCCTTCCAACCAAAGAGAGAACTATTATTATGGAATCATAAACTGGTCTGGGTTGGAAGGGACCCCAAGGGTCAGAGAGTTCCAACCCCCCTGCCTCAGGCAGGGCCACCAACCTCCAGGCCTGGAGCTACACAAGGTTGCCCAGGGCCCCATCCAGTTTCTAATAATCATTAGCAACTGAAAATCTGTGATTTTCAAGATGAAAGCAGCATTCTGTCACTTACCTGCCAAGAGGAATTGCAAAGTAGAAAACAGACAGCATAAGGGTCCTCGTGTTCTTGGTGAAGAGGTCTCCTATGATGGTGGGTGCAATAGTGGAGTAACTTGCTTCACCAATGCCAACCAAACCTCGGGACAGCACAAGCAGCCAGAAATACTAAGGAAAGAAATAAAACAGCTTAGCAGGTCTCCCCTGTGTCTCTTTGGATTCAGGGTGGGTGACAGCAAAAGGGAAATATAAACTGGTGTGACTGGGAAGTGACCCACCTGTGTGCCTTGAGTTTTAAAACTTTGGGCTCTTCCCCTTTGCCTCTTGCTGGGGAAGAAAGGGACTGTATTTTTTATGAAGATTGAAAGGCATGAAAGAAAAGGAGTACTAGTAATACATGTTAGCCAATGACACTCAAGAAGGTATTTCTGTTGGAGGCAGAAGACCCTGGGTTTGTACTCAGGAGGTAGCTCACTCTGGTTAGGCTCAAGTGCCATCAACACCTCCCTGCCCAAGGAGGGTCTGGGGTGGCAGGGGAGTGGAGCAAATCCCGCTCTGGGACCCTGAAAACCAATACCCCAAACATCTCAGCATGCCAAGGGGCAAGTATGGACTGGCAAAATCCTAAAGGCTCTTCAAGAGTTGAACTTGTGATCCCCCAAACTCCTGATTTTCTCCTTGATTAGAAGCTACTGAATAAGGGAAGTTTTTCCAAGGTGCTAAGCACGTATTTCACTCCACTTGCCTTAGAAAAAAGCCCAAATTGCCCCCTCACAGCAGTAAAGCAACACCAAGCACTTCTGAAAACCCTCACAGAATCATGAAGGTTGGAAAAGACCTCCAAGATCATCTAGTCCAATCGTTCCCCTACCACCTATATTACTTACTAAGCCATGTCCCTAAATACCTCATCCCACCTTTCTGTGAGCACTCCAAGGGCTGGTGACTCCACCCCCTCCCTCACATTATGATCTCCAAAGAGGTAAGACTTGTGCCTTACTGTGAACCCCAGGAACCCCACTGTGCTTGCCAAGTCCTGTGTACAATGGGTGAACGGCCCCGAGTCACACAGTTCAAAAAGGCACTCTGCCGGCTGGGGAACTGCCTGCCCTCCTGAGGAAAGGGCAACCCAACAGAACCAGGAGATGGACTTCACCATCGGCACAACACCGCCCGGGAATGGATGGAAAGGACTTCTTCTTCTCATCAAATGCTCTTTCATGGCCCATGTCCCCATTTCAGCCAACACTTGGGAGCTGCAAGGGCCTGATCTTCAAGCCACCCTCTTCCATTACACATAGACCTTTCTGGATGCTGCTGTGGGAAGGCATAAGGCGTGGTACTTTGATGCCTAGGTACCCAATAGATGAACACAATCAGGTTCTCAGGTATCCAAACAGCTTGAGCTACACCCAGAAGCAACTGCAGGTGCAGAAATTAAAGTTACAACAAAGTATCAGCACAGGGAAATCTATTTTTACAAATGTAACCTCCAAAAATCCTCAATTTAATGTTATTATTCTATACATCACTTGTGAGAAGAACAGCAGGGATTATCATATGTCCTCAAACACAAAAGTGTTTTGAGAACAATGAGCAATTGCTGATTCCCCTTCTGCAGACAGGGAAAAAGTGGAGCTACAGAGAAATGACTTTGTGCCCTCCAGCAAAGATAAGCCAAACACAGGCTGCTCATTCTAAATACCAAAGTGCCATCCAGACACGCGCCTCGGTCAGAAATACATCCATCAGCAGACAAAAAATCTCCCGCTGACACACCCCCATTGTTCTCCCCTGGCTGAAAAGAATTTCTTGAGGATTCCTGGAGTCACTCAAAATAAATACTTCTGCATGCTCTTCACTTCCTCTTATTTTGAGGCAAATTCTGCATCAATACCCATTTTCTGAGAGTATGTGAGCTCCCTGTTCGCTGGCAGGGCGTTCACAGGGCTGCTATCATCCTTACATCTCCCATACACTGCACATACGTAACAGAGACACGTGGGTGTAAGCAGAAAGGGCAATACTGTGACTCAAGCTTTTTAATGTATGCAATTACCCAAGGGTAAAAGCACTCCACTGCAGGGACACACTGGCAGGGACTGGCACACAGGTAACCGATGTACTTGGGATGAGTAACAGTATTTATAACATGCTGAATGACTTAGTCATGGAGAATTAGAAAGCTGGGAAACTGAGGGCTGCCTGTGGTTTCTTAAGAGGCTCAGATCTGGATTGGAGAGGGTGACAAGCAAAACAGTCACCTGCCAGACCTGCAATGAGTATGAAGACGGTGCTAGTTACACCTGCAGAATGACAAGTCTGCAACTCATAGAATCCCAGACTGGTCTGGGTTGGAAGGGACACCAAGGATCACAGAGCTCCAACTCCCCTGCCACAGGCAGGGCCACCAACCTCCAGGCCTGGAGCTACACAAGGTTGCCCAGGGCCCCAGCCAACCTGGCCTTGAACACCTCCAGGGATGGGGCACCCACCCCCTCTCTGGGCAGCCTGTTCCAGCCCCTCACCACTCTCTCTGCAAAGAACTTCCCCCTCAGATCCAATTTAACCCTTCCTTCCTTCAGCTTCACTCCATCCCCCTTGTCCTGCCATTGTCTCCCCTTTGAACAAGCTGATTCCCCTCCTGTTCCTCTGCTCCCTTCAGGGGCTGGAAGGCTGCAATGAGGTCCCCCCACAGCCTTCTCTTCTCCAGGCTGACCCAGCCCAGCTCCCTCAGCCTCTCTTCGTAGGGGAGCTGCTCCAGCCCTCTCATCATCTCTGTGGCTCCTCTGACCCCTCTCCACCAGTTCCCCATCTTTCTTGTAGTGGGGCCCCAGCTCTGGCCACAGGACTCCAGCTGGGGCCTCAGGAGGGCAGAGCAGAGAGGGACAATCCCCTCCCTGTCCCTGCTGCCACCCCTCTGCTGATGGAGCCCAGGATCCCATCACCCTTCCGAGCTGCCAGAGCACACTGCTGGCTCAGGGGAAGTTTCCAACACAAACATGACACAGGTTTGTGCTCACTAGCCACTCCCAATCCCAGTGCATGCACTGGGCAGAAATGTCCTCAAACTCCTGTGGTTGTACGATCCCTCTCTAATCATTGTGTGAAGGGGGAAGGAGTGACCGGTTCCATCAATACCACCCAATCACAGTCCCTTTACAATGAAGTCATCTGCAACAAGTAGCACATTGATTCCTCTCCAGTTCCTCCACAAATCCTCCTCCCTGGCTCTTGCAATACTTACACACTCCAAATATCTTTTTAATATTTAAACTATATTATCTGAAGCAGCATTATCCAAACTTAAGTTATGAGATTCTGACTTCAGTTGATGATAAAAAGTCTTTATACAAACATAACCTGCATGAAGACACGAACAGCACGGCCCTTCTGAGATGATGTATTCAAGACCACTGACAATGCAGCTATGTAGGTGTAACAAGCATATACAGGCAAACCAGAGAAGTACACAACATTAGGGCATTATTCATAACTAGTTCTGAATCGTGCCTGGTTTTCAAGCTCTACATCGAGGATTAAGGAGATAACACCTCTTCTCATCTCCCTGGAAGATCTCTTTTCTGGATCTTTGGCTAGCAAACTCCCAGTGGAACCTTTGCAATACAGTTATGCAGTCATTTGTTACAGTAAACTAGAATTCCCCAACCTTCCATCTCTAACCACATTCAGCCAAAACTCATGTTTCAGCCTTCTCTTCTCCAGGCTGACCCAGCCCAGCTCCCTCAGCCTCTCTTCATAGGGGAGCTGCTCCAGCCCTCTCATCATCTCTGTGGCTGCTCTGACCCCTCTCCACCAGTTCCCCATCTTTCTTGTACTGAGGCCCCAGCTCTGGCCACAGGACTCCAGCTGGGCCTCAGGAGGGCAGAGCAGAGAGGGACAATCCCCTCCCTGTCCCTGCTGCCACCCCTCTGCTGATGGAGCCCAGGATCCCATCGCCCTTCTGAGCTGCAAGAGCACACTGCTGGCTCAGGGGAAGTTTCTCATGCACCAAGTTAAGTTTCTCATCTCACTCTGGTAACTTGACAATACCAGAGGCAGCTTTCAGCAGCTGAGCCAAATCCTTTTCCATAGGTTACACCCAGCAGCCTCAAAACTTCAGTGTCTTTTTCTCTGGGTCAGTGCTTGTGACTAAAGTTTTTTGAAACAAAAAGCTATTACAGCAAACAATTTCTTTACATCTTTAGTTCTGGTCAGAAGTCATGTCAGAGATACCTGCCCCTCCATGAGAGCTGCCAACATTTCCTGTTTTGCAGAGAGGGACAATAGTTTTCTTCTAATTGCTCTGGCAGCAGAAACTCCCCTCCCTGCCTGTGCTTCAGCCTTAAGTGCTACAGAGACTATGGCAGCTGCAGCCAGAGCTCCTGGACACCAGCTTGGACACGGACAGCTGGAGAAGGGTCATCACAGCAAGACCTGAACCATACAATATGACTGCTATGAGCTCTGGGGGCAATTTAGGATGCAAAAGTGCTCTGAGTCCCCTTCTCCGCCTGACATGTGGCATGGAGGGGCTGATGAGACACAAGCCAGGGGAGGTTCCAGTACAGGATAAACCACCAATGTATGGAAAGAATGGTGGACCCAAAGTACCGCGGTCTCCCCGGGAATTCCCCTTCAGGAGGTGGCATCACCAGAAATGGGCACACAGAGAGAACACTCGTACAGGCCTCTGTGAGGTCACTGGACCTGCACCCTTCAGCCCATCTCTTAACTCTGTGGAAGGGAAAATACACCCTAGTCCTGAAGCTGGAGACTTGAGTGCTTTGTAATCTGAAGACCAACAAACCCAAATGAGAAAAGAAACCCAATCCCCCCAAACAGACAGATGCTTTGGAAGGCATGGAAATGCTGCAGGAAACGCACTCACCACTAGAAAGAACGTGCAACCTGCTGATGCCTAAAGTTCTTAGACTGTCAGTAAGCTGTAGGCAACAGCACCAATGGATCATGGGGACAGATGGACCTGGTCTGGTCACTGTTGACAATGCTGCTATCCCAGTAGATGCTATTGGCATGACACAATCCTCTCAGAATCTTCATCTGAAGAAAGCTTTCCTGATTGGAGTTAAATATTCCTAATATGCCAAAAGATAGTTCACCTATTTTCTCTGCAGAGAATGAGATGGTTTATATTCTCATTTTCACACTGATTTTACCCTCAATCTCATGCAGACATAAATGTTTGATGGCCTAGGACACGTGACTAGCTTTAATCATGTTTGGACAAACCTCCTAATTACACATTTATCCTAGTTGTATAGACCACTGAGTGAGTAATACATGTTTTAATAGGTCTAATTACAGCTTTAACTTCTTTCTCTTTTTTTTTCTTTAATTAGTTAACAAAAGGAATTAAGTCACAGCTCTTGAAGAGATTAGCTGTCAGTGATAAACCTATAATCTGCCAAATATGTGTACAACTCTGAACCACCAGATTTACTGCCTAAAGAATCATATGATCCTTAAGCTCTGGTTATTAAGTATTTGTATTTGAATGTGGAGTAGCTTGCAAAGGTCTCCTAAAACAAGCTGAACACATGAGATCAGGGACACACCGACCGACGTGGTAACACAGACAGAGCCAACCTACTACAACCTACTAGTATGGATGCACAGCACCAATGCAAGCCATGGCATGGCCTGATGCTGCTGATCTCTATCGCTACAGCCACTGCACCTGGGCTCTGTTCTGCAGGAGGATACTGAGTTCCCCTCCTGTGGATTCTGCGCTTCACTTGCAACATGAAATTCTGCGTTTGAGCTGCTGAGGTTTGCCATATTCTCCTGCTTTTGTTATATGAACATTATGCACCAAACAAAGATACAGAATCAGGGTTGGCACCCTTGGAAAGATGTGCAGAAAGCTATTCTTGCCACCAGGCAGCTAGGATTGCCACACAAAGCCTAAAATACAAGTGTGTGGAATGACAGTAAACTAAGGAGAGAGCACGGGGAGTGATTTCATTTCCCTGGGTTTCTGGAGCAAACTCAGGTGACCTGTACTGCAGTTACACTCTGGTATTCCTACAGCCAGCAGGGTCTTGCACTGACAGCATCCAGCATAGCACAGCAGTCCCAAGCCATCAGTCAGATCAACTGAAGATGGATAAATCTAATCATAGAATCATAGAATCCCAGACTGGTCTGGGTTGGAAGGGACCCCAAGGATCAGAGAGTTCCAACCCCCTGCCACAGGCAGGGCCACCAACCTCCAGGCATGGAACTACACAAGGTTGCCCAGGGCCCCATCCAACCTGGCCTTGAACACCCCAGGGACTCCATCTGGGGCCTCAGGAGGGCAGAGCAGAGAGGGACAATCCCCTCCCTGTCCCTGCTGCCACCCCTCTGCTGATGGAGCCCAGGATCCCATCGCCCTTCCGAGCTGCAAGAGCACACTGCTGGCTCAGGGGAAGTTTCTCATCCCCCATGACACCCAGGTCCTTCTCAGCAGGGCTGCTCTCCAGGAGCTCTTCTCCCAAAATATATCCAATACCCTGCAGGACCTAGCTGTCCATACTAACCCCACAGGGCTCAA
The DNA here is from genome assembly GCA_020800305.1 of Porphyrio hochstetteri. Taxonomy (NCBI): domain Eukaryota; kingdom Metazoa; phylum Chordata; class Aves; order Gruiformes; family Rallidae; genus Porphyrio; species Porphyrio hochstetteri. Next base: position 12,379,160 of record CM036925.1, read on the forward strand.
ATGTATCTACAGTGGCTGCACAACAGTCGCCCCTTCTGACAGCTACAGTTATGTGCACTGCCTTTCCCAAGCACAGCTTTTATTTCCTGGCCAGGTAAGCACACCTTCCACTTGCACTCAGTGAAGTTTAGCACAGCAGAGCAGTGGTTAAAGATGACACACCACACCATTCACTGCAGGTACCAAGAGATGTTCCATTCACCGTGACGCAAAGCAGGAACAGGCTGCTGAGTATCGGTGCAGTGACTAAGAGCATTGGCTCCTGTCAGCTCACAGTGCAAATTCCAGCTCATTAGCTGAGAGTCACAAGAGCTGAGCAATGGAATGACATTAGGAATGCAGGTGATGTATCTGCTTAAACACCAAACACTCCGATTCTCTCAGCCCTCCCAGCAACGATGGGGTCTGAATCTGAAGATTCTTTAAGAATCTGAAAGTCAAACAGAGACAGTGACATACCATGAAAGACAAGATGACATTAGGGATGCTGTTGATGTTTTAAATCCCTTTCTGCATCTGGATGGATGAGAAAGGCTACAGCAGCATAGATAAGCCTAAATACACCATGTACTCCTAAAGCTTTACAAAATTTGCATATGTATAACAAAGGCACCTGGCTTCTACTGGTGGATATAAGTCCTGGGTTCACACAGCAGGATTCACAGGAATGCAGTGTCACATCTAGAGGGACACCAGTGTCACACGCCCTACCTTCTCAACCATGAACAGTTCTAACTCTTCTTTAATAAAAGGAGAATAAATATTGTAAAGAGCTAGACAGGGGTTAGATATTTACACAGAATGACAGAGTCACAAGGCTGGAAAAGACCTTTAAGATCATCAAGTCCAACCATTCCCATCCTGAGCTAAACCAGATCCCTAAGTACCTCAGCTACCCTTTTTTAAACACACCCAGGGAAAGTGACTCAGCCCCTCCCTGGGCAGCCTGTGCCAGGCCCCAACAACTCTCTCAGGGAAGAACTTTTCCCTCCCATCTGCTCTGACCCTGCCCTGGCACAGCTTGAGCCCATTGCCCCTTGTCCCATCGTGCCTTACTAATCTGGTGACCTTCTCTGATGGAGTGACAGCATCAGTAGATAAAGGGAAGGCAACCGATGTCATCTACCTGGACTTGTGCAAGGCCTTTGACACAGTCCCCCATCACATCCTTATCTCTAAATTGGAAAGATGTGGATTTGATGGGTGAACCATCCAGTGGATAAGAAACTAGTTAACAGACCATAGCCAAAGGGTGGTGGTCAATGGGTCTGTGTCCAGGTGGAGGCTGGTGACAGGCCGGGTCCCCCAGGGGTCTGTCTTGGGACCGGTTCTCTTTAACATCTTTATCAGTGACACCGATGAGGGGATTGAGTGCAGCCTCAGCAGGTTTGGGGCTGACACCAAGCTGAGTGGTGTGGGTGACACAAGAGAAGGAAAGGAGCCATCCAGGGGGACCTTGACAGGATGGAAAGCTGGGCTATCAAGCAAAAGGCCTTGGCTGTGTTTCATCTCTGGGTGGCACAGACAGTGGCTAGTCAGGATCTGTGCTTCTGTGGAGTCTAGTCAGCGACAGGTTCATGGGCTATCAGCTCTGATGCAATGCCATGAGCTGTTAGTATTTTATCTGTTTTCCATAAAGACACAAGTGCACTTAGAAGTTCATGCTACAGTTACCTGTCTGATGAATATATCTTTAAACTACCCTGCTCACCTCCATCACGATGTTCTTCCCTTATCAGAGGTGAGTCATGAGAGCAGGTTAGCCTGGGGGACAGTCACTGCAGCTGCAGGTTCTTCTGCCATCTGAGCCACTGCAGAGAAGTAGTTTGGTCTAGACTCCTCTTTTCTTCCCTCTTCGGGTGTGTCACCACTTCCCACTTCTCCCTTCCCACCTCTGCACCATCACAACTGTCTTTTTGCACATAACATTTCCCATCACTTCTATCAGCCCTGCATTCTGTTTAAGCTCTAAAGTTTCTTCCCTTCAAATTGAACTCTTGATGCTAAGTCCGTCTTTCATCACCATTTTCAAACGGCTCTCCTCCTTTGCATGCTCATCACAGAATCAGAGAAGAGTTGAGACTGGAAGGGATGTCTGGAGATAGTCATCCGTGCTCCCCACTCAAAGCAGGACCAACTACAACAGGTTGCTCAGGACCATGTCCAGTTGAGTTTTTACTGTCTCCAAGGATGGAGAAGCCACAACCTTGCTGGACAGGCTGTCCCAGTGGTTGGCCATTCTCACAGTAAAAGTGTTTCTTATGTTTAAAAGGAATTTTCCATATTTTCATTTGTGTGCAGTGCCTCATTTTCATTGGGTACCATGGAGAAGAGCCTGGCTCCATCTCTACTTCCTCCAATCAGGTGTTGAGATAATTCAAAGCAATACTACAGGCTCTGTAGGGATAGCAGCACAGTTCTAGAGTGAGGATGTCACTCTGGCAAAGGTAAGCTATGCAAAGTCTCAGTTAAATCCATAGGGCAGACACCATCTCATCTCATGGGCCTCTTGCATTCACCCTGAACAGGTTTTTCTTCCCCTCTTTCCCTTATGCCAGCTTGGGCACAGGAAGGATGCAGGTTTAATTACTTGTGTTCAACAAAGGACACTTCTCCTGTATGAAGGTTTTCCCCTGAGCTCTGACAGGCTGGTCACTAACACTGAAGTGCAGATGCTCTGGGCTTTCCTTCGAGTATTCATACCTTCACACCTGGTTTACCCACACATGCTTATTATCTGCTGGCCAGAGGCTGTGAGCACGTTACAGCTGAGACCACTACACCATCCCAAGATTTAACAGCAAGATACTGAGTTACTGAAACTTTAATACACTCCATTAATCAACTGCTCAAGATTCAATACATAAAGCCTTTGCAATCAGGATGGACTACAGCAGGTTCCATTCTTCTACAGCATCCAGCTACACTATGTCCAACCCTTCAAAACTTCAGCTCATCTGGATGCATTAAGTGTCCTACAAATTCTCAGCTCTAAGCACCTCACCTTTGAAGAACTCCCTTTTGGGGGAATTCAGCTGGTATTCAGAGCCCCACAAGGAGAAGAGAGACTATGGCAAGTGGAAAGCACACACATAGGGGAGGAGCAGCTCCCCTATAAAGAGAGGCTGAGGGAGCTGGGCTGGGTCAGCCTGGAGAAGAGAAGGCTGCGGGGGGACCTCATTGCAGCCTTCCAGCCCCTGAAGGGAGCAGAGGAACAGGAGGGGAATCAGCTTGTTCAAAGGGGAGACAATGGCAGGACAAGGGGGATGGAGTGAAGCTGAACGAAGGAAGGGTTAAATTGGATCTTAGGGGGAAGTTCTTTGCAGAGAGAGTGGTGAGGGGCTGGAACAGGCTGCCCAGAGAGGGGGTGGGTGCCCCATCCCTGGGGATGTTCAAGGCCAGGTTGGCTGGGGCCCTGGGCAACCTTGTGTAGCTCCAGGCCTGGAGGTTGGTGTCCCTGCTTGTGGCAGGGGGGTTGGAACTCTCTGATCCTTGGGGTCCCTTCCAACCCAGACCAGTCTGGGATTCTGTGATTCTATGAAAGAGAGCAAAATACATCTTTAAATATAGAAATGAGCAAAGATGAAGCAGAGTCCGCTCACCTTTCCTTTGATTGCCTCTAGTGTGTTAATGGCTTTAGCTCCCCTGGGTGGCCTGTGGAGGCATGCTTAATTGAATGTAGAAAGTTTCATTTGAAAATGTACTTGAGATTCTGGCTGATTAAAGAGTCCTTATTTTATCAGATTTGTATTATTATTTAGTACGTAAAAATAACCAATAAGCCCGTAAGATATTCCTTTTTCACTCATCATGCCCTTCAACCAGCAGCTAAAGTGTTTAACAACTGGATACCTACAGCTAGGCACCTAATGAAGCACTCTGGAGACAAGACAAAAACAAAGCCACCCTGGAAGCAGTGAGACTCCCACAGCGCTTCCCAGAGCCAGCAGGGAGCTGCTGTGTGTGTGCTCCACAGCTATAAAAATCAGGGCCAAGAGTTCCTTAGCTACTTGCAAACTTTGAAGGTGCAAAACTTCAGACTTCAGTGTCTGAAATGGAAGTTCCCATCACTGCCCTCCCTTCAGACCTGTGCCAGTCCTGAGGGGCTCTGCCAGGACTTTTCAGTCACTTGTGGGTAGCAGAAAAAAGGAAGGAAAGGAAGGGAGGGGAAGGGGAAGGGGAAGGGGAAGGGGAAGGGGAGGGGAGGGGAGGGGAGGGAAGGGAAGGGAAGGGAAGGGAAGGGAAGGGAAGGGAAGGGAAGGGAAGGGAAGGGAAGGGAAGGGAAGGGAAGGGAAGGAGTGAGCCCAATTCCTGTTCCTCAGCCAATTAGGTAATGTAATTACAAGACACCGGGTCCTGCCAATAGCCTCAGTTAAGACAAAGCAGCATTCCAGCTTACTAATTGAAGGGGTTTTCATCTGCTTGACCTGCCTGGGGTAAAAATATTACATGACACTGAAATGGTGGGATTTATGTTCTTCTCAATTTACACTCTTGGTCATTAATACTGCATTAATGAAGGGCCTGAAACATAATTGGAAGGAATAGAACAGATTAGCTTGCTTATTCACCAGAACACCATCCGGCTGAGCACTACAGGCAGAGTTACTGATAAAACAGACCTTAAAGAAAAAGGTTGATGTTTCCAAATAAATCAAAGGGATCATAAAGAGCCCTCGGGTTACCAGTGCCTGCTAGAACACTGAGTTAAAGCACTTCTTCCCATCCTCGTGGCTCTGGTGCAGGACTCAGAGGAGCCCATTGCATTTCACGTGGCCATTTCTCCGTGTTACAAACCCATTACAAGCAGCTCAGCCAGAATATATGTTCCAGAACCGTTCCCCTGAGAACCTTTATAGTTCTGGGTGGGAAGCAAATTGTTGCTTTTTGTTCCAGATATGTCAGGTGGGGCACAGTTATCAGCACTTGCAACAAACACCTCTGGCATTAGGCACCATCACCGTCCCCTTCCTGCGACGTGCGGAGAGAATCGGAACAACATCACAGGAACAGTGACTGGGGGAAGGTGTTTCTGCCCCTGTGGAGCCACTGCAAGGTGCTTGACAGGGAGGAGTTTTCAGATCCCAGGAGCTGGAATAGGGGCTGGCACAGAATCACAGAATCCCAGACTCACAGGGGTTGGAAGGGCCCTGGAGAGCCCATGGGGTCCAACCCCCTGCCAAAGCAGCTCCCCAGCTCATATTGCACAGGGCGGCATCCAGATGGGGCTGGAATCTCTCCAGAGATGGAGACTCCACACCCCCCTGGGCAGCCTGTCCCAGGGCTCTGGCACCCTCACTGGGGAAAAGTTCTTCCTCTGCTCTAACTTGCAGCCATTGCCCCTTGTCCTGTGCCCACAGACACTGAGAAGGGGCTGGCCATTTCCCCCTGCAGCCCATCCTTCAGAGATTGATAACCATTCATCAGGTCCCCCCTGAGTCTTCTTCTCTCCAAGCTGAACAGCCCCAGCTCACTCAGCCTTTCCTCACAGGGGAGATGCTCCAGGCCCTTCAGCATCTCCACAGCCTCCTCTGGCCTCTCTCCAGGCACACACAAAGAACACGCACAGGCGGTTGCAGGCTGCTGCCTTCCAGCCACAGATGAGTCATGGGCATAGACAGAATCCAAGCAACCCAGCTATAAACAGATACCAGGCTTTTCAGAACAGATCATTACAGGCACTGATAGGCAACACTAACACCTCCACTCTCAGTGACGGCTACAGAAAGGCCCCAGATCTAACCACATTAACCCAACCCGTTGTCCTTGCTGAAACATTCTTTGGTTTGGACCAATTCTTAAACTGAAACGTTGTCAAACCCAACAGACAGGTCTGGTTCTTGGAGAGGACAATCCCATGTTCCTTTCCCATAGACAACTGCAGAAACTATGCTTTCTGAGCAGCCAAAAAACGCATCAGCCAACTGCCTGTGACACTCAGGGGGAATGGGCTGCCTTCACTCTATGCAATTTTAAGGGCAGAACAAGTTTTGGGAGTCCATGAAGGACACATTTGAATGGAATGGAACAAGGTTTAAATTAAATGACCAGAAACTCATAGTTCCAACATCTTCACCTCCACTGTTGGTTTGACAGATTCTCAGTACATGTCACCTTGCACAGGCTGGAAGCCCCAGCACACCACCAGGTCAGACCTTGCAGGCAACTCGGTATGTTTGGCAGATGTCTGAGAGATGTCTCATTTTTAGCATCAGATTTCTAGAGAGAAACTGATGCATCTAACAATTCCTCCTACTTAAGAGGGGCTTTTTCTTATTCATTCTCTTCTTTGAGCAGTTATTATGTTGTTAGTTGAAGCATTATTAATTGGGAAGGCTTTGTCATGCTGTAGCTTCATTTCCTTCCACAGAGCCAGCCTGACTAAATGACAATCCCATTTAACTGCACTAGATGCATGTGCATTTTTGTCACTCTCTGCTCATGAGACAAGGTCAGTCATGTTTCAGACACGATGATCAGCACCATTCCCAGGGATTTCCAGCTCAAAATCTATTACAGGGGGTTGAGATTAATACTGGAATTCTGCCATCTGAGCTGCAGATGTGGTGGTTTGTGTAGCACGTGAGCTTTGTGCCTTTAAAAGGAATGTCAACACTTCCAAAGGCTAATTTAGCACCTGGTACTGGAAGACGTTTCCCATCTTCACACTGTTTGCTCGTTACTCAGAACACAGTGGTCCTTTTTTCAGCCTTCATGGGGGAGCCAGGAGGCCACAGATCCCATGTGCCACTGGAGAAGCACTCACACTTCCTGGAGCACAACTGATGCTCCTGTATCAGCAGGCAACCAAGAGCTGAAGCAAAGAAAGGCCCAAATCCATACTCTGCATCTGAATGTGAGCCAAAGAGCCTGAAAAACACTTTCCCTCTCCTGCAACCTGTTTTTCAGGGCAATATGCACAACTTTCAAGAACCACCAAGGCCCTTCCAGTACAAAGTGTAGATTTGTTTCCAGGCCTCCTAATGAGCCTAAAACTTGGGTAAATGGATCGTTTGTGTGCTGCTATTAATCAAACTCTCCTGAATCACCATGCATCCCTCCAAGTCATAATCCTCAAGACCACCAGCTTTACAACCAGCTTATGTCTTTCACAGAATCACAGACCAGCGGGGGTTGGAAGGGACCACTGGAGGTGACCCAAAGCAGGATCACCTGCAGCAGATTGCACAGGATCACGGCCAGGCACGTTCTGAACGTCTGCAGAGAAAGAGACTCCCCAGCCTCTGTGTGCAGCCTGTCCCAGTGCTCTGTTACCTGCAGAGTGAAGAAGCTTTTTATCGTGTTGAGATGGACCTTCCTGTGTTCCAGTTTGTGCCGTTGCCCCTTATCCTGTCACTGGGCACCACTGAGAAAGTCTGGCCGCACCCTCCTGACATCCACGCTTTAGATATTTATTATGAGACTCCCCCTCCCAGTCTTCTCCAGGCTAAACCACCCCAGCTCTCTCAGTCTTTCTTCCTATCAGAGATGCTCCAGGCCCATCATCCTCGTATCCTCTGCCTGATGCTCTTCAGAACTTCCCTGTCTCGAACTGGGGAGCCCAGAACTGGACATGATACTTCAGGGCAGAGCAGAGGGAATGAGAACCTCTCTCAACACTGTTCTTAATGCCCCCAGGTCACATTGGTCTCTTGGCCAATTGCTGCTGGCTCATGGAGAGCTCATTGTCCACCAGGACTGCCAGGCTCTTCTCTGCAGTGCTGCTTCCCAGCAGATGAACCCCGAACCTGTACTGGTGCCTGAGGTTGTTCCTTCCTGGATGCAGGACCCTGAACTTGCACCTGTTGAATTTTATTAGGTTTTTCTTCCTGCATTGGGAATGATGTGTCCCTCAGGTCACAGCCACTGCTGCAAGGATCATGTCAAGCTGATAGGAAATTTTATTGTTCTTATATTTTAACATTTGTTTGGAAACTGACATGCAGCACTACTTTTTAATTTTTTTCAAAAAAGCCCCTTTCTTTTCCCTGAAGGTGGTTTAGTTCATCTATATAAGGAGAACTTTCCCTATCTTCCATTTCTGAGAAGTTTTGAATGAGGCTGAAATTAAGATGCTGCTATAATTATTTATAAAGCACAATGCTAAAGCATTATAGGGAATTCCAGTAAGATGGGTGGAAGCAACACACCATCCTTTTTGAGTTCCATCAGCATGTGCTGGGCTTCAGCCTCTGCTGCAGTGAGACAAAGTGAATATCCATTTTAATAGACTACCCAAGAAGAAGAAAAGCTTCCAAGACAGCCTGTCAATGAAATAATGAGGCCTTCTTTCCTCTGCCTCCTCAGCAAATAACTGACCCAGGTGAGATTTCCAGCTCAGGGACAATAAAAGCAGGACAGGCAGGTGGTAGTTAAAGGCACACATTGCTTCCACACCATCCATTAACTGACGCAGCAGCTGAGCTTCCCTCCTTTTCAACCTACAGACTAGAAATTCAGGTTTCTGAATAAAAAATGGGACAAAGCTGTAAAGGTCTTTGGCCTGTGAAGATCTTTCCTGCTGGGACCACAGTCGCCAGCTGTTGTCTCTGGGCATTTTCCTGATCTGATGGACAGTGTAAAACGCCAGCGCATCGATTCAGAACGACGTGGGGTGTGATGCTGCTCCCACAGAGACAGGCCAAAGGTTCCCACAGGCTTCCAAAGGAGAAGCTGGATCAGAACCAGAATCACAGACACTATGGAAATGATTGTGACATCTCCCAGCAGCCCAGATAACCAACGCTTCTCTGGAAAAAAGGGTAGGGGATCACAGGAAGGCCCATGGAGACCCACTGGAAATCAGCACCTCATCTCCAGCCTGTCTCTCGATACTCTCCCAGCACGAGCCTTTGCCCACCTGCTCCAGAGGTGCATGAGCCTGAGCTCTGAGGAGCGGTTCTGACTTCTCAGGGCAAACCGCTGCAGCTCAGGAGAGTTATGACACTCAGCAACAGCAACATCTTCTCTCAGCATCCAGAGTGTTTGATTCAGGCACTGCAGAACTCCAGACCTATTAATGACCCCGAGACAGGCAGCAGAGGGCAGGAGGCACACTGATGAGTATGACTGTAGTGATTTGAGGAGTTTGGATGTGACATGGTGGTGCTGAACTGCCTCTACCTGGGGAAGGTTGGACTGTGGAGTACAGAATCCCAGACTCACAGGGGTTGGAAGGGCCCTGGAGAGCTCATGGGGTCCAACCCCCTGCCAAAGCAGCTCCCCAGCTCATATTGCACAGGGCGGCGTCCAGACGGGGCTGGAATCTCTCCAGAGATGGAGACTCCACACCCCCCTGGGCAGCCTGTCCCAGGGCTCTGGCACCCTCACTGGGGAAAAGTTCTTCCTCTGCTCTAACTTGCAGCCATTGCCCCTTGTCCTGTCCCCACAAACACTGAGAAGGGGCTGGCCATTTCCCCCTGCAGCCCATCCTTCAGATACTGATCAACATTCATCAGGTCCCCCCTGAGTCTTCTTCTCTCCAGGCTGAACAGCCCCAGCTCACTCAGCCTTTCCTCACAGGGGAGATGCTCCAGGCCCTTCAGCATCTCCACAGCCTCCTCTGGCCTCTCTCCAGGACATCCCTGGCTTTTTTATCCCAGGGAGCCCAGCACTGGACACAACACTCCAGGTGGGGCCTGACCAGGGCAGAGCAGAGGGGGAGGATCCCCTCCTGTGACCTGCTGGCCACACTCCTCTTGATGCCCCCAGGGTCCCATTGTCTCTCTCAGCCCCCAGGGCACACTGCTGGCTCATGGCCACTCATCTACAAGGACCCCCAAATAATGTAATCCTGACTGCTCTCAGGTCCCAGAGGGGAAAGCAGAACCAATCCTGCTCAGACACACCACTGACAGGAAATGCAAGGTAAGGTAGAGATACTCCTTATGATAGTTGCTTGAAGTTCATTTTTCTCCTCACACAAATAAGCTTTCCAAACCAGCTTTGAGCTATACACTGTCTCTGTCCTGGCAGCCATCACCAGCTGTGTTTTCAGTAATGCTTTACAGATAGAGAGATGCAGATACCAGAAGAAAACAACAACACTGTGAGTGGAAAATACAACACTTGCATTCCTCATAACACCTAGGAAAAACTTACTCCTCCCATAGATTGGCTTTTTGGGACTGATGCTCTGAGAACACCCTAACCTGTTTTTCATGCATAGCTTCCCTTGGAAGAAGGATGGGTAGGATAAGAATACAAAGGAGTAGATTGCAAGATCACACAACAGTGATCTTGCACTCTATTTCAGCAAACGGCAACTATTTCATCTAGATGAATCTTCTCCCATCTTTTCTGTCCTAGATCAGCAAAATCTGAGGGAACAATGAGGACCCAAGACTCCAGAAACACTTGTCTGGGCAAGAGAAGATGTCACTCTGACATGAAAACAGTTTCCCTACAGGATTTGGTATGAGCTGTGCTAGCAGATGCTAGCAGACCTCACAGATGCCTCCAATACCTTCAGACCAGCTCAGCCCATGTTTTATTATTGCAGGAATAAGCAATCAAGTATTCTTTTCCTGCAGCACACCTCATATGGGCTATAAAGAAAACCCACCAACCAACCAAACTCCCCCCAGGAACAGCACTGGGAAGAAGCAGCAGGTGCCTTTTGCTGGAGAGGAGCCAGAGAAATGGTGCACTTCAATTCCCATAGAAGCTCTCCCACTTCTTTGTCCAGGGAACCTGGGCTAGTGGAGGGTGTCCCTGCCCATGGCAAGGGTGGCACTGGGTGGGCTTTCAGGTCCCTTCCCATCCGGACCAGTCTGGAGTTCTGTGATCTTTTTATTTCTCAGTCTAGTTGTAGCTAGAGACTGGAGAGTCAAGGAGCCATGAAAACACAGTGGGAGTGCAGAATTGCTCCAGGAACCCAACAAGTCCTACTTCCCAAGACCTGCAGCTTAGGAGATCCGGTCCCCATCTCCAGCATCCATACAGGTGCAGGTACATATAACCAGACTAGAGGTGGGTTCATCTCTTCCCCTAATGAGCAATGCCATCACGAGCACACTGTGGTGCAAGTAAGGCTTTTGCATTGCAGGCTGCTCAAGAATTTCCCTTTGCAGTGTAAAGCAGAGAGAATCATAGAACTGTTTTGCTTGGAAAAGACCTTTAAGTTCATCAAGTACAACCATTAAACCAGCACTGCCAAGCCCACCACTAACCCTTGTCACTAAGCACCACATGTACATGATTTCAAAGTACCTCCATGGATGGGAACTCAATCTCTTCCCTGGGCAGCCTGTTCCAATGACCAACAACACTTTCTGTGAAGATCTTTTCCTAATACTCAACCTAAACCTTCCCTTGCACAACTTGAGGCTGCGTCTTCTCATCCTACCGCTTGCTGAGAGATGACAGTTGAGAGCCCTTATCCTTTCCTCATTGCAGCCTTCCAGCCCCTGAAGGGAGCAGAGGAACAGGAGGGGAATCAGCTTGTTCAAAGGGGAGACAATGGCAGGACAAGGGGGATGGAGTGAAGCTGAAGGAAGGAAGGGTTAAATTGGATCTGAGGGGGAAGTTCTTTGCAGAGAGAGTGGTGAGGGGCTGGAACAGGCTGCCCAGAGAGGGGGTGGGTGCCCCGTCCCTGGGGGTGTTCAAGGCCAGGTTGGCTGGGGCCCTGGGCAACCTTGTGTAGCTCCAGGCCTGGAGGTTGGTGGCCCTGCCTGTGGCAGGGGGGTTGGAGCTCTGTGATCTTTGGGGTCCCTTCCAACCCAGACCAGTCTGGGGTTCTGTGATCTGACACAGTGGAGCTGAGGAACAGAAGCTGGATGTTTTACAATACAACTGCTGCCAGCACACATAAGACTAAAGTGTATCTTTTTTCTTGCAGTGAATCATCATGTGTAGGGGGTTGGGGCTGGTTTATGTTTATGGTTTTTAAAATTAACCCAGCCAACCATTGGTTTCACACAGCACATAATTTGCTGCTTTTCTGGTTTTGCACTCCTTGAAAGACAAGCTTTGGAAATAAAAACAACATCTGGCAAGTCTGAAAGACAGGACTATAGTAAGCACTGCAGGCAAACTGGAGTTCCACAGTGGGCTATTTGCTGCCTCTTTCAGAGATAAATCAGAAAAGGATATGGAAGGAAAGAACCCAACACACCAGTAGAAACACTCATCCTGATCAACTGGCGGCGGAAGCAGAAAGGATCTATCACATTAGCTGTGTCACCTTCCAAACAGAGACATTTACCAAGAACTGGAGGATGCATAAAGCACATTCCTGGTTGACCTTGTTAATTCATTGCTTTTCCATTGCCCAACTTTCTACCCTCCCCAGCTCTGGTGTCTCTGAGCAAACCCCCATCACCACAGCCTGGGCTGGCTGATTACTGGGTACGCTTGGTGTTCCTGCCCAAAAGAGCCAATCTGCTTAGCAGAGTATTTTGCTCATCTGTAAAACAGCATCCCTTCTACACAGAAATAAGCTTTCTTCAAGATGTTTACATGGGAAATAAGCAGTATTCCATGAGACAGGGAAAAGAGTTGGCAACTTTCCACCTTCCAGCTACTTTTTGCTTTGAGAAACTAGTGTCTGCCCATGAGGGAGAAGGGTCCTGATCACTCAGAAGTATGTGCTACAAGGGGTAGGAAGGTTACTAACAAAATGAAGGTTCCTCTATGACAAGTTTCTGGTAAACAGCTGTGAGAACTGTTATTCTGCCTAAGAGAGGTGAGTATCCAAGCAGCCAGCAACAAACTCTCAGCACGTGGCTTGATCACTCCTGATAACCAAGTTGCTTCAGGCCAACTGTTTGTGAAGAGAGAAACAGTGTAACTGGGATTACACCCTTTCCAACAGCATAGAATCCCAGACTCACAGGGGTTGGAAGGGCCCTGGAGAGCTCATGGGGTCCAACCCCCTGCCAAAGCAGCTCCCCAGCTCATACTGCACAGGGCGGCGTCCAGACGGGGCTGGAATCTCTCCAGAGATGGAGACTCCACACCCCCCTGGGCAGCCTGTCCCAGGGCTCTGGCACCCTCACTGGGGAAAAGTTCTTCCTCTGCTCTAACTTGCAGCCATTGCCCCTTGTCCTGTCCCCACAGACACTGAGAAGGGGCTGGCCATTTCCCCCTGCAGCCCATCCTTCAGATACTGATCAACATTCATCAGGTCCCCCCTGAGTCTTCTTCTCTCCAGGCTGAACAGCCCCAGCTCACTCAGCCTTTCCTCACAGGGGAGATGCTCCAGGCCCTTCAGCATCTCCACAGCCTCCTCTGGCCTCTCTCCAGGAGATCCCTGGCTTTTTTATCCCAGGGAGCCCAGCACTGGACACAACACTCCAGGTGGGGCCTGACCAGGGCAGAGCAGAGGGGGAGGATCCCCTCCTGTGACCTGCTGGCCACACTCCTCTTGATGCCCCCAGGATCCCATTGTCTCTCTCAGCCCCCAGGGCATCCTGGAACATGAAACAGCTGTGGATGATCAGCCATAACACAGGTATGATGCTCATCAAACTGCTGTCTGGAGAAAAAAGCCTGGTGACTTATTAAATGAGAATTTCTCTTGGTACAGAGGAAGACAGGCACATATTTAGCTTTTTGTGTGGATGGAAATTCACCTTGTAAAGAGAGTCCACGCTGCCTGCACGCTCAGGGCATCTCTCTCTGACATGACTTTATATTGCACAGCAGCTTGCTTTCTTTTTTTCTGGTTTATTACAGAGCATGAACCAACAAACAGAAAAACTGTTTTCTCTAAAAACTTCCCAAAAGGCAAAACAACAGAAGAAAGGGTTTTGCAGGTGAAAGGACCAAAATCTGTACTCTTGCAGGTGCAGAACTCATTACAGGGCCTGCAGAAAGGGAGGTGATTTCTAAGCAGGTGTTTGTCCTTAAAAATACAAATTAAGATATATACATATTTCATTGGTTTCTATAAATGGAGTTAATCTACAGATGTGTCCAAATATGTACCAACTTGAACTAAGTTTAGATTAACGAATTTGGTAATGATTCCTTTAATGCCACTTTTATTTTACAGAGTGCTAAACTGCTGCAGAGCAGGAACGTGCATGTGCCAGAGACAAAGTGCAGGAGGACTCATTTCACCTGTTCCTATAGAGACATTCTGCACTAATGGGGATGGTGAAATCACATTATTTGACAGAATAAAAAGTGACTTTTTCAGTATTACTCTAGTCTCATTGCTTCTGATGATTCCCTGTAGTTATTCTCTTTGGTTAAATTTATCATTAGCTATTTTCATCCATGAAGCCAGATGTATGTATGGAATTAGCCTCTGTTATGTTCTTATTTGGGTTTCTTATTTTGATTTGGTTTAAAAGTAATTTAAGACCTCATGAACAGTAACCAAACATTTACCTACCTATTTGTCCTGTGGCTGTTTGGCTACACATGGAATTCACACACTGTTGTTTTCTGTAACTACCCTCCCTCATAGAATCCCAGACTGGTCTGGGTTGGAAGGGACCCCAAGGATCAGAGAGTTCCAACCCCCTGCCACAGGCAGGGCCACCAACCTCCAGGCCTGGAGCTACACAAGGTTGCCCAGGGCCCCATCCAACCTGGCCTTGAACACCCCCAGGGACGGGGCACCCACCCCCTCTCTCCCCCCAATATATTCTGTAACTACCCTTAAATCTTGGTCAGATTTTCTTTTCTTCTTCCCACGAGGGCCCATTATTTAGTTATTTAGTGGCTCCTAGCAGATGATTCATTCTTCATTTGATGGTCATCATTCCATGTTAAAAACCCAAAGATACTTGGTAATAAATAACTAAGGGTATTGTAAGAAATGGTTACAACCCTTAGAGCAGTGCTCCCTAGCAGCTGCCTGTCTGCATGACACATCTACCCAATTCCCTGCTTTATCTGCCAGTTCTCAGTTGCTATCTTTATAACCCAAATGGTGTTCAGAGAGCATCTGAGATGAACTGTTTCATTGGGCTCCAATCTTTTTTTTCCAGATCAAAATCCATCTCTCTGAGGGAGTTTCTTACTCCATGTCCTTTTCTTGCCACGCTGGTGTTTCTTTATTGAATAACATGACAAGCAACAACTAACCCAACTTTCTCTGTAAACTTGTTTGCACAATAAATTAGAAGCAATCTAGATACTCAATCAAATTACAGCATTTTGTTTGTTTCCCATAAGTGTCCAAATTTTAGCCAGCACTCAGCATGAACTGTTGTTCACTGCCAAAAATCTTTCCAAACTGGGTCCCTCCCAAGCCCATCAGCTCTGTAGCTGCTTTCTGCCTTCATTAAGCTGTCTCCTTCCATTTATAGTCCCAATCTGAACTCTGTGGATGGGTACTTTGTTTAACTACACAGCAACAGCACACAGGAGGCACCTGACTGTCAAATTGGGAAGAAAACCAACCCCTGAAGAGAATTCTTTCTAATAAATGGCTACCTGGGTGTCATGGGGGATGAGAAACTTCCCCTGAGCCAGCAGTGTGCTCTTGCAGCTCGGAAGGGCGATGGGATCCTGGGCTCCATCAGCAGAGGGGTGGCAGCAGGGACAGGGAGGGGATTGTCCCTCTCTGCTCTGCCCTCCTGAGGCCCCAGCTGGAGTCCTGTGTCCAGAGCTGGGGCCCCAGTACAAGAAGGATGGGGAACTGGTGGAGAGGGGTCAGAGGAGCCACAGAGATGATGAGAGGGCTGGAGCAGCTCCCCTATGAAGAGAGGCTGAGGGAGCTGGGCTGGTTCAGCCTGGAGAAGAGAAGGCTGCGGGGGGACCTCATTGCAGCCTTCCAGCCCCTGAAGGGAGCAGAGGAACAGGAGGGGAATCAGCTTGTTCAAAGGGGAGACAATGGCAGGACAAGGGGGATGGAGTGAAGCTGAAGGAAGGAAGGTTTAAATTGGATCTGAGGGGGAAGTTCTTTGCAGAGAGAGTGGTGAGGGGCTGGAACAGGCTGCCCAGAGAGGGGGTGGGTGCCCCGTCCCTGGGGGTGTTCAAGGCCAGGTTGGCTGGGGCCCTGGGCAACCTTGTGTAGCTCCAGGCCTGGAGGTTGGTGGCCCTGCCTGTGGCAGGGGAGTTGGAGCTCTGTGATCTTTGGGGTCCCTTCCAACCCAGACCAGTCTGGGATTCTATGACTCTATGAAGGGGCTGGAACACAAGTTACATACGGAGCAGCTGTGGGAACTGGGGGTGTTCAGCCTGGAGAAGAGGAGGGTCAGGAGAGACCTTAGCGTTCTCTACAGCTACCTGAGAGGAGGTTGTGGTGAGCTGGGGGTCAGCCTCTTCTCGCAGGTAACTGGTGATAGGACAAGAGGGAAGGGCTGCAGGTTGCATCAGGAGAGGTTCAGGTTAGAGATTAGAGATTAGAAGAAATCTCTTCTCAGAAAGAGTGGTTGGGCATTGGAACAGGCTGCCCAGGGAGGTGGTGGAGTCACCGTCCCTCAAGGTGTTCAAGGAAAGCTTGGATAAGGTATTTGGGGACATGGTTAGTAAGTCATATAGGTGGTAGGGGGACGGTTGGACTAGATGATCTTAGGGGTCTTTTCCAACCTGAATGATTCTGTGATTCTTCCTCACCTCCTTCAGTGTTTTTGCTGTCACCAGCTCTCTGCACAGGTTCTCAATGGGCTCAGCCTGCGCCAGTTTGCTCCTCCCAGCCCTGTGTTTTCATGTTGACTTGGGTGTGAGTACTTATCTACTTGGAGTAGCCTCACTACTGCTTTTATTTCTGTCAGCAGTTTTCCCTATGTCAGCTCTTAGCCTTCCTCCATGAGAAACACACATAAAATCTTAAAAGAAAGCAAAAATGTTGAGAGAAGAGCCAGTGTTTTGCTCCTCAAATAAATCCTAGAAGGCAAAGATCAGGAAAAATGCCTGAGCTCTTATCTTCTCCTCATTAGTACTCCAGGAATTCACCTAGTTCAATGTGGCATGTCTTCCCAATCAGAGAGCAGACCTCCAGAAAGGATACCAAAGTGGCAGGACACTATGTGAAGTCAGGATTATTCTTATGACCTTGCTCAATCGCTGCAGCACATCCATAAAGCAGCTGCAAAATTTGTATCACTCCTGGAGTCCATAACAATAGCTGGGCATGAGACCTCTAGCTTAATAGGTGAGTTTTCCAGTAGAGTTGAGGATCACAGTAAAACCAGGATGGGAGTTTTCTCAGTGTTGTGGTGGAGGTTTTCCCAGGTTGTAGTTGGGGTCCACAGTACTGATGCAAGTCCTGGAGGAAGTAACACACGTCTGGCTATTCTGATCTTGTGACTTCCAAAATATTGGGGTTTGGATTCCAAGCATAAGCCAGCTTTATAAATACCACCCTCCCTTTCTTTGGCTAAAAATAAGCCAGTTTCACTTGGAACTCCTGTCTACTGGTGACTGTACATACTAATCCCTAAGCTATTTCAGCAAGCCCAAAGTCTTTAAACTAAAAATCAACCCTGCAAACACAGATTACATCCCTCCAGTCCCACTGTGCCACTACTTGCAACTACAGGACTAGATCCATTGCAGAGAGTGCTGAGAACCTGAGCACAAATGCATGTTCATAACATGAGAAGTGTTGATAAGCAGGTACCTGGTTCCTTCATACAATGCTCCCCTCTTTGGACTCTTATCAGAGCTGCTTTTGCAGAATGTTATGAAGACAAATACAAAAAACAAAAAGAAAGCCAAACCCCCCTCTTCATTTAGATGGGGGCTGTTCTTTCTCTGAAGGGATGCTTGCTGGCCAATTATAAACCAGAACAATCCACCCAGCTAAAGGTTTCTACATTTGGTCATATGATTTGTTTTCTTTATAAATACAGTAAGATTCAACCTGACACGACAGTCAGACAGACCTGCAACTGCCACTGCCCACTCTAGGGGAAAGTCTTTTTTCTTAGAAGCTGCAGAGCATGTGTGTGGGCAGGAGGAAGCAGGGTGGAGAGGTTGGGTTCCTGGTTGTCATTCTTTAGGCGTGATCACGATGCTGCAATCTCTGGAATGCAGCTGGACAGAGAGTGTGAGAATGCCCCTGCCTCCCATGGGGAAGGCAGCCTGATGATGCCTGGAGCTGTGATTTGTCCCCCCAGGAATGTTGCCACCTGCAGCAATTAAAACTCCTCTATCACATGATTTAAACAAGAGGCTATTCCTCCCCTGAAGCTGTCAGATCATCGGTTCCTACGAGTCCCTCTGACAGGCAAGAAAATGAATGTGAGGAGGAGTCCTCCAACTGGGGTGCTGTGGCTGTCCTGAGAGCAGGTAGGGATGCTGTGCATAGCTTGGCAAAATTAAGTGAGCCTGACAACTCCATCATCAGTTCCCCAGACAGATCCATCAGTTAGTGCTAAAGGAACCGAAACCTTGTGTAATCTCTGTGCTGTCCCCTCTGTCGCTGCTGGGGTTGGGCAGGGAACAGAGTCCATGCATCAAACCAGCCCTGGGTGAGCTTTGCCATTCCACACACCCCAAGCAGACTTCTCAACCAACTCCAATAGCTTGTCTTGAATATCAGAAAGACAGGAGAACCACTATCATAGAATGATTGAATGGTATGGGTTGGAAGGGACCCCAAGGATCACAGAGCCATGGTATATATATATATATATATATATTGCCATGGGGTTTTTTTCAAGTAATTTTTATAGCTTTTTAAAGTTTCTTTAGGTCATCCCTCAAAACAAAGCCCTTCTGTCAACAGAAACTCAGTATGCTTCTCTTGTTCTGTTTTTATGAATGCAGATGATCAATGAATAACAGTTTTCACAGTTAAGAAAGCACAGCTACACAGACCACAACTTCGCCCCCAGAAGGTCAGATAATGCCACACACTCTGTGTCAAACACATAGCAGAGGAACACCCCCCCCCCTTGAGCACACCCAATGTTTTAGGAACGTGTTGTCCATCCCTTCAGGACACCCTGCAAAGTGCCTTTGCAAAGACCTCACCTGTTCAGTGATGAAGGAGCTTGAGAAAGTGACAGCTGACCAAAAGAAGATGCCACAGCTGAGAATGATCTTCCTGTTGAAACGGTCACCAAGGTACCCAAAGATAGGTGCTGCAACCATGAAGCTACAGATGAAAACTGCAAAGGGGAGAAAAAGGGGAAAAAACCCCAGTTTAATAAACATCAGGCCAAGAACATGAAAATTAATTTTCTGCAAGCCAGATCCTCCAGAGAGCAGTTCCAGTTAATTGGCATTCTGCAGCCCTGACTTACAAAGTTGCCTAGGCTTTCAGAAGTCAGTGTTTCCTTAATCAAACAGATTTCTCATTCCCAGACAACCTTCAGAGCAGTGAATTCAGGCTCCATTTGAAAGCATCAGCCCCTCCCAGCCCAGGACCACAAGCTCAGCTTCCGGGGATGGGCAAAAGCAGGACAGAAGAAATCAACAACTTCTGCCCCAATGTCACCAAGAATGTGAAGTGAAGGTTGGATGGAATTTCAAGCAAGGAGAAAGCAAGCCAAGGGCTCCTCGTTGGCTCTTCTAGCAGAGACTGGAGACAAATCACCCACAGAAACTGAGGCTCTTTTGCCCTTTCCAGCAGTGTTTTAAGGCAGCCATGAAACAGTGAGGAAAAGTTACCACTACTGTCATGCTCCTGGCCCCAGTCCTCTAGTTAGGCAGAAAACTCCTGTCTCCTTGTTAGGTCCTTTCACCAGCACTGAACTTCGAATCATAGAATGGCATGGGTTGGAAGGGACCCCAAGGATCAGAGAGTTCCAACCCCCCTGCCACAGGCAGGGCCACCAACCTCCAGGCCTGGAGCTACACAAGGTTGCCCAGGGCCCCAGCCAACCTGGCCTTCAACACCCCCAGGGACGGGGCACCCACCCCCTCTCTGGGCAGCCTGTTCCAGCCCCTCACCACTCTCTCTGCAAAGAACTTCCCCCTCAGATCCAATTTAAACCTTCCTTCCTTCAGCTTCACTCCATCCCCCTTGTCCTGCCATTGTCCACCCTACTTGTACTTAAACACATCACTGAGCATCAGCTTCACTAAAAGAAAGGGGTTTAACCTTACAAAGCCCTACCAGGCCAGCAATGTCGTCACCTGAAAGGCAAGCTCACCTTTTGCCTTTGCTTCCCCTGTACAAAGCCTCAGAGCATTAACACCAGACCTTCTGCCAGGTAGGAATAAAGGTCTCTATAGAATAACCGCTGCAGAAACTCCTCGACTTCAGAGCTCAACTCCTCCAGCCCAGCTCAACACAATCTGTCCAGTGCCACCACTGAAAACACCTGAAATGAGACCCCCACACCATGTTCCCGCCTGACCTGACAGGAACTGCCAGGTTTTACACTATTTTTATGTGTTTTAACCAGGCTTTTGTCTGTCCACATGAGAGATTTGGATGAGAGGAACTACATCGATTGTACTGCTGAGTAGTGTGATCTTTCAGACTTTCACCGGCTGCCTTCGTCTCAGCAAACCCAGAAGGGTTTGGGTGGGACACTTGAATACCTGGAGATCCCTTTTTAATCACAGTTATGATTCTCATTAATTATCAGGTAGTTCTTGGAAGGCATGGCAGGTTTTTGCATTGTCTAACCACCCCAGCCACCTACTTTGAATTGTACAAAAGGGAGTGGGAGGGGTAGGTGGGAGGCCACACACCCCTTTGCTTGGAATGTGTGCATAAAATTAAAGAGGTTAAGACCCAAAATGATGAAATTTCATGGCTGATGATATATGGTAGCTCAAAAATGCACAGAATGCTGCACTATGAAATGATCTGTCTCTTCTTTTTTAATATTTTAAGATGTCAAAGCTGCTTTATAAATAATACACATACTCATTTGCATCTGTATTTTGTGAGTTGTACGATTGTGTGGATGTCAATCGTGCTGTTCGATAGGAATTACAGATTAACAGACTCACAGACTCACAGGGGTTGGAAGGGCCCTGGAGAGCTCATGGGGTCCAACCCCCTGCCAAAGCAGCTCCCCAGCTCATATTGCACAGGGCGGCGTCCAGACGGGGCTGGAATCTCTCCAGAGATGGAGACTCCACACCCCCCTGGGCAGCCTGTCCCAGGGCTCTGGCACCCTCACTGGGGAAAAGTTCTTCCTCTGCTCTAACTTGCAGCCATTGCCCCTTGTCCTGTCCCCACAGACACTGAGAAGGGGCTGGCCATTTCCCCCTGCAGCCCATCCTTCAGATACTGATCAACATTCATCAGGTCCCCCCTGAGTCTTCTTCTCTCCAGGCTGAACAGCCCCAGCTCACTCAGCCTTTCCTCACAGGGGAGATGCTCCAGGCCCTTCAGCATCTCCGTAGCCTCCTCTGGCCTCTCTCCAGGACATACCTGGCTTTTTTATACTCTTTTTACACTTAGAGTAAAATAAATGGAGATAATATGCAACAATATCACACTCACAGCCCCAAAGCCCCTCCGTTCTGCAGACCCTGGTCCCCTGCTTAGTCACATGGGAGAGTCTGCTCGGGTAAACGCTCTGGTTGCTGCAGAAGGACCCTGTATCCTGGCCACCCATCCCTCTAGCACAGCCCAGCTCCCAGAAACCCTTCAGCACCAGCCAACATGGCTCTAGTAGACCAGAAGCTGCTTCACAAATCTCTATTCTGCAAGGGTACATCTGCACTGGCCCCAGTCCAACAAGGCACTTAAGCACACGCTTCTATTAACCACTCTGGAGTCATCAATTCCATGATTAAGTGCTTTCCTGAATGAACACCAAAGTGCTCAGCACCTTGTAAAGCTGGTGCAGCAACCTGGCACAAAGGATGTGTGGCTGTTTATTGGGAGTGAGGAGCAGGAAATGCCTCTGGCTCATGAAGAGCAGCATGCCCATTGCAATCTGGCTTCACCCTTGGAAGGACATCGAAACTCATTCATCTCAGGATCCCACATTCTACCTTTTTTACCATGTAAAAAGAGACCAAGCTAAAAAAGCTTCTAAGGGACAATGAGAAACATCCAAGTCAGCGTTCCACCCCTTCAAATATTGAATAACCTGATTAATTCAACCTCAGGACATGGAGGGTGCGATCCAAAATTCACCCTAATCAGTGGGGCTGTGAGCTTCAATGATCTCTAGGTCAGAAATGCTAAGTCTAATTCTGGAATTTGGACAAAAGCAAGCAAAAAGCACAAACCTCCCCCTTCCAATCAAACAAACCCAAAAAAGCTTGCCCGATGCCTTCCCAGCAACATAGACCCTGCTGATACCAAAATCCCTTTAGAGACTTTATTTTTGGAAGGCTCTGAACCGAGCTGGGAGCTTTTTCACCTGCAAGCAGCTGACTTGACAGCTCCATGAGGTGTAAACTGAAAGGACACCAGAACCTAATAAATAACAGGTAATGGAACACAGCTGTCATAATAATAAATGCGATTTATATCAGAGTATTTGTGACTCAAATATACATCAGAGCATTAACTGACTCAAATACATGCAGAATGTGATGGCTGTGTGGTCTGTCAAAAGCATCTGCTGGTTACAGGCATTTTCCCAGGATCAATTTTTGCAATTACTCCCTCAAACAAGAGATGAGTGTCCAGAACAACAGGCTGGGCTGGCAGGATGGAGCTGAACGCATCTGGGGCACATCACTGGGTGGGACGAAAACCTGAGTTACTCTAGACCAGGCACTGAGGTTCTGCAACAATGAAGCACCATGAAGATGGTATCCAAAGAGAGAAGGCTGCCAGCACCTTCAGTTGGAGAGAAGTGCAACAGAAGCAGGATTGATCTGCAGTGAAGGACAGCAGCAGCATATGACAGAAGCGTGTGCTACGGTCAGGAGTCTGGCACTTGTGCCAACCTCTTCCTATCTGGCTCCTAACGCCTCTCCCCCAGCATTTTCTGCTCCTTGCACTCCCCCACTCCCCAATTAATACCCAAGTGACACCACTGCAGCTGCAGGATGTGACAGGGCCTGGCATTTCATTTGCCTCCTCCCACTTACACTTCGAGCCACCTCAGAATGTTATCAACTCCAGAAGAGAAGTACAGTACAAACCAGGGAAGAGTTAGAAACTCACTGGGATCTGGGAGGAGCTACTGAAAAGGCAGCGACCTACTGAAAAGGCAGCATGGCAGCTATGGGCAGGTATAGCCATGCCAGTCACCGTTAGGCATGGCATACACCTCACTCCTCTTGGTAGAGGATCTCAAACAGACCAAATCATAGAATCACAGACTCACAGGGGTTGGAAGGGCCCTGGAGAGCTGATGGGGTCCAACCCCCTGCCAAAGCAGCTCCCCAGCTCATATTGCACAGGGCGGCGTCCAGACGGGGCTGGAATCTCTCCAGAGATGGAGACTCCACACCCCCCTGGGCAGCCTGTCCCAGGGCTCTGGCACCCTCACTGGGGAAAAGTTCTTCCTGTGCTCTAACTTGCAGCCATTGCCCCTTGTCCTGTCCCCACAGACACTGAGAAGGGGCTGGCCATTTCCCCCTGCAGCCCATCCTTCAGATATTGATAAACATTCATCAGGTCCCCCCTGAGTCTTCTTCTCTCCAGGCTGAACAGCCCCAGCTCACTCAGCCTTTCCTCACAGGGGAGATGCTCCAGGCCCTTCAGCATCTTCAGAGCCATAGCTACTGAAAAGGCAGTGATCTACTGAAAAGGCAGCATGGCAGCTATGGGCAGGTATAGCCATGCCAGTCACCATTAGGCATGGCGTACAGCTCACTCCTCTTGGTAGAGGATCTCAAACAGACCAAATGGAGCAGAAGTGGCTGGGTCCCAGCACTGGGTGGAGCTGAGATAGATTTCTGTAGGACCAAATTACATGTCAGCAAAGGATGAATAAACAGACACAGAGTAATTGCCATCCCAGGAGGGAGGTTCTTTTAAGTACAGGTGTTTTCCAAAGGCCATCACATTTGTCTTTATGCCTCCCTTGGTGGCTGCGCAGCTGAAATGCCGACTGTGGTGAGAAGGCAGGAAGAGTGTAATTGCCCAGCCAGGGTGGCTCAGTGTCTATTTCTGCTCCCAAATGCCTGTCCCACCCTGTCCAGGTGCACAAGCACTGCCCAGCTCTTTCTGTGTGGGGCCGGAATGACAAAAATGTGCAGCATAAAATAAAATAAATTCATCTTCAAAAACCTTGCACTTCTCCTCTGCCCAAACACCCACAAGAGAAGGAAAGGATCCTCCTCAGCCTCCGCTGCCTACTTCAGTCACCAGCCAGGGACTGTGGCCAGGGAGCTGCCACTCAGCCCACGCCTTGGCCTCCCAAGAGCTGTCTGGGCATCCGGTGGAAAAGTAAACCCCAGACAGTGGGAGCAGAAGAGAGGAGGGGAGAGGGAGACACTGGAGACTTTGTATTTAACAGTCACAAAAAGCTCCTGGCTACTGGAACTAGGCTTCATTGACCTTATTTTTCTATTCTTTCCCTCCAAAGAAAAACGTGCCGGTTTGACTCTACAACTGCTCCCTGCAACGGCTCCGATCAGTTTTCCAGCCCTTGGTTCGAAAGTCACTGCTGCCTCTGTCTCACTCGCTCCTTTCAACCTTCTGTGTCTCAGAGAGGGGCTTCTCCTGCCAGCAGGTCATCCACGTAGTGGGACCACATAAGAAGAGAGGCACTGGCACAGAGCACACGCAGAGGATGCGCTTCCTCACTTCCTGAAGATGAAGAGCATCCCTGGCACGGCCAAGAAAAGATCCCTTCTTTCTGTTCTGACTTCAAGCACACAGGCTTTATGTTTTCCTCTCAGGAATAATGCTAGAAAGCTTCAGGTTCAGGTAAAAATAGCTCTCTCCATGCAGGGATGCTTGACAAGAAAAAAACCAGTGGCTATCTTTGAGCTGTGAGTCAACATGAAACCGTATATACACATCTAATTGAGAGCTGACACGGGGCTTGGCTCTGAGAAGGCAAACCCAGAGAGCCTCTGCCTCCAGGGACTTGCAATCCACTTGGACACAGCAAAGAACTATGTGCTGTGAGATTGCTAATATTTTCCCAACAACAAATTTCCAAACAATGAGAACACCTCAACACCCAGCTAGCTCTAGATGGGATAATTTATGGGTGTGTACCAGCACCAGCACCATCCTGCTCTCTCTGCATGAGACACTGTCCTGCTGGGATTTCTTCAAGTCACTTCTACTCCAGGGACTCCTGGTCATGGCTGCACATGGTTCTCAAGGTGCTTATGAGACCAGCTGCCATCTACCTGCAATGGTGAATAAGGACCCCCCGTTGTTTCAAAGATTTGTTTTTGCAATGCTTCCTTTGTTTAACTTTCATTATTGTTTTATGCTGTAATATCGCTACTCAGCACGTACATACACATTTAATCACAGCAAAGCTTGGGACAGTTTAGAAGGGAAGTTAAACATCATTAATTTCTCCTCCAAGACTAAGGGAATTCAAGACAAGGGAAAGTAACTGGCCCAGACTGAACTACAGAAATCTTGAACTCACACTGCTCTCCCAGCTCGAGCAGTGGGTGGTTTATGGGACCTCCTCTGTGCTGAAGGTATTTCTGAAGGTCTTCAATCGCAATTAAAAGTCATTTTTGATTATAGCACCATACAAGCCAAGCAAGAACAATGATCCTTTCATTGTACATAGCCCCTGACCTTGATGATCCAGACACAACGTGGTGGTGTGACCAAGGCAAAAGTGCTGTCTGACTACAGGGCAATCCAGGGCCCTTGGAAATCTCAGCAATATGAAATGAAACATTCATCCCTTGATAGAGATGAATTCTTATAATTGCTTGTACAAATACGACCCTTCAAACCACCATCACCACCACCACAAACTCTACTACAGGTACATGGTTACACCACTCTGCACCAACGTTGTTTTACTTCATTGCTAATTCAACAGCCAACAGATGGATCCCGTTACTGTGTGTTGCTAAGTGCCAA
This sequence comes from Porphyrio hochstetteri, assembly GCA_020800305.1. Lineage (NCBI taxonomy): Eukaryota > Metazoa > Chordata > Aves > Gruiformes > Rallidae > Porphyrio > Porphyrio hochstetteri. Next base: position 12,404,949 of record CM036925.1, read on the forward strand.
ACACAAGATCTCTGGGTTCCAGACTATCATGCAGGCTAGAAGTTTCTGACAAGTGTAAGGAGCTTTGAAACCCACCATCGGTTCCATATGCCATGTGAAGCTGTCATCTAGTGACAGAATCAAACACAGGAGTGTTTAAAAAAAAAAAAGGCTTGAGAACACACAGAATTAATTTGTTAATTAATCAGACTTAGGTCCAATTTTTCCCTGTGAGGGTGGGGAGGCACTGGCACAGGGTGCCCACGGAAGTTGTGGATGCCCGCTCCTGGAAGTGTTCAAGGCCAGGTTGGATGGGGCTTTGGGCAACCTGATCTAGTGGGAGGTGTCCTTGCCCATAGCAGGGGAGTTGGAACTAGATGATCTCTAGGGTACCTTCCAACCCAAAGCATTCTATGGTTCTGTGAAGTCCACAAATGTTTGGTTTGGATCGGGCCTGAAATGCTCTCCCAGAGCACGCCACAGTACAGGATGAAATAGAGAATTTCATAAATGCCTTACTTGTGTCCTTGCTTAGGTCTTCAGGGAATTAACAAGGCCAAAAGCAGTGCTTTAGAAGGTATGGACCTAACTGCTCACCCTGTGTGGATTTCTCTGGTACCTGTCTGGCAGGACACTAGATTGCCATTCCCTCACTGCAGGTGCCACTCATTGGTATTCAAGCTCCAAGCTTGTCTTTTCTGTAGGGAGGGTGTTGCACCATGAGGTGCCAGTTTTTTCCTCAGAAAAAACTGATGCAAAATATAAACAATATGTTTAGGCTGACTATATACACACACAGCTGACGTACACATTTACATTGAGAAGGCGGCTGCTGTATGATACCACTCGATTTCAATTGCTGTGACAGGGTCAGAACCCGGTTACAAAAACATGCTTACAAAGACAGACAAGGCCTGAACACAGCTTTCCTGGCAAGCCTGACTCAATGACACCCAAGCCTGAGAAGAATTCATTACTGACAGTTCCACCCCTTTTCCTCACTGCAGATACAAGAGTCTTCCAAGAGTTCGTTAGCCCTTGTGTTCCCAGCAGAGGATATCCTGAAGGATTGCTTTGTTCCCCTTAGCCAGCAAGAATAATTGCTTCAGTGGGAATTGCTGGGAAATCCACTGCTAGGAAACAGAAAATCAGACAAGAATAGCCAGAAAACCAGTCTAATAACACACTAATTTTGAGAAGAACTATCTTGGGCAAAGAGCAGCCACCGTGGTCAAACGTAAGTGCTACCAAACCTGTGCTAGTACAGTACCGCTGATCCGTACAGGGTGAGGGTGAGATGTGACGGGTGTGAGAGACTTCACACACCCTGTGCACTGCCACACAGGGATGGAGAAATAGAATCATAAAATCCCAGCCTGGTCTGGGTTGGAAGGGACCCAAAGGATCACAGAGCTCCAACCCCCCTGCCACAGGCAGGGCCACCAACCTCCAGGCCTGGAGCTACACAAGGTTGCCCAGGGCCCCATCCAACCTGGCCTTGAACACCTCCAGGGACAGGGCATCCACTGTCATTTGGGACTCCTCTTCAGTTCCAAATGCCTAGACAAGATCTACAAGAAACAACTCCAACATGAGCTGAGGCTAAAAGAACCCTTCCCTGGGAGCACTGGTGCACACAGACTGGCAAAGCCCTGACTCCACTGGCCATGGGCATTCCTTCAGTGAGTAGGCTTACAGACAAACCCATTCAATTACAAATTAAACCATAAAACAATTCCATGCCCAGCAGTGGAAGTCTTACAGCTATGGCTTTACTGCTTCAGACTAGAAGAGAGCGAGAGGCTCAGAAATGATCAGGTACAACGTGCTGTAGAGAACATGACCCTGATGTAGATATACCGCCTCCCACATAAAATTAAAGGAAAGACTACTTTCTATAGATGAGGTACTTAGGGATATGGTTTAGCTTAGGATGGGAATGGTTGGACTTGATGATCTTTAAAGGTCTTTTCCAACCTTGTGATTCTGTGATTCTATAGACCTAAGCCAGTATCTCTGTAAAACTGGTCACTCGGTGGTCCTCACTTTTATGGTCCACAGCATATCAGCTAAGGAGTAGTGGTGATGCTCCTCTCACTCAGACATCACAGACACTGCAGTAATGTTTCAAAGTTTGAAATCAGACTGGTTTCCCAGTTCAGGCAATGTGTTTGAAACACAAGGCAAAAATGGTGCTGCATTAAAAGCTAAGATTAAAAAAGAACTCAAATTTTTCACTTTTAAAAATTTCCAATATTGTATCAACTGCAGCTGCATTGAAATATTCAGCCACTCATGTCTTGCTTATTCCTAAAGCAATTTAGTATAAGGTTATTCATAGCTATTACTTCACAACCATTTTCCACACCCACTGAGGTCCAATTCTATCATGCTGTACTCCAAATTTTTTTACCTAAGTGTGTAGTGAAGAAGCTGCCATTTTACTGTGCTGTTCTGTTCAGTCTCTTTGGATGTCCAGCAAATTTACTAGGAGTAGGAGCTACCTTGCTACTAGATTACATTTCGAACACCCTTACAGAGACACTGTGCTTTAAAAAGGAGAAGAAAAACCCAACCCCACCTTCTGCTTTTCACCATGGGAACTGCAGTGATTACCTTGCCATTTTTTAAAGTGATTTGGGCAACGTGAACATCAGTAAACCTCTTACTGTGTTCCTAGAGATGTGCTTCCCAGCACAGTGCTGCAGGCAGCAATCCAAGGGAACAGCTACAGCACAGAGCTTACAGTGCCCCACGTCCCCTGCACCTAAACCTGATGCTGCCCTGAGCCATCCTGGGAGAATGGCCCCCACAAACATCTTTTGGGGTTAAATAGAATCCCAGACTCACAGGGGTTGGAAGGGCCCTGGGGAGCTGATGGGGTCCAACCCCCTGCCAAAGCAGCTCCCCAGCTCATATTGCACAGGGCGGCGTCCAGACGGGGCTGGAATCTCTCCAGAGATGGAGACTCCACACCCCCCTGGGCAGCCTGTCCCAGGGCTCTGGCACCCTCACTGGGGAAAAGTTCTTCCTCTGCTCTAACTTGCAGCCATTGCCCCTTGTCCTGTGCCCACAGACACTGAGAAGGGGCTGGCCATTTCCCCCTGCAGCCCATCCTTCAGATACTGATCAATATTCATCAGGTCCCCCCTGAGTCTTCTTCTCTCCAGGCTGAACAGCCCCAGCTCCCTCAGCCTTTCCTCACAGGGGAGATGCTCCAGGCCCTTCAGCATCTCCACAGCCTCCTCTGGCCTCTCTCCAGGACATCCCTGGCTTTTTTATCCCAGGGAGCCCAGCACTGGACACAACACTCCAGGTGGGGCCTGATCAGGGCAGAGCAGAGGGGGAGGATCCCCTCCTGTGACCTGCTGGCCACACTCCTCTTGATGCCCCCAGGATCCCATTGTCTCTCTCAGCCCCCAGGGCACACTGCTCGCTCATGGCCACCCTGTCATCTCCCAGGACCCCCAGGTCCTTCTCTGCAGAGCTCCTCTCCAGCAGGTCACCCCCAGCCTGTGCTGATCCCAGCAGTTATTCCTTCCCAGGTGCCAGACTCTCCACTTGCTTTTGTTGAACCTCATCTGGTTTCTCCCTGCCCAGCTCTCCAGCCTGGCCAGGTCTCTCTGGATGGCAGCGCAGTGTCCTGCCTGGCAGCCACTCCTCCCAGCTCTGTATCATCGGCACTTGCTGAGGGTGGATGCTGTTCCCTCATCAAGGTCGTTGATGAAGATATTAAACAGGACTGGACCGAACACCGAGCCCTGGAAATACATAGTGTATTTGCTAGTAGAATGCCTTCTGTGTTTACACAGGGTGTTTGATCAGGGGATTAAAATTTACGCATAAAAATATCAGAGGACGAGAAGACACCACCTCTCCCCATCAATTAAAAACCCAAAATCTTCATGTCTAAGTCAGTTCCATGACCTGGTTCATCACATGGTGACTGAAAAGAGGGGGCAGGAACAGGAGGCTATGGCAGAGTGTGCTTTCCACACCAGCGGCATACAAAAGGCATGCAAATTGGGCTGCAGGAATCCCAGACATATTTCCAGGCTGGGAGAAGAGCTCCTGGAGAGCAGCCCTGCTGAGAAGGACCTGGGTGTCATGGGGGATGAGAAACTTCCCATGAGCCAGCAGTGTGCTCTGGCAGCTCGGAAGGGCGATGGGATCCTGGGCTCCATCAGCAGAGGGGTGGCAGCAGGGACAGGGAGGGGATCGTCCCTCTCTGCTCTGCCCTCCTGAGGCCCCAGCTGGAGTCCTGTGTCCAGAGCTGGGGCCCCACTACAAGAAAGATGGGGAACTGGTGGAGAGGGGTCAGAGGAGCCACAGAGATGATGAGAGGGCTGGCGCAGCTCCCCTATGAAGAGAGGCTGAGGGAGCTGGGCTGGTTCAGCCTGGAGAAGAGAAGGCTGCGGGGGGACCTCATTGCAGCCTTCCAGCCCCTGAAGGGAGCAGAGGAACAGGAGGGGAATCAGCTTGTTCAAAGGGGAGACAATGGCAGGACAAGGGGGATGGAGTGAAGCTGAAGGAAGGAAGGTTTAAATTGGATCTTAGGGGGAAGTTGTTTGCAGAGAGAGTGGTGAGGGGCTGGAACAGGCTGCCCAGAGAGGGGGTGGGTGCCCCGTCCCTGGGGGTGTTCAAGGCCAGGTTGGATGGGGCCCTGGGCAACCTTGTGTAGCTCCAAGCCTGGAGGTTGGTGGCCCTGCCTGTGGCAGGGGGGTTGGAGCTCTGTGATCCTTGGGGTCCCTTCCAGCCCAGACCAGTCTGGGATTCTGTGATTCTATGATCCTTTTTCCTTCCTCTACTCGAGCTCTGTCTCACTCCACTGCAATGCTGACACAAAGCACATGCACACAGAAGCCCCTGGAGAGAGAAGTGAGAGCTTTTGAAAGATCTGGTCTGACTTCCTCCTGTGCCAGTGTGAGAGCTCGTGTGTCCATCTGGAGAGCAAAATCAGAGGACTGCTGAGCACCCAAAACTATGCTCATGTTTTTCCTGGCAAGTGCCCTGACCTAGGGCACGGGACGAGTGCCAGGTGGGCAGCAGCCAGCCAGGCTTCCCGGGGCATAAGCCTCTGTGCCTCTGCCCATAAAGCACTTAAACACAAATGACAGCCAAAAGCTGGGAATGCAGGATGATCTAAATCCCACAATCCCTGAAATCTGCATTGAGTACCATGAATTAGATTTAATTAGCAGTGAAAGGCTTTAAATCTGTTACTCTCTGAATCGAAGGATGTATCACTTGTATCTCGTATAAAGGGAAACGATTTTCCTTGCTCCAAATTTGAGACAGACTCTCTTCTGCCTAAAATGAGGTTTATCATCCAAGTGCACCACTAAACCTGCATCCTACCCAAGCTAACATTTTAATTTCCAATAATTAACTAGAGTGCAGTAAGAGATATTCTGCCTCAAAGAGAAATCAATCTTGAAACCTACTTCCTGCAGCAGTGAGAGGAGGGAGAGAGAAGACACTTTGAAAACACGGTGTACTACTGGCAAATTCTAGTATGGGGATGGGGGGAGCGGATTTTGGGGCTGTCGGTCCTGAGGGCTGTGCTGGTGGGAATTGAGAGGGACGCTGAGAGCGGCGAGGAAAAGCTCCATCAAAGCCTCACAAAACCCCACGGCTTTGCCCTGAAACGGGGGACACAGTTCTCTGCTGTCATTCTCCCCAGGCACCCAGTGGGAGCGATTGATTTCTTTTTAATTATCATTGCAGTTCATTAGGGGGCTGTTGTAGCATCTATAGTGGGCTTGGCAAAACATGTCCTCCCTCTTTTGAAGGGAAAACAGCCTTACTCTCATTTTAATTATGCAACTGGCTATCAACTTACACAGCACTGACAGCATTGTTACAGACATCAGCTACTTTGGCCAGGACAGAATTATGAAAGGAGATTTTATTCTACAGAATCACAGAATCACAAGGTTGGAAAAGACCTTTAAGATCATCAAGTCCAACCATTCCCATCCTAAGCGAAACCAGATCCCTAAGTGCCTCATCTACCCTTTCTTAAACACACCCAGGGAAGGTGACTCAGCCCCTCCCTGGGCAGCCTGTGCCAGGCCCCAACAACTCTCTCAGGGAAGAACTTTTCCCTCCCATCTGCTCTGACCCTGCCCTGGCACAGCTTGAGCCCATTGCCCCTTGTCCCATCTCCTGTCCCCTGGCTGAAGAGACCATCGCCCACCTCTCTGCACCCTCCCTTCAGGGAGTTGTAGGTGGGGAGAAGGTCTCCCCTCAGCCTCCTCTTCTCCAGGCTCAACACCCCCAGCTCCCTCAGCTGCTCCTCAGAGGATTTGCCCTCCAGCCCCTTCCCCAGCCTGGTTGCCCTTCTCTTGACTCGCTCCAGCACCTCAATGTCCTTCTGATGGTGAGTGAGTGCTGGGTCCAGTTCTGGGCTCCTTGAGGTGCAGCCTCCCCAGTGCCCAGTCCAGGGGCACAATTCCCTCCCCAGACCTACTGGCCACACTATTTCTGACACAAGCCAGGATGCCATTGGCTTTCCTGGCCCCCTGGGCACACTGCTGGCTCATGTTCAGCCTGCAGTCACCCAGCACCCCCAGGTCCTTCTCTGCCTGACAGCTCTCCAGCCAGTCTCCCCCAGCCTGTAGCTCTGCCTGGGGTTGTTGTGTCCCATGTGCAGCACTCTGCACTTGGCCTTGTTAAACCTCATCCCATTGGACTCAGCCCATCGGTCCAGCCTGTTTAGATCCCTCTGAAAAGCCTCCCCACCCTATTTGCTCCCAAGCTTTTAATACCTGTCACTGACATCCACCAAAGCTGTACTACTGAGAGTCAAAGCTGCAGACAGGCCTGCTGCCCTGCTAATCGTTCCAGCGATCCCTTGGGAAAGCATGAAAGCACAGGGCAATGGGACAGGAAATCCCAGCCCACCCCTGATCCTGCTTCAGTGCTCCTACTGCAATGCAGGGGCACAGCACCCGTGTCTGGTGGGGAAGGGCAGCAGATCATATTCATAACTCTGTGCATGTGCAAATAAAGTGTGTCAAGGTTTGGTAACAAGCTCCTTTTCACCCCATTCTTCTGCAAAATTGTTACCTTTCTAGTTCAAGCCATACATCTTCAAGAGGAGGGCTTTGAGCAGACCGGGAAAATGTCATCTTTTAAAATCAATACAAAACCAGTAACTAAGAAAATTATCAATCCAAATGGGAAAAAAAAATGCTGATTCATCTTTGTATTGTAGCTCAGTTCCATCAGAGAAGTCAGTTCAAGTCTTTCTAACTACCTTTGCTCTGGTCCCATGCTGCCTGCCTCTAGTTAGCTGGAGGGAAAGCAAACATTTCTCAGATTAAGCTGAATTCGAAGGGACGAAAATGCATTGCCTCTCATCATGAGAACTTCAAGAGGACATCTGAAATACCTGATTTTTGTTTGTTTGCTTTAAGATGCAGGCAGCACCAGCAAGGGGTATTACTCTTAAAATCCTGCAATCTGCAGCCTTATGCTAATTCACTTTTTAGGAAGAGAGATCACTGTGGAATTGGAATATCCTAAAATCCACTGAAGATATGGATGTAAAAGCAGTTGTGTGTAATTGCTTTTGTTTGATGCAAATCCACCAGCCTGGGATTGTCATCTTTTCCCCAAAGTTTTTCCTCCAACTTTCTCCCCACCCAGAGAAGTTAGTGCTTGGTTTAGATAGCTTCACATTTGTTTGTGGAGGAAACACCTAAATGCCACAACACTGCCCACCAAACCCTTACTTCTAAAAAGCTGCTTGCTTTTCACAGAGGGAATTTCAGTATTTTGTCCTGCTCAGTTGCCTACTTTTACCAGTTCCCTGTAAAACACAATAGTGTTTCGTGCAATGACAGCTCTTGCTACAGAGACTACCAACATTAGGGACTGCATCAAAACAAGTCCCTCAGTAAAAGATCTTTCATGCAACCTCAGGAGACCACTTCATAAGAACCCAAGAACAATGGCAACAGATCAGAAAACCATGTAGTCTTGCATCCTGTATGTGACAGTGACAGCAATCAGATCCTTCCAAGATGAGTACACAAAACTCCTACCCAGGGAGCTGAATTACCACCCACCCTACCGTGTCAAGACTATTCATTACTTCATGTGCTTTTACACTGCCCACTTTTACTTTTAGGAATCAGCATAATAATAATAATAGAGATTATCTTTAAATTAGTCCATCTGAAGGAAGTGAAGGGCTTGCACACGAAGACAAAATGCAGGTACCTGCAGGAGCTGGGCCTGGCCGGCTGAGCTCATGCGTCTAGATTCATTATGAGCCACGGATACTCTAAAAGGCAAGGAAGGAACTACTTGTGCTCCCACATACCCTGTGCCCCAATCTAACTCATACTTGTTTTATTACCCCAGTCATTGCACTTGCACAGACACCGTGTGTTACAGTTGGGGCCTGGTGTGCCAGACAGCAAGATCTGAACATAAGGCTCTGGCCTCTCAGCAGTTACCACACTGCCTTCACTTGCTGATAAAGAGCATCAGGTAACTCCACCTACACTTCTCTTAGGAGCCAGCATCTACACTGCAAGAGACATAGAATCACAGAATCGTAGCAGTTGGAAGGGCCCTGGAGAGCTCATGGGGTCCAACCCCCTGCCAAAGCAGCTCCCCAGCTCATATTGCACAGGGCGGCGTCCAGACGGGGCTGGAATCTCTCCAGAGATGGAGACTCCACACCCCCCTGGGCAGCCTGTCCCAGGGCTCTGGCACCCTCACTGGGGAAAAGTTCTTCCTCTGCTCTAACTTGCAGCCATTGCCCCTTGTCCTGTGCCCACAGACACTGAGAAGGGGCTGGCCATTTCCCCCTGCAGCCCATCCTTCAGATACTGATCAACATTCATCAGGTCCCCCCTGAGTCTTCTTCTCTCCAGGCTGAACAGCCCCAGCTCACTCAGCCTTTCCTCACAGGGGAGATGCTCCAGGCCCTTCAGCATCTCCACAGCCTCCTCTGGCCTCTCTCCAGGACATCCCTGGCTTTTTTATCCCAGGGAGCCCAGCACTGGACACAACACTCCAGGTGGGGCCTGACCAGGGCAGAGCAGAGGGGGATGATCCCCTCCTGTGACCTGCTGGCCACACATTTCCTGATGCATCCCAGGATCCCATGGGCTCTCTTAGCCACCAGGGCACACTGCTGGCTCATAGCCAACCTGTTATCAACCGGGACCCCCAGGTCCTTCTCCACAGAAACACCCACCAGACAGTCACCAAACCCCACTATCCAAACAAGACTGACGAGCGAGCCGGAGGAATTCGGAACGTGAACCTGTGACATCCAGAACAGTGTCACCTCCCATGGCTTGGAAGCAGTCTCGTCATCATTTAAGCAGCAGTGGTCTGAGAACAAGATAAGGGTCCCAAATGATTCCTACATGGTATCCGAATCTACACAATGCTCATCACACTTAAACAAGTCTCTGCCAGGCTACAGAGCCATGGGCTTAGCCAGCTACTTCTTCAAATGCCAGCAGTATTTCAATAGCCTTTGTGCCACAAAGTACACCCAAAGAATCATTGCTGTCCACTGCAGTCTGCACTTATGTACTGGCAAGTAGGACAGGAGAGCTGAAGAAACAGCAGGTCACAAATAAACACCTTCAGTGACTAGCAGCCTTCATCCTACGATGAAGAGGGATCGCAGGGTATGTAAGGAAGCCCCTCACAGTTGCTGGTGCTATTCAACAGAAATGATTCCCTGTTTCCATTTTGGTGGCAGTATTTAGAAATGCTCTTGCCTCTTGCTGATATAAATTGTAATTTAGACAAAGACCAAGTGTTTGGAGCGGCTGGGTGGCCTTCAAAAAAGGGTAAATTCATTTAAGGAAATTGTTGAAATACTGACATATCCCAATGTTTAATTTGCCATGGTTTCTACAAGGAAAAGGATCATAACTACACTGCAGAAGAATCAGGTCTCTGTCTGTCTTACAGTTGTTATTTCTAAGATTATCACCCACATGAATTTCCAAAGTGTCCTCCCTGACTTGCACAAACACTTCAGTACCAAGTTCAACCCAGAGTGAGCTCTGCAACTAAACTTGCATCTGTGGATGGAAGAACACGACCTCTGTAAAAGATCCCAGTTGAAGAGTAGTTTCAATAGCCATGGTGTATGATGGGATGCTGGTTTAAATAAGTCCTTGTTTTAAATTTCTTCTGCCTAGTATCTTTCTGGTTGAACGTGTGCTACTGGAAAACAACGTGCTGAAATGAATCCTGCAATGTGTAAGGTCTGCAAACGCAATGTCTTCATGCATCATCAATTACATTAATGGAAAAAAGGAAAGACAGCATTTGGTGAATCCAGGGATTGTTGATGTACTAAAAAAGCCCATTTCAATCAGCCCATTTCAAATATGTAGAAAGTGAGAGTGATGACTGAGCAGTGGCCCATCTAACATCAGTTTGTGTTCAGCACCTATTCCATTTACTTCCCTAGAGACCACACCAACATAAATGTCCCAGGATGCAGCTGAGCTTCCCTATTAGCAGCCTGATACAGCTAAAAAATGAACCTGGGGGGAAAACTTGTCCTGGCAGCAGCTTGTGTGCCTAGTGATTAGACAAAAGACTCTAGTTTCTGGACTACAAATCCATAAAGTACAAGTTGAGTAGGCACTAACATGCCTTTGATATACACTGAAACATTTTCTCAGCTCAGGGTGTCATATACTGTATTGTCTGAGTCACTGGAAGGCCCAACACCAGCAGCTGGTTGGAATATCTCACCGGGGAGCTTTTAGTGAAAACTCAACATCCATTGTATGATATCCTGCATTATTCTGCAGGCTGTTAAACATCCTTAGTGGAAACAAGGGCAACTTCACACAACTTGCTTTTCAGGAATACCTGTTCTCTCTCTGCTCAATTTTTTCCAGAGACATTTTCTTGTAGTCTTTTCTCTTTGTCTTTCCACCCTGGCCCCCAAATATGCATCATGTTTGCCAATAGCTGGCCATATCATTACATTCATAGGTTTCAAAGAAGCGTGATGGCTATGTTAGCCAAAAAGCTGGGAGTAACTGAAGGCTCCAAGTGGGTAACAAAGAAATGAAACCAGCTGCACCTCTCTGATGGGTGCAGGGTGCTCTGCAGACCCACACTGAGATGGAGCGTGAGGACCTCAACCGTTGAGAGGTTAAATCCATATCTGTGGGTTTAGCCTCAGCAATCATGTGAGGTCGTGCTTCCAAAGCATGTGGAACTTGTGTTTGACTTCACATATGTAAACATGAATGTGCCTTGGGAACAACACCCTAATGACCTCTGTGCCCAGGACACCAGGCAGGACAAGAGCCAGAGCAGAGCACCAGTCTACTAGATCCCACTTACTACTGTAGCCACATCTAAAACCTCTGTCCCTTTATGGTCACTCTGTAGCCAATAAACTCCAAGTACCTTTAGCACAACAGCTGACCTGCAAGGCTGGTGTTTTGACAGGCTGTGACAGATACTAGGGAAGCTAAACATCTTGAAGAAGTAGATTTCTTCATAAGAAGATCTCATAATTTTATTAAAAATGAAAAAAAACCCAAAACCCAGACAACCCAACCCGTAGAGATAGATCCTCTTTCTAGGGCCACATGACTAAGCAAAGCAACCACACAGCTAATGGCACTTTGGGCATCAAGAGCCATACACCTTGGATTACCTACACTGCAGCAGCGCTCCTGCTTGGGGGAAGTCACCTGGGCAGCATCTTCACGGTGGAAGAATGCCATTTAAAAACAAAAAAGTGGGGAGGGACCAAACCAGCAGAAATGAGACATTTTCATGTTCCTGTACTGTTCCTGTACGAAGATGATTAAGGGCCTGGAACAGCTCCCGTATGAGGAAAGGCTGAGTGAGCTGGGGCTGTTCAGCCTGGAGAGAAGAAGACTCAGGGGGGACCTGATGAATGTTTCTAAATATCTTAAGTATGGGATGCAGGGGGAAATGGCCAGCCCCTTTTCAGTGTCTGTGGGGACAGGACAAGGGGCAATGGCTGCAAGTTAGAGCAGAGGAAGAACTTTTCCCCAGTGAGGGTGCCAGAGCCCTGGGACAGGCTGCCCAGGGGGGTGTGGAGTCTCCATCTCTGGAGAGATTCCAGCCCCGTCTGGACGCCGCCCTGTGCAATATGAGCTGGGGAGCTGCTTTGGCAGGGGGTTGGACCCCATGAGCTCTCGAGGTCCCTTCCAACCCCTACGATTCTGTGATTCTGTAATTTCACCTTTAAGAAGATTGATAAAGGAAGTGGATTTATCTAGTCAAACACTTGTGTGGTTCTCACCATAAGAAGTATCTCTTTTTAGGATCAGGTTTTTAAAGGTTCATCAACTCAGCCACATATTTGGAGCTTGCAATTCACCCTAGGAACAATTTTGCTGGCGGAATCAGTGCCACTTAACTACTTTGATTTGCAGGCACAGTTAGTAAGTTAAGCATTTATATATCTTAAACTACACCTGTAAAATGGAAGGCTGCTTTTAAAAACAGCCCTTAAAATGAATGCAACTGAGCTTAGTGACACACAGATCTCTCCAGCACCCTCAGAGTAAGGAAAAAAACCCACCACCTTACTTTTTTTGGTGGCAAGTTACTCTTTAACTCACCCCATCTTTCTTTCATGACTCATGAAATAGTTCCTTTCTTTGTCAGACCTTGGATAGGATTCCTGTGCTCAAAAGGTGTAACCAAGGGCACTCAGGCACTTTTATTGTTATTTATATTGCCAGGTTGGCCAAAACCACAGAGTGCTGAATGCACAAGCATGGAGCTGAGAGCTAACACCATCAATTGCAGTGGTGACCTGCACCACTCAAACCCCAGGGTGAGTAGAGGCAAGGATAAAACCAGGAACTGTGTTTAAGGCGGAATTAAAACCACAGAATTTGGAGCATGTTTCAGAGGCGTCCCTGAAGGAAACCCAACCAAACCAAACACACTTCAGTTCATCTACAAAGACCAATGAGAATGATGCAGTAGGACAATATGTAAGGTAAATATTACTTCTGTAAACAGTAGTGGATGAAAAGGTTGGAAGGAGGAAATGGTTAAAACTGTAAAAATGGTTAATTAGGAATAAATTAACCATTTAATTTATGTGGGGGAATTAAAGAGGTCAGAACTGAACCTTCCCTGGAAGCATCCTTTCCATGGAAAACCAAAGCCCTTCCCTACCTGGGTGTAAACCCCTCCTCCTACTGCTCATCCCATCAAATAAACATCTGGTTTTCACCTGAGATTTAAAAACCTAAGCCATCCTCAGTCATTTGACTAGAACTTGAAAACATCATAAGAGAGTTTTAGCAAAAACTTGCATTTTTTAGTGAGAACTTTGAATTGGGGCAAGTAATGGACTATATTTTTCCTCCAAAACCAGTCTTCCCTGCATAATCTCTGCAGAAAATTGGGCTTTGCTCTATATCCTTGCATCAGCATACAGGGAAAATTCTGGAACGTGGTGAATGTATTGGGGCCAAGGGCAGTGCACTGGAGATTTCTTTTAAATGAGTGTAACAATCCAGCACACGTGCAATTCAGGCTTCCTTGTGTTCACTGAAATCTAGCTCTGCAGACTGGTTACACCCCAAAAGGTGTAGCAGCCCAAAAGGTTTAAAAAGGCCTGATTTGGAGGAAAAGCCACCTGTCCTGTCAAGACAGGACAGCAGAGAGGGACAGCAGAGAGGCATGAACTGAGCTCAGACACCACCATTCCCACTAGTACAAAAACACCCTTGTACTTCCAGTGTCTACTGGATGCCTCCTGTATTACAATGATGAACATCAGTGCTCCAAACCAGTACCTTCAGTGCTCCAGAGCTCCTTCACACTCTGTCAAGGCTATTTGGTTTATCCCAATGATCTCTCTCTCTCAAATCAAACACCTCCTCCAACAGCAGTGCTTCCAGACATACTATATTAACTTGGAAATCTCCCAGTGGGCTCAGACCAGGCCTGACCTCTGTATCACCTGAGCTCAGATCCCTGTATGAACAGAGCTGCTCACATCTTTCACAACACAGCATGCTGCCCTGCAGAGCTGGAGGTTTGCTCTCTAAGAAAATGAGAGTTCTTCAGGTGTGGGAAGCAAGACAGACCAAAACAATCTTAAAATAAATCTTTTAAGGAAGAATGCTTACTGTTCCCCTGGGATGAAGCACGTTAAATACACAAAATGAACTATGAAAGTTAGTTCTGTTTCCTCACTACCAGTTCATAGAAGACCCTTATCCATCCTCCCTTAAAGCCAAGGCAAAAAATCTCCCCCTCTGGGCTAACACTTTTACATCAAGCCCAGCAGGTCTCAGTAGCAACTCTATGCACAGACCCAGATTAGGGTCCAGAGAAAAAAATACAGGGCTTCTTCTGATTTATACCATAAAAAACCTCACTCCTCTGGTCACCACACTTGAAAATTAAACTTCCAGGCTCAGTGAACAGCAAGAATTAAAGCTGAGCAGGTTTTCCACTTATTCCTGAAAGGCTTTAGTGGCACTTGCAGAGGGGGAGGAAGAATGTGAGTTACTCTTGAGCTACTGAATATAAGTACATACCCCTCTTCCAACAACTGGTAGCAATTAGATATCTAATCATGGCATTAAAATAACTGTTAATGTAACTCAACTGTTCACCTCCCTGTTCCAAAACTCCAAATAAGGTGTCAATGAAAAAGGCAAAGGCACCAAGACCAGCTATTTGTGCATGAAACGCAGCACAAGGGCAGATGCCTGCCACGTGAGACTGCACAGCTGGTATGAGGGGGAAGTTGTTATTTAAAAGAATTACACAATACCAACAAAAATCCCATCTCCCACTGTAAAGAGTTTGACTGAAATTCTGAGGTTTGAGGAACAGGTGTAGGGGGAGGTGGACAGGCTGCTAAAAACTGTTAGGACTCTGGGTGGAACAGTAGATACTTCTCTAGAATCTGTGGGAAATCTTTCCCCTCTTTATTATAGTAAATTACAGAAGTGAACACAACCTTGGCAAGAGGTGCTGGAACTACAGCTGAAGGGGAAATGGGCCAATATCTACTCACAGACCAGCCATGCCACAGGCAGCACAAGCTTCTCTTTCAAAAACCAGCCCTAGTACCTGCCCTGTCTGAAAGGCCAACAGTTAGGACAAACCCTCCTTCTGCAAAGCAGGCAGCACTTAAAAATGAATTGTTATGTTGTGTTAGTGGCCATGCAGTATCATAAAATCAAGATATTAATGAAGACAAGCCAGCCTGGAGAGTTTCCCTGTTCCAGTGGCCTGCACTCCCTGGCTGACACGTACAATAAACAAAGCGCAACACTGGCTCAAGCACTGACCTCCTGTCAGCAGGAGGCAAGGACATCTCCCCCTCCCTCCCCTGCCCCTTCTCCCCCACCAAAGATTAGTTACTTTGCAGTACAGGGCTGCGCAGGGAGAGTGCAGACTGTAAGCACTGTTTCTATACTGTGCTCCTTGGCGTGTGGGGTCTGGGCACAGCCACAGACACACCTGCCCATGACCTGCTCACCGATCCCAGAGGGCACTTTCAGCCTTGATTGCAAAGGAGTTTCCAAAGAGGCTTAACTGCTTTCATGAAGCAGACCCTCAGATGACCATGACTTCTTAGCCTAGCCAATACTATCCCAGCACACAGGAAAAAAGGCCTCTTGGAACTTGTAAAGCACGTAAGTAGGACATGACCAGGCTCTGGACTATCTCAACTCACTCTACCTTGGTAATCAAAAGAATGACCCTTGTCACAACGCTAATCGAGGCACACTGAATGCAGAGCCCTGCTTTTTCAGCTTCATTGCTTAAACTGGAGCTGTCCTACACAAGCTGATTCATCCCTAGCTCAGCGGCATGCCAGAGACAGCTGAAGTGCAGAAGAAAATGATACAAAATCAGGCATGCAGGAAGAAATGTTTTTTTCTGTTGGAAAGACAGCTCCACCTTGTCATGGCGTTCAGAGCCCCAGACTGCCAGAGAAGTAACGTGGATTGTGCTGACACAAGAGAAGGAAAGGAACCATCCTGAGGGACCTTGACAGGCTGGAAAGCTGGGCCTGGGTGAACCTAATGAGGCTCAACACTACCAAGAGTGAGGTGTTGCACTTGGGCTGGAGGAATCCCAGACATACTTCCAGGCTGGGAGAAGAGCTCCTGGAGAGCAGCCCTGCTGAGAAGGACCTGGGTGTCATGGGGGATGAGAAACTTCCCCTGAGCCAGCAGTGTGCTCTGGCAGCTCGGAAGGGCGATGGGATCCTGGGCTCCATCAGCAGAGGGGTGGCAGCAGGGACAGGGAGGGGATTGTCCCTCTCTGCTCTGCCCTCCTGAGGCCCCAGCTGGAGTCCTGTGGCCAGAGCTGGAGCCCCAATACAAGAAAGATGGGGAACTGGTGGAGAGGGGTCAGAGGAGCCACGAAGATGATGAGAGGGCTGGAGCAGCTCCCCTACGAAGAGAGGCTGAGGGAGCTGGGCTGGTTCAGCCTGGAGAAGAGAAGGCTGCGGGGGGACCTCATTGCAGCCTTCCAGCCCCTGAAGGGAGCAGAGGAACAGGAGGGGAATCAGCTTGTTCAAAGGGGAGACAATGGCAGGACAAGGGGGATGGAGTGAAGCGGAAGGAAGGAAGGTTTAAATTGGATCTGAGGGGGAAGTTCTTTGCAGAGAGAGTGGTGAGGGGCTGGAACAGGCTGCCCAGAGAGGAGGTGGGTGCCCCGTCCCTGGGGGTGTTGAAGGCCAGGTTGGCTGGGGCCCTGGGCAACCTTGTGTAGCTCCAGGCCTGGAGGTTGGTGGCCCTGCCTGTGGCAGGGGGTTGGAACTCTCTGATCCTTTGGGTCCCTTCCAACCCAGACCAGTCTGGGATTCTGTGATTTTAAGAATGCTTCGCATGGTTGGGGGAAGGGAAGATGACACCAGCATGACCTGCTCTGGGTAGGACACAGTGGTCCAAACCGTTTGCAGTCATAATTGAAGAACAGCTACAAAGCATTCTGTCTCACCTTCTGGATTGCACAGTTGAGATACCAGGGCCTGGGGAGGTTCTGGCATCATTCACTCAAAAGGAAACCCCATGAATTTTAAATAGAAAATGGGAAAGTGTCCAGAATTTGAGTTCCTCTGTTCTAGCAAGAAGACCAGTTAAGCTGGTGCAGTAGGAAGTGAAAGATGAAGATTTCATTTTGTTAGGCATAGCACAGATGAAAAGCAAGACAGTACCTATTCATGTGTAAGGAGAGGGGAGAAGAGAAACATGTGGCCCTAGCAACTCATGTAATCGAATGTCAGCATCCAGAGGTGGTGATCTTCATGTGGAGTAAAAATCTTACAGTAGTATGGGCTATCAACACAAAAAAAGGACAAGAAAACAGCAAAGAGAGTTGAAAGAAACCCCTTCAATTTAGCAAGACTGATTTATCCCATCGTTACACCCAGCTGTTCTCAGTCCCCTCCTCAGTGCATACACTCCCAGCTCGGTTGGTACGATCACAGCACCCCAGAGCTGCTAACAGAGTGGCAAGGTTGCAATTTAGTGCAAGATTTCACTAGGTTGGCTCCAGAGGCAGGGGAACTTGGGTAGGTGAAGGTTTTGCTTTTCAAATAAACAGGTTTTCGCTGCAATTGACCCTTACAGGAACAAGGAGCCCACAAGACTTAAGAAAGTACCTGGCATTGCAAGGCTTCCTGGGAAAGCAGGGGCTGAGAGGCATTCGGGAGAACCCCCATCTCTCCACCTGAGAAGAGACAAGTTCTTTCAGAGCCCCAGTTACCTATGATAATTCACTTTTCATGAGTCCTTCCAAATTTGTTGCTTCCTTGCATTTCCGTCCTTCTAACCTTATGGTATGACCTTCTGGTTCCCAAGGTTTCCTCTGGGGCCATCCCTCTGCTGTATCTGAGGGCAGGCACTGTTTCCCTCTTCATTTCAGTGAAATCCTTGCCATATGCTCCATTTGATGCCTCACAGTTTCCACTTGCAGAAGTCCCCACTGTTTTATGGGCCTTCCCCCGAGCTTGAGCTGCCTAGGCTGGAAGATGAAAGTGCCCATTAACAAGGACCAGATCTCTTAGTCTAAGCATTAACCTAGTTGGATGCTGCATGTTCAGGAATGGGACTGCAGTTCTCTTCTGGCTCTGCCTCCAACCTGCTGTGTGACCTTGGGCAGGTCATTTCTCCCATCTGGCTCTCTTAGTTTCCCCATCTGTAGAAAAGGGCAAGCCTCCCTATATAAAACATCCTGAGATCTACAGAAGACAGACTGTATTGAGAGCCAGGACACTATTATTAGCAGGGCTCTGGCATGCTAAATAGACACTGGCATGAGACACAAAAGCAAACTAAATGCAGTGGTAAGGAAAGCAGACAGAGCAATGAAGCACAAAAATTGAAGAAAGGAGGTGAAAAACCCTAGGGGAAATAGCTTAGGTACTGCTCTGGGACACTACTCCAGTGGTCTTAGACACTGGAGATGGATCATAGAATCATAGAATCCCAGACTGGTCTGGGTTGGAAGGGACCCCAAGGATGAGAGAGTTCCAACCCCCCTGCCACAGGCAGGGCCACCAACCTCCAGGCCTGGAGCTACACAAGGTTGCCCAGGGCCCCATCCAACCTGGCCTTGAACACCCCCAGGGACGGGGCACCCACCCCCTCTCTGGGCAGCCTGTTCCAGCCCCTCACCACTCTCTCTGCAAAGAACTTCCCCCTCAGAGCCAATTTAAACCTTCCTTCCTTCAGCTTCACTCCATCCCCCTTGTCCTGCCATTGTCTCCCCTTTGAACAAGCTGATTCCCCTCCTGTTCCTCTGCTCCCTTCAGGGGCTGGAAGGCTGCAATGAGGTCCCCCCGCAGCCTTCTCTTCTCCAGGCTGAACCAGCCCACGATACAGAGGGGTAACACTGTTTTGATACAGTTCTACAAATCCAGTTGTCCATATCCTCAGCCTTGGTGTTTATAGAGGCCTTTTGTTTTGGTGAGTCCAAATTGCTGCTCCTACCTAACTCCATACATGGCAAAGCCTTTTCGTGTCATTTGGCTTAGAAATGTATGGACTGGCTACAGCTGTAGGTGAGGAAATGCTCTGTTACCTGCTGAGATCAGCCAGGATTATCCCTTCTCCAGCTGGGAAAATAACCAGTAAGAAATGAAAAGCAGAAGGGATCTCGAATGCAGACCTGCAGGACAGGCAAGTGAAATTAATACCTATCTAGCTGTGCCTGTAGTGCTTTAAAAAGGAAGATCAACACAGAATTATACGATCATCAAGAGATAACTGAGGCTCTGGAATCAACACTTGTTACTCTAGAATGCTCCTGAGCAAGCAGCAATGGTGATCCATCCCTCAGCGTGTCCTTTGCTGTCACAGGATCCTTGCTCCTTCCCATTACAGACAAGGGTGGAGTGTCCCTGTGATTTCTCTGTGCAGGGAGTTACAGTGTTCCTCCAGCCAGTTCTCACTGTGTATCCTAGGCAAAAAGCAGCTTGTATTTTGGGATTAATGCATAGGTGACAAAAATTCAGACTCTGTTTTTGCAACCCTTAAGAACACAGTGTGATATATGTCCATCTGATTCGTGTTAATATGGAACAATGTTGGGGGTGCATAATGACAGACCCTTGTATGGCCACGGGCCTGGGAGGGGCAGTTTAAGGTTTTTGCATGGACTGAATGAAGTATGTTGAAGCAGCAACAAACTATATAAAGGATGTGCAAAGCTTTACCTAAAGGACCACAATGTTAGCACATTGTGTGCATTGTGATACCTAAAGGAGAAACAACTTGTCTCTGAGAAGGAGGTGATAAAGAGGAAGAAGGAAAGAAGAATAGGAAGGGCCTCAAGTCTGCAGAACCAGCTGCCTGGCTTTGTTAGCAAGACAAAAGCTAAAGCTCACCTACAGGATGTCTTGTGGGGGTCACCTGGTGGCACTCCAGCATGTCAGTCTGTGGTTGTTCAGTTTAAGCCGGCGGGCGGTGCTATCCCTGGTACACAGATAAGCCAGGGACTGGAACTGTTCGGGGTGCGTCCTGGTGGAGCGGAGTCTCCCGGCCCTGTCTGTGCACCCCAGCGCCGTTTGCTTGCCTTCATTCGTTTAATAACTTGTTCAGTTTGGTTAAAATCCTGTTTGGGACCTAGTCATGTATCACAACAGTCACATTCACCTTCCAGAGAGCAGCAGGAGCTGGCAGTGTGTGCACTGGCTTTCCAATGTCTGGCAACCTGAAGAATGGGCTGGGGCCTGAATGCAGGGTGGGACAGGGGATCCCTTCTCCCCTTGCTGGGTGAGCGTGCAGCAGCATCTCTCCTGAAAACACTGCCTGCAGTCTTGTTTCTTGGTTAAAAGGATTTGCTTTATTATTGTTTAAAGGCCGTTTGATGAGTGATATGAACTGCCAAGTGAAGACTACGTTTCACTCCCCCTCATTAACATTGTAAATTAATTTAGGACTCATTTAGAAGCAGGATTAACAACCTGAGGACTAGGGCACTCTTTATTCAGAGGACATATTCGGGATGAGCAGTCTTTTGTCTCACATCACTCAGTTAGCAGGATCATCTCTTGGGAATGAGATGATATTTCTGTCTCTGTTTGCAAAGGAACTGTTCAAGGTTAAGGCAGAGATCTGAGAGACATCAGTCCTGGGCCCAGCTCTACCATCAGCTTCCTCTGCAAGCTTGGCCAAACGCTTTGACACTCCACATCTATTTTCTCCACTGGTACATTTGGAGAGGTCAGACTTGGAGAACACACCCAAGATTAAAAGTAGTGTTTATGGGGCTGTAGTCAGCATGTTGTATTTCACTGGGGTTAAGGGTACATGAGCCAGCTGCCAACACAGAAACTTGTCAAGCTGAAGTAATACATTCAGTAAGTCTTCAGTTATGTCCCACCCCCCTTTTTACATGAAACATTAGTTTCTACTGTGAGCACTCTCCTCCTGTGATGGCACTGCAATGAACACCTTCTTATCTACATTGCAGGGGCAAAGTCAAACAGTGACAGCCAAAAACACAAGAGAAAACGCTGCCTTTCTTAAAGCAACAGTTACCAGTTACAGAACTCTCACACAGCAGCAACCTTGCAGCATCTCAGCGCTGCCCTTCTCAGGTGCCCTGTGTGGTTGCTAAAGAAATAAATAACACTTCTTGCCATTAACAAATGAAAGGCCCAGCTGGAGTTTAGCTCTTACTTGCTGTCAGTTAATCATCTGCAGAAGGATTTCATCCACTGAAGAGAATGAAAATTAAATATATGCTTTGGAAAGGGTCACTTTCCACCAGAATATTTTCTTGAAGGCACTTCATGCCTAATGATACATTGAGGGCTAGTTCCTCCAAGTACAATAAATAAATACAAATAATTACTGCAGAAAAGAGCCTGATGGACAGACAGTTCCACTTTGGGCATAACTGATTGGTGCTACTTATCATCAGTAGAACTTGTAAAGCTCAGCTCAGGCCTTCTGCTCTGGACACACGCTGCACATGTCAGCTTAGCTGAACTCTGCCATCCCACCAGAAGAGCATTTTTTAAGCCCTAATATGAGCTGTTACTAATTGTACTGCAACATTACCAAGAAGCTGGAACCACAGAGGATGAACCTGCAATGCCATGGGCTGCAGAAAATAAAAAGATGAAAATTTTCCAGTGTGGTTCCCTCAGACAGATGACAGTGACAAGACAACCACAGCGTCACAGCTCTCTGCCTCCCAACTAATAATTCTGTAGGAAGTTTCCAAACCAGACTGTTTCTCTCCCTGAAATATTGCCCTTTCTCTCTGGCTAGTCCTTCCAACTCTCCATAAAGATAAATGAGTTGCATGGCACTGCTGCTCCATGTCACCAAACCCAGCCCTTTGGCAAAGGCACTCCCCATTTCCACCTCAGGCCATGAAAACTGGGTTTGTCTTGGGGTTGTAGAGTTCTGTCTGCTGCATGCAAACATCTGCTGCATTAAAGGAACATCACAACTGCAATAATTCCTCTCCCTTGAGCACAAGGAAAGAAATGTCTGAAGCTAACAGCCCCAGTATCACAGGGAGATTGTTACTCCATGAGCTGCTAGGAATGCAGTGATTGCTAGCCTTCCCTGCAGTCTCTATGCACAGGTCCTTGTCTTGATGAGCTGCACATTTCCATGCCACACCATACTCCCAATTACTGTACATTCAGCAGTTTTTCTGTAGAGCACATGAAGGGCATCACACATCACACTTCTTATCAACCTCCAGAGTTAAGATAAGTGAGAACAACAGGATCCTGCTGCAGGTTTATCAGGAGTTTTCTGATTTAGGGGAAGTAGCCATCTCCTATTTGAATTTAGTGGTCATAAATAATATCTTTAGGTTTGCTTGCTTTTGGCCCACCGTATCCTCAGGTCATTCTGAGCCACCATGTCCTGCCCAGCAACAAATCAAACCAAAAAAACCCCAAACCTTCATGTTCTTTCATCTTCCTAGTAAGAGTATTTCACAGCCAATGTGCCCAAGGGCCGTATCTGAAGGAATCTGAATGACCCTGCTGGGAAGAGGGAGGGACAGAACCAGCAAGGAAACCAATGTTCTTACCTGTCTGCAATAAGCCAGCCCCACTGTCTTTGACTCCAAAGTGCTGCTGGATGTCTAGTAACACACCTACAAGGAAAAGAGACAGAAGAAATTCAGTGCCTTCATTCTTTGCAAACCATGCAACCCAAACCTTCTTTGGACCAAGAGCAAAGCTTCAAACCCCAGTAGTTCAGACACAGAACTTGTCAAGTTGGCACCTTCTTTTCTATACATGCACACTCAATAGATTTGGGCTACTACAATAAAAGCAGATGGAGATAGGAGCAATGATGGACATTTTCACATTGAACTAGTTTGGAAGGGGGGTTCTTTCCAGAACAAATATAGAAAATCAATTTTAAATACCTTAGTAAAGGAGGGTAAGTTACTACTTAGCTTTAAAGCAGTGACAAGGAGAACTAAACCCAAACTTTTCTCTTCCCTGAATCTCCAATATATTAATTGGCATAAGCAAATAAATATATTCAGTTATATTTAGCATTGGGTATCAAATATATTAATACATGTATATATAGGGATCTTGACAGGCTGGAAAGCTGGGCCTGGGTGAACCTAATGAGGCTCAACACTACCAAGAATGAGGTGTTGCACTTGGGCTGGAGGAATCCCAGACATATTTCCAGGCTGGGAGAAGAGCTCCTGGAGAGCAGCCCTGCTGAGAAGGACCTGGGTGTCATGGGGGATGAGAAACTTCCCCTTAGCCAGCAGTGTGCTCTTGCAGCTCGGAAGGGCGATGGGATCCTGGGCTCCATCAGCAGAGGGGTGGCAGCAGGGCCAGGGAGGGGATTGTCCCTCTCTGCTCTGCCCTCCTGAGGCCCCAGCTGGAGTCCTGTGGCCAGAGCTGGGGCCCCAATACAAGAAAGATGGGGAACTGGTGGAGAGGGGTCAGAGGAGCCACAGAGATGATGAGAGGGCTGGAGCAGCTCCCCTACGAAGAGAGGCTGAGGGAGCTGGGCTGGTTCAGCCTGGAGAAGAGAAGGCTGCGGGGGGACCTCATTGCAGCCTTCCAGCCCCTGAAGGGAGCAGAGGAACAGGAGGGGAATCAGCTTGTTCAAAGGGGAGACAATGGCAGGACAAGGGGGATGGAGTGAAGCTGAAGGAAGGAAGGTTTAAATTGGCTCTGAGGGGGAAGTTCTTTGCAGAGAGAGTGGTGAGGGGCTGGAACAGGCTGCCCAGAGAGGTGGTGGGTGCCCCATCCCTGGGGGTGTTCAAGGCCAGGTTGGATGGGGCCCTGGGCAACCTTGTGTAGCTCCAGGCCTGGAGGTTGGTGGCCCTGCCTGTGGCAGGGGGATTGGAACTCTCTGATCCTTGGGGTCCCTTCCAACCCAGACCAGTCTGGGATTCTATGATTCTATGTAAGGCCAGGTGCATATGAACAGGGTGGCTTTTGTAACTAGCCAATGGGGAGAAACCACACAAGAGCTTTTATAGCTCATCTTGAGGGGCAGATGTTTGCCAAGCTGTAGATGGTCCAGTTGTGTCAGACACAGATCCATCAGCCTGAACGTTTGTCCACGGTCTAAACAAACTGCACTCTAACTTCCTGGGTCTGGAACAGAGACAACTGCTACTGTCTTCCCCAAAACTGAGGATATGCAAGTTTGGTTGTTGTTTTTTTGCCTTTAATTAGAAATACCATTCTCCAACTCTACTGAACATCATCAAAGTTTGCCTCTATTTCAAAATTTTATCCAAGGCTTTATCCAAAGTGATTCTGCTTATCATTGTAGGTCACAGGAATCAACTAAGCACCAACCTGAACTCACTCACCATAAATATCTTAGCTTTTGGGACTGCCAGGATCACACTAAGTGACAAAGGAAGAGATAAAAGACACAGAGATATCTATTCCCGGAAGACATCTGGGGCAATGCCAAGAAAAGAGTCATAAATTAAAGGTACTAAAGGAAAAAGCAAGAAATCTCCATTTCTCAGGGTAGCATTCAGATTTGCTTTAGAATACCAGTATCTTCCCCAGTAACATTTGATCAACCTCCTTTAAGGCTCTCTACTTCTGTACTCTATCACTCTTTAGCCCCAAGCAGAGAAGGCTCTCAGTGGGGAAGGGTGTAAATCTTATCAATGCCTATCAACACCTGATAGAGAGGGGGTAAAGACCACAGAACCAGGCTCTTCAAACTGGTGTCCCAGTGAAAACAGGCAAAGGGCCCGAGTATAAATCCAGGAAATTCCATTTAAACATTTTTAAAAATCATCTTTTCATTGGGAGGGTGGTCAAACACTGGAACAGGTTGTCCAGAGAGGGTGTGGATTCCCCATCCCTGAAGTTATCCAAACTCAACAGGATGCCAACCTGAGCAACCTGCTCTAGTTGACCCTGTTTTTAGCAAGGAGTTTGGGCTATATGATCTCTTCCAACCTCAATTATTCTGTGATTTTGGGAAGTATTAAGTACCTGATTACATTCAGACTGACAGAGTGTGGCCTTTCTTTTCCTTTAGAGCATTGCAGTCTACCTGTCTACTATAATTCTGACAGAAACTTCTCAGCTTCCTTTTGGATAGCAGATTTACCTCCATTTTCCAACTCATCTGGCAGTTCTTGACTCTCCTTCCCTTATTTGGCCATTCATAACTCAAATATCATTATCCAGGCAATATTTGATGAACAAAACCAACATGGCTTAGATGTCTTACACCCTCCCCTTGGCATCCCTCCCTGTCACAAAAAAACCCAGTTCTCTTGCAACACAACCTAGAAACCTTCCTTGGCTTAACCAGCTGTGGACACCTTCAGTTTGTGCTCTGTTACTGATTGGTCCCAGGCTGCCCACATCAGGTGAAGCTCAGCATGTCAGGACAATTTGTGGGTACTATACAATTTTATAGAAGACAAACCCATCAACATTCTCAAGAAGAACAGGGAAGAAGGGAGGAGATACCTTCTTGCAGCTAAGCACCAGAGAGTCCAGCTGGAGAAGCCAAGTCAGAGGGATCCAAGCTCTCCTTACTTTTACAAACACCTTCGATACAAGACTTAATCACACACATCCCTGGGTGATCAAAGCGATGCCCATTCACCTCCCCATCCATGGGCAGATGGCTTCCTGGTGGATGCCATGCTATTCTTCAGCCCATCAACTTGCAGTTTCTTTTATTCCAGTAACAAAGGGCTAAGCTTTGCACCCACCTTTCCTTCAGGATGGGGCTTCAACTCCCACTGACACAACAATTTTCATTGTAATAATTAAACTGGGAAACATGCTACAAGTCTACTTCCCCAAGCCTGCAAAGAAAAGCACTGGATAGGATGGTTAAGTGATGAAAACCAAGTAGCTCTGAAGCTAGTGCAGACAGACTGCCCTGATGCTGGTCTCATGGTAGAAACCTCTGTGCTGGTGATCACTGAGCACGATTTGTATCTTCAAAACTGGCAGGTGCTGAAGGTGAAGAGCAAGCCAATGACCACATCTCACCTGGGCAAGCAGGAAAGTGGCACAACATCCTGCCCTGCCACACAGCAAGCCAAAGGGACTGCTTCAGTGATGGGAAAGGGAGGTCAGGTTGAGCTGCAGCCCTGCCTTACTGAAACTGCCTGAGGAGGCGGATCCCTCTGAGCAGGGGGGTTGGACTAGATCATGTAGCTCCAGGCCTGGAGGTTGGTGGCCCTGCCTGTGGCAGGGGGGCTGGAACTCTCTGATCCTTGGGGTCCCTTCCAACCCAGACCAGCCTGTGATTCTATGTCCACAGGTCCCTTTCAGTCTCAACTACTCTGGGATTCTGTGCTCCTAATCCTACAAGGAGCAGGAGCCTGGGATGTGATGGGAAACACAGCTTCAAGAAAGAAGAAATGTGTTTAATTTCCACCAGAAAACAGAACAGAATGTGCAAAAGATTGCAACAATGCCTCCAGAGCAAAGCAGAGGAGGTCTTCCAGTTCATTATAAGTAAGTTATCTGTCCCACAACAATGGCTGTACAGTTCTACAGTGGTTTTCCTGCGAGAGATCATCATGTGTTTTACAAGCTTCAACTATTACAGCAACAAATGAAATGCATCTAAGATGCTGAAGTTCAGCCACCTTGGATTAAGCCTACAACTTTATTCTGGTAGTGGAGAGGGAAGGGGCTTCTGTGGATAGGCACTGCAACAGGACAATAGGGAAGCAGAATTACAAGTCCTGTGAGAGCCTGGAAGGTCTCAGATGATTAAGAGGGATCTACATGTCTAATTGGTGTGAATTCCCTACTCCAAGTCTATTTTATATTCACTTTGGACTATAGGTGTTTTGATATGGGATTTAGAGCATTAAATTAGAGGCAGCAGCAAGCAGATGATGCAACACAGCAATGAAGTGATAGGAGTTTCTCTCTGCTGTGGGAGTTCTCCTGCTCAGCACGCTCACATGGGAAGACACTCCCCCTCTCTTAAATTTGCTCAGCCCAGTTTCCACCTCAGCATGGCAATGACTCACCCCAAACTTTAATAAGATTTAGGGATACAATTAAGCAATGATAGAGAAGGGGTGAATACAGGAAAATTATAGAGCTTTTGACTTTCCCTTCTGCTTCTAGGTGATGGGAAGGCAGAGATAGCTGGAGCCAGGCGCCAGACAATGATCATGTCCAACCCCAGAAAGGGAAGCCATCACATGTGGATGACAAAGGCCTTTCTTGGACTGAAGTTCATACCTCTGTCCCTGGAGGACTTCAAAAGAGCCATGAGCATCTCACAGGTACCACTCTTCCTGAGACAGCCTGGCAGCAGGGCTGCTGGCCATCTGGGGTGTCTTTATGACTACATGGCACACGTTAGCACTACCACCTATTATTTCCATAAGCACATTTGGCATTTCCAGGACTGAACATAGAGGAAACGTGGTGCCAACCTCCCAAAATATCTTACCAGGTGAACCAGACACTGTTAATGCTGATGTAGAGCTTGGAACTCAGGGAGATGAACCACGGGCAGCACCTAGCCAGTAGTGCTCATCAAGATGGGCACAGAGACAGGACTTAATGGGAAACCCAGTCAGAGGAAGGACTAGTTATTTCAGCCCTATCTAGGTTACTCTGCTGCACTGGTGTCTAAGTACCTGACAAAGACACCAAGGTTGTTATTGGGTTTCTGTGGGCACTGGGTTTGAACAGGACTTTTAAGAGCCATTTGGAAGACAAAAGATCTTTGGGTGTGGAGTGTTAGATAGGGAGGGAATGTCAAGTAAATGGGAAGAGGAAGGTGGATGACCTCATTCCCTCCCAGTGTCAGAAGGTTTCTAGGATCTACTACAGGATCCAAGAGAGTACTGTCGTTTTAAATGGCCATTTCACACACAGTAAAAATAAAAGTCCTGATTCTGAGGGGTTTGGAATGCAGGTCCACACTAAGTGGCCTACATTATCTCTGATTTAGGGGAAATGCTTTAGGGGAAGGCCATTTTTCCTGCAAGTGTGCAGTTCAGGCTTCAAAGAGGGATGTAGGTGGTACAGATCATTGCAAGGTCATCTGATATGGGGTAAGAAGATGCTCTGAACAGAAGGTACAGATGTTTCTTGTGTCAACCATCATTTACAGACACACTCCACAGCAGATCCAATGTGCAGAGTGCCTTGGTTATCCTTTATATCTGAAAGAAATGCGGGCTTTTCACCTAAGTACTGCTACCTGTATATCTGAATAAAGAGTCACCAGGGTAAGAACCAGCGTTCATGAGCTAAGCCACAAGGAAATCACAATTTCAAAGCAAAAAGACATGAGAGCTTCCCTGGGAGCATCCCATTTTCCACTCACTGAAACAAACCATCCTGATTTGATTTCTAACTGCTTCCAAGGCAGGTGCAAAATACAGAGTCAGCCTGTGCACAGAGCACAAAGCTACAGAGACAAAGCCACAGGTTTTCAGGTCAGCAAGCCTTGCATCAGAAATGCCAGGACACATTGTTTGGGTGCTGTGGGCATGCTCCAACACCACTGCTCAACGTAACTACTCACTGGCAAAGCACATGCATTTAAAAAGGGAATTAAATGGGAAAAGTCTTTTAATGGGGAAAAATTATAGTGCTTGAAAAGAACCAGGACAGAATTTCCACACAATGCAGGCTGGACACCAGCAGCAATCATCTCCTGCCCCACTGCAGCCCTGGGCTTACACCTCTCTTGGGGGAAGGAGAGCCCACTTTCACACACTCTTGCCTCCCAGACAGCTAGAGCAGACTCTGCACCAACAACTCCTCATTCTCCCTTACTTGTTGCTACCTACCTCTCCTCCTTACCAAGGCATTTCCCTTCCCAGATTACACTCCCTGGGCCTTCCAGGGCCAGCTTTCTCAGATGGAGGTATCTAAGCCAAGGCCTGGCCTCCTAGCCATTCAGGGCACAAGGCACCTTCCTATTCTCAGGCTCTCCCTCATGCCTGCAGCCATATTCAACCTGCTTGGAGTAAGGCATTAAGGAGACCTTGGAATGGTGTACACACCTATCTGTTCAGAGACATGTGAAAAGATTAGGTGGGGAGAAGTTTATTCTGAGGTCTGTGTGATTATATCTTCACTGCAACCCCAAGGTGTGACTGCAGTTCACACACAGATCCCTAAGCTTCAAACAAGCTGGCTTCAGCTCAGCCACCCACTAGCTGTTAAACACCAGCTTCATCATTTGGACCCTATTTAAATACTCAGCTGCAGAAAACCACAGTGGTAGGTAGCCCTGCTGATATTTGTACCTCAAGATAAACTCCCACTGCTACCAGAACTAGTAAGGCTGGAACTAAAACACAGTAGCACCTTCTCCAGATCAATATGAATGCATTCCCTGTCCTGCCTGCAGAAAGAAGCAGGGTGGGTCTTTAGGCCTTGCTAAAGGTGACACCTTGCTTGAAAACATTGACAGGAGCTTCCTTAGGACATACTAGGCTCCATCAGCAGAGGGGTGGCAGCAGGGACAGGGAGGGGATTGTCCCTCTCTGCTCTGCCCTCCTGAGGCCCCAGCTGGGGTCCTGTGGCCAGAGCTGGGGCCCCAGGACAAGAAAGATGGGGAACTGGTGGAGAGGGGTCAGAGGAGCCACGGAGATGATGAGAGGGCTGGAGCAGCTCCCCTACGGAGAGAGGCTGAGGGAGCTGGGCTGGGTCAGCCTGAAGAAGAGAAGGCTGCGGGGGGACCTCATTGCAGCCTTCCAGCCCCTGAAGGGAGCAGAGGAACAGGAGGGGAATCAGCTTGTTCAAAGGGGAGACAATGGCAGGACAAGGGGGATGGAGTGAAGCTGAAGGAAGGAAGGTTTAAATTGGATCTGAGGGGGAAGTTCTTTGCAGAGAGAGTGGTGAGGGGCTGGAACAGGCTGCCCAGAGAGGGGGTGGGTGCCCCGTCCCTGGGGGTGTTCAAGGCCAGGTTGGCTGGGGCCCTGGGCAACCTTGTGTAGCTCCAGGCCTGGAGGTTGGTGGCCCTGCCTGTGGCAGGGGGGTTGGAGCTCTGTGATCCTTGGGGTCCCTTCCAACCCAGACCAGTCTGGGATTCTATGATACTCACAGACTTTCCCCCTGCAAACCTAATATTCCCTGTCCCATGCTGAGAGAGTATGGGTTGGTGAAACAGCCTTTGGTTTTGAAATGTGTTGGAGGGATCAAAAAAGAAAGAAACAAAACAAAACCAGCAACTAGACAAACCAAAAGAAGAGTTTCCTAAGATGTGCTCACACTAGAAGCTTGTGACATAGAAAGCACTGAAAAGAAAGTGCCAACACCCACTGTGACATGCTTCAAAAGGGGTTTCACAGCATCACAGAATCACAAAAAAAAGCCTTCTCAGACACTGATAGCCTCCCACTGCCTGAATACAGGACAGTGATGGGGTGAAGGCTGGTCTCAGAAGATTGCTTGAAATGGAGAGCACACCTGTCAGGGCACAGGCCTGTGGTGCTGACACAAGAGGACTCACTCTTTAGCCACAGCAGTGGGCTTTTCGTTAGCAGAGGTGCTGAAGGCTCTGCCAAGCACATGACTGCTTGGGAGAAGGAATAAAAGTTTCCATCTGCTTTGTAGTGATGTTCCTGTTCTGAATAGAAAACCAGTGCTACCCTCAGGGACCTGACTAGACTCAGCTCTGGGGCCCCCAACATCAGGAGGACACAGAGCTGTTGGAGCAAGTCCAGAGGAGGCCATGAAGATGCTCAGAGGGCTGGAGCCCCTCTGCTCTGGAGCCAGGCTGGGAGAGCTGGGCTGGCTCAGCCTGGAGAAGAGAAGGCTGCTTCTGGGGAGAGCTCCAAGCCCCTTCCCATCCCTCAAGGGGCTCCAGGAGAGCTGGAGAGGAACTTGTGCCCAGGGCAGGGAGGGCCAGGCCCAGGGGAATGGCCTTCAGCTGCAGGAGGGGGATGGAGAGGGGCTGGGAGGCAGAAATCCTTCCTGGGGAGGGGGGAGGCCCTGGCACAGGCTGCCTGAAGAAGCTGGGGCTGCCCCGGGATCCCTGGCAGGGCTCAAGGCTGGACTGGATGGGGCTTGGGGCACCATGGGCTGGGGGTGGGGGGTGTCCCTGCCCATGGCAGGGAGGCACTGGGGAAAATCTGAGGTCGTTCCAACCCAAACCAGTCTGGGGTTCAGCGGCTTGCACCTCCTGCCACACCCACTTTTTCCATTCAATGTTTTTATCATTGTTATACTATCAGTGGGGAAGTAGGGGAGCTATTCATTCATTCCCAAAGGCTGTTGGCTTACCTGCATGGCATGTAACAAGCCATTAAGCATTAGGGGAAAAAAAAAAAGCAAAAAGCAATTAACTGAGGGGTTGGATAAGAAAATATATTAACAGACAACTTCTCCATCTCTCCCTGGCAGGCACTATGTAGTAATAAAGGTTGGTTCCTCTAACATAGCCCTAACTCCACTGTAATGTTGTATGCAAAGTCTTAGCACAAAATTGCCTGCAAGAGTGGGAGGAGATAAACAAAGTTCCTCAGCTGTAGAATCGATTAGCACAAGGCATCATTAGCACAGGGTCAGGGTGTCTGGGGAACAGGGCCCAGGACAGCAGGTCCTGCTCAGATTTAAAAAAATCAAATCAAAACAAAACAAAACAAACAGGAATTTGAATGCAACCATAGCTGCCAAATACTGGGTGTCTTGCTGGCAAAACCACACCCTAATCAAATCCTTGATCTCCCTAATTATAGTGTAGGCCTGTTCCCAGGACTATGGCTGGGAAGGAAGCCCTTCTCAGATGGGGAGCATGGGATGCTCGGCCAACGTGAGACCAAGAGCTTCAATAAATTCCAAACCATGGAAGATTTTCCATTTATGATCCAGTGCTACAACAGGTCTCACCAGTGACACTGCACAATGACACGGGTCAAATCCCAGACCAAGCTCAGAGCTTAGTCCCTTCCCTCTCTTCCCAGCCCTGCCATCCAGCTCCCCATAAAGAGATCCCTCGTGCCACCGCACGTCACCTCATGTTGAAACTCCTGCCTTAGCCCATCTTCAGTCTTGCAGTTCCCACAAGCCAAGGAAAGACTTCCATTAGACACAAATGACAGGATTTGGCTAAAAGGACAGGTGAAAAATGAATTGGCACCTAGAGCCAAACTTAAAAACCGACTCAATCCTTGAGACTTGGCAGGATTCCTCTATGCAGGATGGTAGAAATCAGAAGCCGTTACAACTAGTAGTAGCTACAGTTTGCATTAGTCATTTGAAAGGACAGGAATCGTTAGCAGCTTTCAGATGAAGCTGGCCAGACCTTTCCCCCACACCCAGCATCTCTACCCAGGGCTCAGTTCAGACCCTCTTTCTAGTTTTTTAATTGACCAAGGAAGGTGCACTCTGCACTGCAACACCTCTGCTCTGGCACAGAGTGAAACACAAGCTTTACCCAGGAAAAGGCTGTTCTTGGGACAATCAGCAGTTTTAACAGCTTTTCAGACCATGTAAGAGCATTAGAATTACACACTGGCAAATCTTAGAAACCTGTGCACAGGCTAGGGCAGAAAAATGGGGCTGCCACCAAAAGCTCCAGTCGTGTTCTGGCTTTCTCCTCCTCACAGGAGACTAACAAAGCCTAGCTAATTCATGCAATGAAACAGATCTCAGAGACTCTGTATATGAGCTAATTAAAATAAATAAAACCAGTATACATAATGATAGAGCAAATCAAGTGCATATGAATTCAGCCAGTGACTCACCACTCCTTTGTTTTCCTTATTGGAAAACTTGGCATATCCCTGTACGGGAGTGACAGTGAGTCAGGGAACTGGCAGGAGCCACAGACTGCAAGGAAATCGAAAGAAACATCTACAGAAATCTCTTTTTGAAGATTTTTGCTGGCTATGATGTGGCTATGGACTTCACAAGTCCATCCTCATGGTTTTCTGGCTAGACACATCAACAAAGGAAAAAAGCCACTTACAAGTTCTTTGAGAGACAATACATCATGATTGGGCTCTTGTTCTCAGAATCAATTTCATGCCTTTACTTGTACAGCTTCTTGCTTGTATTTTAACCCAGAAAAGGATGGCCACACTGTCATATCCTACTGAATGCTTGATACCACCTTTTCTAGTCAACAGGCTGCTATTTCTCACTCGGAACCAGCCAAAATACACACAGGTATTTTAACAGCACCACACTGAGTGCTAAGGGTGTGCATGAGGTCAGAGTATCAGTTCTCAACAAACTCTGCACAAGCACAACCTCCAGCTGGTCACTTTGTTTCCTGGAGGCTTCTCTTCCACTGTTACCTCCTGACAGTCCCTGTCCCACTTCAGGTTTTCAGGCAGGTTGGGAAGATGAAGCCCACCCGAAGGCCTGTGCTATCAGGTGTACCTTTCACACACGAGCATGTATGTAGGCCAAGAGCAGAGTGCTGCACATGGGACACAACAACCCCAGGCAGAGCTACAGGCTGGGGGAGACTGGCTGGAGAGCTGTCAGGCAGAGAAGGACCTGGGGGTGCTGGGTGACTGCAGGCTGAACATGAGCCAGCAGTGTGCCCAGGGGGCCAGGAAAGCCAATGGCATCCTGGCTTGTGTCAGAAATAGTGTGGCCAGTAGGTCTGGGGAGGGGATGGTGCCCCTGGACTGGGCACTGGGGAGGCTGCACCTCGAGTGCTGGGTCCAGTTCTGGGCTCCTCACCATCAGAAGGACATTGAGGTGCTGGAGCGAGTCCAGAGAAGGGCAACCAGGCTGGGGAAGGGGCTGGAGGGCAAATCCTCTGAGGAGCAGCTGAGGGAGCTGGGGGTGTTGAGCCTGGAGAAGAGGAGGCTGAGGGGAGACCTTCTCCCCACCTACAACTACCTGAAGGGAGGGTGCAGAGAGGTGGGCGATGGTCTCTTCAGCCAGGGGACAGGAGCTTAGGATGGGAATGGTTGGACTTGATGATCTTAATGGTCTTTTCCAACCTGTTAACTCTGTATGTCTCTGGGGCTGTCAATAGATCACATCTCACTGGAAAAAAAATTACATTAATAATGTTAAAACTAAAAAACAAAAATTTAAAAATAAAACTCCACAGATGCCAAGGTTGTGGAGGCTATAACAGGCTAACAGAATAAAGCCAATGTCCCAGGCTCTAGGGAACAAGGAGTTTCTACCCACCCCCTCCCATTTTATAACCACATAGGCTTTAATGGCACGGAAGACTGAGATACGAGTGAACAACTGGGGTAATTAGCAACTGATGATTTACAGCAGAGGACAGCTAATTTCTCCAGTTTGGAAGACTTCTATCAAAATCTGTAGAAATAGGCACTCAGATTGGACATGCTTCCGAGCCACTGCATCTCCTCATTTGCATCTGTCTCCTGCTCAGCAATGCCTCCAGGCTGTTCTGCAACATCACAAGCTGTCCAGGCCATACTGGCATATCTGTATCTAGTCATAAGGAGCTTTCTATTCTTTTTTTTTACTATAAGGAAGGGTTTATAAAAGACAGGGAAGATGCTGGATGCAGAGCAGCCCTGCAGGGAGTGGCCTGCAGAACAGCAGCACCTGGCAGGGAACAGCAGGCACGTTCCAGAAAGGTTTCTGCTATGCAGAAGTGACAGTTTCTCAAAGCACAAGACATCTCCTGTCAGAGTCCTGGGCTAATAAAGAGTTCTGGTAATCATGCCAGCAGAGGGGTATATGAGAACATCTCCAGTGCTCCTGTCAAGCTGCATACCAATTCTAAGAAGTGTCTCTGCAATGCTAGTTCATGGCCACTATACAAATTTCCCTCTGCAGCCTAGATCTGGAAAGGATCCTGAGGCTTTTAGTGCAAAGGCAGGAAAAGCTGGAATTGCCTATAGCATATCCTCCACCATTAGGAACCTGGATAAAACTGTGATGCAGACTTGGTGCTCTAGCCCACTTCCAGGCCAACAGGAGATCTGTAAAAAGCCCCCCAAAGCCCTACTATTTCAAGCACCTACCTAAATCTTCTCAGTTTAACTTCCAGATGAAAAAGCTTTTAGCTGCAGTTAAAAATACCAACCCTAACTTTAGCAATCCCAGAATGGCCCTTACTGTTAAATATATGCTTTAAACATCTCTGAGCCACCACTGCTGAATATGGCAAGCAGGCTTAGGAGTCTGTCATCCCACATAAAGGAGGGGAAAGCTACTACAAGGCCACCGATGCACAGTGCTGTGCTGCTCCCTTTCATCCACCTGTTTTCCCTGTCCTCACTAGCACCATAACCAGGACTTTCTGGATCTCCTCACCTGGAGAACACCAAGATCAGTACAGCAGCTTCTCGTGCCTAACACCTGCCTCACTCCTCTTTCCCTCTCCCCCTTCTTGTCTCCACCTGGGTGACTCTCCCATGACCAGCCCGTTGATCCATACAATAATCCTACAACAGGCATGATGGAAATCATTCAAAAGGCCCTGTTTAGACTAGCTTTTTCCACATCCTCACAGAACCCACAGGGGACATGCTTCCTGCAGCTGAGGGTGTATTACTACACACCTCCAACGCAGGCTCCTGGCCCCCTCACGTGCCCCTAAGTCCTGTATTTCATTCTGGGTGCTGGTCAGGCTCTGCTAGGAAATGATCCAGCATGGTGCCCACCTGTCAACTGGCTGCATTAGTTATTCTAAGCAACATCTTTAAATACCTCTAGCTGACAAGGCAAGCAGCTTTGTACAGTTAATTAGTAAGGACACAGGTATTCAAAGAAGATCAGTATGGGGGCACAAAAGCTTGTGAAAGAACCCAGAGCTTTACCACAGCATGCTGAGGGAAAAGAGACAAGGAACCAGCTTTGGAGTTATCACAGGAGATATTTAAATGCCTCAGTCTAGCTTCTTAAATACGACCTATTAAAGAATTTACTATCTTCTACAAGAGCTCTGTGGCTGATAAAGCAGTAAAATCTGTGCATAAAACCTTACACCTATAAACACAGATGAGAACAGAGTGCACTAAACTGGGGCTTCTCTGGAGAGGGGCATCAGTGCAGCCACATGACTACAGCAACAGTAGGAAATCCTCATTGCAGGGACAGGGCTTGCCCTGCTGTATTTATAGAATGCTTTATTGAGCACCAGCTGTAGCAGCTTACCAAATTTAAGCATCTTCCACAGCAACATTTGTAATTTGGCCTGGTTGTGTTGGCACAGGACCTCTGTGAGCAGGGCTGTGGCATCAGGTCAGTGATGCTCACTCCTCCCATGTTAGCAAGATCTGAATTCAACCCAGGCATAAGAGACAGGACTGCTCTGCTCCCAATCCTGACACTACACCACTGTTTAACCTTGGGTAAGTTATTTGATCATGCAGAATTTCAGAGTCTGCATTAGCCTAATGAAGATAATAACAATAATCATGTGTGTCACAGATACAGCAGGGCTTGGTTATTACCTTCTTGTGAAGTGCTTAGAAGAGTCCCAGATGAAAGGAAAATTAGGAGAAGGAAGATTTAATTAAAAGACATGTGCATTCCAAATAAAAAACAGTCAGGAACGTTGTTGTTGTTAGGAGGGAGAATCTCTCTGATTTAGGGCAGCTCTTATTTCTTTGTTGGTGAGGCAGACCCATTTTAACCACTTTCCATGGTCAAACTTTATTTGTAGATTGTGGGGAGGTGATAAAGGCTGCCAAGCCTCTGATCAGAGGCCTGATTTCACAGCAACTGGCATCTGTGATAGGACAGAGCTGACAAGCCTGCCGTTGCTTTAGCTGCTGCAAGGCAAAACTAGGCACCCAAAATGCCCAGCCAGGCTGAAGGCAAGGCAGGACTGAGGAAAAGGAAACATTTCCTGTGGATAAACACACCACAGCAAGCAGAGTAACTGGTGAGAAATGTTGCAGTGACATGAAGTTCCCAAGTGCTTGTTAATAACAGACTTGTGCAAACAAACCTTCTTCTCCAGGGTGCTGCTTGTCTAGGCAGCATTTCTCATGCAGGTGAGCAGCAGGACCTGTTTGAAGCAGGGAAGGGGACAGGGTGAGGGTGACACATCCGAGCTCACGTATAACCAAGCAGTACTTCAGGAGACTCAATCTCCTGACTTTTCTCCCAATTCTCAGCCTGGATTGCTATCTGCTGGAGTGGGCTTCCTCCTTGGCCAAAGACCAACCCTAGCAGCATGCTAGGAACCTTACACGCTGCACTGCAATTCAACACTGTCCAGTGACAACGTGTGAATTTCAAAGTGATACCAAATTCCAGGAACTATCCCCTGGGGCATTCAGTAATGAATTGCTGTAAAAACAGGTCAGTGCAGGAACCTGGGGGAAAAAGTCATAATTGTACATTCTTTCCAGGACATCGAAATCTTGCACCCAAAGTTTTCTGGATTCAAAACCAGAGTGATATTGAAGCCTGCATTTATCAAAATCATAGAATTGCAGAAACACACACTGGTCTGGGTTGGAAGGGACCCCAAGGATAAGAGAGTTCCAACCCCCCTGCCACAGGCAGGGCCACCAACCTCCAGGCCTGGAGCTACACAAGGTTGCCCAGGGCCCCATCCAACCTGGCCTTGAACACCCCCAGGGATGGGGCACCCACCCCCCTCTCTGGGCAGCCTGTTCCAGCCCCTCACCACTCTCTCTGCAAAGAACTTCCCCCTCAGAGCCAATTTAAACCTTCCTTCCTTCAGCTTCACTCCATCCCCCTTGTCCTGCCATTGTCTCCCCTTTGAACAAGCTGATTCCCCTCCTGTTCCTCTGCTCCCTTCAGGGGCTGGAAGGCTGCAATGAGGTCCCCCCGCAGCCTTCTCTTCTCCAGGCTGAACCAGCCCAGCTCCCTCAGCCTCTCTCCTTAGGGGAGCTGCTCCAGCCCTCTCATCATCTTCGTGGCTCCTCTGACCCCTCTCCACCAGTTCCCCATCTTTCTTGTACTGGGGCCCCAGCTCTGGCCACAGGACTCCAGCTGGGGCCTCAGGAGGGCAGAGC
Source organism: Porphyrio hochstetteri (assembly GCA_020800305.1). Classification (NCBI taxonomy): domain Eukaryota; kingdom Metazoa; phylum Chordata; class Aves; order Gruiformes; family Rallidae; genus Porphyrio; species Porphyrio hochstetteri. The sequence continues at coordinate 12,442,797 of CM036925.1, forward strand.
AGAGAGGGACAATCCCCTCCCTGTCCCTGCTGCCACCCCTCTGCTGATGGAGCCCAGGATCCCATCGCCCTTCCGAGCTGCAAGAGCACACTGCTGGCTCAGGGGAAGCTTCTCATCCCCCATGACACCCAGGTCCTTAGCAGGGCTGCTCTCCAGGAGCTCTTCTCCCAGCCTGGAAATATGTCTGGGATTCTTCCAGATCATTTTTTAAATTGCTGTCAGCAAGTCACCTACACTTCAATTTGTGATAATCAACAAGCCAATCTAAAGAAAAGAAGGACACAGCCCCCACTCATTTTAGGAGACACTGCAATACTGGGTAAAGGAAGAGTTTGGGTTCCCCCCTTTAACTATAGAAGGCTCTAATTTGTTAAGCTTCTGCTCAGGGAGTGTGCATTAATTCCTTACTGACAGCTGCACCTCGGAGTGAGGACAGCTAATCACAAGATCAAGAGGTAACCACAGCACATAGAGAAGCCCTTGGCTTGGCAAGGTCTCACAGACCAGTTCACAGCAAGTTCATCACAAAAAAACTCTTTCCTGAAAGCAGCACAAATTATCCTTGTTTTCCCAGCTCTGGGGACAGCACTCTCCAAGCTTTTTTCCAGAGGTGGTGGATGTTCAAAACCTTTTGCCTTTGTGGCTTCTTTCACATCTAATAAATACCAACACACTACAGGGACTTCCTCGTTTCCCTGGCTCCAAATTCCTATGAAATCTGGAGCAGCACTGTATCTCTGAGGTCTTCTTCCTTCTTCAGGTGAGGCCAAAACTGGCCAACAGATTAAAACTGTAAAGGGTGAGAGGATAAAGAATAACAGGGGGCTGGGGCACAGCTTCATTTACCAGAATTGCTGAAGTTCTTTATTTTGGTCATAGTGGCCACGTTTTACCCCAGCATGACATTCCTGTTTCAGAACAGCTCTGTGCTGTTGGAGAGGGTCTAGAAGAGGCACGAAGATGATGAGAGGGCTGGAGCAGCTCCCCTACGAAGAGAGGCTGAGGGAGCTGGGCTGGTTCAGCCTGGAGAAGAGAAGGCTGTGGGGGGACCTCATTGCAGCTTTCCAGCCCCTGAAGGGAGCAGAGGAACAGGAGGGGAATCAGCTTGTTCAAAGGGGAGACAATGGCAGGACAAGGGGGATGGAGTGAAGCTGAAGGAAGGAAGGTTTCAATTGGATCTGAGGGGGAAGTTCTTTGCAGAGAGAGTGGTGAGGGGCTGGAACAGGCTGCCCAGAGAGGGGGTGGGTGCCCCATCCCTGGGGGTGTTCAAGGCCAGGTTGGATGGGGCCCTGGGCAACCTTGTGTAGCTCCAGGCCTGGAGGTTGGTGGCCCTGCCTGTGGCAGGGGGGTTGGAACTCTCTGATCCTTGGGGTCCCTTCCAACCCAGACCAGTCTGGGATTGTATGATCACAGATCTGAAAGCAACCATAGTGGCTTTTCCTCTTTATACATAACAAGATCAGCAGTACCACTGCACTGGATCTATACAGCCATGCATTATCCCATACCTGTTAGTCAACATTATCAGTCTTGTGGTAAGACAGATCATCACACAACTCTGGTGAAAAACAGACCTGGCAGATGTTCTTGCAAAAAAGTTTAATAACAGAGTTTCATAGCTGGGCAATAAAACATCACTTTTGGGAATGACAGTCCCTAACTCTCATTCCTTACCTCAGGATATTTTTATGTGTGAAGTGGAAAACTGTTAAATCTTCAGAGATAATCGAGACTGGACAGAGGTGCTGCAGATAAGGGATGTAACTTAAATAAAGCAAACAGGATTCATCTTTCTCTCCCTAACCTGCTTGTGCTCAGTATACAACTAAACAGCCAAGAGATGGGGTCAGGAAGAAAATGCTTAGCCACTGAACTTGTAGAGAACCCAAAAAGCAGAGATCCTTTTGAAGAAACAACCCGTTGGGGTCCTGTGACCATGTTTTCTTGCTGAATAGAGAAGAAAAAGATCTATTTTAAAATTAACAGGCAACCCAGTCCTCAATCTGAACAGTAAGCCACGCTCTCTGGCCCTGCACTGGTATTAAAGGTACTTCTTTTAGGATACACGTCAATCCTTTCGATCATTTATCCTTGATTTAGATGTTGAGCAAGAAAAGCATTTTAGTCATATGGATATTAAAATGCCCCAAAATAGAGAGGGGGTGAAATTAGAAAAGGCAGTGCCAGTCTGAGGCAAAGGGGATGAAAACACCTCGGTGCTGTCTCGTTACTGAAGGGAACTCACAAGAGTATTGCAAAGTGCTTGGGTGGTGAGTAAATTTAAAGGAAATGATTGAGGAAGCACTGCAAATTCCGAGCACCATAACGGGTGCTATCAGATGAAGTGATTCTCAGATAAAACCCTCCTTGGCAGGCGTTCTGCTGGGGGGTACACATGTTGCAGGTGTCTTGCACAAGCATGCCACGCCAAAGCCTTTATTCCTTCTGTGGCTGCAGGTACCAGGGTGTGCACCATGCTCCTAGGGAGCTGGCCTGTAGACCACCTGCTTCTGGTGATCCCTCAGTGCTGACCCAGGAGGAGTTTGGTGTGGGCAGAGGTGCAGAACACAGCATCATGCAGCAGATACAGCTGGGAGGGGAACTCACAAGGACACAACAAGAGATGTGAGCAGCCACTGCACAAGGAACTTCCCTTTCAAAGAGGCAGATGCCGAGCTTGCCAGGGCACTTTCAAGTGTGTCCAACAACCAGTCATGAATGCCACCCAAACTCCAGGAGATAGCTCTGTGCAGGTCTGAACAGGCACACCAGGTGTTCCCAAGGGAGCTGCAGCATTCCTCACCACCCTCTGCATTGGAATGGTTTTCAAGATAGGGTCCCAGAAGTCATTTACTCTGTAAGCTATTCCCTGCAAGGTACTGGGGATGATGGAAATGAAAACAAGAGAAAATTAATCTTTTCATTAATTTAGAAGGATGCAATTCATGACTCGTAGCAAGCCTTTAGGAATAAATGGCATTGTTTAAATCTTATTTGTAATTATACTGCAAGCCAGAGACTTTCAAAGCTGCACTGAGAATACAGCATCCAATTGTCTAATTTATTGTTATTTTAAGCAGGTACTGTGTGCCCAAATTCCCTTGGCAGATTATATCTCATCTTAAGTGTTTTGCTAGAGGTAATTTTCACGTGTTCATGACAGCAGCAATGAGAGGAAGGAAACCAAACAAAAGAATTCCATCTATGCTGTCTAATTTCTTCCTCTCTCTGTGATAAGTCCAAAGAGATTTGTGCATGACTGCAAAGCCTGCAACTCACTGTCCTCTGCCTGGTTCAGCACTGAAGAGAAAGTTGAAATGAGGAAGGACCAAATGCAAGTGGTTTGGGAAAGGAAAGAAACCAGCAAGCTTCCCTTACCTGCCATGCCTCTCTTCGAAACATGAAAACTGCTCTTCCTGCTACTTGTGCTCACTGTGCTAGCCACCTGCTCATTACAGCCATGGTAATTAATAAGGAACAAAAACTCCAAAGTAGATCACCTTGAAAGTCTTGTTCATAGTTCTTCATCAGGCTCCTGCAGTCCCCAACCACAGACTCAGATCTCATAAGGATCAAAAATGTACAGAAATCTAGAAGTTACTGAGGGGGAAATTGTTTGTGCTAATACATGTGTAAATCTGGAACACCAAGCTGCCTAGGAAATGAGTCTGATTAACACCTCACTCCAAACACCCCAGGCATGCTTGGAAGGCACCTGCTGATCCTGATGGAAATGGATGCAGTTTTGAAGAACTGTCACATAGCTGGTTGTTCCTGAAAAGTTAGAGAACAAAAGCATTGAGAGAAGTGCCCATCACATACCTACTGCTTTTTAATACCTCTCAGAGTGCTGCATGTCATCTGGCATGTAGCAAGCACATAGGAAATCAGCACCCTCCTAATGTATATTGCTGCAATGGCCAGAAGGATCACAGCCACACATTTATTCCCTACACAAGCCAGTTGGGAAAGAGTCACCACCTATGCTTTTCCAAAGGCACTGTTTAACCAAGAGAGATTTCTACATGAAAGTATAATCAAACCCTACAATACTCTGCTTACCAGGACTGTAACATATATATGCAGAAAAAATTCTTCCTAAATCAGTTCAACTTCTTTCCACGCCCCACTGCTAGAGTCTTTGGACTGCTCCTCCCTCAATTAAGAAATCTGCCTTTCATTATAGAATGGTTCAGGATGGAAGTGACCTCAAAGATCATCAAGTCCCAAACCCCTGCCTGTGGCCTTGAACACTTCCTGGAAGGGGGCAGCCACCACCTCCCTGGGCATCCTCCCAGGGCCTCACCACCCTCCTAGTCAAGAATTTCTTCCCAATATCCAATCTAAATCTACCCCCTTCCAATTTAGAACCACTCCCCCTCGTCCTATCACTCCCTGCCCTTCTAAAAAGTCCCTCCCCAGCTCTTCTGTAGCCCCCTCAGGGACTGGAACATGTCAGCTCAATTCCCCATACCATGGGTTTGATTGTGGTTTTGTCTCCTGCTCATTTTTTCCCACTTTGTGATGGAACTGATGCTGAGGAATCAGAACTGCTCCATGCAGACTGAAACTGAGCCAGACATAGTGGGGTTTCCTTCTGTGTTCAGAAACATGGTCAGCAGTTGGATTTTTATCTGACCATTATACAAAAAGTATACACAGAACCCTATCCAGTCTTGAGCTGACTTCAAATTTCTTTCCTTACTTTCCTGCATTCCTATCCAATGTCTGCTGCAGGTAAAGAAATGCAAGCTGATAGCTGAAATAGCAGAGACTGGGAGAAATCTCTTGCAATTGCTTTTACATGACCTGGAATTTCAGAAATCATAATAAATTCATCTCCTTGCAGGTAAGGTCACAGACTCTGTTCCCTACATTCTAATGCTCTATGGGCCCAGAGGACACCAACAGATATTCAGGGACAAGAGATGCCATATGTTAGAAGATGAAGGTGTTAGAAATGACAAAGACAGTTGTCAAAGGCAGACATACTCCATCCTACTTCCCTGAGCCAGCAGTGTGTTCCTGCAGCTCGGAAGGGCGATGGGATCCTGGGCTCCATCAGCAGAGGGGTGGCAGCAGGGACAGGGAGGGGATTGTCCCTCTCTGCTCTGCCCTCCTGAGGCCCCAGCTGGAGTCCTGTGTCCAGAGCTGGGGCCCCACTACAAGAAAGATGGGGAACTGGTGGAGAGGGGTCAGAGGAGCCACAGAGATGATGAGAGGGCTGGAGCAGCTCCCCTACGGAGAGAGGCTGAGGGAGCTGGGCTGGTTCAGCCTGGAGAAGAGAAGGCTGCGGGGGGACCTCATTGCAGCCTTCCAGCCCCTGAAGGGAGCAGAGGAACAGGAGGGGAATCAGCTTGTTCAAAGGGGAGACAATGGCAGGACAAGGGGGATGGAGTGAAGCTGAAGGAAGGAAGGGTTAAATTGGATCTGAGGGGGAAGTTCTTTGCAGAGAGAGTAGTGAGGGGCTGGAACAGGCTGCCCAGAGAGGGGGTGGGTGCCCCGTCCCTGGGGGTATTCAAGGCCAGGTTGGATGGGACCCTGGGCAACCTTGTGTAGCTCCAGGCCTGGAGGTTGGTGGCCCTGCCTGTGGCAGGGAGTTTGGAGCTCTGTGATCCTTGGGGTCCCTTCCAACCCAGACCAGACTGGGATTCTATGATTCTATGTCCTAATCCTTGTCTCTTTTGCTCCAGCTAAACAGACTAGTTCCCAAGTCTCCTAAAGTGGTTCCAGTTGCATCAATGGCCTCTCAAAGTCCTTCACACTAATTGAAATGCTCTGAATTACATCATCAATTTCTGTTGGAGTGCTGTTATTTAAATGCCACCCATCATATTTTTACTTAAAAGCCCTTCTTCTCCCTTTTGCACTCAAGCTCACACAATCCCAGCACAATGCAGGGAAAGCTTCATGTTTTAACACACACCAACATCAGCTGCAGAGAAGTGATGTGAAAGGAAATTAGGTATGCCAGTCATCCCATTCACAAATTAACTGCCTATTCATTTGCAGGAGCATGGTGCTTTGCACCTGCCAAAGGAGAAGCAGCAAGGGGAGCAGCAGTGTTTTCCCAGCAGCTGGGAAAAACTGGGGCAGGTAGATGCAAAGATGCCGTTGTTCCTCTGAGAAGCCATTTCAGGATCCACCTCTTCTTGCTGCTGTGCTCTCTGAACACAAGGTAGGCAACATCAGCAACATCACCGACATCAGGCCATTTGTAATAATGAACTGATTTTCAGGGGCGTTGTGAGGAGTTCTTACATGCCAGCCAGCCTTGCAGTGCTAGGTGGGAAAGCCAAGCCACAGAGGTTGTGCCCAGGTACCCCAGAGCACACAGCAGCTCTACAGGGTTAGGGGTTAGGGTTAGGACCACTCTGGGACACAGGCTGTTGGTGTGTTCCTGCTCAAGTCCCCTGGCATGGCGGAGCCTCCTCCCTATCCTCTTTGTCCAGCACCACTTACAGGGATGCAGCAGGGTTAAAGAGGACAGGAACTCCTGCAGTAGGATCCACTCTTGTGGGCCTTAGGACTCTGCAGCAGTATAAATAGTGATACGTCATGGCAGCATACAGAACCCAGCTTGAGCTCTCTGTTCCTTCTTCCATTTATCCTTTCCCATATAGAAAACAGAACAGGAAAATCTTGATCTCAGTTGTATACTATAAACACTCTGCAATGAATAGACTTCAGCTCAGCTATTTTCCTTGTATGCTTGACATTACTCAACTTCCATATGATGCTGAAGATATGAATATAGTTTCCTTTTTGAAACCTTTCAGCCCAAAATAAAACATTCCTTCTTCACAATCAAGCATTTTTATACAAACCCTCTACTAACATCTCACAGTATGTTTGAAAAATAAGTGGTTGCAGCCTATCAAGAAAAGCCTTTTGCTTCAATTACATACTCTTCTGTCATAAAATTACAGAAGGTGGTTCTGCCTGCCCACTGCACAAGGGACAGCACAGCAGTGCACTGCAGCACTGCGACTGCTGCAGCCATACGTGCATCCTACAGACCACTTGGGCTCAGCCTTCTGCTTCATACCAAACACTGAACCCCCCTGATTTGTTCAAAAGCACAGAACCAGTCTATAGGCAAGGATAAGGTCCAGAAATTGCTGGGAGGTCCATAGTAATGAGGCAGGGCTGACATCAAGAAGTCACCCCATGGGCTGGAGACCCCAGGGCAAGGCTCTAACTGTGCAGAAGGCCACCACTTCACTGTAGCTTTAGTGAGAACTGGGGGCTCAGGGCTGAACTCAGAGCTCCTGAGGCCGCAGGTGAGGCTGGTCAAGGCCAGTATTGCTTATGAGTGCCCTGATAAAGCAGGACTTTGGAGGAGTTTGGGGGTGGGAGGTGTGTGTGTGTGTGTATTTTTCCTTTGAAAGTCTGTAACGCAGATTGTGGCATGTCTCAGGGAAGTTTAATCCCTGTTTCTCTGGATAAGCACGTGAGATTCAATTCAGATGAAGGAACTTCCCTGTCCAGCACCAGAGTTTTGTTTCCCTAACGCTTTCAATCATGTCTTGCTTCCTATTTACAACAGGGATTTCTGGTTCTACGGAAGATAAACAATGTAGGGGTTGACTTGCAGGAAAATTACAAACACCCTGGCATAGGTAGTATTTTCTACAGGTTGAATAATGTTTGTTTGCTCTTGTTCTATTGTTTTTAGAGACTGAAAAGTTGTCTTTGTCTAATAATCTCTATTAAAAGACATTATAAAATGAACTGAAATGTGTGGCTGGGGAGCTTAGGGAATAGCACACTGTGAAGCCATCTCACTGAGTTTAATGTGGGTTTCCATGCAAAAAAACAGCTCATGTTTTGAAAGGAGCTTTATTCCCCTTTAAGGTAATGAGTAGGATGCAAACATAGAAAGGATAGCATCATAATAACCCTAATTTCACAGAATCAAAGCAGAGATAATAATGGTCACCCTGAATGGTTGAGGACTGCCAACAGCAAAGACATCCCTCCTATACGTGAGGAAAGGGCACTGAAGGAACTTGCTATGGTATGGCACACAGGGCAAGCCAGGGGCTGAGCAGAGCTCCCTCCTCCTGACAGCTGTTGCTGTTACTTGTCTGCACAGATCACAGCAGGACAGAGTCCTGAACTGCAATTCCTGACTGTGAGTGGAAATAATGCACAGCACATAACCAAAAAGCCTTCCCCAAGAATTTCAGACTTAAGAAGCATCCATGACTACTGTAGTAAGCATCAAAACTCTGCTGAATTTTAGAGCTGAACAGAAAAGTAAAAATATATGGAGCCTAAAGTATCTTTGTACCTCAAGACCAACCTCCATCCACAGGTTAGGTTGCATCCTAAGCCCCTGAAGATCTGAATAGCTCAGTTAATTGCATTTACTTGTCATGTCCTCTTACTTGAGAAATCCACACTAAGGCACACTAAGTACAGGAACAGTTAAAACAACAGCAAGTGATGCCCAGGGGATAAAATTCATGTAAAAAGCAAACAACAAATAATAGGTTTTAATTTCTCAGGGCTCCTAAAAAAACCCAAACCAAACAACAACATAAAACCACCAAGATGAAACCCAACTTAAATGATGAAAAACAGATGAAAGTGCAGCTCAGATCCATCTCTCCCTTCAGCATTTGTGTTTCCAGACTACATAATAAATTATATATTCTTTCAGTTTACAGCATAACAATTAAACATATGGCCTAAACTGAGAGACTAGGTGCTAGCTGAAACTCAAAGCACATAGCTGGGGATTTCAGACCAGCAAAAAGGCTCCCAGCAACATAGAATCCCAGACTGGTCTGGGTTGGAAGGGACCCCAAGGATCACAGAGTTCCAACCCCCCTCCAACCTCCAGGCCTGGAGCTACACAAGGTTGCCCAGGGCCCCAGCCAACCTGGCCTTCAACACCCCCAGGGATGGGGCACCCACCCCCTCTCTGGGCAGCCTGTTCCAGCCCCTCACCACTCTCTCTGCAAAGAACTTCTCCCTAAGATCCAATTTAAACCTTCCTTCCTTCAGCTTCACTCCATCCCCCTTGTCCTGCCATTGTCTCCCCTTTGAACAAGCTGATTCCCCTCCTGTTCCTCTGCTCCCTTCAGGGGCTGGAAGGCTGCAGTGAGGTCCCCCCGCAGCCTTCTCTTCTCCAGGCTGACCCAGCCCAGCTCCCTCAGCCTCTCTTCGTAGGGGAGCTGCTCCAGCCCCTCTCATCATCTCTGTGGCTCCTCTGACCCCTCTCCACCAGTTCCCCATCTTTCTTGTAGTGGGGCCTCAGCTCTGGACACAGGACTCCAGCTGGGGCCTCAGGAGGGCAGAGCAGAGAGGGACAATCCCCTCCATGTCCCATCTGACCCTTCTGCTTGCCGATACAAGCTGAAGAGCAGAGCACGTTATTTGGGAGATCCTTGGGGTTTTGCACAGCAAACACCTCAGAATGTTTCCTGCAGCAGCTCTCAATTTCACGTTTTGAAGAGCACCCCCTCATTCTCCAGAACATCCTTTTGCTGGATGGTTAAACTGCTGCCAAAGAGCACAAACTTCTCCGCAGCCAAGATGGAACCCAAGTGGCACCTCCTGCCCCTGCTCATCACCACTGCCTTCTCAGGGCCTTACTACAACACAAAACAGCTTCTCAGTCCTTCCTGAGGCAAGCATCTCCACCAAGATTAACCAGAAAGAGACCACGCTGAGGAGTTGAAAACATTCAAAATTCCAGCCCAGAAAGGAGCTGCCAGTGGTCAGAATTTCTAAGGAGCAAAATTACAGCATGTGGGAATTACAGATCTGCAGGCAAACCAGCAATCTGGGAGGAATTCAAGTCACCAGAAGCGACAAATTAGGACCACAAGGCTAACAAAATTAGACACAGCCTCCTCTCTATTTCTAAGGACCGCTTTTTTTTAAGGTTTTGTATTTGTTACATTGTTCAAGTTTCCCTGAAATTGGGTCTGAGAGCAACTGTTCAGGAATGGAGTTTCCCCATAATTTACTCTCATTATTACCTTAGGTTGTGTGAAATGATGCCAGGCCTGTACAAAGAGGCTTGGGCAACTTAACAGCGAAAGAGTCACTCTGCAAGCACAAAACTTAGCAGCAACATGCAGCTTCTATACTGTTTGCAAACATGCTGCTTGATAGGAGGCTGTCAGCAGAAAGGTTTGGTTTTTAATTTATTTTTGCTTTAAGTTTGCCTTGAATGCTTCAGTTTGCTCTCCAGCTGGGGCCACTGCTAGAGGCAAAAGGCAACTCTTTCCCAGTTGCCCATCTACATGTCGACAGGCAGAACCATGGAAACCCAAGCCAATTTGCCCTGGTCAGGCCCCACCTGGAGTGTTGTGTCCAGTGCTGGGCTCCCTGGGATAAAAAAGGGATGTCCTGGAGAGAGGCCATTGGAGGCTACGGAGATGCTGAAGGGCCTGGAGCATCTCCCCTGTGAGGAAAGGCTGAGTGAGCTGGGGCTGTTCAGCCTGGAGAGAAGAAGACTCAGGGGGGACCTGATGAATGTTGATCAGTATCTGAAGGATGGGCTGCAGGGGGAAATGGCCAGCCCCTTCTCAGTGTCTGTGGGGACAGGACAAGGGGCAATGGCTGCAAGTTAGAGCAGAGGAAGAACTTTTCCCCAGTGAGGGTGCCAGAGCCCTGGGACAGGCTGCCCAGGGGGGTGTGGAGTCTCCATCTCTGGAGAGATTCCAGCCCCGTCTGGACACCGCCCTGTGCAATATGAGCTGGGGAGCTGCTTTGGCAGGGGGTTGGACCCCATGAGCTCTCCAGGGCCCTTCCAACCCCTGTGAGTCTGGGATTTCTATCCCCTTCCACACAATAACAGTAAAGTCACAGAACAGTATCTTTAAAACCATGCCTGTTCATTTAGATAATTACTCTAACAGTCCATCTAAGCACCATCTCTCAGCCTCCTTCTCCAAAGGAGAAACCAGGACCCAGAGGAGGAGGAGGAAGCGGCTCATCTGCTGAAGACAATGCTCGGAAAGGCAAGGTGAACATTCCTCACCAAAGCAAGATTGATATTCTCACCCGAGCACAAAGAAAGGGCTCCTATTTCGTTCTTATTCCATTGTTTGAGCTTGTACCTAAGTAACTACATTTAGCAATCACCAATGGGAGATGTTTAGCAGAGAAAGAGATTAATGTTTTTAACCACAGGCTGCACCCTCTTCAATTCCACCAACATTCTCCATCCCTTCCCTGGGTACAGTTAGCTTGCTAATAGCCACTGCTGAGATGTGCAACATCCACTGTCCAAATTTTTATTTGGGGCAAGTTTCCACTGCCCCAAAAATCATCCACAGTGAGAGGGCTGCAGCAATGAACACCAAAGGGAACCAAATGCCACTTTTTGCTGCTTACTCCAAGCAGGGCTCTTGGAAAGCTCCACTGCACAAAGCTGTCTCAATGATTCTCAGTCCTCAAAAGAGAATAGATACACAATCTGCATAGAATCAAACAATTCTGGATTGAAACAAATGGATTCTTTGAAGTGTAAGATATTTAAATGACACGGCTTCATGACACAAGGAAATATCCTGTAGGTACCAATGCAGACACTGTTTTCAAATTTCTCATTGAAAAAGCGTTATTTTGACTCTAAGACGTTCATCAAACAATGGAGAGCACAAGGGAAGGAGCTGTGCTGGCACATCTCACAGCCCCACAGCCATTGCCCACTTGCATGCTGCTGCACCTCACTCCTACCCCAAGCACAGCTGCTGTGTCGGACACACAGGGTCCCGCATGGGGAAAAGCCCCCCAGAGAAGGCACAATGCCCAGAAGAGCTGAATGGAAACAGCAAGAGAGGCTTTACCAACCTGCAGTGGGTTTCAAACAGAGATCTGCAAATGTTTCACAAGCAACTGCTGCTGTGTTCAGTGACCCTGCATCCTTACACAGTTATCACTTGACATCAACAGAGCCTCATAACACTGTGCTTTCTAGCTTTCATTACATGCACTGAAAGCACTCTTCAACTGGACCCTGTAAAAGTATAATGCAGAGTATTTATGGACAAAGACAAGCTTTAGAAGACTGGCAAGGAATTAAGTGCCCGTTAAAACTACGGAGATAGAAGGAACAGGGCACACTTCTCAGCACGGGCTGCTGGCACACGAGGTCACAGCAGCAGCCAGCAATGGCAGGTGCAAATGATGAAATCTGTGGGCAGATCCTAGAGGGACAGCTTTGGAACAGAGGAGCTCTTCTCCACTGGGGCTGGTGCCACTGTTTAATTTGATTACGCACAAGTCAGAGGCTGGGGGAGGGAGACAAGGAAAGGAAAAGAAGAGTGAGGACCCTCTGCACACCCATACCGAGCTTAAAGGGCACGTGCAGCTGCAGTCTTGGCCCCAAGGGTTCTGAACAGTGGTCCATGGCAAAATTACAGGGGGAATCAGACAGCTGACATGGCATGATCCTTTGGTAGACAAAAATGACTTGCTTTCTCCTCAGCAAACCACATGCCACATAGCAATTTGGACTGGGGAGATGCTATCCCAGATTTAAAGGGACACTAATCTGTTAAATACATCAGAGAGCAGGAGAGTCTTCACAAGGCATGTGAAGATGCACACAGAATGACACCGTATCTGCAACACTCCCAGATACTATACACTTTTTCAGCTTGCTACCAAGACTTTTACTACCTGACTTTTTAAGCGCTGCCAAGAGACTCTATTCTAACCATAACTTGTACGCGAAAAGTCCTCCAAGCCTGCTCTTGCTTCCCTCTCACCCTGAAATCTTACAGAAGCACCCTGGGACTGTTTCTTTAAAAGACAGGACAATTCAGCCTATATAGTATTCTGGGAAAAAAAACCCCAAACCTAAAACACATCAGCATCTAGGATCAGGCCTTCCAGCCTAAGCCCAAGAATATTGCTAAAAAAGAAAATTGCTCTTGCTGAGATGTTTAGGTAGGATTTCTTTTTAAACCTACCTTAAAATTGTCATTACACTACCTACTCCAGTCTAAATTATACTTTCATAATTATATGTATTAATATCTAAAGTGTGCAATTATAAAAGAGCAGATATACTTCAGAAACACCATCCTTACAAACCTATTTTTTAAACAGAAACTTCCTGCATGACTGTGATATCTATATTTTAGGTCTCCTGTCTTTACAACTCAGTATTAGCCCCAGAAACTGAATGTCCATGACTATCCAGACCAACCAAACTCCCCCACTGTTGGGCTTGTTCTGTAGTTGCAAATACTTACTACAGACAGCAATCACGTAGTAAATCTCTCCCACTTAAGCTTGAAGCACTTTGTACTTCAGCTGGCCAACTTGTGGTGTGAATAAAATGAAACATCAGGTTACAAAGTCCACTAACTCCCAAATGGTGATGAATGTATTTCCCAGTCATATAGAAAATGTGAGGGGAGGGTATAATACTACTTGATTCAATGCTTTAATCAAGGTAAAATCCCGATTCAGATTGAATTGCCTGTGCTTACAGACAGAAACCTCTACCCAGCCACCACAGAACTTGGGGTTTTATTCAAAAATTAACTCCACTGCTAATTTATTCTTGAGTGGCTTTCAGCAGCGCAAGTGGTTTAGATGTGTTCTTCTGAGGGAAAGGAAAGGTTGCAATGGTTTGCAGAGTTTGACATTTACACCAATATGTATTTTTGAACATAATATGACTACAGAGGTATTACTAATCTTGAGTTACTTCCAAATGAGAAGGACATTTAACAAGAACAATGACACGCAGAGCAAAAGGGATTTACCTCCCTTGTCTTCAGCTACTGTTGCAATCCCTCTCAATCATGCCCAAAACCCTGGTAATTTTGGTACTTGGTCATAGCTTAAAGTACACCAACTGCACCTTGAGTAGCTGCCAAGAACGGGCTGTTGTATCACGCGCATCTTGACACGCCTGGGAGGACAAAGGTAAATTTAACTACACTTGGAGAAGGTTTGAGGATCCAGGAGTTTTAGGGGAAGATGGCATGAGTCAGGCCCCACCTGGAGTGTTGTGTCCAGTGCTGGGCTCCCTGGGATAAAAAAGCCAGGGATGTCCTGGAGAGAGGCCAGAGGAGGCTGTGGAGATGCTGAAGGGCCTGGAGCATCTCCCCTGTGAGGAAAGGCTGAGTGAGCTGGGGCTGTTCAGCCTGGAGAGAAGAAGACTCAGGGGGACCTGATGAATGTTGATCAGTATCTGAAGGATGGGCTGCAGGGGGAAATGGCCAGCCCCTTCTCAGTGTCTGTGGGGACAGGACAAGGGGCAATGGCTGCAAGTTAGAGCAGAGGAAGAACTCTTCCCCAGTGAGGGTGCCAGAGCCCTGGGACAGGCTGCCCAGGGGGGTGTGGAGTCTCCATCTCTGGAGAGATTCCAGCCCCGTCTGGACGCCGCCCTGTGCAATATGAGCTGGGGAGCTGCTTTGGCAGGGGGTTGGACCCCATGAGCTCTCCAGGGCCCTTCCAACCCCTGTGAGTCTGTGATGAGAGACAAAGAACTATGCAGGGCACCATGCAGCGACTCAACACATGTGTCTGATTAGAAATAAGCTCCAAGAAGCACAGCTGTTCCCTCTACACTGATCTGGAACTTTTGGGACATACAGGCTCAGAAAGATGCACCACTTCTCCTAACCCCAGCCACCAAGAATATGACCCAATATTTTAATAATGAAAGGTCCACCCAATTTCATGGGTGTTATACCACATACAAGCAGTAGTTTCCAAAACCGGTCACACATTTAAGCTTACAGAGTAACTGTGAGAGATACCCATGTATGCCAAGATGGAATTTGCCAACACACAAGAGGTGCAGATTATGAATAACTTTTTTTGAGAAACTTCCCCTGAGCCAGCAGTGTGCTCTTGCAGCTCAGAAGGGTGATGGGACCCTGGGCTCCATCAGCAGAGGGGTGGCAGCAGGGACAGGGAGGGGATTGTCCCTCTCTGCTCTGCCCTCCTGAGGCCCCAGCTGGAGTCCTGTGTCCAGAGCTGGGGCCCCACTACAAGAAAGATGGGGAACTGGTGGAAAGGGTCCAGAGGAGCCACAGAGATGATGAGAGGGGCTGGAGCAGCTCCCCTAAGGAGAGAGGCTGAGGGAGCTGGGCTGGGTCAGCCTGGAGAAGAGAAGGCTGCGGGGGGACCTCATTGCAGCCTTCCAGCCCCTGAAGGGAGCAGAGGAACAGGAGGGGAATCAGCTTGTTCAAAGGGGAGACAATGGCAGGACAAGGGGGATGGAGTGAAGCTGAAGGAAGGAAGGTTTAAATTGGATCTGAGGGGGAAGTTCTTTGCAGAGAGAGTGGTGAGGGGCTGGAACAGGCTGCCCAGAGAGGGGGTGGGTGCCCCATCCCTGGGGGTGTTCAAGGCCAGGCTGGATGGGGCCCTGGGCAACCTTGTGTAGCTCCAGGCCTGGAGGTTGGTGGCCCTGCCTGTGGCAGGGGGTTGGAACTCTCTGATCCTTGGGGTCCCTTCCAACCCAGACCAGTCTGGGATTCCATGATTTAGGAAGGAAATAGCTGGTGACCCTAAATTTTAGCACTTCTACCCTGCTATAATGAAGTAAGCAAAAGAAGCAAAAGTCAGTTGTATTGTTTATTCAGCACTTCTGTACAGTTCAAAGTGCACCAGGGAGCCAGCACGCACACAGCAGTACGTGCTAGGGAAGAGCTGCAAACGGCTTGCAAGCATCCAGCAACTGCATACATATAAAAAGTACATTAAATGAACAGAGAGGTAAATGAAATAAAGTTGGTTATTCCCTCGACAGCTGAGAAATGCTGCTGAGGAGAAAGGCAAGGAGGAAAGGGCAAAAGATTCACTCACTGCGCGGAATACTAGCGGGTGAGTGCCAGAATTGGCGCCTTTTGTTCTGACCAGCAAGTCAAGGCTTTTCATTAGGGATCGTGTAATTGTTTGTGCAGTCTGTATGCAAGCATAAAGAAATAAAACCCAAAGAAAACAAACAAAAACCTGTCAGGATTCTTCTCATTTGGAAAAAATAAAAATAAAAATCTCCCTCACCTTAATACCAGCTGGCAGCAACACACACTTCTCAGTGCTCCAAACATCCATCTCTTGACTGATCAGCAGCAGCTCAGGAATCTCAGCACAGAATTGTACTTTTTTTTTTTTTACGCTAAACAACATTTCACAGAATCACAGACATCACAGAATCACAGGGGTTGGAAGGGCCCTGGAGAGCTCATGGGGTCCAACCCCCTGCCAAAGCAGCTCCCCAGCTCATATTGCACAGGGCGGCGTCCAGACGGGGCTGGAATCTCTCCAGAGATGGAGACTCCACACCCCCCTGGGCAGCCTGTCCCAGGGCTCTGGCACCCTCACTGGGGAAGAGTTCTTCCTCTGCTCTAACTTGCAGCCATTGCCCCTTGTCCTGTCCCCACAGACACTGAGAAGGGGCTGGCCATTTCCCCCTGCAGCCCATCCTTCAGATACTGATCAACATTCATCAGGTCCCCCCTGAGTCTTCTTCTCTCCAGGCTGAACAGCCCCAGCTCACTCAGCCTTTCCTCACAGGGGAGATGCTCCAGGCCCTTCAGCATCTCCGTAGCCTCCTCTGGACTCAACACATTCTTGTTACAGTCAAAAAAATCACTGAGTAGAAACTGGCATCTTTGTACTTTCCTTGTCTTACTACAGGAAGGACATTGCAATATGTGCTAGGGAGCCTGCTTTGGCAGGGGGGTTGGACCCGATGAGCTCTCGAGGTCCCTTCCAACACCTACAATTCTGTGATTCTGTGATCACAGAGATCAGCCTTGGCCCTTACAAGTGGCTGGTACCAGGTACCTTGTTTTGTGCTTCCACGTTACAAATTCCTCAAAAATTGCAAACAGGAAAAAAAAAAAGAGAGTCTCCTCTCCCAAAGCTTTCACATTCCATTGCTTTCTGTTCTCCTCTTCCCTGTCAGAGAAAGAACTAATATATCCAAGACTAAAACTGACAGCTCCTGATCAGCTCAATCAGAGCACTGTAGCTGTCAGTCACCTGTGGCCCTGGGGTATTTTGTTTCCTGAATATATAAGAGATTGTTATCCTGAGAGTTACTCAGCATTTCTGGCTGCGAGACGGAAATAACAAGACTCCTGTAAATGTTTAATCACAGAATCACAGAATCACAGAATCGTAGGGGTTGGAAGGGACCTCGAGAGATCATCGGGTCCAACCCCCCTGCCAAAGCAGCTCCCCAGCTCATATTGCTCAGATAGGCGTCCAGGCGGGTCTTGAATATCTCCAGTGAAGGAGACTCCACCACCCCCCTGGGCAGCCTATTCCAGTGCTCAGTCACCCTCACTGTGAAAAAGTTCTTCCGCATGTTGGTGCGGAACTTCCTATGCTCCAACTTGCAGCCATTGCCCCTTGTCGTATCCCCACAGACCACTGAAAAGGGGCTGGCTGATTCCCCCTGCATCCCCTGCTTCAGATAATTATAAACTTTGATTAGGTCCCCCCTTAGTCTTCTCTTCTCAAGGCTGAACAATCATTAGTTTAGCTGCAGCATTTGAGGTCTAATACACGTGGACACAGGCAATAACCAGGTTTTATGAGGCACACCGGTGCATTAGAAAATATTTTTCTTTATTGCAGTTTGTTTCCTAACTTACACAGTCAGCATTTATTAATACTGTTGCAACTCCCTACTTATTATTTACCACCAATAGTATTCCTGGAACTGCACAAAATTAGTCCCTGCTCCAGAGTTCTTAAGCAGCCCAGATTCAGTGTCCCATAACCAACATTTCACACACCAACCTGCGGAATGGCTACATCCTGGAGAGCAGTGTAACTTGCTCAGCTGATGTTGCATCAAATTAAATAATAACTCATGCTGCTCAGGACAGCCAAGCCACCGTGGGTCTACCTGGGATACAGCTTACAAGCACAAGCCTGTTGGAGAAAACCACCCAACATTAATGGCAATATGACAAGGAAAATCCAGTCAATGAAAATGTTAAAATGCTGTCATATCGTCCCATTTTCAGGTGAAAAGCCTCACTGAAGAGATGTACAGCAAGAGCACACAGTGGTTTGCAGGCTCTCCAGACTGTTCATCTGGTAGCAGAACTGCTGAAGTCACTATATATAGTGTGTATATATATATAGTGTGTATATATATATAGTGTGTATATATATACAGTGTGTATATATATATAGTGTGTATATATATATAGTGTGTATATATATATAGTGTGTGTGTATATATATATATAGTGTGTGTGTATATATATATATAGTGTGTGTGTATATATATATATAGTGTGTGTGTATATATATATATAGTGTGTGTGTATATATATATACACACACACACACACACACACACACACCCCCCCAAAAACACAAATTGCTCAAGGTTGCCACTACCACACAGGCTCAAACCATGAAATACAGAGGTGACAGAGGGAAAGAAGTGAAAAATTGGAGCTCAGCAACAGGGCAAGACACCCTCCCCCTAAAAAATCTGCACAGCCTCAGATGCATACTGTCCCGAAGGATCACTTCTCTAAGTGAGGATATGCAGAGAGAGCATCGGCTCCTGGGACAGCCACATGAATCTCATTAACCTCCGGGCAGGTTGAATCCAAGCCCTGAAGGCTTCACAGGGACACGTGCCCTGCTGTCTCTGTTGTTTCACCCACTCTTGTTGTTTCCATGTTGCCAAGAACACAGGGCTCATTCTGAGACAATGCCACGTTTCACATATGAATGAAGAAAATGGGAAGCTGTGAAACAAATAATTAACTGTGTTGTGTTATTTACATAATTATTGGCAGGAGCCTGAACAAGGAGTAAAATGGATTAGTACAGTTTTGGTTCAATACAGCCTTAACATAAAAAAACCATCATCACATGCCAAGGCTGAAGGGATTTTCATTCCAGCCTGTGGTTCTCATCCTGTCAGCCAAGCTCCAAGCTGCTCCTGCAGCTCTTCTCTTGTTTTCCCTCTGCTGTTCTCTTCAGCCACTGCAGTTACTGGACACCAACATAGAAAAGGTAATTAAAAAAAGAAAAAAAGCCTGGAGAAGATAATGTTGTTCACTGACAATACAACCCTGGTATTTTCCTATTCCAGAAGCCTGGATTTATGGCTGGCAAGGCACAGAGCTATTTCTTCTGTATTTCTTCCCCTTCTCTTCAGCTAAAATTGCTCTACGACTTCAGTTGTGGTACAAGAGTTCTGGAAAACGAGGATTGATTTGTATTCCTTCTAAAACGGAAGTAGAGAATAGGTGGGAGCAGCTACATCACTGCCCCCACATGCTGCATTACTGCCTGGGACCAGCCTGGCAGAAGAGCTTCAGGTATTACCCTGTCACTGACAGAGAAAACAGGGTGGTTCCCAGCCACGGTTTGTGTGGAGGCTTTCAGGAAACTCACAGCATCCTCAAGAGTGGAAAAATATCACCAGAGGGTCCTGAACAACTCATCCCTGAGCCTTCCCAAGGAAACCTTCAGCCACTCCTGGCTAGAAGTAAGTAGGTCCAAAGGAATGACCAGTCCACATCCCTTCAGCCATCCAGCATCCCTCACCACCTCACTCTGCTGGTTATTTATGCTGCTGTGAAAGCAGCAGCATGGAAATTTGTGTTCCCTCCCTTACACTTCCCTTCCCTACAGAAATAGCTGGGTTACCTAAAGACAGAAACACCCACAAAACAATGAAAACAGTTGTGTCAAAAAAAGGAAAAATGTGTATGAGATGCCTGTGCATGATGATAATGATACTGTGCATGTCAACTCTAAGGACTCAACCAGCCTATGAATAGCACAGGGAACTATTTTAATAGCCTCAAAGGGAGGTTCAGAACTAAAAGTTTGTACCCGTCTCAAATTTGCTTATTGACTTTTAGACCAAGAATTTTAGACCAGTTCACCATAAATAAAATTTTTAAGAGAGGTCCATGCCAAGTTCAGTACCTAAACTTCTCTGGAACCCATCCAGGAGTTGTTCATCCCACTTAGACACCTCTGTGCTCTGAGCCCAAGCCCATTTTGCTCAACTCCCATCAACTTCCATGGCTTGCACTGGTCCTTTTTATAACTCATTTTGGACATACATTTTTTTTTTTTTCTAGAACACTCATCACCCTACATCCACAGCACCCATTTCCATAAATCTCTCTCAACCAGCAGAATGTCACCCTCCATCATCCATTTAACCTTCATGCTTTCTCCTGTAATGATTACCATATTTGGTAGATGCTATCTGTAGACACTTGCTGAAAGCTACCATTATCTTCCCCCCATCCCTCCTCAGCCTTTGGTTATGCTGCCTACCAAATAAACCATATCTGCTAATTTCCTAGGGCCCCTTACACTAACCAATACTGTCTCATCTCCTTCAGACTCCTCCATCCACAGCCAACAGCTCTCTGGCATTGATTGTCCTGCTCTACTGGCGCAGCCTCAGCTCAAGTCCTGGGTGCAGTTTTGTGTGCCACAGTACAAGAGGGACACAAAACCATTGGAGACTGTCCAGAGAAAGGCAATGAGGATGGGGAAGGGTCTGGAGGGGAAGACTTATGAAAAGAGGCTGAAGTCCCTTGGTTTGTTCAGCCTGAAGAAGAGCAAACTGAGGGGAGAGAACCTCATGGTGCTCTGTAGCCATAGCTGCCTAATGGGCAACTTATTTGCTTCTGGTGTACAGCCCACCAGAAGAATGGGTAATGGGTAGGAGCAACTAAAAACAAGCTGACTGATGGAGTTCAACCCTATGGCAGCTTGGCATGGTGTTTGAAAAGTCCTGAAGGAATGATTACAGAATTCCCACACTTTTGACCAGAGAAGCTTTTCTGCACAGCTTCTAATATTGACAGTCTCAGAGATCAAGGGACTAGTAAGATCATCACATTATTCTTAAGAACATACTCAATATTTATGAGGATCTTAACTCCATGTAGTAAAGCCCATATTCACTAACTGTGATGATTTGGATGCTTTGGGGATAAAATTAATCAACATGCATGAAAGAGGATCTCAAAGTCAAACAGGAAAATCTGCACATAATAACAAAGATAGTTACTATCTGGCAAACCTGCATCACAAGGTAGAAAAATACTATGATTAAACATAATAAGAATTCACTTGCAATGTAAAATACTTGGGACCGAATCCTGCCAACTCACACAGGACCCAGCAAACAGGAAGACAGCTGGTATGCAATAAAGCCCATCACCCAGGGAAAACACAGGGCTCACAACGAGATCATAGAATCCCAGCCTGGTCTGGGTTGGAAGGGACCCCAAGGATCAGAGAGTTCCAACCCCCTGCCACAGGCAGGGCCACCAACCTCCAGGCCTGGAGCTACACAAGGTTGCCCAGGGCCCCAGCCAACCTGGCCTTCAACACCCCCAGGGATGGGGCACCCACCCCCTCTCTGGGCAGCCTGTTCCAGCCCCTCACCACTCTCTCTGCACAGAACTTCCCCCTAAGATCCAATTTAAACCTTCCTTCCTTCAGCTTCACTCCATCCCCCTTGTCCTGCCATTGTCTCCCCTTTGAACAAGCTGATTCCCCTCCTGTTCCTCTGCTCCCTTCAGGGGCTGGAAGGCTGCAATGAGGTCCCCCCGCAGCCTTCTCTTCTCCAGGCTGAACCAGCCCAGCTCCCTCAGCCTCTCTTCGTAGGGGAGCTGCTCCAGCCCTCTCATCATCTTCGTGGCTATCGCCTGCTCTTGAAGCCCATGAGTCTCAGTCCTGGCTTTGCTGGTAGAACAGTGCTGCCTGAGTTCTGAGCTAGTAACAGGTACCTATTGTCCAACCAAAACGTTGTCGACCCTCTGCAATTTCTTCTGTGTGAGCTGGTAGCAACTGCTGGGTCAAGTAGGTTCTGTTAATATTTTTCTCAAATATTATCCAACATTACAGCCCCTCCATGGCTGGGTGAGACGTTCCTAGGTTGTGATTAGCTCAACAAGAGGGGAAAAAAGAAGAGCTTGCACTGCCACTTAATGGTTTCCTCCCTGAAACTATAAGCACAGAGCACATTCACATTACAGTGAGGAGAAGGGGTTCTCCTTACCACATAACCCACATGAGATCTGACTGCATAAAGGTCATTCAGCATGACACATGCTATGTGGTAATATATTGCTGTCACAAATGTGAGCTCACAAGTTTATAAGGCAAAACAGCCTTATTTTTTTTTTTAAACTCTTGAATGTCTTTGCACTTGGGAGTTAGTGTTGAACCTTTCCTCACCCTTCAGTTATAGCTTGTACTGCATAGTTCTAAACTTGACTTTCAACTTTCAGTAATCATTTGCATGCATGTATCTTCAAAGAATGGCATTTGATTTGCAACTATGTGTTGTAATGAGAGGCTAATTAACACAAATATGGTTATTAGCAAGTTACAGACATTTACAGGACAAAAACAGCCGACCAAAGCCTATGGCATACTGTGTCACTGGGATAGAGAACTCGAGGATGAACCAATACCAGCCAAGACTTTGGCACTAACTACATTACCACAGGCAAATTGCCGACACTCTACAACTCTGCTTCCCCTCCTGTAGTGGGATAGTAAGGCTCATTTGCTTTGCTGGGTAGTTCTCCAGCTTAATTAAATCATTACCTTTAAATTAGAGGCACTACAGAAATGCCAGGAAGTAGCATCTGAATTAGAAGGTGGAGGTGACACCCTAATTAAGCAAGCCTATTTCCATCGTCAACAGCAGGCTCTGTAAAAGGTCACCCATCCATGGCGTAATTGTGAAACCGCATCCCAAGCTTCTGAAGGGTAGGATGACTTTTCCCAAAAGTTCATCAAGGAAAAAGGTATGTCCCAGCATCACCAGATGGTCCAAATGCTGCAGTTTCACAGGTCATCTATAATCCTTCCATTCCTGCTGTTTTCCATACTCTGCTTTTCGTGGCTCTTGGTAGAATGCTTTTTCCACAGGCAACTGTTTTCTCAGTATAATCAAAGACCTATTAAGAAAATTGCAGGAGGATCATTTCCCTTTAAGTCAGTAATGGTGAGCACAGAGTTTTCAATCTTTCTTCAGAAGAGCCACAGTAGAGGCACTCCCACTTTTTGTCTGGGACAGCTCCTCCCAAACAGCATTATATTTTAGCATCCCTTGTACACACTGGAAATTTCCCACTCTGTAAACACAAGGACACTGCACAGGCTTGTTAAGTTATCAAAAGAAATTTATTCTTAAACCATAAGAAGCAGGCCAGTCCTCAGCAAAGACCCAGTTTCATCACGTATCCTCCCAAAAGAGCTGCAACTTATCTTCACACTGTGTATGTCCTGCATCTCAGCAGCTGCACTCCAGTTCCGACAAGGAGCGTCCCAGATACCAAAAGGCACAGGCCAGCCTAAATTCATTTAGTCCACACTGGGAAGTAATTAAATCAAATCTAGGGAAACTGGCAGCCCTGTTTGCACCTGAAAAAAAAATAACTAGCTGAGAACTACTCATTGGACACAATATCTTTGTATCCAGAATATAACTACCAAGAAATACCACAGTTGCTGTTTAATTTTTAGTAATGCAAAAAGCATTTGCTTTTTACTTTTAGGAGCAAGATGTGTTATAGCACAGGCCAGCCTAGTTCTTTCTATCACAAAAGATATCCTTGTGTTGACTGGATACCTAGCTTCTGTGTGGTTATGTTAGAAACTAGTGGAAGATACCCAGGGAATTACATTTGCAACAAAGAACTCTATGCATGTTCTTTTTTCCTAGGGACTTAAATATATACTTGCATATACTTTACACACACACACACACACACACACACACACACACACACTCACTTGTTGGGTTTTTTTTATACTTGCATTTGTGACCAGGAAGACCAAAACAATTGCAAACAAGTTTTCAAGTAAGACAGGAGATACACTGGTAGCACTGTGCCTATATAACTGGATTCTTCATTTACTTACACCTTTCTGTCAGCTGTCTACTAATCGCTTTTTGAGTCTACTGACCTGCTTTTGACTAAATTTGTCAGCAGGAAGAAGTCCCAAAGCTCCCAACACTTCCACTGGAAAACAAAATGGTTGGGTAGAGGAAGGTTAACGTCAAAGGTCAACTCTTCTTTGACGTTAGAGAACCCACAGGAGGGATCACCCTAGAGACACAGAAACCCTCAAGAACCAGTTGGCATGGGTATTGCTGCTCTCCTCTAACACTTATTTCAATTAGAGCTGGAACCAGAAATTAATTCCAGTTCTCAGAACAGTTCACTGGCCTTAGGCAGATCATAACTTCTGATGCTACTTCCCCTGCCATAACATGGCTGGTATTAAACTCCCTTATTATGCTGCTGCAAGAATTTTTATTTTAAATGTACTTTGAACATCTGAAGAGTTGTATTCATTAATTATTACCTGTCTTAAAACATCAGGTGAATATTCAACATGCTAGCTTGACTCCTATGCAAGTGCACGTCACATAAGGATGTGGTACCCACAAATATAACAGCAAAGTTAGAAAAGTCACTTCGGAGCTCAAAAAAAACCATCCTTTTTATTACCAAAACTCTACTATAAGAGCAGATTTACTATATTCCTTGTTTTGGATTAGCACTTTATTAAAGGCCTGTTTCAAAAACAAATACAGATTCACAGAAGACAGAAAGGTCATGCAAAATTTGATTCTGTCCCCCAAGGACACTCTGATGTCTGAGATCTTAACACTTTGCTACCGAGCCGAAAGCTAACAGCTAAGCTCCACAAGGCAGTTACTGCACACTGCAAAACCAGAGCTTACTCCAGAAAGCAGTCATAACACTGGGACTGGCCATACTATATCACAGCAGGCAGGCATTTTTATCCTCTGTTTGGTCAGGCACTTCCCAGAAATGAAGATGCTTCTCCCTACCTTTGCCAGAGCATCCCATACCTTCTGTTCTCACAGGCAGAAAAGTCAAGATGACAAAGGTCTGGCTTGAAATACCAGAGCAAATAGGTGAACAAGAGAGTGATTTTTAAAAATGAGATGTAAGATAGCTTCCTGAAAAGGAAACTTGCCACACATTAACAGTGCTTTGTGGTAAAGCTTTCTGCTGGAGAGATTCCTGTTTGAGGGTGAGGGCATAACCTGCAGTTTTCTTCAGTAATAACCAATCTCGTACCTCTAAGCTTCCTCCTACAGCATGACTACAAACCAAGTGCTCTATACTTCCCAACACCGGCCTTTACATTTCCTGAAGGAGCGAGCCCCGTCTAAATGTAACAATAAAAAAGCCACAAGTGTCAGCTGAATTTTTGTTCTAACCCTCCCCATCTCCATACCCCAGACAAAAAACGCCAACCTGGCCAACCTACTCCAACACCTAGATTTACGTCCCTTGCATTCTATCGCTGCCCTACAAACATCTATTACTTTAATGCAGTATAAACAAATACCTGATTTGTTTAACACCACACCGAGTCCTGGTGGTTACAATATGTACATGCACGGAGCAAAATTCATACATGCATGAACCCCTTTACAAGCTCTGGAGATAAAACTATCAGTATTGCCAAACACAGAATATGTATTACATTTTAATTACGTGAGACAGTTTAATATCAACAAGCCTCCTTCATTTCTAATTAGAAAAAGTTCGGTAATCATCATCTTCCCTGCTGTTATTGCCTGACAAGAATAAATAAGGAGTCGCCTCCAGGGACCGTGCAGTAAACACCCTGACACGCTTGTTTCGGAGCCGAGCTCCAGCGTAGTAGTAGTAACTGCTGAGGCACGCAGCGCATCCACCAGAGAGTGCGTGATTTTGGAGTGTTTACCCCCAGAAAACAGGAGCTTTGCGAAGTGCACTGCTGCTCCTGCCGCTCCAGCGCCAGCAGAAACTACCAGGCAGCTCTGCTAGCAGCTACCCAGGAGTGCCGCAGGGAAGGGACCCTCCTTGGCCAAGGGCTGGAGGGAGGGCAGCCTGCCTTCACCGGGCTGCGGGGAGTCAGCAGGAACAAAGCAGAGGTGATTGGTTTCGGCGCGACAGTCACCCACGGAAACAAAACTGATGGCGTTCCTCTCTTTCCCCGTTCCGCAGCAGAGTCTTTATCCGCCAGCGACTGCACCTGTCACCTACAGCATCTACACCAGCCCTGAGACCGGCGCGCTTCTCCCGTCAGCCCGCAAAGACCACACGAGTACCCTCCGCCTCTGCCAGCCCTGCCCGGCGGCGGTCCTGCCCCAGGAGCCCCCCCAGCACTCACCCGCTGCCGCGCCGCGACAAACAAAGGACGCCTCCTTTTATTTTCGGTGAAATTCAGACAAACTAGGGAACAATACCAGAGGGTCCGCACAATGGGCGCCGGCCGCGCCGCAGCCCCACCGCCGACTCACCCCGGCTCGGGCGCGGCCAACCGGAGCCCCCTTCCCCCCACTCTTCCCCCCCGCTCCGCGACGGCCCTACCGGGCGGGCGGCAGTGGCGACGGAGGCGGCCGCACAGTGCCCGGGCAGAGCGGCAGGGGACGCCTCCCGCCGCAGCGGGCCCAGACTCCCCTCCGAGAAAGGGACGCCGAGGGATGCCCTCACCTGCCACCGTGTACCGGTCCAGGTAGTTGAGCACGTTGCCCACGCTGAGGATGCCCGCGGCCGCCACCCGGGCCCGACCGAGGCTCGGCGCCTTGTGGCGGGCGGCCGGGCGCTCGGGGTGCTTGCCGGCCGCCGGGGGGTTCATCCTGCCCGACAAGGTCTGCACCTCGCCCTCGGCGCCCCGGCCGCAGCAGCCCCGCTCGCCGTCCTCCTCCTCCTCCTCGTCGCCGGCTCGGAGCCGCCCGCCGCAGCCCGGGCTGCTGCCGGAGGAACCGTCGCTTTCCAGGCACATCATGGGCTGCAGGAAGCCACCACGGAGCGCAGGAGCCCGCGCGAAGCAGCCGCCGCCGCTGCGCCCTCAGCGCCGCATCCCGCGGCCGCCCCAGCCGCCTGCCTGCGGGACCGGCCGCCGCCTCTGACAGCTGCGGGGGGCGGAGCCCGGCGCAAGCTCCGCTCCTCCCCCCCGCCTCGGCGGCCGCGCGCAGCTTCGCGCGCCTGGCGCCCCCCCGGGCGGGAAAGGGTGTGTTCAGGCCGCCTCAGGGGTGGTGGGTGCTGGGGCTCGTCGCGCTGCGCTGCCGGCGGGCGGCTGGCGGGGCTGCTTTTCGGGGGGTGGGACGGGGTAGAACGCTTTGCTGGTGTGAAAAAACCAGCACAAGCCCCACCAGAGCATCACCAGAGCCGCAGGAGTGGAGGCACTGCCAGCACTGGTAAACCCTGCATGAGCCGCCCGCACAGAGGCCCCCCCCTTAGATCGGGTTTTGACAACATGCATACATGGAAATTCTCCTTCCAATCCCCAGAACTATCCTCAGCCACAAGAAGACAGTGTTAGGAGGGAAGGACTGAAGTGTGCGCACGGCTTCCTGCTTGGGCCCAGACAGCTTTCCTATTGCACAGGAGTTGCTTCAGGAGCAGCCTGTGTCTTCAAAGGGAGTAAAATTCCTCCGAGATTCCTCCACTGAAAAGAGTTTTCTCCTGCTCCCAATAAAGTTCCACCTTTGAGCTAAGAACAGCCAAGAGAAATTTCATTTCAAAAGGAGAAGTCTTCAAAGAGATAAAAGTGTTGAACAACCAGAGCGGCTCCAGCCTGTCGTACCTGTAGTGAAACTACAAAAGCTAACTTAAACCAGAGAAATAAAATGACTTCTAGAAGGCCCAAGTGCACTTGTTCAAGAACAGCAGGCTGTGGTTTCAGATTTCTTTCAGTCTGTTGATGCTACCTACAAAACTGTATCGTGATTAAAGCCTTTGTCTCTGGGATACACACGTAAACAAAACCCTAGTCACCCATCTCGGAGGTGAGGCATTACTCACAGCACAATGCGGTGTGTGTGCTCAACATACCTGGCTTTGTCACTCCCTTCCCACAGAGCTCCCACCTATGACACCAGGGCCCCACTATGCCAGTAATCTGGTGAGATACTGCAAAAGAAACCTCCGGGATGGGGTTGCTGAAAAAGGTACTTTCTGGTGAGTCAGAACACTGGTTGAGCTGTTGAGGAAAGGAGCAAGTGCCATTTCTGATGGCACACAACACTCCCAAATAGAGGTAAGTGAAGTTTTTATGTTGAGAACAAGGCTGCACAGATGTTCCAGGACTAGATTCACAGAGGTAATGGAGCTGGATTAATCTAGTTAACGTTTTGGGTCACTTGTCCAAATCTAGGGAATAATTTTTTACCCCACAGCAGCATCTGCAGTTCAGATGTAGCCAACTATATGGTAAAGGTTATACTAACAAAACCTAGTGCTCTACGCTAATGTGGTCAAGTGACAATGCTGACCTGAACTATTCTATAGCCCAAAAGGATAAAAACAGAGTAGAACTGAAAGAACAAAAAGAAAAAATCTTGCGTCGTGTCCTGTCCCCCTCCCCAAAAAATAGGTGGGTGGAGGGGGGAAATTACCTCAAAGACCACAGAGTTTGGCTAGCAGTGGAGGCAAAACTTTTGCACTGTTAGACATATCAGGCACTAAACACAGCTGAACCGCAGGCTTAAGGAGTTCCACAGAGGCCAGCCAAAGTATCAAGGACTCCTCAAATGTATATGATCTGCTCCAAAGTCTTTTCCCACTCTTTTTCACTGCTTGGGCTATCCTTGGGCTTTGCACACAGAAACCAGTGTTCAGAAGATGTTAACAAGATTAAAAGGTAAGGCAGAACTAAAGACCTTAGTCTTACGGATCAAATTACTCCCCTGAAAGCACCTAAGAAAGCACATTTTTCTTAAAACCAGTTTTATTTCCATTCTTTTAATTTCTAACACCAGCACACAAATACAGCTGACACTGACGCCAAGGTGGTTTTACTGCACGTTGAAATAACTGCCTAAAAAGGCTGGGAAGTGACTTCTCCAAATCCCTTCGATACAGCACATCCTCCGGAAAAAAAGCCAGCCCAAATACGAACTCAATATGAAAGGTCCTCTGCTGATGGCCAACATCCTTTTATTTGTGCCACAGGAGTTCCACATAGCAGCTCACAGGCAAACTGAGCAGTTGCTAGTGCATCCATGTCACGAGATTTATGTAAAGAAAAAGCAAATGGAACTGGAAAAAATGTGATGGAATTGGCTTTACTGGCAGGATGATTCATACGACTGAACAGCTAAAATCAGTGGTTACTACCTCGTAAGAGGAACAGAGTAGATTCTAGCTTAGACACATTGCTGGGTTTTGCTGTTACAGGTTGCTGAGAGGCAATTTGATTACAGTGTGCAAGTTCTATCATGGGGAGAAAAATGCCAGTTAAAAGCTCTAATCAAATGGGAAAAGGCATAGCAAGAGAGAACAATGCCTGAGAGCTGGAGTTAGAAAAATCCTAATGAATCATCTGGTTCACATTTGTTACAGAATCATTATTCTCTGGAACAAAATGCTAAAGAAGGGATGTATTCTATATTCTTTCCATCCTTGGATCCAGGTTGATTGCCTTTCTAGAAAGTGCATTATTGAACTGAAACACCTATTGCTCTCCCTGCAGAAAGAACTGGCTGTAATTTGATGATAGAGGAGGTCAGACTAGATGCCTTGAAGTCCCAACTCTGAAGATACAAGTTCATACTCTGCACCCACTTCAGTCACTAGATTGAGCAGAGCCCCTAGAAAAGCTCATTACACCAACCTAATCTCAAAATGGTGATTGCAAAACAATAGTGTTCTCATAGCCCTGGTGATGAAGATGGGCAGTGTCTTTCTAGATACTGGTGATACTGTACTCTGTTTAAAAGCCAGAAAAGTCCCTCACACTGGGAACACTACCATGAGGCGTGTAGATCCAATTCAAAGCAAGCCTGATCTTAGCTAGCTCACTCTTCTTCCTGATTATGCATGTCATCTCTGCTCCAGAATGAGCTCTGGCCAGTTTCTGTAGATTCCAGCTGAGAGATAACTAGCTAGGGATAAGAGAACCAGCCTTTCTGTAGAAAAGTAATGTAGCCTTGGGCATATATCTAGAAGCACCTCAGCCCCTACTCTATCACTGTCTTGTCCCACTGGCCTCAAACACAGGTATGAAAACATCTTAAACTGTACAGAAGGCCTTAACACCACGCTCTGCTGAAAGGTACTGCAAGCATCTTGCTGAGTGTTCAATGAGGAAAAGAATAAATTCACTTGTTAGTAGCAGTGCTTTCTCCCAGGGCAGTCAACATAATTTATCCCTTCAGGGATTATATTACTCCTTTCATTCTTTTCTTAGTATCTTAAAAGCCTGAAAATATTTATTTTATTTTATCCTAGCCTATACTTACTGATTTTTTTCCCCAGTCCAGAGTTCTAGAGGTGGCCAATATGAGCAAAAGCACTTCTGTTTGACACAGCTATAATTTATCTTTGAGGAAACACAACGATGTTTGCAGCACACCAATATTAACTACAGGAGTCCAGTAGCTGGCCCATGGGTTAAACCTGGCCTACAAGAAGTTTATGACCAGCCTGCCACCTTCTCCCCAAGGGGTGAGGACCGATCCTCTGGTGGTACGTGCCAGCAAGTACCTTCTCTCTCACCTCCTTTGCCCTTGCCAGCTGTTGTGAGGGAGAGGGAAGAGGTGGCTCTTTGCAGAGGCAAATAGTGAGCTGGACCACCCATGGAAGCCAAAACCCAGGCAATAAGCCCTGTTGATAACCAGGTGGACCTTACCTAATCTAAGCAGTCACTACAGCCCAAGAAACTAGATCGTCCAGGGACCACATCACATTGCTCTTTTGGAAATAACAAGAATTAAAAGGAAACACCTCTCCATCTCTAGCCCAGCTTACTTAGAATCCAGATCTCCTCTTCAGTTAATAAAAGCCTTGGAAAAATAACTTTTTGTCCTTCAAAGTCACAGTAATTGCTAACACACAACTTTCAAAGGGCTGGAGCCTCTCTGAAGTAACCCTTTTCCAAAAGATACACCAATCTAGTCACCACTGTCACCAGGAGCAGTAACTGCCCATGACAATGTAACATGTCAGACTAAAAATAATGATGACTCAAAGCAACTTTTGCCTTTTTTTTTTTTTTTTTCCTTAGTCTGGTTCAAGCTCAGGACTCAAACATGGGGGATGCACACAGAGTCTCTAACTTAAGAAAGAAAAAAAACCTGCCAAACTAAAAGGTTGGTCTCTCTAGATAGTTTAAGGAGCCAAAACACCAAATTACAGGATCACAAATGGCAGATTTTAGGTTATCCAGATAAAACATCTTAACCTAATCACATTTTATGAAAGGTAATGTCATCAGGTGGTCATTGAGGCTTGCAAGAGCAAAGCATAGGCCGACTGAATTCTCTCTAGCCCTACCCATTCTTGGGCTTCAAACAGATTGCAGCTCTGCAAGAACAAGCAACACAACCCTGCAGTTGCATGCCTACACTCCTCGTTATGCCCACCACAGCTCCTAGCTTAGTTTTTCTTCAGAAAGTTCTTAGCTGAATTAACCTGTTACTAACAATTGTTGTTATGCAGCAGCTTTTACAAGCTCATCCAGCTCAGAGGTTTCTTGCGTGAGATGCTGTACCAGGGAGACCTGAGCATCAAGAAGGTCTTCCCAGTCAGCAAAGGTGGGTACACGTTAGCATGTACCCCCATGTTTTCCAGCAATCATACTCTCAAACAGGCTCCTTAAACTATCAAGAGAGACCAACCTTTTAGTTTGGCTGTGTTCAGAGCTCAGTGATGTATCCCCCTGGTTACTGTCACAGCATCACAGAATCACAAGGTTGGAAAAGACCTTTAAGATCATCAAGTCCAACCATTCCCATCCTAAGCTAAAACAGATTCCTAAGTACCTCATCTCCCCTTTTTTAAACACACCCAGGGAAGGTGACTCAGCCCCTCCCTGGGCAGCCTGGTCCAGGCCCCAACAACTCTCTCAGGGAAGAACTTTTCCCTCCCATCTGCTCTGACCCTGCCCTGGCACAGCTTGAGCCCATTGCCCCTTGTCCCATCTCCTGTCCCCTGGCTGAAGAGACCATCGCCCACCTCTCTGCACCCTCCCCTCAGGTAGTTGTAGGTGGGGAGAAGGTCTCCCCTCAGCCTCCTCTTCTCCAGGCTCAACACCCCCAGCTCCCTCAGCTGCTCCTCAGAGGATTTGCCCTCCAGCCCCTTCCCCAGCCTGGTTGCCCTTCTGTGGATTCGCTCCAGGACCTCAATGTCCTTCTGATGGTGAGGAGCCCAGAACTGGACCCAGCACTCGAGGTGCAGCCCCACCAATGCCCAGTCCAGGGGCACAATCTCCTCCCCAGACCTACTGGCCACACTATTTCTGACACAAGCCAGGGTGCCATTGGCTTTCCTGGCCCCCTGGGCACACTGCTGGCTCATGTTCAGCCTGCAGTCACCCAGCACCCCCAGGTCCTTCTCTGCCTGACAGCTCTCCAGCCAGTCTCCCCCAGCCTGTACCTCTGCCTGGGGTTGTTGTGTCCCATGTGCAGCACTCTGCACTTGGCCTTGTTAAACCTCATCCCCTTGGTCTCAGCCCATTGGTCCAGTCTGTTCAGATCCCTCTGAAGAGCCTCCCTACCCTCAGGCAGATCAACCATTCCTCCCAGCTCAGTGTCACCTGCAAACTTACTGAGGGAGCATCCAATCCCTTCCTCCAGGTCACTGATAAAGATGTTGAACAGAACTGGACCCAGGACTGAGCCCTGGGGGACGCCACTGGTGACTGGCCTCCAGCTGGATTTTGTTCTGTTTACCACCACATTGTCCTCCACACGTGGCTGTGGTGTGCCTCACAGAGGAGAGCTTTGGGCACTCGTGTCGGTTATCCTGCTTATGCAAGGTGCCATACATACAGAGCAGCACAGCCAGACCACGTCACCTTCAGAACAATCCCATTAAACAGAGAAGATACAAACAGTGCCCCAAAATGCACAGAAGGTTTAAAATTTCTCAGAAGGTAAATTAGGCTTAATCTCAATATTGAAAGCCTAGTGGTGTTTGAATCCCTTGAATTCAACAGAAATGCAAGAGAGGCAGAAGTGGTGAATAAAAGCAAAAGGAAAAAATCCATGAATAGAAATTGGCATCCCAAGGCCAGGTTCCTTTCTAATCCTTGCACTGCAGTGCTTGAAATGATAAATTGGATGCAGAAGAAGCTGTATTTCTGTGTAAACATGTAGCTTTTATAACAATATGAGCAGCTGCTCTCACCCTCCCCTACAATCCTACAGGAGTGCCTGAATATTTCTGAATTTTTCAGTTACAGCATTTGTATGGAGTTCCAGCCTGCCTAGCATCTATCTCATGCCAACCAAAACTGAAGGAAAAGACCAACAACAAAAGAAACCTCCTCCAAACAATTCAAAAACCCTCTCCCCTCCCTACAGTCAACAAGAAAATACATGTGCAACCCCCAGACCAAAAATGTACAGGCATAGCAGACTGCTCAGAGCCACAGGATCTAGATGCAGCTGGTACAGTAGGCAAATACCACTGCTGT
The DNA here is from genome assembly GCA_020800305.1 of Porphyrio hochstetteri. NCBI lineage: Eukaryota > Metazoa > Chordata > Aves > Gruiformes > Rallidae > Porphyrio > Porphyrio hochstetteri. The sequence continues at coordinate 12,476,214 of CM036925.1, forward strand.
CCTTGGCCATTTCTTAGTGAATGGCCTTTGATGTTCAGGACTGTTGAATGTAGTGATCCCTCTCCAAAAGTACTGACCATCATTACACTCAGAGGAGCCTCAATGGTCCAAATAAACAAAGTTTGTGGTCTCACCTCAGGTCCTAGCAGGGACTACAATTACTAGTATACCACATTTTTGGCAAGTTTTGTCCTGTGTTTGAATGATGTTGAGCCTGAACTACTACCTCCTCCCACAGAGGAGTCAGATTCTGCAGCGATAGGGCAAGGGGTAATGGCTTCAAGATGAAAGAGGCCAGGTTTAGATTAGATGTTAGGAAGAAATTCTTTACTGTGAGAGTGGTGAGGTACTGGAACAGGTTGCCCAGAGAGGCTGTGGAAGCCCCATCCCTGGAAGCATTTAAGGCCAAGTTGGACGAGTCTTTGGGCAACCTGATCTAGTGAAGGGTGTCCCTGCCTATGGCAGGGGGGTTGGAACTAGATGATCTCTGAGGTCGCTTCCAACCCAAAGCATTCTGTGATTCTATGATAACATGCGTATTTGCTGCTAGCATCCCACTTCTCAGAACAGCCAAATATTTGAGGTCTGATTAACTAGCATTTAAGAATCCAGTGTGGAAAGGATAGTTACAGAAATAGCATTTTTGCACAACCCCAGCATTTTAGGAAGGCACTGCCAGGTCAGTGTGGGAACAGAGGAATCCCAAAACAATAAGGACAGACCCAGCAGTTACCAATTTATAAACAGCTTCCTGGCATCTTGCAAAAGGACTCAAGCCATGAGAAGGGGATCCTTACAAAAACAATATTAACAGAAATGGTTCCGCTCTTTGTTCTTGCCCGCATGAAGGCACATAAAAAGATGAGGCCACACCAAGTGGAACAGGCTAAACTGTACAGCTCTAAGTGCATGGCTTTCTCAATCAAGTTGACTTAACTCATTTTAAGACAAAGTTCCTTGAGCAACTTTGAACATTTCAGCTTCATACTGGCAGCTGTAATTAGGGCTCAGCATCCATTGCCCCAGACATGGGGCAAATGACAATGCCAGTCCCCAAAATGACAACGCCAGTCTCATAACCTCATGTGATTTGTATTAAGACATTATCAGGGTCACTTGAATTTATAGAATTCCATGTGGGATAAAGTATTTGTAGTTAGAAAAACACCTATAGCCTCAGCACCTGAATGGCTGATCTGGGGTTTTTTGTAAGACTTGTTGATTTTATTCCACACGCAGTAGTTTTCATGCCTTTTCAGCATTTGCAGTGAAACTATTTGGTTTATAATCAGCAGTGGGGGATGCAGACTTCTGGACTAAGAACAATTGTATCCTTGGACTGAATGATTACCTACAATTATATGGGACAGGACTTGACAACTAGGTATACAGCATGGAAGACACCAACTTTAATTTTTGGTGGTTTCAAGCTCCAAAGCCCACACTGGTGACAGGTCCACATAACCAACCAAAACAGAATGTGCAGGGGTTGCTTCACTACTGAACTGCCCTCTCCAGCTTGTAAAGAGAGACCAAAAACATAGTTCAAAGAAGCCTTGGTATATCTCAGAAATTTATATACCATGAGCATTAGGGATCACAGTTTGAATATAGTAAAGACCAGGAAATTTAAGAGCAATTAGAAGAACAACATTGAAATTATTCCAAGATCATTCCTGTCCTAAAAGAGTAAGAAAACTCTCAATCCGCTGCCTAGATAAAGTAGCAGGGCATACTGAAACATGTGGCATGGCATGGAGAGCTGAGGGAGAGAAAAAAAAGCAGTGACATGGATGCAAAATAAAGGGACATGTGCTGCCAGTTAAAAAGTTAACTGCAACTCTGTACATCAGCATAGAATCATAGAACCATAGAATGGCGTGGGTTGCAAGGGACCCCAAGGGTCAGAGAGTTCCAATCCTGTGGCAGGGACACCAACCTCCAGGCCTGGAGCTACACAAGGTTGCCCAGGGCCCCAGCCAACCTGGCCTTGAACACCCCCAGGGACGGGGCATCCACCCCCTCTCTGGGCAGCCTGTTCCAGCCCCTCACCACTCTCTCTGCAAAGAACTTCCCCCTAAGATCCAATTTAAACCTTCCTTCCTTCAGCTTCACTCCATCCCCCTTGTCCTGCTTGTTCTTAGTTCAGGCAATCTTGTGTCCTAATCAGAGAGGTTTTAAATTAGGCTTCATTTTCAACATGAATCGCTTAATGAAATGTTAGCTGTGATGTATGTAAGCATGCTTACACCTGGATCGTCTTTCTTATATGCAAACAGAATATATCCAGTGAGTATATGTGACCCATGTGTAGTGCTTCGTATTTTAACAGGGCCTGTTTCACAAAGCTGAAACAATCACTAGTCCAATTAGTCAAGAGAAAAGTTAAGAGGACAATAAAGATTTATGAAGCTACTCAGTTACTGAGAAAGAGGCTCTAAAATGTCTGTTATTACCATAAAAAGGACCAAATTTGATCAACTGAAATCTAGAAGTAAACCGACTTTATAACAAAGCAAAAGAACAGGACATTCTGTAAGAAATATTTTCATGTTCAAGTCTATTTTAACCTAGGAGTGGTGTTGATAGTATACTAACTCCACAATAGATAAAGGAGTAGAGCTGTCAGTGACAGACTGTGTGGCATTCTGAAGCTACTAAGGCTTAGAAACTTTTAAGTCAGAACTTCAGAGATTGTTAGAAGAGCAGGATGAGGGCTCTCTGGTCTGCTGATAAATGTTAACAGCGAGAACTTCCAGCAGCCTGGAAGGACATTCATGTTGCACCAGTGTTTAATAAACACAAATACAGGCCTGCCAGCCTGGCATCAGCCCTGACTCAATCTAAGGGCTGACATAAGACTCAATTAACAGAGAAACAGGGGGGTCATGTAAGTAGTACTAAAGATCAAAAATTTATTAAAAGGTAGAGCTTAACAAATTAAATTGATTTTTATTTTAATAGGATCAAATGCTTGCTTGCCTGCTGAAAGGTAGCAATGTAACTGATGCTGTTACTGACACTGGAGTCCTGTGGCCAGAGCTGGGGCCCCAATACAGGAAAGATGGGGAACTGGTGGAGAGGGTTCAGAGGAGCCACAGAGATGATGAGAGGGCTGGAGCAGCTCCCCTACGAAGAGGCTGAGGGAGCTGGGCTGGTTCAGCCTGGAGAAGAGAAGGCTGCGGGGGGACCTCATTGCAGCCTTCCAGCCCCTGAAGGGAGCAGAGGAACAGGAGGGGAATCAGCTTGTTCAAAGGGGAGACAATGGCAGGACAAGGGGGATGGAGTGAAGCCGAAGGAAGGAAGGTTTAAATTGGATCAGAGGGGGAAGTTCTTTGCAGAGAGAGTGGTGAGGGGCTGGAACAGGCTGCCCAGAGAGGGGGTGGGTGCCCCGTCCCTGGGGGTGTTCAAGGCCAGGTTGGCTGGGGCCCTGGGCAACCTTGTGTAGCTCCAGGCCTGGAGGTTGGTGGCCCTGCCTGTGGCAGGGGGGTTCCAACTCTCTGATCCTTGGGGTCCCTTCCAACCCAGACCAGTCTGGGATTCTATGATGACAGACATCTGCACAACACTTAACTTGGTATCCTGTGACATGCTGACAAGGGAAACACAACAGCTCAGACTTACCAGGATACATCAAATGAATTAAACCTGACTACATAGAAAGGCACAAAATATAAGTGGCAATATGCTACTAAGCATATTTCTGAAGGAGTCCCTCAGGAACTTTAGCTCTGTTTTAATACATTGTTAGTGACAAGAAAGCAGTTGCAATGCTATAGTATTTAGTAAATAAGGACAGCAGATCTTACTGCTGGAATGATCTGAATTGCTTGAGAAGTTGGAAACTTTAGGAAGGTGACTAAACCAACAGTGAAAAGTCAATTAAACGTGAGCTCACAGTGCAGTACTGTAGGCAAAAAGGCTATGAACACTCCAGGAACCTTGAGTAGGAAGCCAGTGATGTCACCTTTCAATTGTGGTGTCACATCTACTTCTGACACAGCAAGTACAGTTTTGTTGACTACCATTCAAGAAGGCTGTTGATAAATAGAAGAGTACTCAGGAAATAGCTGCAAGAAAAATGAAGGAGCTGGGAATTAGGTTTTATAACAACAGATTCAAGAATCACAAATGGATTCAGATTTTTAGGCCAGGGGCTGATTTGCACAGGCTTTTGTGCATACACATAAAAAACAAATGCAATTGTTTGAGTCACCTGTGTGACAAAACTGTAAAAAAGCCTTTGCCAGCTAGACTATGAAGCTACATACAAAACCCCAGCATATTTATTAATAATGAGGATAATTAGCTGGACTAATTTACCAGCAATTCACAGAATCACAGAATTGTAGGGGTTGGAAGGGCCCTGGAGAGCTCATGGGGTCCAACCCCCTGCCAAAGCAGCTCCCCAGCTCATATTGCACAGGGCGACGTCCAGACGGGGCTGGAATCTCTCCAGAGATGGAGACTCCACACCCCCCTGGGCAGCCTGTCCCAGGGCTCTGGCACCCTCTCTGGGGAAAAGTTCTTCCTCTGCTCTAACTTGCAGCCATTGCCCCTTGTCCTGTCCCCACAGACACTGAGAAGGGGCTGGCCATTTCCCCCTGCAGCCCATCCTTCAGATACTGATCAACATTCATCAGATCCCCTCTCAGTCTTCTTCTCTCCAGGCTGAACAGCCCCAGCTCACTCAGCCTTTCCTCACAGGGGAGATGCTCCAGGCCCTTCAGCATCTCCACAGCCTCCTCTGGCCTCTCTCCAGGACATCCCTGGCTGTTTGATCCCAGGGAGCCCAGCACTGGACACAACACTCCAGGTGGGGCCTGACCAGGGCAGAGCAGAGGGGGAGGATCCCCTCCTGTGACCTGCTGGCCACACTCCTCTTGATGCCCCCAGGATCCCATTGTCTCTCTTAGCCACCAGGGCACACTGCTGGCTCATGGCCACCCTGTCATCTACCAGTCAGCCACTCCTCCCAGCTCTGGATCATCGGGTACTTGCTGAGGGTGGATGCTGTTCTCTCATCAAGGTCGTTGATGAAGATATTAAACAGGACTGGACCCCACACTGAGCCCTGGGGAACACCGCTAGTCACAGGCCTCCAGTCAGATTCTGCTCCACTGATCACCCCCCTCTGAGCTCGGCCCATCAGCCAGTATTTGTCGCAGTTCTATTATTCAAGTCAAAATTAGGTATCTTTCTAAAACCTGTGTAGCTCAAACAGGAAATAATTTACAGAAGTCTGTATCTATAACATATGGATTATGAGATTAAATAACCAGGAAAGGTCCCATCTGTTTTTAAGTGTAGTCAAATTCAACTCAAAGGCACCTACACATATGCATATACAGGTATATATAAATATACATATCTATATAAAAATGGGAATAAACCTTGGGGCAGGCTTTTCTGTTTGTTCAAATGCTTTTTTCTTTCTGAGTAAATACAAAGGGGGAGGGGGGCTGGGGGAACACATACTGTAATCCCAGTTGCCATTGGTTCTACCGAAGAGCAAATGACAGCTCTTCCTACCACTTGTCTATTTCTATGCTCATTGCTGTAAAACAACTAATATATGGCAAGAGGGTGAGTTTTATAAGCTTTACTGACTAATAGAGAATTATAAAGTGAGAACAAAGCTAGAAGGTATTGCTCAGATGCTTAATGCTCAAGAATACAACAAATGTCTTGGGACTACTGCTTCCAACTGGCTCTTTTTACCACCTAATTCTTTTAAGATAGATACATCAGCATAACTACTGCTCATTTGAGCTGCCAGAATTAATCTCAAACTTCATCCTGAAGTGAAACTTGCAGCCAGACCAATGTAAAGCTTTTCTTACATCTAGTCCCATAACCATGGAAGCCAAGGCAAAACAAACAAGGTCGTATTATGTCTACAAGTGTAACAGTGGAAGCTGTGTCACTTTTCTGCTGCACAGGGCTATCTGGACACCTACAGCAGAGCCTACTTCCCTTCAAAGCTCCAGATCCAAGACATACCTAAAGTTATGAAGCCTCCAACAGATCAATTCTTGCTACAGCCCAGTTTACTAGAAAACTTCGCATGCATTTTGTTGCAGCCAGAGTCTCTCTCCCCCCTTCCTTAGCCCAGGCACTAAGCATTCATTGGGCTGCTTATTGGAAAAACCCACTCCAGCAGGAAGAATATTGTGAGGTCTCCAACCTGCATCATTTCCTAAAATGACTCAAGCAGCAATATTCACACAGATGTATCCTATGCCTTCTTTTATGAATTCCATGCCTTCACCACTATCACTGCTAACATTAAAAATAAACCTTAGCAAGTGAGGTCTGTGTCTTGCAGTAGAGGATCTGGTTGAATACAACTGTAGCTCACGTTTTCCTGCTATTCATAAGCTGCACAAACTGCCATTGGCAGTTCCTTTAATTGAATTAAAGCCTGGTTGTAGAATCAGGAAACATGTTTTCTACTTCCAAGGGAAGAAAATGTAAAGAGAGAGGCTGGCCCATGTTCTTTCAGAATGCATACGTTCAGTGTCCACAGGCAGATCTGAAAGCATTGCAGCAAAACATGTATTAGCCAGAAAGTTGCCCAATCATCCCAAAAAACAGAAGCAAGTGGCATTTGGTAAACAACTGATGGAGGTAATGAGACTCCACCCTACTGCATCCCCTAAAAAAATAGTTCAGTCTCCAGCCATGTAGAAAATAATTATCTCCTGAGAGCACTTTTCAAGTCAGCTAGTTCAGTTGTATTTGCATTATCCTCCCCATTAACATATCGGACTTAAAAGGCCTTCCAGATCTCCATTCTCTGTATGCTTCCTCTCCACATATCTTCAATTTGGAGAGTCTTTTAAAGCCTCCATGTTCTGAGAATTATAAATCTTTATCTTGTTTCCAGACTAAGTTCATTTCTGGCCCAGTCATACCCTTTTGCTCTTTGACTAGTGCTATAGAATCCCAGACTGGTCTGGGTTGGAAGGGACCCCAAGGATCAGAGAGTTCCAACCCCCCTGCCACAGGCAGGGCCACCAACCTCCAGGCCTGGAGCTACACAAGGTTGCCCAGTGCCCCAGCCAACCTGGCCTTGAACACCCCCAGGGATGGGGCACCCACCCCCTCTCTGGGCAGCCTGTTCCAGCCCCTCACCACTCTCTCTGCAAAGAACTTCCCCCTCAGATCCAATTTAAACCTTCCTTCCTTCAGCTTCACTCCATCCCCCTTGTCCTGCCATTGTCTCCCCTTTGAACAAGCTGATTCCCCTCCTGTTCCTCTGCTCCCTTCAGGGACTGGAAGGCTGCAATGAGGTCCCCCCGCAGCCTTCTCTTCTCCAGGCTGAACCAGCCCAGCTCCCTCAGCCTCTCTTCGTAGGGGAGCTGCTCCAGCCCTCTCATCATCTCTGTGGCTCCTCTGACCCCTCTCCACCAGTTCCCCATCTTTCTTATACTGGGGCCCCAGCTCTGGCCACAGGACTCCAGCTTGGGCCTCAGGAAGGCAGAGCAGAGAGGGACAGTCCCCTCCCTGTCCCTGCTGCCACCCCTCTGCTGATCCTTTGGTTTAAATGTTTCTCTTGTGTTGTGTATTCCTATAGGGTATTTATAGATGGAATCTTGACCCTCACAAGGTAGACTCTTTCCTTCTCTCACAAAATGGGTTCTGAGAATGACTGGGAAATTAATGACCTTTTTCTACACTTGTTTCAGATTAAGAACCTGATGCAAAACTGTAGGTAAGATCTGACTCCTACTTTATACAACACAGTAATACACCCTTATCCTTTCCTGATTGCTAGAAGTGAAATTTCATTTTTCCCAGCTGGCAGGGCAGGTGCACCCTTTGGCTGCCCCTTACATCTATTCTTCTCCCTCGTTTGATTGCATCTAGATGTTGTATAAAATTTAAATCCTTGTTGATCTGCTCATGCATTTTGTTTTGCTGAATTTTATCCATTTCAATTCCATTACAGTTTAGAATTTTCCATAAATGTAAACTGATATAAATATTGGTATGACCACCTGTATTGTGAGGAACATCATTACTCAGTACCCTTATTTCAGTGCTGTCTGGTTTTGTCTCCTCCACCTATATGATCCTGTTCTCAAAGGGGAGACTTGTTCAAACACTTTTTGCTGCTACATTCCAGTTCCTTCTGTATGCTGCAGTGGAGAGTCCTGTACTCTGGAGAGATCCTGTTAATATTTGTACAATGGCTGGCAAAAAAATTCCAGACCTTTTCCATATTCAAACATGATGATTTCCCTGATCAGTTTTCCCTTTAAAACAGAGTATTAAATCACAAGCCTGCCCTCATTTATCCTTTTGTTTACTTTAAATACAATCAATTTATGGTAACCCAACCTAGAATGATGCTTTTCAGCAACTTCTTTATCAGATCCTTAACGCTTGCAAGAATCACATTTGAAGTCATAACATCTCTTGTTGATTCAGGCATATTTTGATGAGAAAAATCTATTAGGTATTATACCCAAGACTATCTGACCTTACATTCAATAGCATTTGCTCTCCAGTCTATTATCTGGGAGGTTTGTCTTCACATGCTAGTTCCCAGTAATATATGGTGCTTTAATAACACTACAAGGATTTTATGCAGATATGATTCTAATAAAAGAGAGAAGCCTTCTAGCACCAACCTGGTAGAACCTCTTATCCATGCTGTCCCTTTCTGGTTCCTTACAGCCTGTCTTGTCATAATCACAAGACAGAAGGGGGATCAGTTGTCAGACTTTTCTGGATATTGCAGATGGATTTCAGAGAAGTAATTTACACAACTTTCGGGTTGCAGGCAGATTGAGAAGTTTGTAATCACATCATAAAGTCAACCTTTTATGCCAGAAAAGACATAACAGAGTCCGGCATTAGGTCTGTTTGCACTAGCTTTAGATTGCACCACAGCCAAACAATGGTGTGAAGATAATAGCTGTGGAAGCTTATTTTATCAGTGTTGATCCCATCCACAAAACATTTTCTACCATTATGAAAAATAGGTTCAGTGATAGCCTTGGATCTGAGTTTCTTATGTAGGAAACCTAAGGACACCAACTTCAAAATCATGATCTAGGTTTGTAGATGTGGAAAGAAGGGATCACTTATGGTCTGCCAGCATCCTGATTCATCCTCCTGATCTTTAATAGTGCAAAGAACTCCAGCTCGGGTATTCTACAATGGGAAGGTATCTACCATTGTGTCAGGCCTCAAGTATACATCCAGGCATCAGCAGTGAGCCTGCTTATTGAAGCTTATTATTCACCTTCCTAAAAGCAGGAAGGTGAAGGGAGAAAAAAAAGAAAAAGCCCAAACAAAGACTAGGCAGCCCTCAAGGAGCAACCAGAACTCACTGCACTGCAAGACCTAGCATGAGGTTGTCAAATGCAGCACCAATCACCGAAAGGCAGAGTGATACCTCCAGACAAGCCACTGATGGCCTGTCCATGCTGGTATCTAGAGGCAGAAAGAATTCCTCTGAACGAGCTCTCCACAAGCTCTCACCCACCTGTCGCAGCATCCGCTGGCATAAAGGACAGAACCCAATGGGCTTCTCACAGGGCACAGCCACCAGCCCACAGTCCTTACACCTTTGGGGCCAACACTCCTTTAGGCAAGGCCTTGGGGTCAACACTCCTTTAGGCAAGGTCTTTCACACAAACATCTTTACTTTTATTTTTCTGGTTTCTTTTGAAAAGTCGTGCTTCCATCTGAGGGGAGAGGCAGATTCTGTGTAGAGGAGAGGGCCTGAACCCTTTACCTTTGGGTGCAGCAGGCTTCTTGCAGCACCCTGACAATGCCAGCCTGCTGTGGGGAGGCTCCTGCTTCAAGCACTGTGTGTCAGAGCAGGCTATACAACGCGGTACTTGTTGCCATCTTATAGCTACCGATTTACATACAGGAGCCGAGAAGCAGCCAGGAGTTTTAGTTAAGATCTTTGAAGCTCGGCTGTTTGAGAAGAGAAAGCACAATAGAGTCTCACAAAGCTTTGGGTGAAGCACCGGGACAGCTGAGGCCCTAATGAAGTGCCATGGCCTGCGAAGGAAGGTGCAGCGTCCCGCCCAGTGGGCGTTTGTGGTATAGCAGGGCCCAGGAGCACGAACATTGCTGTCATCGCGGGATTTTTACCTCACCGAGCAATCCGGTAACACTTCTAGTTCTTGAAATTGCTGTGTTGAGACATCCACCTAATTTTCTATGCTCCTCCCGTAACTGAGCTCCCACCGCAAGCCCAGAAATAGATAGACTTCAGCAGGTCTGTGCTGCCCAGGGTTAAGTCTTCTCCCCACACCTCCCAGTATGTGTATTACCAGAAGGTGCAAGAATGTACTGCCACTTCCTGGTGGCAGCAGGACTTCAGCATAGCTTGCAAAACACTTTGCAAGTCTTTCATGGCAGGTGCAATAGAAACATTATTTACTACTATATTTCCCTGGCAGCTTTCCTAGATCTTCCTTGGAGCAGATGGAGAATGAGCAGCACTAACACTGAAGCTGTGGGTGCAATCATTCACACATGCCTAATACTCCTCTGAGTAGCAATCACTTCTTTCAGCATGGAAAAGCATGCTTATCATTGGTACTACAACAGCCAGAGTCCTCATTTACAAAGCAACCAAGAAGACAGTATTCTGGGGTGCTCCCCTGGGCAGTTAGGAAGGGGCTCCTCACTGCTACAAGAGGTCAAAGGACAACAAAGGAGCAGCGATGAGGAAAAATATGTGAAGTATTTTCCTTCACCCCCAGGGGACAGGTTGCAATCCTATTACTCTGAAGCAAGGGAGGAGGGAGGCTTGGAGTACTATAGTGAAACCACCTTGTGGGAACGAGGAAGTACTCTGTTTCTTACAGAACAGCGTGAGCAACTATTGTGTTAGAAATCCCAAATCCTCAGCACACATGACTTGCCTTAAAATCCCCTCCGTTACTTCCTCACCTTTCATGCTGCAGCCCCTAACAGGCACTGAAGGCACGTGCCCTGTACAGAGTCAGAGATGCAGTTTGCTCAACCTGGGAGGTTAGCAGCAGGCGCAGAGCATACCTTTGTGAGGAATGTTTGGGTGTAGCCACGCACTGCCCTGCATGGCTGCGTTCAACCTGGAACACAAGGAAGGGTTTCATGAATTAGTCCAGACTTCTTGTAAAAAGTGACAGAACAAATAGAAAGGGGGGAAAAGTAGTCAAAGAAATTTGAAAATACTCATAAAGTGAAGACTGTTGTTACAGGAACTCGGGCACGACAATTTCAATGCAGATCCTGTTACACCCTGACATTCCTTCCACACATGGACAGGGCTCCCACAGCTAATACTCTGTGGTACCATGTACCCACTGATTGTGTTGTGGCCATCCCAGCAGAATACCAGTCACTTGCATTTGAGCCCCATCGTTTGGCTCTAAGGACAATGGTGGGAACAAACACCTATCTCAGCCTTGAAAAAGGCCACTGCAAGATCTGTTCATGTCCTCTGCTTTCCTTCCTCCTCGGCCTTCCTCCGGCCTTCGAAGCAGCAGGTCCAGGTGACAAACTGTCCTGTGGGGAGAGGTGGGACAGAGCACTGCCCGGAGCTTGCATACCCGGCTAACCACATCACCGTGCCTGTTCCTTCAGAGAACAGGCAGCTCCCTCTCCTGGCAGATGGCTATCAGCCACCTTCAGCTCACCTATGGACACGGTTGCACGAGGAACAATTTCCCCAGTCCCTTGTCTTCTGCCCACGGGAACTAATTTGACAAGCACAGACTGACTTCACTGCATATAACCAACCGTCTGTATCAGTACAGGCTGGGGATGACCTGCTGGAGAAGAGCTCTGTGGAGAAGGACCTGGGGTCCTGGTAGATGACAGGGTGGCCATGAGCCAGCAGTGTGCCCTGGTGGCTAAGAGAGACAATGGGATCCTGGGGGACATCAAGAGGAGTGTGGCCAGCAGGTCACAGAAGGGGATCCTCCCCCTCTGCTGTGCCCTGGTCAGGCCCCACCTGGAGTGTTGTGTCCAGTGCTGGGCTCCCTGGGATAAAAAAGCCAGGGATCTCCTGGAGAGAGGCCAGAGGAGGCTATGGAGATGCTGAAGGGCCTGGAGCATCTCCCCTGTGAGGAAAGGCTGAGTGAGCTGGGGCTGTTCAGCCTCAGGGGGACCTTATGAATGTTTATCAGTATCTGAAGGATGGGCTGCAGGGGGAAATGGCCAGCCCCTTCTCAGTGTCTGTGGGGACAGGACAAGGGGCAATGGCTGCAAGTTAGAGCAGAGGAAGAACTTTTCCCCAGTGAGGGTGCCAGAGCCCTGGGACAGGCTGCCCAGGGGGGTGTGGAGTCTCCATCTCTGGAGAGATTCCAGCCCCGTCTGGACGCCGCCCTGTGCAATATGAGCTGGGGAGCTGCTTTGGCAGGGGGTTGGACCCCATGAGCTCTCCAGGGCCCTTCCAACCCCTGTGATTCTGTGATTCTGTGATGTTCCAGATGAAGAGCAAAAATAGAAGAAAAATAATAGAAGAGAGCATCTGGTATATGTCCTTCATCTATGTCAGATTCCTTCACCTTGCAGATGAACTTCAGGCCAGATTAGTTTGCAGATACTTCTGGGTGAAGGAAATGCTTGGAGATAAGAGGTGGTGAGTTATCTTCATTTCAGTCATCCCCAGTGGATGGTGGGGTTCTGTTCTTCTCCCCAATACTACCTCTCCCACATATTGTGAAAAACAAACACTACCACATGGTGAAGTAACAAAACACAATGCACAGTAGAAATCCTCACATGACATAGGGGGTTCTGTGGCATGCAGCAATTAGATGACTGGCTAAAGGTCTCACTGTAATTCTGCACCAAATTTAAAGACCAAATAAAGATGTCAAGTGCCAGTAACTCTCCTGTGCTTTCCTCAGGGTACTATCTAAATATCAAGGCTGACAGAATTCACCTAGATGATCTATGCATTCCTGCCAAATTCTATCCTTACCTCGATTTTGCAGGAGGTATCCCTGGTCCATTCCTCCCCTGACCTCTAGTGGTTCAGGCTTTGTCTGAAGTAGAAGGTGACTCAGTTGAAGTGAAAACTGACTGCTAGTTCTGGCCCAGTAAAATGCAGCCTTTCCCTCGTTAACACAAATGTATAACAGAAACTGAGTCCTAACAGCCTCCACATGGCATTTAGAACACGCAGAGTTTGAACTAGATATGCCTGCTTTGGTTTTACTATTTGTAAGTCTGTTTCTGCAGAGAGCAAAGGAGGTTTTTCAGAGAAAATATTAACCTTGGTTTCACCCTTCCTAAGCTCAAGCATGTGCAGGTTTCTGAGGAATCAGTCTGTTCCTTTTGCAGACTAAACACAGGAGAGGGAAGAATTCAGGGGGTGCCTTACAAACCCAGATAATACAGGGACTTATGAATTTAGGACAGTCTTCTCAGACATATGCACCATCATAATAATAGCCAATTAAAACAATCCTGTTGCTGCAACCTGGATGTGACTGTCTATAAAATATTCTTGTATGGATATGGATGAAACTGCTTTATGCTTCAGTTTTGAGCTTTCTAGGTGGGGGGTGCCTCAGATACACAAAGTGCTGTTTCCTGCTGAATTAATTGTATAGGATACTTCATGAAGGTCTGAATGCTTTATGAAGGACTAAGACTTGAACCAGAACATGCCTGATAGCCAGTTTCTTTAGTGAATTAATGCACTGCTTGAAACTACAAGGTCATTGTGCCTTAGCTCTAATTGCTATATAGCCCAACAGAAAGCCAGTAGCTACTAAAGGAACATACGCATTTCCAAAATGATGATTGGCCCCCATCTAACTGACCTTACCATCATAACTTGGGCCAAAGCCTCCTCTTCCATTTCATGTCTATACATCAAAAAAAAACCCTCCCAAAAAGCCAACCCCAAACAACCGATGGGGGTAGGTAAAGAACATGTTCCCCCTTTCCATCCCTTCTTATACATTTGCCACTGCAAACAGAGCCCAGAAAAAGGAAATATCTGGCTCACCTTATCCAGATAACTTGGAAACAGTAAAAGTGTGCTTTTAACTGCATCATATTCTCCTATTTCCTTGGTTTTCAGACCATTCAGGGAGTGCCTGCTTTGTAAGGGATCCCATGCACACCTAGCCTTATTGTCCTAAATAATTAATACTAATCATGTTTACAAATTGAATTTTCCTTCTGCTGTCTCCATGTATTTCATTTATTGATGATGAGGGACCTCACCAGGCTGTTAAGTACGAAAACCTCACCCCAGCAGCTGACTGCACCATGAGGAAGAGCAGGGGAGCACCTCACACAATAAGCCTTGTAAGAATATTAGAATTGTTCCCACTGCTGATGCTGCTTAAGAAGTCATATTACATGGTCCCTGTCAGAACAGGGGACTAGTAGTCCAGGAGCCTGCTTTGGGTACTGAAGTGATGAAGTACACCATTTCCTATCCATTTTCCTTGGCAGCCACATTCCAGGGTGTGGTGGTTTAGGCCTGTGTCCTGGTTCTGGCCAGGACAGAGTTAACCTCCCCAAGCAGCCAGCACAGGTGAGCTGAGTTATCCCAGGCTGTTTTCCACACCACCTGACACCACTTCCCCATAGAAGCAGCTGGCTGTGGAAGAGTATGGCCTTGTTGCCTCCAGGACCGTCTGAGTGTGGCTGGGGTGTTGGACCATCCATCCCATTGGACAGCACTCTGTAATCATTGGGTCCATAAGGTACTCTGTGTTAGTACTGGGTGTGAGTGTAACTAGCCATTATGGTTCTACATTCATGGTGATTTTTGTCAGTAACCTGTCCTTATCCCAACCCATGGAGACTCTGTCAGTCTCTCCTGTGGGAGTGAGCGAGCAGTGTGTGGTGCTCAGCCACTGTCTGGGGCTGAACCACCACAGTCCTTTTAGGCACCCAATGTGGGGCTCATGGAATTTGAGATAAGGACAATAATTGGATGAGGGAATGGGCACAACAGACTGAACATAGCTGGGTAGTGGAATAATTGTAGAGAATTTCTGTTGGTATGGAGATTTTAAGGATGATTCTCATATATATGATTCACACAGGCAAGGGGTGGAATGTTGCACTTTT
Organism: Porphyrio hochstetteri; assembly: GCA_020800305.1. Classification (NCBI taxonomy): domain Eukaryota; kingdom Metazoa; phylum Chordata; class Aves; order Gruiformes; family Rallidae; genus Porphyrio; species Porphyrio hochstetteri. Next base: position 12,491,274 of record CM036925.1, read on the forward strand.
GCATAGCAATGTGCTGGTAGAGAAGGGGGTTGCTGCCGAGATGTCTCCTGCAAGCAGCAGCCAGAAGCTCTCTGCAGGACCTGAAGAGTAAACCTCGGCTGATTCAAGGCCAGAGCTGCTGCTGAGCAAGGCTGAGCCCATCAGCGATGGTCACAGCGCCTCTGGGAATCACAGTGAGGAGAGAAAAACCTGCAGGCAGAGGCATTTTGCCCCCAGAGAAGGGAGTGAGAGGATGTAACGAGCTGTGCAGACACCATGGCCAGGCCTGAAGGTGGGGGAGGGGAAGAATGAGGCCCTTTGGGTGCCAGAGAGAGAGATTCCCCTGCTGCCCATGGGGAAGACCATGGTGGAGCGGGTGTCCCCTCACAGCCCATGGATGAGGACAGGGAGCAGAGACATCTATGGCCTGTGGAGAGATTGATCCACCCCACAGCAGGTTTGTCAGGGGACTTGTGACTCTGGGGGACCAGGCCAGGGGAGTCTGGGCCCAAAGGTCAGCACCCATGGAAGGGAGCCCTGCTGAGAGGCCTGTGGTGAGGAGAGGACTCCTGATAGAGAGGATTCACACTGGAGAAGTTCATGGAGGACTGTCTGCCATGGGTGGGACCCCAGGGTGCCACAGGGAAGGGGGTGTGTGTGGAATGCCCCCCCCAGCTAAGAGGGAAGACAACTTGGGAGGAACAGACTGAAACCCCCATTCCCTGCCCCTCCCTGTGCTGTGATGGGGGGAAGAAGGGAGTAAAATCATGAATAAAGTTGTCTGCTAAGAATGGAGGGGTGGGGGGAAGGTGCTTTAAGACCTGGCCACACTTCTCATCACCCGACTCTGGTTCACTGGGTAACCAACCAAAAATCTTCCAGTACAATAAAATTTAAAAATTGTTAAATCTAAGTAAATTTCTACATTCTGCATTGCTTTCAAATGAAAGTGTTCTCCAGCCAAAAAAAAGAAAGTACAGCAAAATGCTGACTTGCATTTTGAGGTAATAAGCTATTTTTATACTATACAACAAGAGTGTGGTAGTACTTGGGGGTTACACAAAGACACAGCACACTAATTATCTTAACATACCACCCTAAGATATAACCAGGGTAGAGCATTTACAGGAACACCTCCAAGCTTTCTCTGAATCTAAGACTCCATTCTGTGGAGAACCAATAGTTACACTTCAGTTATTTTTGATCAGTATGTTGCCAACCATCTCAACAGATCAGGCAAAGCAAACAGAAGCATCTAGGAAAAGCAGTATGGGCTTATCTGGAATTGAAACTCAGTCCAGCGTGTAGTTCAATGCCATATGGAACACTAGTATTTATGTGTTTTTGGAGCTTGAGACCTGCAGTGACCCTCAATCTTCTGCATGTATAGGTATCTTCCCTCTAGTTATACCAGAGAGTAAAGGTCTTTGGACCTAAGGAAAACATTAAAATAATAAAATAAATCTAGCTTGCTCTGTTTGAAGCACCAGAAGGTCCCTAACTGGATTACTGGCCTTATAAGAGTAATGTTTGCTCCTTGCAGAAACACTTGCACACCCTAGCCTTCATTTACCAGTGTTTTGGGGTAAAAACACAAGTGATGCCCTTACCCAAGCCCTCCTGCTTCCCCTCACCCTGCTGCCAGCGCCAGCAAAGGCTGCTCAGCTGTCTGCTCCGTTAGCTAAAGCAGTCCTTGCAAGGGATAGAGGTACATGGGAAAAACATTACAACAGAATTGACTCTCTGCTTTTTCTAACCAGGAATAGTTCCAGTTGCTCAATGGCTCATAATTTGCTATTGACTTAGAAATGGATTCCTAATAATCTCCTTGTACATAGGATGCAGTAAAAAGCAAGAGAGAGGTGGGGAAAGGAGCCTGGAAAAGATGTATTATTGCTCAGTCTTCCCTGTTATTTTTAACTCCAAGGACCCGTTCTCCTTCCTAGCATCAAGTCTGGAATTTCAGCCAAAAACCAGATCCTGGACTACCTTCAGACCTTACAGGCTATTTCTAAAGCATTAGGATAGCAGCAGGAGTCTTTGCATGCATTTGTCAGTAATGCTAAGAATAAAACCATTTGCAGGAATAAGGATCCATTTGTGAATGGAAAGAGGGCAAAAAAAAAAAATTCACCTAACTATCTTTGCAACCAGTCTTTCAAATTCTGTCTGTTCCTGGCATCACATTATGTTCCACAAACCAAGGAGAATTTCTCTTCCCCTATAAAATACATTTTCTGATAACAAAATGAAAGAGACATTAGTGGAAGCTGATGCAACAGCCATTCAGTTTGCTTTGAACTACACGTTACTCACATACCTGCAGAACATCCAAGTATCGTACAGGACTTAGCAGGTGCAATTTAACACCACATATGTAAAAAAATAAATGATCAAAGCTACAGGCAGAGGGGTGGGGTGCATCAAAGAATACAGAGTATTCCAGCTTGTCTACAGAGATTCTTTTCCCTATTAAAAATACAAAAGCCACTTAAAACTGTTTTACAGCAACAGTTTTTTAGTCTGCTTTCATCCATGAATATTTCTAGAAGAGGCTGCTGTTTTCAGAGTGCTTCTACCTAACCCATTCAGATAGGTAAGAGTACCCTTGTCCTCCGAAAAGCTAAAGTTGCTTCCACAGAATTGATCCTCAGAGGTCAGGTTTGCAAGAGTGGATACACAGCCAGATATTTCCAGGCATTTTCAGTTGACACTGTTTAGATCTGTCTTTACATTGTGACCACCCTGTAACTTCCTTTCCTTAGCTCTTGGATTCAGAGGTAGAAAAATTGCCAAACACCCATGAGTTCCCATTCACAGAATCACAGAATCCCAGACTGGTCTGGATTGGAAGGGACCCCAAGGATAATACAGTTCCAAGCCCCTGCCACAGGCAGGGCCACCAACCTCCAGGCCTGGAGCTACACAAGGTTGCCCAGGGCCCCATCCAACCTGGCCTTGAACACCCCCAGGGACGGGGCACCCACCCCCTCTCTGGGCAGCCTGTTCCAGCCCCTCACCACTCTCTCTGCAAAGAACTTCCCCCTAAGATCCAATTTAACCCTTCCTTCCTTCAGCTTCACTCCATCCCCCTTGTCCTGCCACTGTCTCCCCTTTGAACAAGCTGATTCCCCTCCTGCTCCTCTGCTCCCTTCAGGGACTGGAAGGCTGCAATGAGGTCCCACTCACACAAGGCCCCCTGCATCACGTGCAGAAACCCTCTGATAGCCACTTGCCATTCCTAAAACATTCCTGCCCCGGTTTGTTACTGCAGGGCTGTTCTTGGCCATATGTGCCTTTGAAAGGGACAAGAAGACTCACACTTACGGCTGAGTGAGATTTTCACATGCTTCAGTTTTGTTTTTTCTGCTAATTTTTAGCTCAAGATACTGCTTTGAGGCAATTAAAATGATTTATTTGTGTTTAAAGAACATCAGTTATTTGTATAGATTTTTTTTTCTTTTACATATCCCTGGCTTGAGAAGGATGGATAGAAATGTCCCCACTCACAGTTTAGCAGCTGACATATGTCCTGACTGCCTGATTCCAGTCTCCTGCAGAGAGAGGAGACAACCACAGACTAGACATTCAGTACAGAGGGATCCACAGCACTTGCATCACACACCTCCCCAAGGGAGGCCTGAAATTTGACAAGGCCACAATTTTCAGGTGTCATGAAGACCACAGAAGAGGTCATGTCATTGTAAATGTCTGGTCCCTGAGAGGGTATTGTTGAGTAAGGAGAACCCTGACAGTCCTGGGAAATGGCCATGTTATGGAGGAGACATAGGTCCCAACAGCACCAGTTAATGGGAACATCAAAATTCGTTCCTAACCCAAAACTGATAATCAGTTTAAACGTGAATATGACAGGATACACCATTGACACCTGAAAGACTGTAGTATCACTCACAGTAGCAGCATTTGCAAGAGATTTAAGGTAGGTTTGTATGCATTTAACCAGCCAATGCACTTCTTGATTTTACAGAATCAGATTAGTCAATACTGCCAGTTACATTTCATTGCAACAAATTATCAGAGACACCCAAACTGTGATCCAGTCATGACCTCTACAAAAAGGCTCCCACAGGCCTCGTTCTTTAAAGTCAGACAGGTTCCCTGTGACTTTAGTGGGGGATTTTTCTAAATGCACCTAATGGGAGCACATATCTCAGTCATTAATGTTTTAGAAAGATACCACTTCTCACAGACCACTGCATTTTGTTACTAGACCTCATTTTCTTGCTGTTATTTACCTGGGCTTCATTGCCTTAGCTGCTGTACTCTTTGATGTACTTAACCTCACAAACACTCAGTGACAATGGTGCCCTCATTTTAGCAATGAGCACCTGAGGCATAACAACTACATCTCTACTATATTTGGGAAGGAATTAGGTACCTTGCTAACTTAGAATAACTGGGTTTAAGAGTCTCAGCTCCATCCCATAAGAAGGCTGGGGCAGAGTAGGGCTTCTCCCCATCCTATGCAAGTGATTCTGTTTAACTTTCTGCCATAATGCCTTAAAAAAACACCTTGGAGGAGAGCCTACTGAGTGGTTTGAGGAGTTGTCTAGGAGGAGATTGCTATCAGCCTGGGCTTCATTGTGGGGATGCTGCTGTGAGGAAGCTGTCACTTCAACATGATCAGTTTGTCAGCACAGAAACATAAGAGACCAAAACCAACAGCCAGAATGAAGAACGTAGAAACAATTTCCTTCTCACTTTTCACACTCCCAGGGACATCTTGTTCAGATCTATTTTGACATGATTGCTTTGGGGTTTAATGCTAATAAGTATAAATGTAATTGCAATCTAGTCATTCCCTCTGAAATCAGAATGATAAATGTAAATAATTTGAAGGGAAAAGTCTTTCTCACTGTACTTTCCATGAAGGAAACCAAGGGAGGAAGAACACGGATGTTGATAACACATGCTCCAGAGAGGGGTTCACTTTATACCAGAAGGCACTGGACTCAATTGCGTCCTCAGTAGTGTTAATTTACATGCAAGGCTCTTCCAGCAAATGAAGAGATTCCCTGTGGTCCCTTCAAAGGGGTATGCAGTGTGATTATTTTTCTTTCTCTGTTTTGAACAGACTGGGGTTACTCTAGGTATGCTGCCAATTCCCACTCATTTCTCTTTATACCATCTGTTCCTGGTAACTTTTGTGTGTGCCAGACACTTTGGATTTTTATTACCCATGGTTGGCGCAACTATCTGGGGGTCTCACCCTGTCTATCCTCCCCTCCCTTTTTGCCAGTGCTGAGCAAGCAGTAGTAAAAGTAGTGAGTGGGACATTGAGTAGTACAGTAGGACATTGTAGGACAGTAGTGAGTAGGACATTGAGGTCCTTTAGGACATTGAGGTGCTGAAGCGAGTCCAGAGAAGGGCAACCAGGCTGGGGAAGGGGCTGGAGGGCAAATCCTGAGGAGCAGCTGAGGGAGCTGGGGGTGTTCAGCCTGGAGAAGAGGAGGCTGAGGGGAGACCTTCTCCCCACCTACAACTATCTGAAGGGAGGGTGCAGAGAGGCGGGTGATGGTCTCTTCAGCCAGGGGACAGGAGATGGGACAAGGGGCAATGGGCTCAAGCTGTGCCAGGGCAGGGTCAGAGCAGATGGGAGGGAAAAGTTCTTCCCTGAAAGAGTTGTTGGGGCCTGGCACAGGCTGCCCAGGGAGGGGCTGAGTCACCTTCCCTGGGTGTGTTTAAAAAAGGGTAGATGAGGCACTTAGGGGTCTGGTTTAGCTCAGGATGGGAATGGTTGGACTTGATGATCTTAAAGGTCTTTTCCAACCTTGTGATCCTGTGATGCTGTGAAGGGGGGGGTGGGGGATGGGGGCGGGAAGGGGGAAGAGAGATTGAGATCCTGTTATTCACAAAATGCCTTGACTTAGCATCTCCTACTTAATAGAATCTGCATCAAAACATCATGATATAATCAGTTATTAATGTGAGGCAGTTGTATTTCAACAAGTTTCCCTTTTCATAAAGTATTTTTGGTTACCCCTCAATATTGTTGCTAACAGACATAGATCACAACCTTTCCACAAGAAGTGGAACTTCTTAACTCACATTTACAGCAAGATGCATAGAGTGATATCATCATCCTCATCAAGACAGAGAAGACCTAAAGAAATCTTTCCATTTTCCCAGTACAGCAGCCAGGGTAACTTTGAGACAGAAATCAACTCCATGGCACAAATCTTCTGCACTATGAAGGCATTGTTATGAAGACCCATAGACACCTTCCTAGATCAAATTATCCCAGCAGAAAAAGTATAATAGAAGAAAAAAAGTGAAGTGAAAGAAGGCTACTGGATCCACAAAAGTGAAAAACCCCAATATTTGGGATAGTCCTGTTTAATATCTTCATCAACGACCTTGATGAGGGAACAGCATCCACCCTCAGCAAGTGCCGATGATCCAGAGCTGGGAGGAGTGGCTGCCAGGCAGGACACTGCACTGCCATCCAGAGAGACCTGGCCAGGCTGGAGAGCTGGGCAGGGAGAGACCAGATGAGGTTCAACAAAAGCAAGTGGAGAGTCTTGCACCTGGGAAGGAATAACTGCTGGTCTGGACCCTGTGCTGAGTTTAGGTATGGTTCCATGGTTAGCAGTATACCTCTGCACTGAACAGGAAAATTAAATTAGTGAGGAAATAAAAAGAGAAGACAGGTTGCCCTGAACGCAAAGGCAGCAACTATCCTCTTTTGCTATGCAACAACCACAGCGGCTAGCAAGAGTGCCACTCAAGCACAAGACAAAGACTCACAGATAAAAGCTGTTGGACCTAAATCAGGGGTTTGCTAAAATATGTATGTGCACTGAATAAAACATCAAGCAGTATAAATACATCTCTGTCCTAATTCATTCCAGTCTGTCAGGAATGCACAGCAGTCTATATAGCATCACCAGGGCTTTCTTCTGCAGGCCACTGAACTTCAGGCCTCAGCTGTTTTACTCCTGACAGCTTCGTGGCAAGAGTGATCTGCTGACAGGTATCGATCACATTAGGTGTCTCCCTGCACATGTGCCCCCATTAAAGTTCTAGGATTGCTTTTGGGCTCCTTCTCTTTTGCAGTTCCTTGCTTTTAAATGCACCATTATGATCCAAACTAACTTTACAAATCCCTTCAGTTCTCTGGTTTCCATGAAATGGGACTTAAAAAACACCCTAACAGCTTCGCATGGGGGTTTTTAGTTAAGTCTGACCAGGTGAAGGTCAATGCACATTGACATGTGCACCTGCTGTTACTTAAAGTGCCCCATTTACCTTTCATAGAATCCCAGACTGGTCTGGGTTGGGAGGGACCCCAAGGATCAGAGAGTTCCAACCCCCCTGCCACAGGCAGGGCCACCAACCTCCAGGCCTGGCGCTACACAAGGTTGCCCAGGGCCCCATCCAACTTGGCCAGCCTGGGATCCTGGAGCCCAGGATCCCATCGCCCTTCCGAGCTGCAAGAGCACACTGCTGGCTCATACTACATCTGCCATCTCAGCCTCCATACAACAGAAGTTGGGATTCACCTCTCTTATGCACAGTCTATATCCAGCCTGACAAGCAGCTGCTGAGTGCCACAAGATAGTGATGTTTCACATAATCACAGAATCACAGAATTGTAGGGGTTGGAAGGGACCTCGAGAGCTCATGGGGTCCAACCCCCCTGCCAAAGCAGCTCCCCAGCTCATATTGCACAGGGCGGCGTCCAGACGGGGCTGGAATCTCTCCAGAGAAGGAGACTCCACCACCCCCCTGGGCAGCCTGTCCCAGGGCTCTGGCACCCTCACTGGGGAAAAGTTCTTCCCCATGTTGGTGCGGAACTTCCTGTGCTCCAATTTACAGCCATTGCCCCTTGTCCTATCACCACAGACACTGAAAAGGGGCTGGCCATTTCCCCCTGCCTCCCATACTTAAGATATTTATAAACATTAATTAGGTCCCCCGAGTCTTCTTTTCTCCAGGCCCAGCTCACTCAGCCTTTCCTCATACAGGAGCTGTTCCAGGCCCTTAATCATCTTCGTAGCCCTTCTCTGGACTCTCTCAAGGACATCCCTGACCTTTTTATACCAGGGACCCCAGAACTGGACACAACGCTCCAGGTGGGGCCTGACCAGGGCAGAGCAGAGGGGGAGGATCCCCTCCTGTGACCTGCTGGCCACACTCTTCCTGATGCATCCCAGGATCCCATTGGCTCTCTCAGCCCCCAGGGCACACTGCTGGCTCATGGCCACCCTGTCATCTACCAGGACCCCCAGGTCCTTCTCCACAGAGCTCTTCTCCAGCAGGTCATCCCCCAGCCTGTACTGATACTGACGGTTATTCCTCCCCAGGTGCAAGACTTTACACTTGCTTTTATTAAACCTCATCTGGTTTCTCCCTGCCCAGCTCTCCAGCCTGTCCAGGTCTCTCTGGATGGCAGTGCAGTGTCCTGCCTGGCAGCCACTCCTCCCAGCTCTGGATCATCGGCACTTGCTGAGGGTGGATGCTGTTCCCTCATCAAGGTCGTTGATGAAGATATTAAACAGGACTGGACCCAACACCGAGCCCTGGGGAACACCGCTAGTCACAGGCCTCCAGCCAGACTCTGCCCCACTGATCACGACCCTCTGAGCCCGGTCTGACAGCCAGTTCTCAACCCACCTCACTCTCCGCTCATCTATCCCATGATCTCTCTGCTTTCCTATCAGGATGTCATGGGAGACAGTATCAAAAGCCTTGCTGAAGTCAAGGTAGATGACATCCACTGCTCTCCCTCCATCCACCCAGCTGGTGATGAGATCATAGAAGGCTATGAGATTGGTCGAGCACGATCTCGCCTTGGTGAATCCATGCTGACTACTCCTCATGACCTTCTTCTCTTCCAGTTGCTTGGTAATGGCATCCAGAACAAGCTGTTCCATAACCTTTCCAGGGACAGAAGTGAGCTCCCTTTTAACTCCCTGCTCGTAAGCAGTGAAACAAAACAAGGCTAAACCAATTCTTATAGGTTCCTGCCACGCGCTCAGCCTTTCAGTGACTTCCCCATAGTGCTGCTCCTTCTTTGGCCTCATAGGGCCAAAGAAGAGACTTATGAGAAACTTCCCCTGAGCCAGCAGTGTGCTCTTGCAGCTCGCAAGGCCAATGGGATCCTGAGCTCCATCAGCAGAGGGGTGGCAGCAGGGACAGGGAGGGGATTGTCCCTTTCTGCTCTGCCCTCCTGAGGCCCCAGCTGGAGTCCTGTGGCCAGAGCTGGGGCCCCCAATACAAGAAGGATGTGGAACTGTTGGAGAGGGTTCAGAGGAGCCACAGAGATGATGAGAGGGCTGGAGCACCTGCCCTACGAAGAGAGGCTGAGGGAGCTGGGCTGGTTCAGTCTGGAGAAGAGAAGGCTGCGGGGGGACCTCATTGCAGCCTTCCAGTCGCTGAAGGGAGCTTATAAGCAGGAGGGGATTCAACTTTTTAAAAGGATAGACAATGACAGGAGAAGGGGAATGGATTAAAATTAAAGGAAGGAAGGTTTAGATTAGATCTGAGGGGGAAGTTCTTTGCAGAGAGAGTGGTGAGGGGCTGGAACAGGCTGCCCAGAGAGGGGGTGGGTGCCCCATCCCTGGGGGTGTTCAAGGCCAGGTTGGCTGGGGCCCTGGGCAACCTTGTGTAGCTCCAGGCCTGGAGGTTGGTGGCCCTGCCTGTGGCAGGGGGGTTGGAGCTCTGTGATCCTTGGGGTCCCTTCCAACTCATACCATTCTATGATTCTATGATAGGCCACTTGCTAGGGATTGTCTGGGAGCAGTGCCAGGGACACAGTGCAGACAGGAGGGAGACAAGCACTGATACATCCTCTCTCACAGAAAGCTCTCTTTGTCCTTTCCCCAGCATTGAAGACATTTGGGGTTAACAGTTCACTTCTACCAAGATTTTTCAAACAAAGGCTAGAGTTCTGAAATATCAGTTATTGTTTAATTTTTTATGCTGCCTGAAGAGACCTAGGCAGAACTGTACACCCCACTCCCTGCAACACACCGTCCTCTCTTTCTGTTTATGCCTTCTTTGGCATACTTCAGTTTCCAGTAAATTCTCAGAATCACAAGGTTGGAAAAGACCTTTAAGATCATCAAGTCCAACCATTCCTGTCCTAAGATAAACTATATTCCTAAGTACCTCATTCCAAACTGTCTGACATGATGCTCTCCTAGCACCATGCACCATGCACCACTGTGGACTAACAGGCTTCTGCCTACTCAGACTGAAGCTGAGGCATCTTTTCTAAAACACATTAGGGCAGAATGGTAGCTTTTGGTTACTTCCACGTATGCTCAAGAACCACACCCTAAAGTGTCTGTCCTTGCAGAAGAGGAAATGAGGTGAGTTCAGGTTAAGCTGACTTGGCTCTTTCTTGGCAGAAATAGCTGTCAGGGTCCATTCATGATTTATGAGCAGTGCCAGTTTGACAGTATGAAGGATTAAAGCTTAGAAGATCAATAATATATGGAGATACAAGCCCTGTTGAAAGTAGGTCAGTGTTAGTGGGACTAATTGTACATCTGGTAGAAAGAACATCATTCTCAAGCTAGTATGTTATCGGTCTGTAACTCCACCTGATTATTTTGGACAATACAGTTCCAGTCCTTAAATACCTGCATGAGCACCATGCACAGGGAGAGGTGGCTCTTTCCATTGAGTTTGCCTGTACTTCAAGGCAAAAACGTCATGCAGGAGAAACTGCAAATTTACTCTAGGAGCTATCTAAACTGTGAGTTTCAGATTGGGAAGATAAGGAAAATGCTTTTAAATAGTTAGAAAGTAATTTGGCTGCATGGTGCCCATGCAGTTTTACATATTGATGAATGACTACATGAAGGCAGAAAGCAAACCCTATAGAGAGGCCAGACAAAATGTCATGGATCTTACCATTTACCAAACAGGGTGATACAGCTAGGGCCTTTTTACCAGGTTTTAAACATTGTTGACAGAGTTATTCACCCCAGAGCTTGCTTGATATGTTTGATGGTAGAGTGTCCTGTCTTCAGTAATCCAGCTGGTCTCAGCAGAACTCCACTAACAGCAAATCCAGCCCTCTGTATTTAAGGGCAGATTCTCTGTTCTTCCTCTCATGCCCAGTCCCAAAGGGCAATAACTGGCCTTTTTGGTTTTCAGCTATTTGATGTTGACCAACATGAAAGCAAGCTTCCCAACATTCTTAGGGAATTTCCCACATACACTATAAAGTTCAGAAGCAGAAGAATTTGGAGTCAGCTTTTCTGTGTTAGAACTGGGGTTCTCGAGGCATCTCCAAACCTTCTGAATTCAGGTTCAGTTTATGAAACCTGAAAATGGAAGATTTGTTCATATTCCTTTTTGTATAAGTACTTAGATAAGAAAATACAGCAGGACTTAGGCACTTTGCCTCTCAACACTTAAAGGGAAGCAGTTTGCTGAGTAAGAATACACGTTTTCTGTAGCCTATTTTCAGAGAAGAATAAAAATTTAAGAAAAAAATAATGAGAGGGCTGAATACCTTCCTGAACTGTTTTTAATCCATACAGAAGCCTACAAAAAAAATTTGTCTTCCCCATCAGTGAAATACAGGGAAATGGGGATCTCTCCACCATGCCTCACCAATCTGGTGACCTTCTCTGATGGAGTGACACCATCGGGGGATAAAGGGAAGGTGACCTATGTCATCTACCTGGACTTGTGCAAGGCCTTTGACACAGTCCCCCATCACATCCTTATCTCTAAACTGGAGAGATGTGGATTTGATGGGTGAACCATGGATAAGAAACTGGCTGACAGAACGTAGACAGAGGGTGGTGGTCAATGGGTCTGTGTCCAGGTGGAGGCTGGTGACAGGCCGGGTCCCCCAGGGGTCTGTCTTGGGACCGGTTCTCTTTAACATCTTTATCAGTGACACCGATGATGGGATTGAGTGCAGCCTCAGCAGGTTTGGGGCTGACACCAAGCTGAGTGGTGTGGGTGACACAAGCAGGGAGCAGAGGAACAGGAGGGGAATCAGCTTGTTAAAATTAGATATTAGGGGGAAGTTCTTTGCAGAGAGAGTGGTGAGGGGCTGGAACAGGCTGCCCAGAGAGGGGGTGGGTGCCCCATCCCTGGGGGTGTTCAAGGCCAGGTTGGCTGGGGCCCTGGGCAACCTTGTGTAGCTCCAGGCCTGGAGGTTGGTGGCCCTGCCTGTGGCAGGGGGGTTGGAACTGTATGATTCTTGGGGTCCCTTCCATGCCATCCCACGATTCTATGATTATCCTACATTACTCCTCCGCACCTCTTTAGACCAGTTGGAAGGGTATTTTATTTCTTTGAACTGCTGTCACTAAGCATCTGAGCAGAGCACCACAATCTGCATTATATACATGAAAAGAGGTCTCTGGTGTTCATCAGCATTGACTCATGTTGGCTTTTAGTGGAAATTCAGATGGAAGCTCAGCTAGAATGTCAGCTGCCCAGTTGAGTCCTCTTCTGAGCACACGTCTGAGCTATGAGGCTAATTTCTGAGCCACTGAGAGGATTTTATCCAGGGTCTAATAGCCATTCTAGCAGCAGGAAGTACCTTAGATTTCCAGTGGAACTGAACAAACTGGGAAATTAAGTAGCCCCAGGTGCAACCTGAGTGAGCTCCTTGTAAAGGAAGCAAGACCAAATGAAAACTAAGCAGGAATCTCTCCAAGAACAAGTCTGTGTCTGTCATTTTCATAGAGATTTAATATAAAAGTTAAATATTAAGAACTGTACACTTTAGCCAAAGTTTTACTACAATCCCATGTTCAAGCTTCGATTCACTATATACCTGGATAGAAAGATAAATACATTTGTAACTAATACTGTTCAGATACAGGGATGAAGTTCGGTCTATGTGAACAATTCCTTAGCAAAATATTTATGTGCCTGCTGTTGTTTGTGTGTGTCTTTATGAAATACTACTATGTCTAGAACACACAGAGAAACATAGAATCCCAGACTGGTCTGGGTTGGAAGGGACCCCAATGATCAGAGAGTTCCAACCCCCCTGCCACAGGCAGGGCCACCAACCTCCAGGCCTGGAGCTACACAAGGTTGCCCAGGGCCCCATCCAGCCTGGCCTTGAACACCCCCAGGGATGGGGCACCCACCCCCTCTCTGGGCAGCCTGTTCCAGCCCCTCACCACTCTCTCTGCAAAGAACTTCCTCCTAAGAGCCAATTTAAACCTTCCTTCCTTCAGCTTCACTCCATCCCCCTTGTCCTGCCATTGTCTCCCCTTTGAACAAGCTGATTCCCCTCCTGTTCCTCTGCTCCCTTCAGGGGCTGGAAGGCTGCAATGAGGTCCCCCCGCAGCCTTCTCTTCTCCAGGCTGAACCAGCCCAGCTCCCTCAGCCTCTCTTCGTAGGGGAGCTGCTCCAGCCCTCTCATCATCTCTGTGGCTCCTCTGAACCCTCTCTACCAGTTCCCCATCTTTCCTGTATTGGGGCCCCAGCTCTGGCCACAGGACTCCAGCTGGGGCCTCAGGAGGGCAGAGCAGAGAGGGACAATCCCCTCCCTGTCCCTGCTGCCACCCCTCTGCTGATGGAGCCCAGGATCCCATCGCCCTTCCGAGCTGCAAGAGCACACTGCTGGCTCAGGGGAAGCTTCTCATCCCCCATGACACCCAGGTCCTTCTCAGCAGGGCTGCTCTCCAGGAGCTCTTCTCCCAGCCTGGAAATATGTCTGGGATTCCTCCAGCCCAAGTGCAACACCTCACACTTGGCAGTGTTGAGCCTCATTAGGTTCACAGTCATGTTTGATGACTTTTTTTAAGATATTAGGGACTACCTAATATCAACACTATATCCTAGGAGCCCCTTGCAATTTCTGTTTTAATCTGTCTGAAATCTTTGGTCAGCACAACAGGATTAGGAAACCTGCACATAAGAGGAGTGACAGAGTATAGCTAAAGCTTTCTATGTTTGGATGCACCTAATTGTGTCTCCACTGCCCAAGATTTTTTCTGTAGCAACTGTCCTTCCACCGGAGTCTTTATCTGGATATAATTAGGCTGGGAAGTGGCAAAAAAGAAACTGAAGAGCTCTGTCTGATCAGTGCAGCAATGAAACAGAAGCTATTGTATAGCACAGAGCTGAATTGTCTGTGCAAGTGCCAGCTGCAGACACTTCACTGGTGAAGGAAGAGCCCAGCTTCTGTAAGCAAGGAGGAAACATTCTCTCAAGGGTTTGGTAATATTTTTCCAAGAGATGGAGAGTGATAAAACAGCAAGGACATTGCTTCATTGTGCTGCTCTCCCTGAACTCAGAGTAGCTTTGCACTACAGTATTAACCCCAAAGATCACCACTCAAGGGAGCAAATCACCAAGTTACTGTGCCTTCTGGAGCATGGTGTTTCCTCACCTCTGCATTGCTGAGGCACAACCCACAGCTGTCTTCTCAGCACTACTCTGAGCTGCTCCAGGCCTGATTTCCTCATGAACTGTTGGCACATGCACATCTTCCTGGGCAGCAGGAACGATACTGCTGGAAGCTCATTGGAAATTATTTAAGTTTCGCCCGCAAAGTGGGAGGATACCAGCCTTCATCCCACCAGCATTTTGGCACTTGCCATACCCCTAATATGCCAGACAGTTTGGGCTAAGATCACCTCTTAGCTGCCCTGATGGCTGAATGGGAAAGGGACTGCACCCTTGTGCACAGAAGGCAAAGCCGGTCGCATGGACACCTTACTAGCGATGGTCTGATCCACACACTCTCTCTGCTGCTGTTTGCAAACACCTGATTGCTGCGGTGCCAGCATACCTGGGGCCCAGGAGAAGCTCATCAGAATCATAACCACAAGGCAGATCTTCAAAAATACTGACTTTTCCCTTCTCTCTCTGCATATTAATGAAGGATTTGGGAATGTTATCATAAGCAGAAGGAAAAAATCTCTCTGTTCCGAACAATCCCATCAAAAGCCTTCTACATCTCCCTGGGAGAAGAGCTGCTTTTAGGTTATGCTTAATGACTGAGCAGCCACACAGCAACGCAACAGGCAAGAATCATCTGTTGAGATAACAAGCAACACTACACGTGTTTAGATTCTCCACATCTCAGAAGCTTGGAGCACTCATTGTGTTCCCAGTGCTGTGAGGATTTGCCTCTCAATGCATTCACCATCCCAGCCCCCATTTGGTAGTCTGTGGGAAGCACGGAAGGTGAATTTGAATGTCACTAATCTGAGTGCCCAAGTGACCCCAGAGTTTAGCTTTCTAAACTGCTTCTTAAGTCTTCACCAAAACCTACATTGCAAACCAGACTCGCCAAGACTTCAAACCCTAACCACACCCTAACCCAACCCTAACCACACCCTAACCACACCCTGACCACACCCTGACCACACCCTGACCACACCCTAACCACACCCTAATGGTGCCCTAACCACACAATGACCACACCCTAACCACACCCTAACCACACCCTGACCACACCCTGACCACACCCTGACCACACCTAAACCACACCCTAATCACACCCTAACCGTGCCCTAACCACACAATGACCACACCCTAACCACACCCTGACCACACCCTGACCAAACCAAATGGTGAAATCAGGAAAAAACCAAATCCTGACACTGAAATTTTTTTTTAAAGAAGCACAAAGCTGTTTTACCACACAGGTAGATGAGGCCACATGTGTAAGTGTCACAGTTTTGCATAGCTGGGTGCTGGTAGAGAAGGGGGTTGCTGCCGAGATGTCTCCTGCAAGCAGCAGCCAGAAGCTCTCTGCAGGACCTGAAGAGTAAACCTCGGCTGATTCAAGGCCAGAGTTGCTGCTGGCCAAGGCTGAGCCCATCAGTGATGGTCACAGCACCTCTGGGAATCACATTTAGAAGAAAAATAACCACAAGCAGCTGCATTTTGCCCCCTGAGAAGGGAGTGAGATGTGAGGAGCTGTGCAGGCACCAAGGCTGGTGAGGAGGGAGGAGGCACCCTAGGTGCCAGAGAGAAAGATGCCCCTGCAGCCCCTGGAGAAACCCATGGTGGAGCAGGTGTCCCCCCACAGCCCATGGAAAAGGCCCAGACCCCACCTGCAGCCCCTGGAGAGGCCCCACGCTGGAGCAGGGGGAGACAGACAGGAGATGCTGTGACCTGTGTTGGAGCAAGGCCCTGGCAGGCCCTGCAGCCCATGGAGAGGGACACAGACACAGAGATGAGCGAGGGAGAGATTCGCACCGAGCAGGTTTGCTGGGTGGGCTTGTGACCCCGTGGGGGACTGGGACAGAGAGACACTGTGATTTGTGACTGCACCTGTAGCAGTGCCCCACGCTGGGGCAGCTGGGGAAGAGCTGGAGCCCCGTGGGGAAGGACTCAGGTGGGAGCAGTTCCTGGGGGACTGTCTGCTGTGGTTGGGACCCCACGTGCAGCAGGGGGAGGGGGTGAGGAATGAATGGCCCCCCCGGCCAAGAAGGAAAGCAGCTGGTGAGGAACTGACCCAAACCCCCAGCCCCCAGCCCCTGCCCCTCCCTGTGCCACACTGAGGGGAAGGAGGGAGCGAAATCCTGACTGAAGGGCAGTCTGGGGGAAGGGAGGGGTGGGGGAAGGTGCTTTAAGCTCTGGTCACACTTCTCCCCCTGACTCTGGTGTCACTGGGGGTGCAGGGCAGGACCATCAATTACAGAGTTTCTGTCCCTTATTCTGTGTTGAGCCTGTTCTGCCCATGTTGTTGATGACAGGATGATCTCTCCCTGTCCTAAGCCTCTCAATATGTATTTTCTCCCCTGTCCCACTAAAAGGGAAGTGATAGACTGACTTTGGTGGGTGTCTGGCCTCCAGCCAGGCCTAAACCACTACAATAAGAAATAGCTTTACTGTCTGAATGGAAAAAAAATGAAGTAATGGGGTATGTTTTGCCATTCATAGGTCAAAATCATTAAAACTTACTGGAGCAAAGAGGCAAGATATGTACCTATGCTACTAGAGAAGGAAAGATGAGGGCGAAATAAAAATAATGGTGGTGACGCTTTTGATATTACTCAGGAGAGAAAGGCTTTTTTCATGGATTTAAATTAAAACTCTGCAAGGAGAGCACTTTACTAGTAAGAAAAAATGGCTCTCATTAGCATAAATAAGCTTGTCAGACACATTTTCTCTGCAACCCTGCAACAGGGAAGGCAGAACCTTGCCAGATTGTTGTGGCTAAAAAAAAACACCCCACCAAACCCACCCTCCCCCCCAGCCAGAATAATGGCAGAATAAAGTCACTGAAAAGATAGATTTCTTTTTTTAAATCCACTCACTACTACTAAGGATTCAGCTCAAATTCTTTTTGCCTGACTTACAAACCAGACCTATTCATATGGGATCCATGCATCTATTAGTATCTGTGCCCTCTCTTGCCAGAATTACTCAGATCTCCACCAAGAGGTTGGCAATTTCATCCTAGGAAAGTAGAAGGTCTAACTCTCAGTGATGAAACTGGAAACGTAACCAAAGAGCACTACGTGAAATGAAACTCTAAATTACATTTTCTAACAGTGAAATGTATGTTCCTACCTCTATTTTATTTGGAGATGGCATGATTAGACTTCTGAGGAGGCAGAGGTTTGGCAGTTGAGAATATACAAGTACTACAGAGCATCAAAGGACAGTTTGTGGGCTGGTTTGCTAGGGTCTTGGGGGGTGTGGTGGGGCAGGGAGTAAAAAAGAGGAAATCAGAGGCTTGTTTGTTTTCTCCACACATTTAAGCAGCAGGTAAGCATCCTGTACTTGCTCATTCAGCACTGTGTATTTGGTACCAGTTATAGTTTTGTCTGATGCTGGCAACAGGACTACATAAAACTGGAATTTACCATGAGAACATGGGCTTGTGAAAGATCAAACCCCATCTGTCAGTGGTGGAAAACCACTTAAAATGAGATGCTTAAATTTCTTCTGCAGTTGGAGTATTGGAAAGCAGCATATCTGCACAGCAGCTTTACATCCAGCATGGTATTCTATCCAATAAATTTGATGCCAGTGAAGGGCATCTGATGCCTCTGATCCATTTTGCTTCCACACTGGAACTGCAGAACAGACAAAAGCAGGAGGAGCTTTGGGTGCATGCCTGACCAGATAAATAACACTTCCCTGCACGTTCTGTGACCTTCTCAGTCTTTGGACTCCACCATGGCTGCTGACCAGGCGTGCCAGCTAGTGCTAGTGTTGAACACTGTCAGGAGATAGAAGTATTTGCTATCTCAGGGTAGTTGCTTCTCTCTTCTATAACAAAAACAGCTTTATTTGATAACCTTGGCACAGGCACACACTTGTCTAGCAATCCAGACTGGATCTAACACTGTATCCTGCACGTGACAATACATCATCCCATTACCAAAACACCCCCAAACCCCTCAGGCGTTATTAATGATGAATGAAGCACCACACTTTATGTTCTCAGCTGTTAAACACTTTAGGCAGATACTGTATTGCACTAGATATGACAGTATGTTTGACCACATCTCTCCCCTCCTTGCAACACAAGGTGTTTGATGGGTGCATACAACACCCCTTGGCTTTGCTTGCTGGCTGACAGCAATATAACACACGTTTACATGAGTGGGGGGTGCAATGCTGGCAGTGCAGCCTTTCCCACAGAGGCAGGAGTGAAGGCAGGCTCAGATAAGCCTGTGTCAGAAGGGAATGGGAGGTATTTCCATCTAACTTCAGATGTGTTTGAAGAAGATGTAAATACTCAGCACGCTGGAGAAGGGGAGAGCAGCCCTCCCTCCCATGACTAGATTGGCTATTCATTAGGCAGCAGGCAGCCCTCCAAAGCACGCTGGTACATCTTGAGCTCTCAGCCTGCTTCCTGCTGTGCCATCTGCTTCATTTATATTTTATTCTGTTCCCATCAGGACAGCACTCTGTCTCACTTGCTCTGGAAACAACCTGTATGCAACGAGTACAAGTGCTTGGTCAAGGCCAAAGTCCAACAGTACAGTCCAACAGCTACCATCTGCTGGGGAACAAGAAGGGCCCAAAGAGAGGAGCTTGGCTAGACAAGTGTCCTCAGATCGCGCATCAAAGTCTCATGCAAAACCCCGAGGCTCACAAATGCAGATTCATAGGACAGCAGAGTTTTAGCAGGAACAGGAGAAAAGCTCAGGAGTTTCTACATGTTCCAGCACACTGGAAGTCATAAAGATCAAGGAAAATACTTGCTATGTGTGAGAGGAATTGTTCCTTAACTGGAAAACTGAAGCCAATCTTCACTGCTAGTATGACAAATTAACAGCATTTCTAGATTGTTAATTCTTCTGAAGGTCTCAAAGTTCCCAAGGGTGACAGGGAAAAACACACCACCCTCCAAACCCTTCACAGAGGGTTTGCAGCTAGAGATTCTTGAAAAGTCATTTTACACATGATATGCTATTGAAAATACCTGGCACATATTTAGAGTAATGGAGAAGACATCTTCATGACTCTGAGGCCAAATGCAACAGCTGCACTCTTGATAACTCCTACAGCTTCCCGAGAAAACACAGGGAGCACGTTCAGAAGGCTTGCACACAGCAAAGAAAGCCAGACCTAAACTACTGAAGTCCCAGATGCTTACTAGAAAAACCCTGCAGTAGGTTGTTATTAGATTATGCAGCTCTAGAAAAAGGTGTGGGTTATCTCTCCAATCTACCATTAGAGTGGTGGGTGGACTTTGAAGACCGCCCTAAATTGCTATAAACAACTGTATTAAAAATAGCACAAATATGCCTGGACAGGCAGTACTCAGCATGAACTGGAAGTAAACTCGTGTTGCAATAAATGGTGCAGCAGACAGGTATGAATTTCGTCTTGATTAGATTAGAAGAGCAGATACAGACACCTCAGAGCACACGTTCCCCAAAGGAGAAAGTCTCTTGTTAACTGTTTAGATGCCTCTTTTTGGTGGTGAGGGGGTTAACGTTTTACATCTTGTGCTGGTGGTTCACCATACACTACGGATTAGATCATCTGGTTTTAACTTTCTTTAATCCACAAGACCACTCCAACAGCCAGTAGCATTTGCCCCTAAGCAGGGACCAAGCTTCATTAACTGTGTAGGAATTCAGCTTCACAAGTGTCAAGATTGGCATGTTTGCTCCATCCTGACTTGAAATAAAACAAAGACCTTCCAATGCCAACACAGCAGCCTCAACCCAAAGCAGCCACTTAACCACTAACAAGGGTACTAGGCAGTAAATCCCAGTTCAAACTCAGAATATTTCTCATCTTGACCATAGATTTGACTCTAGATCCACTTTAGGCAGAGGTCAACACCAGCTTTCACCCATGAGTTAATCTCAGAAACTTAAAAGCAAAAAAAGAAAAATTTGGTTAAATCCAGAGGACAAATCCACCAGGATGATGCACTGAATAGGATGCCAGACCTTTCCTGGGATGTCAGACCTTTTCTCCCTGAGCAGGCCTTTGAAAGATCATTGATGTTTCCTGAAATCCAAATTTTTTAATTGGATATTTTAGTTGCTCAGATGTTTTCCAGAAAATAACATTTAATGCTGACGTCAGACAAAGGAATGATTTGGGCTGCTTCAGAAGCAGCTCCATGGAGTAGTATCCATCAGGTTGTCAGTATGCAGTAATAGGTATTACACATGAGAGCTCAGGATAGAAATCAGTTCTCTTTCGTGTGATCTCATTTCCCTGATGAGCAAAGCCTTTATTTAACAAAGCTTGCAGTTGGTTCCATCCTGCAGCAGCACTACTGACTTAAAGAGAAGCTGCTGCAAAGAGAACAAGTCATTCAAGAGAAAGGAAGCTGCACTGCAATCTTTCAGAGAGATTGTATGATTACAACAAAGTTAAATCAAGAGATTTGATCCAATTTTCATTTGTACTGTTTGCCACCAAAAGCTTATGCACAACAGGGAACAGTTTCCTCACTTTTTAATCCAAGTCTGGAATGCAAACTTCATTTTTCTCTTTTGAGAGATCAGTCTAAGTTTAGAGGAAGACTGGGAAAGTAACTGTTCCAATTTGTAATTCACTGCTATTACCCTTTCCACAGTGCTACTCTGAGGTACCAAATTGGGTTAGAGACCCCTCAGTACTGGTGCACTCCTATAAACCAGACAGCACTACTGCTTTGCTTCCCAAAACTGCTTGTACTTCACCAACAGAGAAGCCATCAGTTATCTGCCTGGGTGTTAGGGATCGCTACCCGGTGTTCCAGCTCCCTTCGCTGGCCAGAGGTTTGATGGCAGCAGTGAGTTTTTAACAAGTGATAGAGAAAGTTTACTACAAAACACCCCTCAGAGAACACTCACTGTGGCCTTAACTCTGCACATACATCAGCTGGAATGTGCCCAGGTTCACCTGAGATCATAGAATCCCAGACTGGTCTGGGTTGGAAGGGACCCCAAGGATCAGAGATTTCCAACACCCTGCCACAGGCAGGGCAAACTGAGATTCTCAGTGCTGTTCTCTCAAGGCTTGTTTCAGACTGTTTATGGAGTTCAAAGAAAAGTCTGATGAGTGAGAAGCAGTCTACATGCTGACAGCTCAATCAAAACACATTTTGCATAGTGTGAACTTAACAAGATAGATACCAGGACCCTTCACTCCAACCTGAATTAATGTGCCATCACAGCCGTCAGTCAGGTAAGGATGCCTGACTCATGTCAGGAGCCACCAGCTTAGCAGAAGGCGACGCTTCTTGTGCCCTGTTTTTGAAACCAATGCAAATGTAACCAGTAGGGAGTTGTCAAATCTCCAGTACTTAAATTACAGCATTATGATAAGAGGTAAAATTAAGCTGGATTCAGGACAAAGCAATTAAAAACATGCCTGGGGAATGTTCCTACTTCGTCTGCCTCAGGTGCCCTTGTCTGCTTCAGAAACACATTACTGATACCCTGCGGGATTCAGGACTTGGGACCCACCTCAGCAATGCACAAAAAGAGGCTTTGAAGTTGCAGACTCACAGGAGTTGGAAGGGCCCTGGAGAGCTCATGGGGTCCAACCCCCTGCCAAAGCAGCTCCCCAGCTCATATTGCACAGGGCGGCGTCCAGACGGGGCTGGAATCTCTCCAGAGATGGAGACTCCACACCCGCCCTGGGCAGCCTGTCCCAGGGCTCTGGCACCCTCACTGGGGAAAAGTTCTTCCTCTGCTCTAACTTGCAGCCATTGCCCCTTGTCCTGTCCCCACAGACACTGAGAAGGGGCTGGCCATTTCCCCCTGCAGCTCATCCTTCAGATATTGATCACCATTCATCAGGTCCCCCCTGAGTCTTCTTCTCTCCAGGCTGAACAGCCCCAGCTCACTCAGCCTTTCCTCACAGGGGAGATGCTCCAGGCCTTCAGCATCTCAGTAGCCTCCTCTGGCCTCTCTCCAGGACATCCCTGGCTTTTTTATCCCAGAGAGCCCAGCACTGGACACAACACTCCAGGTGGGGCCTGACCAGGGCAGAGCAGAGGGGGAGGATCCCCTCCTGTGACCTGCTGGCCACACTCCTCTTGATGCCCCCAGGATCCCATTGTCTCTCTCAGCCCCCAGGGCACACTGCTGGCTCATGGACACCCTGTCATCTCCCAGGACCCCCAGGTCCTTCTCTGCAGAGCTCCTCTCCAGCAGGTCATCCCCCTTTAGCATTTACATAAACGCTAAAGAGACCCTTTGTGTTGATCCTGATGTCATTCACTGCAGGGACTGTTGCTAGAAGCGCAAATGAGATCAGCATCGGCGCAGTGATCAAGTTTGTAACAGAGTCCAATGGCTTTTCATTGCCTGCCTGCTTGGGAAGCAGCTCTGCTGCCTGCATTCACTACCTGATAATAGTAGTGGTTTGCAGACTTTTTTCTCTTTTGTTTAAATGTACACAATTGTTAAAATTCACTATTCAGCATTTACCTGACATAAGTTTTAGGAGAAGCTTGGGTTTGTTACAAACAACTAACTTAGGTGAAGGTTAAAGATGACAGTGGAGAGACAGCGAGGTCTGGGAATACTGCTGAGGTTTCCTGTTTGGCATAAACTGCCTACACAAACATGTAGAATGGTCACATAGGCTGTCCATGGCAGGACCAAAACCAGAATTACCAGGCACGGATTTCCATCTGGAGAGGATCTGCCTTATGTAGGACAGAAGAGATTCCATACCTAAAGCCCTTTCTACTAAAGCAGCACATTGGATCTCTTGGAAAACCCTGTGAAGGTATAATACCTTTGAACAGGAACCATTACTTTTCTCCAGTAGGCAGGAAAAACACAATAAACTTGTTTCTTGCCTTAAGAAGATCCAGGAATCCTAGATTCTGGCACATTTCCCCCACCAGGCAGCAGCATCACCTTGTCTCCTGTTACTAAATGGCAGCACCTATATACTACTATGCATCAGCTGGCATACAGGAAAAGCTGGCTCCAGGACCTATTTCCAGATGAAATAGAAAAGCACAATCTCCAGGTATCGATTATTATTCATTATTAGAGACTCTTACAGCAGTAGCTGAGGTAGTGAGACACACACAAACCCAAAGCAGCTGCCATACCACAGCTCTTGCACCTTGTTCTCTTCACCCTGCTCCGCCAATTAATCTCATCAGTCAGCAGAGACCAGTACACAGGGCAGCCACGTTGTTACAAGGTGACGGTATGCACAAGGTGCTGGGATTGCACAGAGGACAACGAGCATATGGAGCTGGGGAACACCCTGGTTTTCTTTTTGTGCTGTTGGGGTTAGTACCTGAGTGTCAAAGACCTGATGCCACTCACAAGCCACAGCATTTTGATTGGTGTGTGCTTTGTTAGGGAAAATGATGCTCAGAGCAACTTCCTGGTAAATCACATGGAAAATAAGAATAATTCTCCATGAGAAGACATCCCCAAACCACCACAACCACCCTTAAGCTATTAGAAGGGCACTTTGGGGAGGAAACAGAGTTAAACATGGGCTTTACCATAAGCAGTGTGCCATGCTTTCCATTGCACAATGCATTCTCGTTTAGATAATGTCACTTACAGCAGAGTTAAACAAGATGTTACAGAAAATGGGCTTGTCAGCCAAACAAGGATTTCAGGCAATATCCTAATTCCTGCACGCAGCCTCTTGACAGTGATCTGCATGTGACAGGAGAGCTCCCCTAGCAGATGGGAAGCTGGCAGGCAGGTTTGATAGCTGCAGTCCAAGGAAGATTGCCACTGAAAACTCTGACAGTTCTATAGCAGCACAGGCAAACTAAATACACAGGCTGTAAATGTAATTAAAAGGACTGGAGGGATTGGTTATCAAGGAAGAACTAGAAGAGTTTGAAAGGTATATGTGGAAATATTTAGGCTAACACATAAGAGTTGTATGCCAACATTAAAATACAAGGCTGAGTATTGAGAAAAGAATACGTTTGTGGCAAAATCCATAAGGCTGTTTACTGAAACTACAGATATACTTAACTAAGATAATTAAAAGCTATAAGCAGATATGGCATTTAAAGAAAAGAGGCTATAGGAAACAATCTGGTGTCAGCAAAGAATGAGCTATCCAATATAGTTTCCATGATAAGCCTTACAGAGCACACACTGCACACCACAGATACAATACACACACACACCTCCCATTGTTATCTCTCTGCATGCACTTGGTTTCTACATTTTTAGGTCTCTTGGTTCAGCACCAATATTGTAATTTCTCACGTAACATTAGGACTTCTTGGAGCCAACAACATGTGGTGTTGTCAGGAAAACACCTTCAGACCCCTGTGTGTGCCAGTGGCAGGAGGGGGCCTGGAGCAGCCTGCTCTCAGACATCAGGCAGCCCATGACAGCAGGGGTGGGGTGCAACTGAGGTTTGCCACCCATTCCAGACAGACAGACAGACAGCGCAGCCAGTGCGCACACTGCTCTGCGAAACTGAGGGTGGTGGCAAGGCCCATACAGGCAGCCTCCCTACGTATGGGGATGGCTGTGGTCACACAGAGCAAGTAGATAACAGAAAACACCCTACAAAGAGTTTGCTCTTTTAGCTGACAGAAAACAGACTGATTGTGTGTTCATCCAAGGTGCATATTAAATTTCCTCTACATCGTGCTTCTCATCAGGTATTACTTTTAAAATAGACATAAACATAACATGAGAGTAAGAGCAATGTCCGAGCCCAAGCCCTCTGAGGTAAAGAAAAGCTCCTCTGAGACCCCTGCAAGCAGTGAGAAAGGTAACATCCAGCTCAGCAGGGGACAGAAACCAGTAACGCCCCAGGCACACAGAGGCTGCACACAAACTAGTGCAGTTTGTGTATAACCACAGCAAGGTCACCTCCCACATGTGACAGACACTTGTGCACTTTACCTTCAGTTCTTCACAGAATCACGGAATCACAGAATCACAAGGTTGGAAAAGATCTTTAAGATCACCAAGTCCAACTATTCCCATCCTAAGCTAAACCAGATCCCTAAGTGCCTCATCTCCCCTTTTTTAAACACACCCAGGGAAGGTGACTCAGCCCCTCCCTGGGCAGCCTGTGCCAGGCCCCAACAACTCTTTCAGTAAAAAATTTTTTTGTAACGTCCAATCTAAACCTGCCCTGGCACAGCTTCATGCCATTCCCCCTTGTCCTATCACCTGTCACCTGACTGAAGAGACCATCACCTACCTCTCTATAACCTCCCTTCAGGTAGTTGTAGGTGGGGAGAAGGTCTCCCCTCAGCCTCCTCTTCTCTAGACTAAACACCCCCAGCTCCCTCAGCTGCTCCTCAGAGGATTTGCCCTCCAGCCCCTTCCCCAGCCTGGTTGCCCTTCTCTGGACTCGCTCCAGGACCTCCATGTCCTTCTTGTGGTGAGGAGCCCAGAACTGGACCCAGCACTCGAGGTGCAGCCTCCCCAGTGCCCAGCCCAGGGGCACAATCACCTCCCCAGACCTACTGGCCACACTATTTCTGACACAAGCCAAGATGCCATTGGCCTTCTTCGCCCCCTGGGCACACTGCTGGCTCATGTTCAGCCTGCAGTCACCCAGCACCCCCAGGTCCTTCTCTGCCTGACAGCTCTCCAGCCAGTCTCCCCCAGCCTGTAGCACTGCAGGGGGTTATTATGTCCCATGTGCAGCACTCTGCACTTGGCCTTGTTAAACCTCATCCCCTTGGTCTCAGCTCATTGGTCCAGTCTGTTCAGATCCCTCTGAAGAGCTTCCACACCCTCAGGCAGATCAACACTTCCTCCTAGTTTAGTGTCATCTGCAAACTTACTGAGGGAGCATTCAATCCCTTCATCCAGGTCATTGATAAAGATGTTGAACAGAACTGGAGCCAGGACTGAGCCCTGGGGGACGCCACTCGTGACCGGCCTCCAGCTGGATTTTGTTCCATTCACCACCACCCTCTGGGCTCGGCCATCCAGCCAGTGTTTAACCCAGCTGAGGGTCCCCCTGTCCAGGCCAGTGGCAGCCAGTTTCTCAGTCAGAATGCTGTGAGAAACTGTGTCAAAGGCTTTACCAAAGTCCAGGTAGACACATCCACAGCCTTCCCCTCGTCCATTAAGCGGGTCACCTTGTCATAGAAGGTGATCAGCTTAGTTTGACAGGATCTACCTTTTGTAAACCCATGTTGACTGGGCCTGATCCCCTGGCCATCGTGCATGTGCTGCATGAGAGCTCCCAAGATGACCCTCTCCATGATCTTCCCTGGGACTGAGGTCAGACTGACAGGCCTGTAGTTCCCTGGATCCTCCTTCCGACCCTTCTTGTCTGTGGGTGTAACATCTGCCAGCCTCCAGTCGACTGGAACTTCCCCAGTCTGCCAGGATTGCTGATAGATGATGGAAAGGGGTTTGGCAAGCACATCTGACAGCTCTCTCAGCACCCTTGGGTGAATCCCATCTGGCCCCATTGACTTGTGGGTATCTAACTGGCCAAGTCGGTCGCTAATCATTTCCTCCTGAACCAGGGGAACTTTGTTATTCTTCCCCTCCCTGTCAGCCAGTTCCTGAGGATGAGTACTCAGGGAATATCCTTCTTTACTGTTAAAGACTGAGGCAAAGAAGGAATTAAGGACCTCAGCCTTGTCCTCATCCCTTGTCACTGATGTGCCAACAGCATCCAATAAGGGCTGTAGGTTCTCCTTGACCCTCCTTTTACTGTTAATATACCTATAGAAGGAAGTTCTTGTACTTGAAACAGTCACAGGTCAACAACCCATCAAACAGTAGTTAACAAAGAAGAACTTACCAACACCGTGGCTAAGGTTCCTTCCATCATCAGCAGTCTTGTGGTACCTAAAGAGATGCTTTCCCAGAGGATGCTTTATTTTTCATACTCCCCAGGACAGTTCCTTATTCTCTAATGCCTCTTCCGCAGCTGTTTTTCTACTTCTCTAGGGGTATAGAAATCTGTCCTAAAGCTCCAGGCATTTTGGGACAGCCTTGAGCATCCCAACACACCCCCATTGCTGAAGACTCTGGTTAGCAATACCCTGAGCATGACAAACAAGGAACGCTTCCTAAACAAAGCTACATCAAAAGTATTTGCCATTGACAATAAAACATTTACTGCTAAGAGAGACAGACAGATAGAAAACAACAGAGAAGCCTAGCTGAAAAACCTGTGAGGTCTTACAATACTTTGAAAACTACCCACATTTAGGAGGAGACTGGAGTAAGTTGGCAGTGGTCTCATTTGAAACCAGAGAGAACACATGGTTGCCATTAAAGGAGGAATTGGCAGAAAGAAAGTCACCTGAGGCATTCAGAGTGTCTGTAAACTGTAGAACTGTTGGAGAGGGTTCAGAGGAGGCCACAAAGATGATGAGAGGGCTGGAGCAGCTCCCTCCTTCCTTTCTTCAGCTTCACTCCATCCCCCTTGTCCTGCCATTGTCTCCCCTTTGAACAAGCTGATTCCCCTCCTGTTCCTCTGCTCCCTTCAGGGGCTGGAAGGCTGCAATGAGGTCCCCCCGCAGCCTTCTCTTCTCCAGGCTGACCCAGCCCAGCTCCCTCAGCCTCTCTTCGTAGGGGAGCTGCTCCAGCCCTCTCATCATCTCCATGGCTCCTCTGACCCCTCTCCACCAGTTCCCCATCTTTCTTGTACTGGGGCCCCAGCTCTGGACACAGGACTCCAGCTGGGGCCTCAGGAGGGCAGAGCAGAGAGGGAAAATCCCCCCCCTGTCCCTGCTGCCACCCCTCTGCTGATGGAGCCCAGGATCCCATTGCCCTTCCGAGCTGCAAGAGCACGCTGCAGATATTTACATGTTAAATATCAGTCTGCAATGTTTTATGTACCCGCAAAATTACAATGCAACGAGTAACAGACACAGGATAACAAACCCTGATTTTATAGAGACCTACACTGTCTCCAAACTTACTGCACCATTTAGCAAAGGAGTGTCACATAGAGACATCACACAGACAAACACACCCGGGGTTATCACAAGGTGTGAAATAAAACAACATTTGGATCTCAATTACAACATTCTTCACTGTGTGAACACCAGAGGAATACAAATGACTTTGATCTAAGAGGCAGTGCAGTATTCCAGGTAGACTTTAGCAGAAGTTTATTTCATTAAGAGCTCCATTAGTCTGAGGCATTTTCCATCACATTAGTGTCAGACACTGTTTTAGCCAGGTTTGCCCACTCTTAAATTGCTTCCTCATCTGTCAGAACCTCCCTGAATGCTTTTTCTGTGCACCACCATTAGCCTCCATCATCTCCGGCTGGACATGACACCATTAAAAGATGCTGATTCAGAAAATGCCCCATCCTCCAGTAAAGAGAGGATGCCAGGAGCAGCATTCTTCTTGGCTACAGAGAATTCTTTTTTCTAAGATTTAAATTGATGTATCATGCTGGAAAGAATTCCCTTCCACATCCATCATGGTACAGGATCTGCTGAGCTACCCTAGTTACAGAGGTCACTGCACTCCAGAGACAGAGGCCAGCAAGTCTTTGTCTGGGAATTCCTGTGTGAAACCAGTAACTTCCTATGGACCTGGAGTTCACCTTTTCACCAGACATTTGGCAGCCTGGGGAGGTGATCTCACGCCATCTGCGTGGAAGGTGTGTGTGGTTTTGCTCACTCCCCTGTGAGACTGATGGGCTTCAGGTTCCCTCAGTGGCTGTTTTGTGCATTCAGAATTTCAGAACAAAGTACTTTTTTCTTTTTAGATGTAAAAGAGAAACTAAAGAAATATGGAGGAAAGTCAGTGCCTGAATGCTATGAAATAACTGTGGCTTGGGTACTCCAACTTAATTAATTGCAGGAATTTTTTCTAGATCTAAAAGGAATGGCAAATGATTGAAATCTCTCCTGCTCTGGCAACACTATCAGTGAATACCACTGGGGGCAGTTTTAATTATCAGCATCTACTTTGCAGCCCTCTTAAAATCTTTTGAAACAGATCTGAGTGAAGAGATCCTTACTACCTGAAGTCACAAGGCTCCATGGACTGTAGTTTCTTCAGGTGTCTGTCCCTACCAGTGCATGAGCCAGTTTGCTGCAGTGAATGGGTGGTAACGCTCAGTG
This sequence comes from Porphyrio hochstetteri, assembly GCA_020800305.1. NCBI lineage: Eukaryota > Metazoa > Chordata > Aves > Gruiformes > Rallidae > Porphyrio > Porphyrio hochstetteri. The sequence goes on from CM036925.1 coordinate 12,520,660, forward strand.
ACTGTTCCAGGCTACGTGCTGTAAATCCAGGGACAAAACTGCAAGGGACAGGCCTAAAGGACACTGTAAACCCACCTGTGGTCACTGCAATGACATGAGCTCTGGGCACTGATCGGAGGGAAGTGCTGAGCACAGGCAGGGAACACACCAGCCTGGCAGTTAGGACAGTCCAGTTCAAATCCCAGCTGAACCTTGACGCTTCTCTGGGCTTAGGGGTTCTATTTGTCATTAAAAACCCATGGATGACACTGATCTGTCTTTGTGAAATACTACTTAGTTGGGGGTTTTGGGCTAATTATAAATGAAGTGTTATATTCTTCTCTCTTTTCCATTTCATTCTTTTTTATACAGTCATGATCTCGTAAGATGGGAGAAAAGCAAAGTCCTCTTGTCTGTTCAGAAGCTGAGTGTCCAGGCAGTAGCAAAAAAAGGAAAAGCAACAAAGAGCAGTGCAAGTTCGGATGCAGCTAGGCTTGTGAACCCAAGAGCAATGCAGAGTAAACCAAACACAAATAGTTAGAATGATGATTGGCAGAGACATGATGACTGTACTGCTGGAAATGAAACCGCTGTGAATAATTAGCCACCTCTGACCCAGGAAAACATTGACTTCATTTGCAGCACAAAACTGATTGCAGATGGTATTGGGGAGGAGAATCAAGCTATTCACTCTGCTTTTCCCTCATCAGAAAATTCATTTCCTCTCTACTGTTGAGCAATGAAATATACCTGATTGGATCTGCTGAGACAACTTCCAACAGGTTTGGAATGAAGAAATAAAGAGCCTATGGTGTGATGTGAAAGGTAATCCTATTAAAACAGGGGGCCAGAGGAGAAAATGCACATATATCTCCTATTTACTAAAGAAATTAATAAAACCATTAAAGGTACAAGTTATTTTGAACTTTGCATTGAAACCATAATGTCATCGTTACTGGATGGGATGCTGGATATCAGAGCATGAAGGAGGACTGTTCTCATTCCCTACTCCTCCTCCTGTTCATCCCCATTACTACTGGCTTCTCCCTACACTGCCAGCTGCTTCCTGCTGCCCTGCTGCCCTGCTTTCCCTTCTGCAGCACCTGCCAGCCCTCCTCTGCCTGACTCATGGCCTTGCTCAGGGTCAGGTGTGTCACACCTTCACATAGACCACAGCTTCGATTTGGGCTCTCAGCACTCCCTGGCCACTGCAATACATTTGCTATAGCCAAGGCATAAGAAGGAGAAGCAGCAAAGATACATCCTTACAGGAGGCTGATACACTTCTCTCTGGTGGGCGCTTGTGAAGCGCCTTTACCCTTCCTCTGCTGAAGGCAGAAGAGTAAGGCACCTCAGTCTGGAAAGAAGCCTCTTTATCCCTCCCTTGCCACAGCCTTTGGCTGTTGGAGCACAGGATGGGGCAAAGCCTGATTGGGAAGAAAATAGGAACAGCTCAAACTCTCTAAACTGTCTCTGGCAATCTCCTTTGCCTTCAGTGTGTACAGCCTGCTTGGCATGTGCAGGTGCTCTCTGGAAATCAGATACTACAGCCCCAGAACAAAGGAGCCACAAATGACTTTCCAGAGCCATTAGAAATAAAGACTAAAGGGTACGAGGAGAAGGAGGCACATTTGGATCTTCTTCCTGCACCTCCACAGCATCATTGGACAGCAGATGTGTCTCACAGCAGGCAGAGAATTGAGCACCTTAAAGCAGGCGGCTCAGCCTGGTTTTAAGGGAAGTTTGCAATGCTCAAGAAGCAAAACATACTGTACTTGTCAAAGCAGACCCATCCTGTGCCGCAGTTACAAACTCCCTGATAGATCTCTCTCTTCACTTCAACAAGCTTTTCTTTTTTGGTTAAACATTCGCTTTTTATGGAAACATCAGCAAATCAAAGTGTTTCCCCTTTCCTCCCATGCCTTGTCTTTTAAAAAGGGTAACAGTTTCTTAATGAAGTTGGCAAGTCAAGGCAACCCCAGCAAGCAGGACAGAGTTCTTCCCCCCAGAGATAACTGCCTTCCTTCAAAGGTGGTGATGAATTACGCTAAGTTGCATGCTATGAGAGAAGGATCAGACCACACAGTGTGACCAGGTTAATAGGTTGGAGATACACATACCTAATGTCCAATTAAAACAATTCTAAAAACAGAACTGCAGTTTTCTTTAGGATCTGTGCCTCCTCACTTTACAGATCAGGCAAGCAGCTCTGTCCTCCCCGACTTCCCAGCAAAGGACCAGAGGAAAACCGTTCCCTTGCTTGGGAACTTGCCAGGTGATTCCCACTGAATTACCCAAGGTTACCCAGGGTAATTGGAGGGACGACTGAGGCAGGTGGTAAAAATCAGCTCAGGAACATAATTTTCTGGGATAGGAAATTGCTTACACACTAATCAGCTGCCATTAATCATCCTCTAGGCAAACCATCTCTACTCATTCCTAGTACAAAAGTCTGTCTGGTGTGTTTACTATGGAAAGAACTGGGTTGCTTAACCAGCACTTCTGTCAGTCACCTCTTCAGCTCTGCACTCACTCCCTCTTTTCCATCACATCACAGGGCTGTCTCCCTGCAGTGCTATTAAAAAGCACAGCTGGGGGAGTCTGTGACCTGTGTTTTGTTTTCCTACCAGATGAATCCACAGAGGTATCCAAATGGGCTGAAGAAACATCTTTTCACTCAGTTGTCCTTCTCCATGTCCTCTTTTACCACAGCTCTGTCTGCTCCCAGCTCAGACAAACCAGTTCCAGTGACATCACCTCTGTGGTGGGTTGTCAGTACACACAGAGAACAAGTTCCTTCACTGAGGATGTAAACCACACAGGCAAAAACACCTGAAGAAGTTAACAGCTGCAACATCTACCAGGCTGAAGATGATGAAGTGCTCCCAGACCTGCAATCCTTTCAGGTTTTCATTTAGCAGGGAAGAGAGAGTCCTGAAAAAAAAATGCCTGCAGTGAAGGTTTCAGAGATGAGGTGCCTAGGATGAGGATCCTAAACTCATCATTAAGTCTTTAAGTAAATGGCCTGATTTTCTTGAGTGTTGAACACACAGCTGCTCAAATGGCCTTCAGGAGGAAAAGAGAAAGAGAAGAGCCAGGACACTTACTGGGATACATTATGACAGAATTAAATAGCTACCTTGAAGTACTTTCCAAAGTGGCTACCCTCACACTTTCTGCATCAGTGTCAAGCCCAACCCATTATATACTGAGAAGAAAACCATATCTGCACACACGAATGCATGATTTCACCTTGCAGCTGCATTTCAAAGCAATTTCTTTTGTGGGTGATAATACAGAAGAACATTAATTGTAGGGAAAAAACACCACAGTATATGAGCAGATGAAGTCAGATCTGAGCACCACAATATGGTCCTGTCCAGGCCAAGGTTGGTCACCAAGAGAATCCTGGTTTTACGGTGACAGAGCCTATCACTCCAGCCTGGCTCGGGCCCTTTTGCAGGGTTATGCCCACTGGGAATCAGTCCCATTCCCAACCTGTACCAAGGTAACAGTGCTTTTACAAGGGACCTTTCTACAGTGGCATTTCACAGCACTTACATTAATCTGTCAAATTTACAGCCATTTTATTACTGCAGGCTATGTGGCCAATTTATATCCTGGTTATGCAAACATCAAATTACACAAAGCAAAATCAATGGGATTTTGGCCAGCTAGGCCGCATTAGGATCAGGAGTCTTTTCACATCAACATTTGCTTCACTTACAAACAAGACGCTTTCTAAGATCCCTTTCCAGGATTTAATGGATTACAGTGAAGATAATTATAGAACTGTACAAACCCAGCAGCTCTCTGGTAACAGAGCACAGCCAGCTCCAGCTACTGGAACTCCAGTGCAACTTGGCAGGGACCCACCCACATTGTTCTTGCATTGTGGGTTTTTGCAGGCCTCAAGGAAGGAGGTGACTTCCCTCCAGGAAAGGTGTGTACAGAGTCCTGTGTCCAGAGCTGGGGCCCCAATACAAGAAAGATGGGGAACTGGTGGAGAGGGTTCAGAGGAGCCACAGAGATGATGAGAGGCTGGAGCAGCTCCCCTACGGAGAGAGGCTGAGGGAGCTGGGCTGGTTCAGCCTGGAGAAGAGAAGGCTGCGGGGGGACCTCACTGCAGCCTTCCAGTCCCTGAAGGGAGCTTATAAGCAGGAGGGGATTCAACTTTTTAAAAGGATAGACAATGACAGGAGAAGGGGGAATGGATTAAAATTAAAGGAAGGAAGGTTTAGATTAGATCTGAGGGGGAAGTTCTTTGCAGAGAGAGTGGTGAGGGGCTGGAAGGGGCTGCCCAGAGAGGGGGTGGGTGCCCCGTCCCTGTGGGTGTTCAAGGCCAGGTTGGCTGGGGCACTGGGCAACCTTGTGTAGCTCCAGGCCTGGAGGTTGGTGGCCCTGCCTGTGGCAGGGGGGCTGGAACTCTCTGATCCTTGGGGTCCCTTCCAACCCAGACCAGTCTGGGATTCTGTGACGTCACCCACCCTCAGAGGCAGCAGGAGTGAGCAGTGCTGCAGGCACAGCAGGAGAACCCAGTACTCCCAGTACAGAAGGAGGCCTGAAGTGAAGGTTGTTTGCAGAACAGCAGAAGGTGTCTGAAGAAAACTTTTGCCATAAAGGTCTTGGGATGATGGAGGAGTTTTAGGTTCTTATTTATTTCATAATCCGCTTCAACAGATGCTGCATCTGTATGTTGATGTGAGGAGGGGAAGGTAAGAGAAGCAGAGATGATGGATCTACTGCTAAGGAAAAACTGATGTCAGCTACAGCAGAAATTTGGCTGGTCTGTCCGTTCGCTACTCGTGTTGTTGGGAGGACAGTGTCTACATCATTGAGCTTACTTTACAAACAGGAACCAGTTAATTATTCTTCAGATTCTAAACTGAGAGGACACATATACCTGATGGTAAAGGCATGAGGTGAATCTTGAGTCACTAGACAGTGGAGGGAGTGGGAGGGGAGACCAGTGCAGGGGAGAACAGCAAGGCAGAATTAGCTGTGCTGAATATGCTGTAGTAGAACAGTGGGGGGAAACTGCCAATTTGTTATTGATGAAGCAGTGACACAGGCCATCTCTGAAGGTGACAAAGTCTTCTTGGTGGAAGTTGGGAATGAGTCAGTAAAACAGCCATCAGTTCTGGTTCTGTCATAACTGATCCAACCTCAGCACAGGTACTTCAGAAGTAGAGCAGCAACCCTGAGTCTTCTTTCCCAGGCTAAATGATGCTTTTGACACCCATGGCTGCATCTGGGACATTTTAAAGGACCACAGCTGTTCTGCAAAATATTTTCCCAAAGACAGTTCAGCTGCACAAGTGATTAGGGAAACGAGGAGTAAAACACACACACACACACACACACACACACACACAAGGTCTTCGTAGGAAGGAGCAACCTAGACAGAATATCTAAATCTGTAGCCTGGAGGCTATGGTCTGCCATCTGTGCACCTTCAGCCGCAGTACAGAAAGATGTCTTCAGTGCTGCCTACTGCCCCCCTTCCCTGGCCTTGGTGCCTGTACAGCTCCTTACATCTTCTCACTCCCTTCTCAGGGGGCAAAAAGCGTCTGCTAAGAACACGTTGTATTAACCCCTCAGTGCAGGATTTGGTGCCACTTTCTCAGAAGCAAATTCAAGACATACAAAAAATGTTGAGAAGCTCTACTCCTTTTACATATCCTCATGAAGAAGTTTTATCTTTAAGCCACAGAGCCAGGCAGATGATGGGAACAGTCTCCCTGCTTTGTAGGCAGAGCATCACAGGGCTGTTTCACACAGGCCTTGCACCTCTGCATGACCTCTGAGTCAGCAGTTCTCAGCAAGACAGGGCAGTGGAGCTCCAGGAAGGCCTGGGCACAGCTCAGACCACCCTGCCCTTGGCTTAGATGTTAGGCTTACTAAAATGCAGAAAAAATATTAACAAAAAGAAAAGTCCTCTCCCTTACCTCATGAAGGGGAGAGGAGCATTTGAAAGGATGGAATTGAACTAGTCAGCGTGATCCCACCAGTTTCCAGGCACTGACTTTCACAAAGGAGATTAAGAATAGGAGGAGGAATGAGTTTGTCATGAACTTCATGTACTGTCTGCAGAGCAGCATTTGGCATCTTGCTCTTGCTCATATGTCACATGTATGCCTCCCCAGTATTCCAGATAGGCTTTCTGATTTTTTTTTTTTTTAAGAATTTAATGCTGACTTAACAAAAGTGATAAACAGATCATCTGTTTGCAGGGCAAATCATGAACAGAACATACCAACAGAGAAGTTCTGTCAAGCTCCTTAAAACCTATCACAGCTGAGTAATGGAGGAAATTGTTCTGCAGATCTTGGCCTGGCTGCCTGCATTTGGCAACAGAGGTAGAATCTCATGTTTCAATTATTGATCAGCAGAGCTCTGTAAATCCAAACTCAGCACCTTTCATAGTACCAGGTTACCTCACAAAATGGATTCTTTACCAAAACCAAATCATTACCTGATGCAAATATCCCCTGTTTCAGAACCAGGCTGTACAGAATATACACATCTCTATATTGTGTCCAGGAGCCTTGAAGCACAAGGCACATCATCATGGCAGTAGGCTTCTGTACAGCTTCTGAGAAACTGTGATGAAATACTAAGGAAGGCTGGCAATGTTATCATCAGCAAATATTATATAATTAAACAGCATCAAATAATTGTATGGCCTTGTTACAAATGGAGATGCACTCCATTTAAAATGTCCAAATAGAATTTATTTGGGCAAGCTATAAGCAGGCAATACAGCACTGGGTGGCCTGAAGAGCTCTTGCCCTCACCTCCGCCAGAGTCTCTTTTATAGGTCAGTAGTCTCGGGGTTTCGTGGCACATCCTGGGAGCTTCTGCGGCTGGTGTAACATTGTCAGGGAGGCGTCCTGGTCCCTCAGGTGGTCGCGAGGATGAAGATAGTAGCATTTCTCTGCGTTGTGGTCATGCTGGCTCAGCATGAGATGGGTTTGTGCTTAGTCAGCAAGAGGTCGCAATCCTTTCAAAAGGGAGGGTTATCGATTTGCCAGCATGTCTGGGAGTGGCTTATCACTGTTTTACAGGACAATGAGTTTCACGAGGAGATAAGGGGGGAGAACTACTCCCCTTCCATCCTTATCTCTTTGAGAACAAATTCTTTATGAATTTATTTATTACAATTCCCCCCTTCTAGTTTTTACCATTTTGTTTCTCAAACCGAGTGACAGTCTCTCGGGCTAAAGAAAGAATTGAAGTTTCTCTTTCTCTGGTTTCATCATCCTCTGGGTGTTCATATTGTCTTTTTAACATCATTAAATGGGCAGCTTCTAATCTACCTTTTACTAATTTAATTACTCTATTCAAGATACAAGGCCCAAAGGTTAAAAAGAGCATTAACAATATTAAAGGTCCGATGATGGTTGACAGCAGTGTAGTTAACCAGGGAGAATGACTAAACCACGAGTCACACCATCCTTGTCGGGCCTCCCTTTCTTTTTTCCGTTTCTTGAGACCCTCCCGTAGCTTAGCCATCGTATCTCGTGCTACCTCTGTATGGTCAGCATAGAAGCAACATTCTTCTCCTAGAGCAGCACAGAGCTGCAGAAAATCTTGCTGCAGAAAAAGATCCATTCCCCTTCTATTTTGTAACACTGCCTCTGATAGTGAAGTCAGAGACTTTTCTAATGCGGTGATTGACTTTTCTATTCATTCTAAATCCTCATCTACTGCTGATCTCAGGGAGTTGAAACCCTGTTGTTGTTGGATAAGAGACGTTATTCCCGTCCCTGTCCCCACTGCCCCAATACCCAACAGTGTGGCTATTGTAATTACAGTTATGGGTTCTCTTTTTATGATATGGGGGCCTGTATCCCAATGATTACTTTTTCTGGATGATGTAGTATTCTTGGGACAATGATAACCTGGATGTAGTATTCGCTAGAAGGATTAAACACCTTTAGGGATACACACGGGGTAAGGCCTGTTCTTGAGCATATCCAAAGTACTATTATCCTTGTTAGGAAAATTGGTGGGTTGATAGTGGCCATTTTAGAGCAGTGGTAGCTATTCTCGGATATACTAATTTGGGAGGTTTGGGTTCTAGTGTATTGTGCCATCCTGGACCTGGATTTAGGGGGCTTTCTCGCAATCGAGTTGGAGGTTTTAGTTAGTTCCCCACGATTTCCTTACATCTCTGCCTCCTTTGCCTACTCCGTTGCTTGGAGCAGCAAGGTGTTCCATCTTCTCGGCAGCAGCCGCAGTCTTCAGGGGTTCTCCCTTCTCTCCTTTGCGAGTGTCATACGCCTCCCAATTTTTATCCTTTATTTCCAGGCTAAACACACCAGGTGTTTTGCCTGTTTTCGGCACACCACTTTAACCATTCCCGGATTGGCCTCTCTATTCGTTAGCATGCATACAGCCAATTCTGAATTGATGCCTTTTGTCTATACTTCCCACCACTCTTTAGATTGCCAGACAATTTGTCTGGTTTTACGGCGTATTTAAGGGATAATTCTGTTAATTTCTCACAAATATCTATTTTACATGACAATGAGTTTCACAAAGAGATAAGGGGGGGGAACTACTCCCCTTCCATCCTTATCTGTTTGAGAACAAATTCTCTATGATTTTATTCATTACAGCCTCAGATACCAATGGGCACTTCTTGGAACTCATCCACCAGTTTCTGGGCATAAAGTGATGTAACAGTAAGTGGAATCTAGTAAAGGTGCTGCTGTACAGTATATTGCTTTAGAGGATTTCACCTCATCTCACAATTTACCTTTGTGACAATGTAGCTGCTTGCCAGAGCCATGTGGATATTGTCAAAACAGCACATGTGGTATAGTAACGGTGTACTACATGAATTTCAGGCTCTTCCAAGGCCAACTACAAGTGTACGATGAGTTGAGAAGGCCTTAAAGAATGATTTTAGACCTCCCACATTCATCCTACGATGAGGCACTGGTGCAGGTGAATTGTTCTCCCTCTAGCTGGAGGACAACTGCTACAAATCTCACTGGGTCTGCTGAAGATAAGCAAGAGGTTTCCATTCAAACATTGCAACCAGGTGTCTTAAAACTAGCCTGAAAAACATTAAGACATGCACTGAGGACCCCCACTAGCTGATGTGGCCATGTCCAATAGTAAAAATCCCTTCTTGGACATGGCTTCTCTGGCACCACATAAATTTCCAAAAAGCCAGGGGTATAATGGCTTTGGCCAGTTGTTATAACCATAACATGTTGCTTAGTCTCTCAGAATAACAACTTTTATTTTAAAGATAATAATTGCACTCTTACTGAGGATCACCAGAAAGTTTCTCTATTATTGTCGATAATGCCGTAAGCTCTGGCCAAATGTCATGACCTGGGTTTAAGTCAAGTTTCCAGACAGATATTTTAAAAATAAGGGAGAGAGGGGGAGAAAAAACCCCTGCAGTTGCTGAGTAATGTCATTTATAATGACATTAGATATTCAGAGTCGTTACAGAAATATTGTGCTTTATGAGCCTTACAGTTTAGTGGGAGATTCAGGCAATATTCAGAACAATGAACTGAATTCACAATTCACTCAGGCCTTGGCTTTAAGGTGCCACTGGGAACAACACCACCTCAGACAACAAAAGGTGGCTGGACTGATAGTGTCCTGTTGGGCAACTGGCATGATACCATGACATGATACCACATCCAAAGTCCTATGCACTGCAGAGAGAAGACCTCAGATGGATCACTATGCAAGACATTCTAGCATCTAGGGACAGGACAAGGGACAGTGGCTTCAAGTTGGAGCACAGGGAGTTCCACACCAACATGCAGAAGAACTTTTCCCCAGTGAGGGTGCCAGAGCCCTGGGACAGGCTGCCCAGGGGGGTGTGGAGTCTCCATCTCTGGAGAGATTCCAGCCCCGTCTGGACGCCGCCCTGTGCAATATGAGCTGGGGAGCTGCTTTGGCAGGGGGTTGGACCCCATGAGCTCTCCAGGGCCCTTCCAACCCCTGTGAGTCTGGGATTCTGTGATTCTGTGTGACTGTATTTAAGTGGTTTTGCTGCTACCACTGTTCATTCTTGAGAGGAAATAGTTACCCAAGGCCTGAGGACAGGCTGTTAACACTACATATCAAATCATTACAGCCCTCCACTCTTGAATCTGACAGTGACTTTGATAGCTTTGGTTTCTCTTTGTCTGAAAACACTTTTTGTACAAGGTACATTTCCCCAATCCTACAGGCAAACCTTACCCTGCTGAGAATTCACAGACCTCCCTTCCTGATCTTCACAAGACATTCTGCCATAAATACTATAAATCTTCCCTAAATAACCTCAACTATCTTGTTTAGATTGGCAGTCATGACAGCTCTATACAGCACCACCTGGAGCTGCCCAGCTCACGGAGTCCTCCTGCCTGTTCTGCAGATGGGGCAGGGCTGCCATATGCTGATGCAGTAGCAATTCTTGACTCACAGTCAAAAGCTTCTAAAAAAGTCAGTGTGCAGGGTTTTCTGCCACATGGAAGAATCATTCTTTGGCCTTTTCTCGAGCTGTATCTCATTAAGCAAAAAGGAAAGAAAAAGGAGAGGACGTTCTTTTCTTCTTTGTGAATCTTTCCCCAGAGTTCATCTCCATGTGGAAGACAGTGTTCTTTCTGGTACCTAGAAATCCAAGTCAGAGCAGAAAGAAGCTGTAAGAATCAGATGACTGAGCACAGTGTTCTGTCCAACTCAACAGGTTTTCTTAAAGTTCTCTACACTTTGAACATGACTTCTTCCAGGGAGGATGGAGAAGGCAAGGACTGGTTCTACTGGGCTTAGAGGGACCAGAGTACAAAAAGAACTGCACCTGCCATGAAGTGGTGGTGGTGCATTACCTACTGCACAGCTCTTTTATGACCTCCACAGACTGCAGGTCTTGAGGGTGTCACTAACAGCACCTCCCTGATCCTTGTGTGTTCTGCTGTCTGTTTTGCTCAGTGGTTTGTTTAATTTGAGACTCTGCCTTTATTTTTTTTAGAGAAACTAATGTGGTGTTAACATAATGCAGAAATTTTGTGTTCTAACTTTACGGAGCTGCTATCATGGCTAGTGGGCAAACAGGAAAGCAGTAAGGTACAGGTTTAAAAGTTATAAAGATACATAGAAACCTCAGTGTCGCTCTGCTTCCTTACGATCTTCCTCAATGTAGAAAGATGTCATGAGGAAAAAGCCTCCTCCAAAGACCCCAACAAAAGCACACACAATGAAGCTGTACTGCATGCTCCAGAAATTCCACTGGAAAGAGTGAGCATTCTTGGCCTGGATAGCATTGGAGATCTGGGAAGTGAACAAGGCTGTCAGTAATCTGGGATAACATCACCATCCTCATGTTCTTTTACACCTTCGGTGCCTCCACCTGCAGGAGTAGGAAATGCTGCAGAAAGTGTTTATGTTTGGGAAACTTTAACTCATTTTACCCTTTGCTAGCTCATCTCCACCTCCCTAGCACCAGGCAGACATTTGGCAATGACATTTATAATTTCTTGATGTTATCTGATAACTTTATCTGTCCCTAAACAGAATCAGATGAACAGGAACAGGGGATTAGCATCAATACAGATACAGGCAGCTGATCTCATTAAAAAGGAATATAAATAAAAGGAATATATAAAGGAATATATACAAATATAAATAAAGATCAATGCTTCTTCCTAGTTCTCTTCACTCCATGGCTCCTCAAATGCCTTTGGAGTGAGGAGAACTGGGAAGAAGATACCAGGCAGACACTTCTTGCACTGTCTGGATGATGAGGTTGTGAAAACTATAAACGATACACACGAATTTTATGATTTCAGGAAACTCAACAAGATTCAATATTTCACCCAGGAACTTAAAATCTCTTCCCAGCACAAACAAAATGCTGAATGTTGAACGCAGTCATCTTTATTGCCACATTTGTTCTTTATGGTTACAATACATTACGTGACTTGAAATACCCAAACAGGAGACTCTTCAACCTTTGCTGGGGTCAGTGTGATTATTCATGACAGTGTAAGGCAGGTAAGAGCAAGATCAACTCTAAAGAGGAACCTAGGGACTACAGAAAGCATAATGGCCAAAATACAAACCTGATGCATTTAAGTTTAAAATGCTTACTAAGAAAATCTCTGGAGTGCAGAGGGAAAAAAACCAGACTATTCCCTGACTCTCCAGCCAGTTTTTAAGTTCAAGGGTTAGCTGGAGCAGGTTAGTAAACAACAGCAAGACATGAATGCAGAAGATTCAGTGGTTAATCGCAGCAGACATGGGCAGTGTTGGTATTTTGGTTCACAGAAGCAATCCAGAGGACAAGGTTGAGCTCATTGCACAGGACTCCACTTGGACAGGAGTTTTATTCCCTGCAAGGTTACCTGAGGTTATTGTGATCTGTGTAAACTTTTTTTGTCCTCACACTTTTTGCTTAGCTGCTATTTAAGGCAGTTGCATGCACGGGATTGCATAGGAAGTATTCTGTTAGGAGCAAGTGCAGCAGCACGATCAGTGAGAAGCCTCAGTTCTGCCTGTGCCTCAAAGATGGCCAAGACCAGTGGGTAAGAGATATAAACATTTTCATCTTTCCAGCAGGAAGCATCAATCGCTAGAATAGTCAAAGAAAGGAGAGTGCACAAGGCATGTTTCAGCTTTCAGGATATCTTTTCAGCTGTTATCCATGACACAGGGATGTCAGGTATGTTCCCCCATGCACACAGCCAAAGCAGCACGAGGGCAAGAGTTTCCTGGTGCACACCAGTGAGCAAAGAGATCTCTTCATTTGTCAATAAAAGAGAAACAGCAGGAGAGAAGAAATCAGGTCTCAAGCAATATGTGAAGTCAAGGTAAAGGTAATTCAGGATCAGAGCTTTGAATGCCAGGTAGGATGAAAGGGCAAGCACTGCAGTCAGTCTTGTTCTGATTTTCAAGAGACCATTGACTAATTGCAAGATTTCAACCTTCAGGATAAGCAATTGGCTGGGTGGTTGCACTCAAATAGCTGCAGTCAACTGCTCAGTGCCAAATGCTGTTCCTCAGGGTTAATATTGGGCCTGGTGCTCTTTAACATAGACAGGGGAATCAAGTGCACCCTCAGCAAGTTTGCTGACAACACCAAGCTGTGTGGTGTGCTTGACACACTGGAGGGAAGGGATCCCATCCAGAGGGACTGGGACAGGCTACAGGTGGGACTATTAAACAAGGCCAAGTTTCAACGAGGCCAAGTGCAAGGTCCTGCACATGGGTTGGGGTGATCCCAAGCAGAAGTACTGGCTGGGCAGAGAATGGATGGAGAGCAGCACTGAGAAGAAGGACTTTGGGATGTTGGGGGATGAGAAACTCAACATGAGCCAGCAGTGTGTGCTGGCAGCCCATAAAGCCAGCTGTGTCCTAGGCTGCATCCCCAGCAGCATGACCAGCAGGTCAAGGGAGGGGGTTCTGCCCCTCTGCTTTGCTCTGGGGAGACCCCCCTGCAGTACTGCATCCAGCTCGAGGGTCCCCAGGATAAGAAGGGCATGGAGCTGTTGGAGCAAATCCAGAGGAGACCATGAAGATGCTCAGAGGGCTGGAGCACCTCTGCTCCAGAGACAGGCTGAGAGAAGGCTGCTTTCTGGGGAGAGCTCCCAGCCCCTTCCCATCCCTTGAGAGGCTCCAGGAGAGCTGGACAGGGGCTGGTGCTAAGGGCAGGGAGGGCCAGGTTGGGGGAACTGCCTTCAGCTGCAGGAGGGCAGCTGGAGAGGGGCTGGGAGGCAGAAATCCTTCCCAGGGACGGGGGAGGCCCTGGCACAGGGTGCCCAGAGAAGCTGGAGCTGCCCCAGGATCCCTGGCAGGGTTCAAGGCCACATTGGATGGGGCTTAGGGCACCATGGGCTGGGGGGGTGCTGTCCCTGCCCATGGCAGAGATGGGAATGGGGGAGTTTGGAGGTCCCTCCAACCCAAACTAGTCTGGGATTCCTAAATTCTATACAATTTGAACTAAGAACCTTATGTTTTACAGTATTTGATTAATTTCCATGAAACTCCTCACAAACTTAGCAGAAAGTGCTTAAATCCAAGTACAAAAGCCCTGACACTGTGTTTGCAGAGAAGTACTCCTTCAAAAATTCAGGAGTTTTCAAATTTAAAATCAAAATACATTTCTACACACTGTGTGGAACTACTCACGCCTGTAGGTACAGGTTATATTCTACACACCTGCAGTGAGAACTTACATGCAAGTAACAACGTTTAGAAAATATCTTTCTGTATTCTAGTACAAAGGCCACCAACTTGAGTCATTCCTAGTTCTGGACCAGGAACTGCCTATAATTCTCTGAGTGTCTGTTTTTCAGTTTCTAGACATTTTACTCTAAAGAAAGTTCAATAAGCAGAGAATTCACTTACAGTCCCAATGAGATATGGGCTGCTAGCATCTCCCAGCAAATGGCTCACCAAAATCTGCAGGGCAATAGCTGTAGACTGCCGTCCTGGTGTCACAACGTACTGAAACAGAACACAGCCCACAAGAGAATTAACAAGAGTGAATCTCATGAATGGCCAATGACTTACAGAACACCCTAGAGAGATTAATATAGTCGATTTTATATATTTCATATTCAAACACTGTTTACAAGTTTGGGGTCAGAGAAGTTATTCTGAGCACAAGAGTACACTGGATGTTTTGTTGAGAGAAAAGACGTTCAAGAAAGCAACATACAAAGGGAACAGTAATAAGGTCCCCCCTTTTCTCCAGGCTGAACAGCCCCAGCTCACTCACTAACATGCATGGCAAGTTGTGTTTAGAAGAAAAAAGATCCCGCTCTCACATTTAATTTAATTTTATCATCATTCTTTGTGTTTAAAAATGCCTCAGAACTTTAGACAAAAATATTTACCTACCACTAAGATATAATTATATTACAATAGTAACACCAATGCCACATCTTTAGGATGGGTGGAACTCCATCAGCGGACGTTAAAACAGATGGGTGAGGAAGTGACATTGTTGGAGACACTAACATTAATCACTCTGGTGAGAAGGCAAAAACGCTGCAGTGCCATCTTCAGTCAGGACTTATAACAGCATTTGAACAATACTGAACTATACTGAAACTACAAATTCATAGCCCAGATGCCGAAAAAAAGGACAATAAGCTGTGTTAGTGGAACGGTTTGTGTTCAGCGATGGGCCAACAGAGGATTCTGTAAGACTGCATTCCTTTTGCCCTTGGAGCCCTCATCTGCAGGAGCTACTGTGATATACATTCCTAGTATGGACACTGGAGCACATACAGAATCAAAAGATCTGAAAAATGTGATTTTTATAAAAAACATTGAGAAAATAATGCATGATTTACATCTTGTAGTTTAAGTATCATGACAAGCTTTTTCCATTGCTTTGGTTTTCATTCCCCATGTCTCCCACAAACCTGTATCTACCATTTTCTCTCATGTTTCACAAGAATATCTGCTGTAGACTCTTTCCCTAAAGCACAGCTCATACTGAGGGTGCCAATATAGATAATTTTTCTCAGCAAGGTCACCATGTTTTTACAAGGCCTGTATGAACTTGGTTCTTCCAGAGGTGTCCAGCTCTATGAAACTTGTTTGATGTTCATGGATTCAAAACTTAAAAAAGAAAGCAGACACAGACTATAGTAGGTCTGTTTCCTTGGGAAGTGAGGCTATGAATCCAATTGAGATTTGACAGAGCATTTGATCTAAAATAAGAAAGAAAATAGGCAGACTTCCCCCAACACAGTTAGCAAAATATATAGCCAGCTTGGCTATCTGTCCAGTAAACCTGTCTTGTAGCCAATATTTTCTAAGTAGTATCGTGACTTACTCCCTGCTGCAATGCCAGAAACACAGCAATGAGCAGTGACACCCTTTTTCCTATAGGCAGATTTCCTCTTCTCAGAGAGGGAATTTCTCAAGAGCTCATGTAACTCATTCCACTCACTGGGAGCCTTTTGGTTCTCCTTACCCCGTGTTGCAAAAGGGCCTCAGTAAAGAACCTGTCCGCATCAGCAGTGCCCCTCCCAGCCAGAAAGCACAAACTGGGATATACAAACTACTCAACATCTGAAATCAGCATCTTTGCACCCAGTAAGAGTACTCTACACAATACAGTTTTACTGTAAGACACAACCTCCTTCCTTACTTTGTATACATATGGTTAGCTTGTATCCCTTCCATTCCTCATCACTCCAAAGGAGATATTTCTCACCATAGATCAAACATTTTTCATCAGAAATATTTAGATTGAGTGCTTCAACAATAATGAGTATTAAAACAGAGGTGTCTGGGAGATCAGAGCTACAGAAAACCACTTTAATGTCATGTTGCCATCACACTGCATCCAGTCCCCTGCTAGCTTAAGAACAGAGTGATGTGAGATGGGTTGATCTGGAAGCTAAAATCCTTGTCATCCATGGGATGAAGGAACTCTCCAACAGCTCCTCCTCCACGTGGTCATGTTAAGCTTTTGTCTCTACTGAGGGTGTGCAGTTTACCCAAGTTTTGTCCTCTCTCAGACCCTCCCTGGGGTGCCAGATGAATATCTGAACTTTGGGAACAGGCTCCTGAATAGAAAGAGGAGAAAGAAAGAAGCTACAGCAGAAGGCTCTGAGCTTGGGAAGCAGACCTTGCTGTGACAGACTGTATTAGACTGGAGACTGTCAGTTCCTGGCTCCCTAAGAATATCTTGTCATCTGACCTAGACTCAGATTTCTTTTCTTTTATTGATAATGACAGGCTGGGTTTGAGTAATATAGATCAAAGACTGTTATGCATTTAATATATTGTGGGCACTGCAGGCATGAGGAAAGAGAAATGCAATTCCCCTCTTTCAGTGTGGAGAGAGCACTTTCTTGCCACATTTATTTAATATCAAATACCTGTAACTACAAGAGACACTTGGAACAAAGCTGTAACAAGAAAAATGAAAGGGAAGTTAGTACACTGCCTAGAATTACTAGGCTCATACAAACTTTGCCTGTGCTATTTTTCAGGTTCCTCTGTGCAATGAAACCATATGCAAGAGCTCAGTGCACTGTAGGATTCCCTGGGGAAAGAAGAAACCAAACATGCCCACACACAGGGACAATGAAAGAGCCACGGCATCCTGCTTGTCCACATCAACTGCCCAGTTACGTGTGCCATGCAGATGACATCCTACATGCTGTCACCTCCTACAAGGTCCTGGGCCAGATGCCTTGACAGATGAACAGGTTGCCCCACCAGATATAATAGTTTGCCAACGCTGTCATGCTGTCCCTGGAGGTTTTAGCATCCTCCTATGTGACAGAGCTGTCAGCTAAAAAAGCAGATGGAACAGACAGGCTCCTTTACCTATATCTGCCAGGGCACCTCCAAACAAAGACAGGGACATGTTGGTAGCCTTCCTAAACCACATACTGGCTTCCAGTTCCAGCATCTCCTGTGCTTTTAGCTGCCCAAACCCTAAATGACAGTCCCATTACCTCACAGATGGCAAATGTATTTCATAAGGGACACTGCATGTACAGCCTCCCAGTAAGCCGGAGTATTGTAAGCAAGGCAGCTCCAGCACTTCTCCACTTGCACATTCTGACTGCAGCTGTACAGTAGATACCTTCATGTTTACAGTGAAACAAGGGGCAGAAAGGTTGCTACATGCCATGCATCCTGATGTGTTAGCCACAAAGGAAGAAAGTCCTTATCATTCAGCCAGCATCTTCCTTTGTCTTCAGCTCCACAGGCCGCAGGTTAAATGCTACGTTGTCTGGCTAGTAGTGCCACGTGGGAGAAAGAAAACTCCTCTTTATGGCAAAATAAGAACAGGCATTGGCAAATCCAGCCACATTATCAGAAATCCTACTCGTTCATATGGGAAACAATGCAGAAAGATAAATTAATGTCATTAGCTATGACACCCTTCAGTCAATGTAACAGCAGTAATACACTGAACCCATGGGGTTTCACCAGGATGAAACAGAACTCCCAAATCAGATTGTCACTGAATGAGCAGACATCCTCAAATTCAGAGGAACTTCATCATTTTTTCTGATAAAACAATCAGTTGATTTAGAATTCAACCTGATGCATGTTCATGGTAATACACTGAATGTCTGCTCTCAAGGGGAACACATCACTACGCAGCTCAGCTCTGCAAACTTTTCACCTTCCCACTTCTTGCTGGTTGATGCAATATTGCTTTTAGCTAAAAACCCAAAAGATTCAAATTAAATATAAATGAGGGATGTCAGTCACTTGGAAGACAAGAACTTTCTCCTCCCTTGGATGTACATGGATGTGGGATGTGGCAATGACACCCGGAAAGATTTCCTGCAGGCATTCCCTGAGCAAGCTGAAGGACAGCACAGTTCCTTGCAGACATTCAGTTTGGGTTCAGAGAAAAACTGATGGAAAGAGCTGACAGGAATCATCTACCTTACTTTGCCCATTGTATAGCTACAGTATGTCACGCAGTGATGTCACCTTCCTGTTGCACAATGGCAGAGGCATGAATTAAAATGCAGACGTGGGAGCTCAAAGAGAAGTAAATTTAGAAACTTAAAGAAAATTCTTCACTGGTGCCTCAACTGGTGTAAAAAGAGTGCTAATTGTGAGTGGTTCTGCTGCAAAAAGCCCAATGACAGCAAAATAAACTGAAATAGAAGCTAATAAAAATCCATTTTGGACCAGTGATAGTTTTTCCACACCTGTTCACTGATTCAAGGCTACAGATCTTGACCCATAGGACAATGGTTTCTGACTGTTCTTTGAGAGTCAAAGAAGAAACAAAACCCTATTGCTATGACTGAGATTTAAGCAGGTGACCAATTCACTAATGCTAACTGCAATTTCTGTTTTAATTAAAATCCCAGACTGCAGAAAACTGACATGCAGAGAGCAACGCCATGAAAGAGCAACTTGGAAGATAAACACAATAGTCTGTCTCAGCAGTGCTTTGCTGAAGAACCATGAAATGTAAGTTGGTTCATTCTTTCATCTCAATCAGAGCATACACAAGGATTCTTCAAGCTATGAAGTGTGAGGATAAACAGGCTTGTGTCAACAAGACAAGGTCAAGTCAGTGGAAGAAGAGCTCTGTAGTGCTTCACACCTAGTCCCTTGAGTTCAGCATTTGGCTAGGTACTTTCACATGCTTTTACATGGAAGGTCATAACAGAGATACTTTTATCTCTGCTCAGCTTTTCTACTGCTTGTTTTTAGTTAGCTGTTAGGAATACCAAGCAAGTTGCATATTTGACTACGACCATAGGGACAGCAACCTCAGTTGTAAATTTTCAACTCCTGAGGAAGCAAGCAGTGATGACAGCCTTGTGGGCAACTGCATTCCACATGAGCCACAGGCTGCAAGTTTTCTTTACTGTCCTAGACTCTTGTGACATGATACTGTGCATCGTTACATGTTGTGCTAAATATTAATGCATTCACTCTGGTTCTTACGTAAAAGGTTTATTATGACCATGGAGATTGCAGGAGCAATCTGCAAATTGACTTGAGGTCCCTTAGAATGAAGAATTCTTCCATGAAATGGAAGATGCTCAAGTGACTCTTTCTCAGATTCTCTTCAGCTACTGGTTTTCCATCATCAGTTTGAGGGTGGGAGATAGACATAAAATCCTGCACAAGACTTTGATGATCTGTGCAGTGATAGTAACAACAAAATCTGTCCCAAATTTTACACAGAAACTGACTAGTGACTATGGAGCTACAGGATAAACCAAAGTTTGCCAAATTTTTCATTTGAGTAAAAACTCAAGTACATTAAAAAATTACCTTAAAAGCCTTTGTGATAAAAAGAGCTACCTAGACTACCTGTGTCACATCACTCCTTTCTAAAGAAGGTTTGTAGATGACAGGTTGTCCATGAGCCAGCAGAGTGCCCTGGGGGCTGAGAGAGACAATGGGATCCTGGGGGCATCAAGAGGAGTGTGGCCAGCAGGTCACAGGAGGGGATCCTCCCCCTCTGCTCTGCCCTGGTCAGGCCCCACCTGGAGTGTTGTGTCCAGTGCTGGGCTCCCTGGGATAAAAAAGCCAGGGATCTCCTGGAGAGAGGCCAGAGGAGGCTACGGAGATGCTGAAGGGCCTGGAGCATCTCCCCTGTGAGGAAAGGCTGAGTGAGTTGGGGCTGTTCAGCCTGGAGAGAAGACGACTCAGGGGGGACCTGATGAATGTTTATCAGTATCTGAAGGATGGGCTGCAGGGGGAAATGGCCAGCCCCTTCTCAGTGTCTGTGGGCACAGGACAAGGGGCAATGGCTGCAAGTTAGAGCAGAGGAAGAACTTTTCCCCAGTGAGGGTGCCAGAGCCCTGGGACAGGCTGCCCAGGGGGGTGTGGAGTCTGCATCTCTGGAGAGATTCCAGCCCCGTCTGGACGCCGCCCTGTGCAATATGAGCTGGGGAGCTGCTTTGGCAGGGGGTTGGACCCCATGAGCTCTCCAGGGCCCTTCCAACCCCTGTGATTCTGGGATTCTATGATTCTGTGATTCTGTGCTGGAGTTTATCTGCACTGTATTCTGGAATAAGGTGACTTGCTAATAGTTCCCAAAATGTCGTTCTGTAACGCATTCACTAACTTGAGTTTCCAGGATATTGACTTTCCCTCATATAGATCATTTTTTCAAATACAAAATCTCTGAACACAGACAGAAAGAAAATTATCCTCTTTCTGGTGCAGACCATCTTCTGGCAGACATCCAACAACACAGAGTAGTATAGAAAATCCACACTATGGTGGGTACCAGAAGCATTAGGTAGTTCCACTTGCATGAATTTCATCCAAAGCAGCACATCTCCTTTCTGGGCTTACAATGGGCTTGGACCACTGCACCAGCACACCTATCTTGTTACTGATGTATTGTGGCATGTGACTACATCCCTAAGGTTAGCAGGGTACCAAGGATATTCTTAGGAAGAGCACCCTCCTCTCTTCCTAGAAGGTGGAGGCCCTTCTGGCCACCAAGGGCAGGCTTATGAACAATTTTCTGTTGAGAAAGGCTGAAAAACTCAAAATAAGGAAATAGTTTCAGAAGTACTTACCAACAATATATCTGTCACTACAGCCCAATTTACAGATAAAAACAGTTCTCCAAATGCAATAAAAACCTGAAAAAAAAAAGAGAAGAAAGCAGTGACTATACACTCTGCATTGACCTTTACTGTGAAGATGAAGTCAGGCTCACTGTACATATGCTGTACATATGCATCTATGATAACTTGAACATATCTCTCCCTGTGCTTACAAACACTAACATCATCTCAAAAGGGGAGAAAAGAACCAGAGAAGAGACAAAACATGAAACAACTACCACACTCCCAAATAAACTATAATGAAGTGCTGAACCCAAGAACAGGAAAGGAAGAACCTGTGAAGAGAAAGATTCAGCACAGGTGTATAAAGTTCTCAGATCTCCCTTTGCTCAGGTTTCCAAATGAAGCCAACGGAAAACCTCTGTGCCGGTACGAGGATTCTTAAAGGCTCCTTCAGAGGGAGAGCTTCCAAAACCAACTCCATGAGACAAGCAGCCTCAATACCTCGGTGCCCTGTGGGAATTCCCTAATTCATTGCTAATGGAGACCCAGCCATCAGGAAAAAGGGCAGGGCCCCGACAGTTCATACAGCTGGGGTCTTAGAAAAGATGAACCTTTTCAGACAGCCCTGGACATAGATTTGAGCAGGCTGTAGAGACTAATAAATGCTCAAGGAAAGCATTGAAGCATTTAAGCTACTCTGTTAAGCTGGATCTGTTATAGAAGACAGAATCTATTTAGTGACACAGGCCACAAAGTCAAATGGCACCTAGGAGATAAAACCCATTAGAGCAACAGGTGCCAGCATCTTGTTTGGTGAGGTCTTGGTCAAGATGCTGTCTCAGGTTGATGAAAATGCAGCCCTAAGACAGACGCTATGGCAAACTATCAGATGGTCTCAGAGGACAAGCTTACATTCCCCTAAGAAGAATCTGTCCTACTATAGACATCTTCCTGTGATACCCATACCTCCTCTGTGTTCCCTGCCTGTACTGGTCTTGTGTTTTTTCCAAACCACTCTGGGAAAAACATTCCTTCAAGTACAGAGATATTTAGAATAGCCCTTTATCCAGATGTCTTTTCCTTCCTGCCCAGAGAGGGGGTGGGTGCCCCGTCCCTGGGGGTGTTCAAGGCCAGATTGGATGGGGCCCTGGGCAACCTTGTGTAGCTCCAGGCCTGGAGGTTGGTGGCCCTGCCTGTGGCAGGGGGGTTGGAGCTTTCTGATCCTTGGGGTCCCTTCCAACCCAGATCAGTCTATGATTATGATTCTATGAAAATGCTTTATAAAGGTTTTCTCATTTGCAGCTGAGTCTATTCCTCTACACATAATTACTTCTCTTTAAGTTTTATAACAAATATCACTCATTTCACATACTCCTTGAGTAAGTCTTAGCTCTTGGATTTATGCATCCTACTATCAAAGTCCTTCCATGGATACAACTTTGGCAGACCTTGCCCAGACTGTTGCAAAACCAGCCTGTAGACTTCAGAAACAATGTGCGTGCCAGTCTTAGCTGGAAAGCAAGGGTCACCCCTTTTATTAAAGAATTAATTAGAGCCATCTGAGTCCAACTTTGAGCCAAACACAAAATGAAACATGCTGGTTTACAAACACAGCAATGACACACACTTCAGTGTTTGGCCAGTAAGGACTAGCAATGTAAAAATTTGCAGCCACCATAAAATATTAACCCTTCATTGCCTTCTTTCAAGCTAATACTCTCTGAACTCTCAAAGACCAAATTCATCAAGGATCTTACTTTATTTGTTTTTCCCGATTCCATAAAAATAAACTTTAAATGTGCTATTTCTTAACTTAGAAGATGTTAAAGTGAAAACCTAAGGACACAAGAACAAAGAGATTTATTTTAAACCTGGCTGATTCTTCTGATTTAGAGCAGAGGATTCTGAAGACTTCCAAACTGTTCCTAGATACCATCAATGGAATAGATGACTGTCTGACTTTATACATCAAATGAGAGGTTGGTCTATCTCCCTTATAGGAACCTTGTGATGTTTAGCACTTTTAAAGTGGTGTTTCCAGTTTTCCTTCCTCTTCATGCTTTTTCCAAGTTACTTCATCTCTACAAGCCCCTAAGAGCAAGAGCATGTCATACCTAGTGTGAGGAAAGAAAGTCAAATTCATCCTTAGGAAATGAGTTATGCTCTTCACCCAGAGTTCAAAGGAATAGGAATTAATGAAAAATCATCCTTGATAAGAAAATGTGATATTCAGTGGCTAAGGGCTCATACTCCAGAGACTAATTATTTCATACATAATGTGTTAACATTAGAGACACAACTTTGCTGGCTTTTCTTTTCTTTGCTAAGGTCTTCTGTGGATTGCAGTTGTAGGGTCACCAGAAAAATTTAACCCAGACAGTTTTGGAAGGTAATAAATCATTATACAGAGTGTTTCAAGTTATTCTCTCTAAAACCTATACCATTTTTATACTTTCTCATGCAGAATAAATGCAATATGGTGAATAGCTGGCATAGTAAGCCATCTGACTGCAAAACAACTGCAATCAATAAAGAGGAGAGAGTTATATGTTCTTGTCTCTGAAACAGGTGGAGATATCCTGGAAGTACTGCACTTGGCAAGGGAGAAGGGCTGAGGATGGCAGGAAAACAATACAGCAATGCACTATTTAAAGTGCATCCTTCTGTTCCTACCATTTCTCAGTAGTCCTCATTCTTTTTGAAAAGTTATTATAGCAAATGTTTCCATTAAATTTGTGCAATTATGATGTTTCTAATCTGCTAAGTGTACCTAGAAAAGAATGAAATATTTTATGCCATCTTTTTCCAAGATCCTCAACTTTTGTAACAAATACTTAAAGTTGGTCTCCAAAGGATGCAACCAGAATAATGTCCCACATTTTAGTGGAATTTTGCTTTGTAGATGACTCTTTACATTCCTACCTAAAGTTAATATGGAGAGAAATAGATGATTGTTATCAATGTCAGTGCCAAAGACACATTCTGCTTTTAAACAGTTGCATGTCTCAAAAGGTAAGGAATCAGTGTGGCTGGACCATGTGTGATCAGCCATTTCTGTCTTTTCAAGATAAACCACACCAGGCAGGCCTACTGGAGACAAGAGCTGCAGAACAGCTCCTTCAAAGGCAACTTGCAGAGCAAGACTGCATCTCAAGAGAGGATTACCATCAAAGGTAAGTCTGTTTAAATCTCAGTTACCACAACATCAAATGCTGTCCAAGGTTCCCAGTCACAGGGTTCAGTCATGACTTTCCAAAGCTGCACTGCAGAGACCACGCTTCGTTTGCCTTGTTCTGGAGACAGGAATGGATTTAAACAGAGTATTTTTTCTCTCTCTTTTCAAAGGTACTATTTGAAATCAAGAATTGGGTGTCCAGAAAGAGAAAGCTCATGACATTTTGGTTCACATACAGAATCACAGAATCACAGAACATCAGGAGTGGGAAGGGACCTTGAAAGATCATCCAGTCCCACCCCCTGCCAAAGCAGGATCACCCTGACTGAATCCCACAGGAACATGTCCAGGTGGGTTTGAATGTCTCTAGAGAAGAAGACTCCCCAGCCTCTCTAGGCAGCCTGTCCCAGGGCTCTGTCACCCTCACAGAGACAAAGTTTCTCCTTGTATTCCCATGAAGCTTCCTGTGCTCCAGCTGCACCTGCTGCCCCTTGTCCTGTCGCTGCCACCCCGAGCAGAGCCTGGCTCCTTGGAAGTCCAGCCATATTTCTATTTTAACTTCAGAATTCTTGTGCTTTGAAACATTTCTTCCAGTTTTAGCAATAAATGATTAAACCTGCCTCATTCCCTTCACTTCGCGGTGGAAAGCACCATATAGAAGCTACTGATGCACATCTCCTTTTTGGCTTCAGTAACATCTGCACTGTGAAGTGATGGAGACAAGTTTACCACCATCAGTGTGCCCAAGCAGACAGTGACTGGAAAGCCAGTTTCCTGACAGTTTCCTCCACACAAATGAAAGATTTGTTTCAGTGGGACCTTCAAATTTAGATGCACCATCTGGCATGCCACTCCAATTTTCCTACCAGTATGACTAGTGTCAGATCTTGTTTAGAAAGCAAGGAGAGGCATGGCTAGTGCCAGAGAAGCCAACAGTTAAGCTGCTGGAGAAGTAAAAGTACTAGAAGAATCAGGTGCCTAGATTACATGCAATTTAGGATCACTGCATGTTGTTGACATTACATGTTGGAACACTGGAATTAAGCACATCAAACCAAAGGCAAACCAGCACAAGCTGTGGCTAAAAAACCAACTGGCCTGCCCAATGGAAGGAATGTAAGGAAAATAGTTCTCCATATCCCAGGTCGGAATTTCCTCCCAGATAACACACTGTGTGAAAACACAACGCTGTTTGCAAGGAGAGAAACATTTTAAACAAATTCCTTTTTATCCATCCTAATAAAATGTCTGTCTTGATAATTCAAACCCCCTGTACTGATTCACTCATCTGACACAGATAGGCAAATGCAAATGTTGTTCTCCACCTTCAATGACAAAAAAAAAGAATTGAAGAACATACTCAGAGCAGAACTATGTGAGAAGCAGAAGAAAATTGGGTAATTCTTTTGGCATTCAGATCTCCACTCCTGAATCTAAAAATAATCTGAAATTTCACATTTTACTCAAACAGGCAAATCCCTTTGGTTTTTTCCTTAGCTGTAAAGGTGTTTTTCCCCAGGAATACACATTCCTGAGGAGGCAAAAGGAAAACCTCTTTGAATAAGTGTTATTCTTAGAAGCAAAAAACCCTGAAAAAGTACCCTTTGCAGAGAACTCTTGATTACTGTAATTAACTTTACTTGGATCCTCTTATTTATGTTAATCATAGTAATTGTGGCTATGGAGTCACAGGAAAAAAGCTTGGAGTCTTTCCCTAGCTGTTACCAGATTATAGTTAAAATGAGGTTTACATACAGTTCCCTCTCACAGGGAGGCTTTGGAACTATTTGTCATTCCTAGGAAGTTTCTGTTTTTCCCTTTACTGAGAACAGAATTTAAGTTAATGTATACTTCAATTTGCAGTGCCAAAAGGTTGACTTTGAAGATCAGCTAGCGCTTTGGGTCTTTGAAGGTGATGGCTAAATTATTCTTAGCAAGAAGTGTGCATACTGTACAGTCACAAGTACACCAATCTTTAAGTATTCAGAGAGCAAAAATAAATAAGAATACTAAATGTGTCATGTAGCATTAAAAAGTAGTGCATAAGATTGTGGTTCTCTTTAACTACATTTGTGCATAAGGGACTCTAGCTTCATGCCTAGGCTTAATATCTTCTTCTTTAGTGCAGGTAGACTCTATATGAACTGAGGAGCAATTTATAATGCTCTGAGCACCTGCCCTTTTTGCTGGACCAAGTAATGCACATCATGGTTCTCACAGGTCAGGCTGCACCTGTGGCAGCATCAGAGCAGCATGCACCATGCCCAGCTGGCAGGCCACCTCATTGCAAACCTCTTCATGGGCTAGAAGAATGCAGAGAATTCTGCAAAAACCCCCCTTACCTCCTCCTCCCCCTTCACCACAGGATCCCAGTAAACATTTTGCTAATGATAGACAGATTGGCACTTACAAAAGTGGAAAGGATGCTCATCTGGGCCACCATCAGAGCTATGTAGAGGCACAGAGCAGAGATGAACATGCTTGTGGCACAGATCAGGGGATCAACTTTATTGTTTATCTTCCTTAATCTTCTTGCAGCTTCTGCCCCAGCAACAACTCCCAAGATTCCTGTCCCAATGGTGATACCTCCAAATATTATGCTGGTGACAAAGCAAAGGATCCAGTTGAACATAGTAAGACCATACGGTGGGGAAAAAATGGTGTTATCTTATACCTTTAGTTTCAGAGGAATCTTTAATGGGGAATTTTATTCCACTTGATCTAACCCTCCCATTCCTTCTAAATGGCTTTAATTCTGAGCCTCAATGGAAGGTATGCCTCTGCAACCCAGGCTTTATCCTGTGGAGTAGATATTTTCCCTTTTACAGAGCAGGTGTTATGCACCCAGGCTCAAAGAAACCTCTTCCCAGTCTGACCTGGCTTGGACATCCAGCGATTTAGAGGAGACACAGACTCTTGGTTACCCTGTGAACCAATCTACTCAGTCATCCCTAAAGCACAGATGGAATAACTCTGTATCCCACTCTGCTGTCCTGGAAGAGATGCTATCACATGGAATTATATACATGTAAATTATAACCCTCTAGTTAGCACAGCTGAGATGAGTCACTTCTCCGACTACGGGAAACATCTCCTACTTCCCAAAAGAGTTGAAAGAATCCTGAAGAGTTAACTAGTGGGAGGTTCAAGTAGTATTATCTGAACACTGAGTTTCAAATGCCACTCAGCTTTTTGTGTCTGCAATTGCAAATGTGTTCTCCAGGAATGAACGTTTTGTGTTTTAAAAGTAGGTGCTTGAATAGCTTAGAAGATTCAACTTCCAAAGGGGACTTCCATATATGCTTTTCTCTCTGTCCCAGATGGGATCCTAATGACAAAGACAGTCTCTTGCAACAGGAGCAGTGGTGCCACTGATTGTTTAATGCATCATAATTCTCCCAAGGCAAACAGGGACAGGAGCATTGTGTTCTGAGCACAAGTGCTTCCACATATTTCAGAGAGCTACATGCTAAGTTTGTGCATATTCCTAAGCTTTCTCTGACTGCAAAGCAAAGTAGCCAGCCAGGATATGATCTATTCCTTTAAGCTACATGGTATCTACTTTTAAATTTTTTTCTTATTAGGAAAAACTCAATAATCCTACAATAAAAAAAAAAAAAAGAAAAAAGAAAAAAAGAAAGCATTGCTATATAAGATAAATTTTAAGCATATTTGTACTGCAAGTTTTTCAGGATCCTGATCCATCACCAACTATAGCTTGATAGTGACAATGTAGATTGTCACCAGGCAGTATAACTTAGTGATTTGTCTAGGCATGTTCCAAGGTGACTTTAGTTAATGGAAGCATTCATGGAACTGTATTTAGAAGACTCATGGGTTGTAAACTGCAGCTGAAATAAAGATACAGATGGAAAAAAAGGGAGCAGACGAAACTAAATCCAAGCACGGTTCAGTTGACTGGGAGTGGGAAAGTATGGAAGCCCAGTTCTAAGGAAAGGCTCCTATGGGATTCTTTAGGGTCTTCAAAAGCTCACTTATATTTCTGATCTGTTCAAAGACCTGAATAAAACCTTCCCAATGCCTATTTATCTACCTTGCAAGGACTGAGACCTGAGTCAGCCATGGTGTCATTTGAATTTGTGTTTCCAGGGAGTCTCAGTGACACAGCCCTGATCCTTAAACAAAGTGTGCAACTGCTGAACAGCCAGAGGGGAAACCCTCCTTAAAGTATCCTGGGCAGGTCTGGGAACATGCAGCTTAGTCCTTCCAGCACCACCAGCTACAGGTCTGACATCAACATTCATATTGTTCCTTTGCATCCCTCTGGAATAACAGTCTGAAACCAGCTGTGTGCTGCTTCTGGCACTACCTCATGCCAAGGTTATTTTTACAGCACCATGTAAGAAGCAGTACATGAGGTTAAACTATCAGGGGCTCCATTTTGCTTCCCTGAAGACCATGTCTGCTCTAGCAACACTACCATGGAATAGTAATTCAGAAGGTGAATTAGAAAACAAAACACAGGCTAACACCTTCAGCTTAATAAAGGAAGCATTTAAATTCTGTCAGTTAACAGTTTAAATGGTTCAACCTCCCTTCTCTGCCTACCCTGAGCCAGGCTCCTGAGTTCACTCCCTTCTGCAGTATAATTCACTATTAAGTAATGTGCCAACAGTGGCATCCATGGAAGGACGATTGCATGTCCCACTGAAGTCCTTGTGGATGCCTCCTTCATCCATTCAGCTACACGTGGAAACCACTTTTGAGTTGACTCAGTTACTCTATTGCAGAAAAGCAAAAGAACCCAATTACCAAAGGAAACACTCAAGGGATGATTACTGCTTTTCCCTTTAATTGTCTTTGCCTGGAAAGACAATGTAATAAGCAGTTAGTTCTTGGAAATCCACCATGAAGGCAGATACTGAAATCTGATTTGGGATGCCTCCAGAAGAAAGGTAGGGACACTTGTGTGGAGACCACTTGTAGGGAGTCAGCACATGGAAGGGCAGTGTCCCAGTGCTCCCTGTTACTGAGGGCAGCCATGAAGGCTCCAGGGGAACACTGCATACATTTTTCTATTCTGGATAACACATTGTAAGGAAAAAAATTCTCTTCCTAGTTTGGGGAAAGTGATGTCCAAAAATTTGTGTTATGATTACTTCAAAATCCTCTCTTATTGTAAATGCCCCTTGCCCATCCAACATTTGATACTTATTAATGAATCTTTATTGATGTGGATGGCCTCTTTAAGTGGAGCTTTCCTGGCAGTTACTCACAAGTTCAAATGAGCCTGTTTTGATCTAATGAGATGATACTAGATCAAATTCATTAAGCTTGCTTTGTGGTGGGAGTCACAATGATCTGGCCAACATGGCAGGAGTTTTCAAACCAGACTAACAAGAAGGTAATAGGAAAGATACCAAAACACAGGATCTAAGCATATTTATAAGGGTATTTAAGTAGCTTGGGATGCACAGTCAGCCAAAGCCTCCATGCTGAAGCTGCTCTTTTCCCTGCAAGTGTCCCAGTTACTGCTTCTTTCCACTTTACTTAGAGCTGGCAGCATATTTCCAGCTAACAGAGTGGTTATAAACAAACAAACAGGAGTATCTCAGCATACCTGGAATTGCTATTTGGCAGTAATAGCCAATTGCCTGCATAAGAAGTGTTCACAGTCACATCCCACCTCCCGCCCTTGGAAAGAAACAGTGATGTAGCACTGCGCAGTGTTTCCAGGTGAGTTTCCACAGCTGTGCACACCTCACCTGTTAGATGAATTGCATGATTCTTGGAGGCATGGTGATACAATGCCCTGGACAACCTGAGCTCTGTAAAGGAACAGTGGTACCCACATTCCCAGGGCTCCAGTAATGAAGGCCATGGCAGTCAGACCCAGCGAGGACCAGACAAAACTCCAACTGGAAGTCAAAAGAAAGGAGAGATACAAGCAGGAATGGAGTGTGAGGGGAAAGGGAAGGCCCGCCAGGATTTTAAGCAATAACAAAACAGTTCATTCAGGCATCTTACAATCAAAATACACTCCCTTGAAGATATGAATTTTGATCAGGCTTTATCTATCAACTTCAACAGTGAAATATGAATTAGACCAAAGAGCATGACCTACTGATTTCATGCAAAACCTCACTCATGCAGATTTCATTGCCAACTTCTGCTAAAATAATTGCTGTGAAATTTTTGATAGCAGAGCTACAACAGTAGAGAGTGGGCACAAATTTAACAGCTTAGTAGCTAAATGAGAGTGTTCTGTGTGCAAGTATAAATGCCTCAGAATGGTTTTAAGTTGCTTGTGTATCCAATATAAATGGGAGCAACATATGGGTCTTCCAAACTGTTAAGATGCAGTGGCTGAAGACCTCCTTAATTCTACCGAAGTAAAAATAGATTCTCAATCTTCACAGAGCTTTCAGACAAAAGAAGCAGCATTTTTAAAAACTGTCCAATTCTTGTCTTATTCCTGCACTAGTCTATGAGAAAAATAACTTTTTACTGGTGTCTTTCTAGTTAATAGTTTAGGAGAAAATCCCATTTGAGGTCAATAGGGAGGTATGAAATCTTAAGACTAAATAAAAGTGCTGCAAATAACCAGGTGACTGCTGGACTAGAGGATTCTAATTCTTCATCTTTGAAAGATAAAGGATTTTGGACCTGATTAAAATTAGAACCACCTGGGTTTTGGCAGGATACCCTTATGCTTTGGAAATCAATTGCTAAATGAAAAGAAAATTAAAGTCTATTTTTACAAT
The DNA here is from genome assembly GCA_020800305.1 of Porphyrio hochstetteri. NCBI lineage: Eukaryota > Metazoa > Chordata > Aves > Gruiformes > Rallidae > Porphyrio > Porphyrio hochstetteri. Next base: position 12,551,544 of record CM036925.1, read on the forward strand.
ATTGCTGGAGGTTTGTAAGGAACATCTTTGTAGGGAAGCAACTTTGATGATAGTCTAGTTGTTGAAGTGTCAGAAAGGTTTATTTTTTTATTATGGAAAGTTCATTTTTTTATTCACTTCAGGCTACTGCCTGAGTAGTAGTAGCTCCAACAGAGCGGGTCTCTAATGTGCTTGCTATGCCGGATGCAAAGAGGATGCAGATGTAATCGTCAGTTAGAAAACGCTGGATCCTCTTCAAAAGGAACACTCCAAAGACAGCCCGGGTCCCAGGAAAGCAAATCCTTAAACAAACAGCATCCGCGGGGGGCCCCGGCGCAGCAGCCCCCAGGCACAGCCCGTGCGGAGCCGGCTCTGGCACAGCTGCACAGCGGCACCTGCTGTTCTCCCCGTTCCTCCATCCCTCCTTCCCAGCCCCTGGCACAGCAGGCTCACAACCGCACATTCAGAGTGCCTGAGGCGTGCTCACCCAGTCTTCCTCCGGCACTAAGAATTACAGGTAAAGTTACACTGGAAAAACACAGACTTTTACCAATGTAGCTTACTCTACATACTAAAGCAAGAGGGAAGGGGAACCAGCAGAAAGTGGAGGTGGATTTAAACAGGAGCACACTGCCATCAAAACTTTGCCTCCTCCCCCCTCTAAAAAATGGGAGGATAACAAAATAAAGCAATTTTTGATCTCTTGTATAGTGTTCCTGTAAAAGAGTGGAAGAATTGTTTTTATTAATGATGTTTCAACCATCTTGCATACAGCATGTGATAGAAAGGAGCTGAGTGGGATTTGATGGTTGTGTTTCTAATAGAAAGGAATGGTCATTCCTCAGTGGAGGGACCCTTTGATGCTAAAATCACTTACTTCTTGGCAAGTGATATGACATCCTGACACCAAGTAGTCTTGACATTTCTCTGTGCACCTGGTTTCTCAGCTGCTACTCGTATTGTGCCGGAGATGCTGAGTGCTCTGTGTGCTGCTGTCCTTCTCTGGGTCCTGTGAGGGACCAGCAGAATCAGAAGAACCAGTGCTAGACCTCCCATGCAAGGAGTTACCTGTAGACACGAGGTTGGTTAGATCAAAGATACCTTTTTCCTCACAGTGAAAATTCCACAGTAATTCAAATTCACTGTTAGAATGACATTTTTAAGAATTGCAGATATATCACAAATAGGTGTGGGTTGCTGCTTGTAGGTCATACTTGCAAAGAAGAGCAACTTTGGCCACTACCTCTGATTTTTGAGAAAAAACATGTGAAGAAATAAAACTGTGCTGTGGTACCTTGACCATAAATGCAGGAATCGCTGATGCTGTCATCAGTGTTACCTGAATAACATCAGACTGCTACTCCAGTAAACATTCTTTCCTACTCATCCTGTACTTGTTAGCTAATTTTATAGATAAGTTAGGAGGATCTGACAGGTACTTCCAAAGCACTAGGTGTTCAGTATGGAGAAACATCATGATGACATGAGCAGAGCAGAAGAGCTTTTTCTCTTGAAACTCTCAAATCACAGAAGTTGTCTCCAACAGCACTTCAGAAAACAGTATCTCTCTATTTTCCTTGAAGAATGATACTGGTGCTATCAGTATAATGACCAATTAACCTTCAGTTTCCTGTTTGAGGGGGTCTTGGCACACTGACAACCATTCCAAGTGTGTTCTCAGGTAAGAGGAACACCAACACCTGCCCTGGCTGCTGTACAATTTCACCTATGCCAGCTTTCATTCTGCAAGAGCTAGGCATGAATCTTCTGCTTGCCCTGCAGGAAGAGTTCTCTTAAACTCCACGTTCATGACCAGTCAGCCAGCAGAAAGCCCTTCCACTGCTCACCTCTTTTAACACAATGAGCATAAGTAATCCAAACCCCAGTGATGATTTGGACTTTACAGCAAATGGCTCATCCCCAGGAGTAGGAGGGAACAACTCACCCTGAACGCCCAGTGCCAGTCGCCTGTGACCTCTGCCATGCCAGCTGCTAGGACATAACCAAGACCACTGTAAGCAACAGAAAGGAATAACCAGTAGGCACCAAAGAATTCTTGCTGGATGAAAAGACATGTCTTGCCAGCTAAGGAGAGCACAGAGAAGTACACAGATAGAAGTCATAGTTTTCAGAATGGATAAACATAAACTCTCATGGTCTGTACTGGTCTACCTGCCAGCAGACTTGAGATGGTGGCAATAATGTCCCAGATTCCCCTTGGAACACACATTCTGTAGAATCTGAAAACCCAGATCAGGCACTCCATGAAGCAGTTTATTATTTACTCTTTTCTGTGCTAGCCACATGAATTAAGCCCTGCAGGAATTCCTTTCATTTTAATCTGCTTTCTGGGGTTAGCCTTGACTGCCTGCTCTAATAAAGAGTATATTTCTAGCAATTTCAAAAGGCCTTTCTCCACCTCTTCTTCAGACAAAATGCCAATTTAACTCAAAGAAGAGAGGGATGTACCAGTTGCTCCTTGGGAGACATTAGATGGAGGGTTCTTGGAAAATTTGCCAAGTAAAAAAAAAAATCTGAAAGCTTTTGTTTTCCAAAACCCAGTTTTCAGAATTTAGATCCTCCCTGAAAAATGTTGGGGGGAAAAAAGAAAAATTTTCTTCAAAGTAAATACAGAAATAGACCTAATCAGATCTATTTATACACACTAAGCAAGTAACAAACCTTTTTGCAAAAGCCAATGCAGGTATACAGCAATATCCATCTAACCAAGGCTTGGGGTATATTGAATTGCAGGCATGGTCAGAATTTCAAAAGACTGGTCAGTTACTAGCAAGAAAACCAACCTTCCCACTGGAATGAAGATATAGAAGACAGATAACATCGTGGTCCTTTTCCCTTCCTCAAACAGGTCTGCAATGACGGCAGGTGCTATTGTGGAATAACTGGCCGTGCCAATGCCAACTAGTCCCCGTGAAAGAAAGAATATCCAGTAATACTGCAGGCAAAAGACATATTACATATAGTCCAAAACCACCCATGCAAGAAAAAAAGCAAGCTTACTATTAAACAGGTGCACTTTAATGGATCAAGTGTGCCAGAGAAAATAAGAATTCAACTGCCTTTTGCCTCTGTCTGGATTCCCTCCACCCACAGCTGCTTCCCTTGCATCCCACTGCAGCACTTTCCACTTCCTGCACAGCAGTGACTTCTGAGAGTGACGCTCAGAGGGAATTACAAGATAGGGACAAGAGACCACAAGCTTGCTAAACAAGCTGCTACATTGTAGGGTCATAATCAGCAAGCATTCAGGTAAAAATAAGGTCCTATCAATTGCAACAGCAATGTGTGAGCTCTTCATTGGCTCATCCCATAAAGCATTCCTGCACAAAGTCCATTTAGTCCAGGCTCAGGGAGCACGTGCTCACTGACAGCTTTTCCAAATGTGATCAGGGAAGGACTTGATCAGATCCTGAAAGATGTATGCAGATTATTTTCATAGGACCCTCAAAATAGCAACATACCAATTCATTGATGAATGAACTGCCTAATGTTACACTGGACCAGAAGAAAATACCAGATCCAAGGATGATTTTCCTGTTGTACCGGTCACCGAGGTATCCAAAGATGGGGGCAGCCAGCATGTAACACAAGATGAAGACTGGAAATCCAAGAAGAAGCAAAGAAAATATTGGTCAAATTATTTTTATTGTATGTAATCCTCATCCCTCAGACAAACTCAGGTTCATTTTTAGGGCAGAAGTTAAAGGCAGACTGAGTTTGTAAAACTAGTAGATAAATTGATATTTAGAAAAGGATACATGCAGATTCAAAAAAAAACCACTATAGAAAAATAAAACATGAGAAATCATAGAATCATAGAATGGTCTGGATTGGAAGGGACCCCAAGGATCAGAGAGTTCCAACCCCCCTGCCACAGGCAGGGCCACCAACCTCCAGGCCTGGAGCTACACAAGGTTGCCCAGGGCCCCAGCCAACCTGGCCTTGAACACCTCCAGGGACGGGGCACCCACCCCCTCTCTGGGCAGCCTGTTCCAGCCCCTCACCACTCTCTCTGCAAAGAACTTCCCCCTCAGATCCAATTTAAACCTTCCTTCCTTCAGCTTCACTCCATCCCCCTTGTCCTGCCATTGTCTCCCCTTTGAACAAGCTGATTCCCCTCCTGTTCCTCTGCTCCCTTCAGGGGCTGGAAGGCTGCAATGAGGTCCCCCCGCAGCCTTCTCTTCTCCAGGCTGAACCAGCCCAGCTCCCTCAGCCTCTCTCCTTAGGGGAGCTGCTCCAGCCCCTCTCATCATCTCTGTGGCTCCTCTGACCCCTCTCCACCAGTTCCCCATCTTTCTTGTAGTGGGGCCCCAGCTCTGTCCACAGGACTCCAGCTGGGGCCTCAGGAGGGCAGAGCAGAGAGGGACAATCCCCTCCCTGTCCCTGCTGGCCAGAGCAGGCGAGGAGCAGCACCTCAGTGTGTAACATTAATGTCTCTGGGCCGAGGTCTCGGCCCTTCTGGAGGCACAGTGCCTGCATTTGGGGGGGAAAAATGTTGTTTTCATGGGCTTCCCTGGTGCAGTGTGATTTGCTCTTCTGATGGAGCCCAAATGCTCAGGTTCTGTATTTCTTGAGAAATTCCTTCATCTTTTGTGATTCACATATGGTGGAACTTTTGAAGGACTCAACTCCAGTCCTGAAGGAACTTTCAGTTTTGCATTACAGTCAACCTGCCCACAAGTGGAAGTAAGTGATACCACACACGCACAGGAACTAGAAGAAATAAGTAACTAAACTGTGTTTTAGGAACAGACCACACAAATGCAAGGCAAAGTAAACCATCTGGACTGAAGAGATTTTACCTGTTTGCAGTAGACCTGTAGCCCCATCACTGAGTTCGAAGTATTTCTGTAGATCTAACAGGATCCCTGCAACAGAGTCAAACACTGAATGACAGCAAAGTACCCTGCTCATTCCTTGTGTTTCTACTGACCTGACAACTCAAAGATTTATTGCAAGAACAGGGCTTGCAAGAACTGCAGTACATTTAGCTTGCAATCCATACTTGTACAACTCTTAATATGTTCTATATATACAGTATTCAAATTAGTGCATGTTGGATTATTTCAGGATGCAGATGGCAACAGGATTCATTAGTTGATGGTGGCTAAATCAGCCCATAGCCAGAAAAATACTGGTGTAATTCAGATCGTGGTTCCAAGCATGTAATTCTGATCATATTTCCATGACAATTTTGCAGAGATCTGTTGAGATATAGATAACTGTGGATTTTAGTGGTGACAACAGACAAGCCTCACCAGAAGTGATCATCTCTATTTGTGATAAATGGCTGTCAGACATTCTACCTCTATTGCTAACCATTCAATAGCTTTGGGAAAATGTTAGAAGAGTGGTCAAAAAGTGTGGAAGAAAGTCACACAAGCAACAAACTGAGGGAAGATCCATGGATCTGGCTCCCCACAGATGTATGAATGCTGCTGAGGCAATAAGGTCAGTTTTATCTCTGTATCATGCCAAGGCTGCAGAGATCTACTGTCTCACCTATCTTGCATTTCTGCATTATATTCCTGGGGAAAAAAAGAAAAAAAAAAAGCAGAAGATACTGCTTTGAATAATCATACCTTTACTTTGAGATTGAAATATAGCAATTAAAAAATAATTTTCAGTTTTAGCTTTACCAAACCAGCCAAAATCAAAACATACAGAGAATGAAGCCGCCACTTCAGAAAATGAGTTTGGTTTAAATTGTCTGTTACGTTCACAAAAGCTGGTCTGCAGCAGGATGAAGCTCAGGGGGTGATGAATTCATTCAGACGTAGCTACTCTGCTCTTACAGTGTGTTTTTCATGTTATGCCATATGCTGTGCTGCTGCAGCCACATAAAAGTATTCTTGAACCAACTAGTTTAAAGCTCAATCCATGCTCTCCTCTGCAGTAGCATAATCAGTCTCCTCACTGGTTACCGATGAAACCTGAAGTCAGTGTAGATCAAGGTCTAGCCCAACAGTAGCACCAGAAGTTTTATCACTGTTTCTCAATGACTTTTGAACATATTCTGCATTTAGGGTTTTCCTAATAGTCTCAGAGGTTTAAGTCAGTGATGTCATTTGAACATTTTGCATAATTAAACAGGACAATCAATTGTATCTATTCTTTCTGGTAGCTGCTTATCAGCACACAGAAATACTGCATTACAGGAGCTTCAGTTTTGGACTAACAGTATTTAGAACAAATGACAGCTAACACAAGACTTGAACTGAACTATATCACCTCAAGCTAACTCACTGAAATGTTATCCCCTCCACATAACTGATATAACTGCCCTGACCAGTTATTGGCACATCTCAAAGCATTGATATGAACAGAGTAACAGATGAGAGGGGGAAAAGTCTGCATCATCACTGCTTTTAACAAACTGAACCTCAGTTCCTTCAGAAAAGTAAGTGGAAACACTTGTTTTCTGTGTGAAGGTTGATGCAAACTCTGTGAAACCCCAGTAGCAAAACTGCCCGGAAACCACAACTCTGTAACTGCCACCAGCTCACTTTTAAACAGCTCGACAGGCCTCTCCTTCTTCCCTTCCCTGTTCACTTCTATTTGACAATATGTTCATACATATGGACAACCAAACCCAAAAGTAACAAGGTGAGAATTATGCAATGTAGCTGAATGCTAGCAGGTGAACAGTATAGAATCACAGAATCACAGAATCACAGGGGTTGGAAGGGTCCTGGAGAGCTCATGGGGTCCAACCCCCTGCCAAAGCAGCTCCCCAGCTCATATTGCACAGGGCGGCGTCCAGACGGGGCTGGAATCTCTCCAGAGATGGAGACTCCACACCCCCCTGGGCAGCCTGTCCCAGGGCTCTGGCACCCTCACTGGGGAAAAGTTCTTCCTCTGCTCTAACTTGCAGCCATTGCCCCTTGTCCTGTGCCCACAGACACTGAGAAGGGGCTGGCCATTTCCCCCTGCAGCCCATCCTTCAGATACTGATAAACATTCATCAGGTCCCCCCTGAGTCGTCTTCTCTCCAGGCTGAACAGCCCCAACTCACTCAGCCTTTCCTCACAGGGGAGATGCTCCAGGCCCTTCAGCATCTCCGTAGCCTCCTCTGGCCTCTCTCCAGGAGATCCCTGGCTTTTTTATCCCAGGGAGCCCAGCACTGGACACAACACTCCAGGTGGGGCCTGACCAGGGCAGAGCAGAGGGGGAGGATCCCCTCCTGTGACCTGCTGGCCACACTCCTCTTGATGCCCCCAGGATCCCATTGTCTCTCTCAGCCCCAGGGCACACTGCTGGCTCATGGCCACCCTGTCATCTCCCAGGACCCCCAGGTCCTTCTCCGCAGAGCTCTTCTCCAGCAGGTCATCCCCCAGCCTGTACTGTATATTGCCATGGTATAACTACAATTTCCCCCATGGCCCAGGAGGTCCTAGAGTTAACTGAATAGTGCTTTTGTCATATATTGTAATGAAAGTAGCTGTTGGATGTTTCAAAGGCCTGGACACTATCCCCACCTCTGCTCTTGAATTCTTATGTGTCCCAAGAAACTGAGTCACAAGAAACTGAGCATGTTAACATGGTGGCAAGCTTTACTTCACAGGCCTTCTTGAAAAGGTCAAGCTCTTAGCATTTCCAGGGCCCAAAGGATAGTTCAAAGCCTGGAATGAGCTCAAGGACTGCTTGCACATAATACTTCTAAGCACAGACCCTCCCAGCAGCCCAGTTCTTGCTGGAAGGTATTTTCATCCTCTCCTGTCCCCTGCACTTCTCTGGGGAAAGTTACTTGACAATAGAACTCACACATTGAAAGTTTTCACTAACAGCCTTGCAGTATAATTCAGCATACACTCCTATTTGCTTCTTTCCCTCTTATATGTATGGTTAAGAAGTATACAAAAGAAAAAAGTTCAAACTCCTAAACCCACTAGCTTCTCAATTTTTAAAGATAGTGACTGAAGGTGTTACATTTCTCAGTGGTCTAAGTAGTAAAAATAATTAGTCTGTGTATATTCACTAGATATTAATTCCAAATGTAACAATCCATCCTTCATTTTTTTTCCAAAGTTTTAAAACATTTATGGTTTCCAAGCCACTCAGAAGAAAAATATAGCAAGTGTTTCCTCCTCATTTATAAATCAGTTCCCTGGAAGCATGGTAGATGCTTAGGAGTGATGCTAAACAGAAGCATTTATACAGATAACAATTTACATGGAGGAAAAAACTCCAGATTTCCCAGCAGTTTACTAGAAGCAATGCTTCGCTGCGCACAGCCAGGTTAAAGCAAAAAAAATGTTTTAAAATATCACATTTTGGAAGAATAATATTATTGCTTAGAAAACAAGTTGTAAATTTGGTAGGTGATGCTTAATGAAGTGGGTCTCCATTCTCCTTACCCAATTGTTACACTCTTTGTTGCGGAAATCACACAATTTCCAGCAGATAATGAGGAAGTTATGCCTTCTTCCTAAACAAACTTGCATTAAGATAATATATTCTTTGTACTTTTAAAAGGGGAATGGCATCGCTCTTCTTCAGATAAAGTAAAGTAATATCTAATCTAGATTCAAATAAGGGCTGGCAAGCTGCTGTACACAATAAAATGAAGCTTCTTTGTCAAATCTTACTAGAATCCAGACACAAAATTAGACTAGTTGCTCTGCATACTAAAGTCTGTTTATAAGAGACTTTGATTTAAAAATATGAATCTCAAGCATTTATCAGATATTATTTTTACTAGCATTCTATTAACCATTAATAACTAACACATCATTTACTGGTCCTTCAAGATTTATAATTGGAAGTTTCATTAAAAGCATGATCAAACAGGCTAAAGTAGATAAGTTGGAAAGATTAAAAAGACATAAAGCATATCTTTACTTTAGAAACCATTAGTAACTACAGAGTAAATAGAGCTGTTGGGAAATTTCTTTTAAGGGAAAACAGGCTCTCACCTGGTACAATGAACCAATCCATGAAATTTATTAAATTTCCATAGCACAGCACAGCAGCTATCAGGTAATTTCTCTTTGCTGAACCATTCCTTGACACAGACACAGACAGACCTTGTCCAGCAGCTCCATAATTCTGCTCCTCAGGAGGTGGCTGGGACTGTAAGCCTGTGTTTTCCTGTGTGCTGGGGTTTTGCATGTTGCTCAGTGCAGATTATGAAGTCTTTCCTTAACACACCAAGCTACAAGTCAGTTTTGTGCTCAGGCTATGAGGAACTTCAATCACTACAGTCATTTCCGGCAGCGAAGCCCAGCCACTGAAAGCTGAAATGAAATGTTCCTTCCAGTAGGAAGAACTTCACCAAGCTGCAGCCCTGTGCTTTTGCAAAAAGCTAAAGTGCTGAAGTGCTAGACTTTTCAGGCAAGGAAAAGTGAACATAAACAAAAGCAAACTAATCCCTTGTGCATCCACAAAAGTGCAAAACTTTGCAGTGATGCCACAGAAACTGCCTGTGCAAAATTAAGAAGAATCTTTGCTAGAGGAGAGGGAAATTAAAAGAAGACAAGTTCATTTGCTAGACCAGGTTGGTACCTTTGCCTTGAGCCTCCCCCTTTTCATCAGATTTCTTGTGCAACTCTGGACAAGTTACATGCTTTCTCTGCCCCTCAGATCTTTATTCCTGCCACACATCCACCCACTTCTGGCCTTTAAAATAGGGCTACCTAGCCTTGCCCCAGCCACCTGACTAGTCACTCCTCCCTGCTACTGCCCATCTGCCCCAGATCAAAATTCTTTCCAATAAGGCCCTGAGTTTTTAGGTCAAATCAGCAATTTCAGCAGAAATCTCATACTCCAGACTACATGCTGATTTGGGTATTTTTACAGGCAAGGAATATTGAAAAAAAAACCCCAAACACCAACCCAGAATGCTACAAGCAAAGGGAGATGGAAACAAGACCACTCTTCTTCGCCCCTGTTGGAACTCTGCGCATTCCACAGTTCTGAACTGCACAACAGAATTTCTTCCCCTTTCTGCCCCAAAAAGGCGTCTGAGAGGGAAAGAAAGTAGGACACAGGTAGATGTTCTTGTTCTTTCAGGGTTTGCAGACACCTTTCTTCTCCTGGCCACTCAGATTTGAAGAAGTATTCTCAATTCTCCCAGAATTAGGTTTGCTATTTTATTAATTATTTTCAGACGCACAGCTAGTCACATCTTTTGAGTCATTTTGTGTGTTACCAATTTCAGAAGGCAACATTTTTTGCATCTTTTTAAGAAAGTTTAAAGTGAAAATTAACAGTAAACTGTGAGCGTTTGAGAGGCAGATATTGGAATGAGTATTGATTACAGTTTATGACTTATGCATGAAGACAGGGGTCTGTAGTTGGGATGCTTTTAAGAACTATGTGTTTCACACTTTAGACTAAACTGAAAAACAAAATAGAACCTAGTATTCTTGGCCACTTGGTAAAATCCAGACTCTTGTGCACTCAACACTGTAGTATGTCATGCTGTCTTCACTTCACGAAGATCTAGTTCTTCATGAACCAGCAGGCAAGTTTAATTTAACCATGGGTAAGTCTATATTAACTTTTATTTCAAGAGGAGTCTTCTTGGAGGGTAGTATCTTAGCTCTTGACTTTCTAAGGCTCCTCTACTGTGCCCTGGTCAGGCCCCACCTGGAGTGTTGTGTCCAGTGCTGGGCTCCCTGGGATAAAAAAGCCAGGGATGTCCTAGAGAGAGGCCAGAGGAGGCTACGGAGATGCTGAAGGGCCTGGAGCATCTCCCCTGTGAGGAAAGGCTGAGGGAGCTGGGGCTGTTCAGCCTGGAGAGAAGACGACTCGGGGGGGACCTGATGAATGTTGATCAATATCTGAAGGATGGGCTGCAGGGGGAAATGGCCAGCCCCTTCTCAGTGTCTGTGGGCACAGGACAAGGGGCAATGGCTGCAAGTTAGAGCAGAGGAAGAACTTTTCCCCAGTGAGGGTGCCAGAGCCCTGGGACAGGCTGCCCAGGGGGGTGTGGAGTCTCCATCTCTGGAGAGATTCCAGCCCCGTCTGGACGCCGCCCTGTGCAATATGAGCTGGGGAGCTGCTTTGGCAGGGGGTTGGACCCCATGAGCTCTCCAGGGCCCTTCCAACCCCTGTGATTCTGGGATTCTATGATTTAGATATACATTAAGGGCATCTCTCCCCACTCCTGCTCAAAGGAGCTCCATGTAAGTCAGCTTGTGTCTGAAAACTATTCAGAATATGCCAATTTACTATCACGAAGCAAGTTTTGCCCTCTATTCAATATTATCACTATTACCTTTCCCTTCACTGAGTGAATGTCACATTATCTATGCATCCCACTTGTTTATTAAACCAACAAGGCCAAGAGTTGATGGTACCTGTGGCAACCAGCACAGTTTTGTAGAGTTAAAAACTTCATCCACTCCCACGAGGGCGGGAAAAAAAATCCGCAAAAGATATGAAATTTCCTCTGAAGGATTACAGTGGGCTGTAAAGGCGGGCGAGGCAGAGGTGGGCCCCGCTTTACCTCAGCCCCAAACCCGGTGTGAGGAGGGAGGAGGCCGCCGAGGCAGAGCCCGGGCCGCGGCGGCAGACAGAGGCTGGGAGCCCCGGCAGCCGCTGCGGCGGTGCCGCGCCGTTGAGCGGCGCTCGAACACCGGCGCCGGGCAGAGCCTCCCGTTGCGGAGCAGTGTGACAGGCCCCGAACAGTCCCGCCGGGCAGGTACTGTTCGGTACCCAACAGCAGCAGGGAGAAGTAGAGCCTGAGCAGGGTGCTGGAGGCTCAAACCCGTGAGTCTTGGCTGCTTGCGGCAGGGTAGTTCCGTAGCAGCAGGAAGTGAAACAGTCCAAGTCGGGATAGGGTTTTTTTCATCTTTTGTTCATCACTGGTTGTGGCTCTGGGCTCTATGTCCTTTAGGACAGATGTTTTCCGTATCTGATGCCCAGCCACATCTCAAAGCTTGTAAGGAAAGCCCCACGGGGCAACTCGTCAGGATTTAACTCTTGATCTGGATAGCTTAAATGTCTCTAGATTCAATTGTCCTTTGAGTTTCTGGGGCACATCCTATATTGCTCTAAACTCCTGATATCTACTGCTGATGTGTACAGACAATTAAAAGCAGACTTTTAAGTAACACTGTTTTGGGGAGAACTCAGTTCTGCTCTCCTAAAATGGAATTTGCAAATTCCAAGTTTTCCAAAGATTGAATCACAGAATCCCAGACTGGTCTGGGTTGGAAGGGACCCCAAGGATCAGAGAGTTCCAACCCCCTGCCACAGGCAGGGCCACCAACCTCCAGGCCTGGAGCTACACAAGGTTGCCCAGGGCCCCAGCCTCCCAGGCCTTGAACACCTCCAGGGATGGGGCACCCACCCCCTCTCTGGGCAGCTTGTTCCAGCCCCTCACCACTCTCTCTGCAAAGAACTTCCCCCTCAGATCCAGTTTAAACCTTCCTTCCTTCAGCTTCACTCCATCCCCCTTGTCCTGCCATTGTCTCCCCTTTGAACAAGCTGATTCCCCTCCTGTTCCTCTGCTCCCTTCAGGGGCTGGAAGGCTGCAATGAGGTCCCCCCGCAGCCTTCTCTTCTCCAGGCTGAGCCAGCCCAGCTCCCTCAGCCTCTCTTCGTAGGGGAGCTGCTCCAGCCCTCTCATCATCTCTGTGGCTCCTCTGAACCCTTTCCACCAGTTCCCCATCTTTCTTGTACTGGGGCCCCAGCTCTGGCCACAGGACTCCAGCTGGGGCCTCAGGAGGGCAGAGCAGAGAGGGACAATCCCCTCCCTGGCCCTGCTGCCACCCCTCTGCTGATGGAGCCCAGGATCCCATCACCCTTCCGAGCTGCAAGAGCACACTGCTGGCTCAGGGGAAGTTTCTCATCCCCCATGACACCCAGGTCCTTCTCAGCAGGGCTGCTCTCAAGATAGAATCAGTTTAAACAGAAAATGTTCTGCATGAACACCAAACCACCAGCTCTGAACTCTTCTACAACTCAACTCCCCTTTTGCTCTTTATGAAAGCTTCCAGGCATCACTTCCACTTGATGTTTTCTGATACTATTCTGTTGGCCATCTTTTCATCTGCAGGACCAAACTTGTGAGCCAGGTTGTCATGTGGAACCTCAACACCAAATATAGCCCAACTCTGCCACTGTTATGGGTACCTGACACCTCCCTCCCTTTGCACTATTCCCCTTCTCTCTCTTACAGGTATCACAAGCCAGATCATTCCATCCACTCCATTTTTCACTGCTGGATACAAGTCTGCAGTCACTTCTAAAAGCCACTCTGTGACTTAGCCTTACTCTGTCACCTCTTACAGACATCGTTGCTGGACAGCTATCCTGCCTTTAACTGCCTGTTTATCCTTTTCTCCATTTACTATTTCCACATTCCTGGAGACAATGCCGTACCAAAAAATTCCTGCAAAACTTTGTGACGATCCACTTTTGCCATGTGAGCTACAGAAAACAGAATGCCACTACACAATACACATCAACTTTTGTTATGCAAGATAACAGCTCGTTTCTTTATAGCCTATTTCCCCCTCCTTGTGTTTTCCTTTCTGTCAGTCAGGATCTTGGAACAAAGAGCAGTGTTTGTCCACATAGCTTACACTAGGGGTGCTAGGTGCCAACGCAATATAAAAAGGAGATTTTTATCCCTATCATGCTCCCTTCACCAGCTCTGTTCTCTTGACATTTCATTTAAGCATGAGATCTCATAGCTGTGTCATGCAAGAAGTCACCAGCAGTTAAATCCTTCTATGGTAGCAGCAAGTCAAAACCTGTTCCTTCTAGGAACCAGTCCACACACCGAACAACACATTTTCTTACACCATGCTGGATCTGGCTGCAGCACCAAAAGTTGTTTTGATGGTTGAACCTGACAAATGCAACTGAGGCTCCCCAGATGAACACGTATGCTTGGTGATAGCTAGAATTGGTTGGCTGAGAGTCAGCAGGCCAAGCCACAGGAGTTTTATGTGCTTAGGAAGCTGGCTTGTTTCAACAAGAGCAAGTTCTCCTTGGCTATTACTCATCTGGAGTGTCCTGTGCTTCTGGGCACCCACTCAGCATCTGGGCAGCAGTGCTGCTGGGTCTTCACTCTGCTATGTGCTCTGCCTGAGACTGAGGAATGACCCTTTCTTGGCCATAGCCCTGCCCTGTGCTGCCGCCCTTACTGGCAAGAAAGGAGCCAGCGGTGTGAGCAGGAGGCAGCTAATGAAGCCTTCTGTGCTCCAAGGCATGGCTATGTTAACCCACTAAGATGTCAGAAATATATAAACTGAAGAATACTTTTTATTATCCTGATTAACCATTTCTATACATGTAACAAAAAGAACCTTATTAACCCACGGAATAGCAAACAGCAACAAAGTCTATGAAAGGAATGAACACAGAAACAATACTCATTATTGACTAGATCTGGCAATACTGATTTTAGGAAGAAAGAAATAAGCTGCTTTTGGAATCTTACCTCTCTTAGGCATCACCCAGAGAACATGAAGTAGCCAAAAGAGAATACATGCTTGGTTATATTTGCAAGCACATATGCGAACAGCCTGCATTTTGAGATGTATATATTTTAAACCTATTGTGATGGAAGCAAATTCATAAATCATGAGATTCTGCAAATAACTGCAATATGGGTTGTTGCAAGACTTAGTAATTCTAGTGTCTGACAAGATCAGAAAAATTTAATTAAACATAATTCTGGTAGACAGCTTAATAAATGCATGTCTGGACCTACCTGAAATATTCCACTCCAAGGAGATTCAAAGACAATGATAATGACTACAAAAGAGCTGCAGAGTGACAAAGATTTAGGTAAGAGGCTGTGCGTTTTTTAAGGTTTGTCACTGTGGTCTCTGTTTGAACCAAGGCTGCACAATAAGTTACCTCTGGTTTTGGACACAGTCTGCAATGATAAAATGTAAGGACAAATTTGGCCCTAGACATTAATACCTGGTTTGCACGACTGGAGGGATGGCAGTTTGACCTACAGTTTAAACCAGTGACCAACCTGACACAAAAGCAGGCTACTCAAGTAATACCATCAGTTTCAGCTATATTATAGAATCAATATCCTGTTCTCATAAAGGACTGTATTGCAAAACTCCAGGGGTGACTCACCTACCAACGTGCCTGTTTCTCCTGTGTTTCAGTCCTCCAGACTGGTGCCCAGTTGCCAGATTACTCCCTTGGAATAGACAGTCTGTACTTGCTGGAGGGGAGAGAACCTGAGTGCTCTCCTTCTGATGTAAGTTGGAGAAATTCTGCACCTGCAGTTTGTTGAATCCACAGTGTATCACTTATGGCCATGTTTAGTCATGATTAACATTCCGGGAACAACTGCTAATGACTTAAAATTATGAAATATTTAGTATTTTAGAATAAACTTTAGTAGCTGAATAATCAAGGCTAGATTGCCAACAGTTTTTCTTCAAACTTTTGCAAGCACAACTAGCAGTATGAGCCATTACTCAGTTTGCACATCTCTTATCTTTGCACATACAAATGTGTACCAAGGGACTGAAGCACATAAACGAACAATCTTTAGGAGTCCAGCACACTTCATGAGCAGTCTTCTGTTACCAGAAAACTTCAAGAAAACCAGCTGGACCACCTGTTTTGCTATACACTTAGCTAGAAAACATGAAAGTTTCTCATTCTGTGAGCTTCAACAAATTCTATGTTTTTAGTTACTGCATCCTTTTTACCTCCTCAGCTTGAATTTCTTTTACATTACCTGGGTAAGAGCACAGAACACAGTGTGGATCCAGCATAAGCATACTTTAGCCTTGTAATAGCAGCAAATAAAATTTACACTCTAAACAGTAAAATCCACATTTTTCTTTATTACTGACAGATAATATATATATCAACTTTAAACTTCCTGCAGTGCAGATCATGCTTTTGCTTGGGCAAGGAGGCTAGTTCAGATTCTTCTGCTACACCTTTTTAATTAGGAAACAAACTGCAATTTTATGAAAAATGTCATGGGGTACTTACCTAAAGAACTCATTTTACAGGTAACATTCTCCTCAGTTTTATCCATATATTTCTGCCTCAAAAGGTACAGCAGTAGAAACTACAGTTGCAGCAAGTAATCACAGAGCAGTAGAAGATGAACACACTCCAAATGTATTAAGTGTACCCTCCTCCTTTGCAAGTGAGAACATTTTGCATTAACATCAGACAAAGGAGGAAGCTGCACATCACTGAATCAGAGCTTCCTCTTCTAGCTGAGATTTATTCAAGCACAGAATAGCACATGGAGGTCGAGAGAAAGGAGGTATAGTTACCATATACCAAAGACACTAACTGCTTTTTTGTTTACCATAGTTTTAGCTCAAGCTTACTTTTATTGGTGTACCTCATAACTGGATTTCTTGCATCTTAGGATGTGTGGATGCTTCTGCCACAATTATAGCAGAAAGGGGCTGTGAAATCTGCATGGATATGTCCAGGTGGAGGCTGGTGACAGGTGGGGTCCCCCAGGGGTCTGTCTTGGGACTGGTTCTCTTTAACATCTTTATCGGTGACACCGATGATGGGATTGAGTGCAGCCTCAGCAGGTTTGGGGCTGACACCAAGTTGAGTGGTGTGGGTGACACAAGAGAAGGAAAGGAGCCATCCAGAAGGACCTTGACAGGCTGGAAAGCTGGGCCTGGGTGAACCTAATGAGGCTCAACACTACCAAGAGTGAGGTGTTGCACTTGGGCTGGAGGAATCCCAGACATATTTCCAGGCTGGGAGAAGAGCTCCTGGAGAGCAGCCCTGCTGAGAAGGACCTGGGTGTCATGGGGGATGAGAAACTTCCCCTGAGCCAGCAGTGTGCTCTTGCAGCTCGGAAGGGTGATGGGATCCTGGGCTCCATCAGCAGAGGGGTGGCAGCAGGGACAGGGAGGGGATTGTCCCTCTCTGCTCTGCCCTCCTGAGGCCCCAGCTGGAGTCCTGTGGCCAGAGCTGGGGCCCCAGTACAAGAAAGATGGGGAACTGGTGGAGAGGGGTCAGAGGAGCCACGAAGATGATGAGAGGGCTGGAGCAGCTCCCCTAAGGAGAGAGGCTGAGGGAGCTGGGCTGGTTCAGCCTGGAGAAGAGAAGGCTGCGGGGGGACCTCATTGCAGCCTTCCAGCCCCTGAAGGGAGCAGAGGAACAGGAGGGGAATCAGCTTGTTCAAAGGGGAGACAATGGCAGGACAAGGGGGATGGAGTGAAGCTGAAGGAAGGAAGGTTTAAATTGGCTCTTAGGAGGAAGTTCTTTGCAGAGAGAGTGGTGAGGGGCTGGAACAAGCTGCCCAGAGAGGGGGTGGGTGCCCCATCCCTGGAGGTGTTCAAGGCCAGGTTGGATGGGGCCCTGGGCAACCTTGTGTAGCTCCAGGCCTGGAGGTTGGTGGCCCTGCCTGTGGCAGGGGGTTGGAGCTCTGTGATCCTTGGGGTCCCTTCCAACCCAGACCAGTCTGGGATTCTATGATTCTTTATTTTAAACCAAGTATTTCTGTCCTTTTAAAACCAGCCCTATTTAAAATGAAACGTAAAATAAGGGCAGCCTACACTACAGTGAAATCTAGTATCACTAAATACAAAACATACAAGCAGCCCAGGCTTGCTGCAGAATTTTCAGAGAAAGTCTAAACACCAAACTGGTGGGTGTTACTGAGTAAGTGGCTAGAAATAGCGTGTTCAGTGCTGAACGAGCTTTGTACAATACTAGTTTCATCTGCAGGTGCAGAAAGAGAGTGAATTCTTCATTTCAGTTTATTCAACAAGTTCATTTTGATTACTGGTTCATTCAGAGATGAGAACCAAACTGGGATTTGAAACAGGGAGCCAGCTTGTTTTTCCCTTTTCCAAACTATGAACAAAATCAAGATGCAGGATGATTAGCTCTAACTTGTGCGAAGATAAATCTCATAGTATTAATACCTTGGACTTGGGGGAGCTAAAAACAAATTTTCATCTCTCATTAATGAATCCTTTGTGAATTTTAACTGAATCACATCTAAATGTAACTTAACAGAAATAATCAGCATCTAATAAACACAGGATCTCAAATACTACTTAAGGACTTAAAAAAAATCAAGTTTGAGCAGATATATGTTAACGTGTCTTAAATCAATGACTACTCCTGTCCTTCTAACAAAAGGTAACTTCCTGCCAGGCACATTGAATCTGCTTTTATTTAAGAAAAGATTTAAGAATTATCAATGTAAAATATGATTAAAATAAATCACGTAAATTAAGATTTCCTGCTTGCCATTTTAAGTCATGAATCAATTATTTAAATGTCTGGTTCAAGCCAACAATAGAAAAAGGAAGTGGTGAAAACAGTACTTCAGTTTCTGGATTAAATTCAGATACAAATAACCATTCTCTATTATATGTCCTTGTTTTATTTTCTTCAAGTAAGAATACTGGTGTTTATTTTCTTCCAGTAACATGCCAGCATTTCAGAAAAGACAAATCAATTACTACCTGCCTCATATTTCACATCCTTGTATTTGTGCCAGGGATTGAAAACTGACACAGCAGTGGATCTCATGACTGCTTTCCATCAGGTATATTAAACTCTCTGTCAATTAGGTCAGGCGTTGCAAGTAACAAAGCAAAAATTTCTCACACTCAATTATTTAGAAACATGAGCCATAAATTGCAATTTTAATTTTAGGTTAAACCTCCCCGTAACTATTTGGCATTCAAGCCAGTCTTTCATCATTACTTTAATTTCTGTGGCTTTCATTTGCTGTCCTGTGTTGAAGTCAAGTTTCTTACTCAGTAAAGGAAGAAATGCAATGTACTCTGAAAAACTATGTTCACGTTGCATAAAGCAAACACCTCTCAGGTAGGAATTTTACCCTGATCCTAACACTACTGACTAGGCAAAATCCTCATTTCCCAGCTGAGAACACTATCTGTTTAAGTAATCATGTAAGCTTTTACAAATAAAGTGTAGAACAATGTCATACTGGTTTACTGAGGTCTTAAACAGCACCTTCCTGACAAAAGTCTGAGTAAACACCACCGTTAAGAATCCATAAGGATTTCCTGCAGTTCCAGAAACTGCTTTACCATAACCATTCCTGTCAAGGATGATTCATTCACACCAGAACTCCTATCCAAAAATCACATGAAAACACTTTGTTTAGGTGTCACCCTTCAGTGAACAACTTAGTCTACATCTACATACCTTTTTTTTTGGTGGCTCAAGCAATCATTTTCCAAGCTTCATGCCTCAACTGAAACCTTTATCTATGGTCAGTGACCTAGGTGGAATACTGCTGGATTTACTGAGGAATGAGAGGCACATGTTGAGGTTTGAACGTTAAAGCCATTGTGGTTTCATGTATCAGGGAATGGAAGTCAGGACCAGTTCCTATTTCTGGCTCCAGTACAGGCTTGCTCTGACACCTTGGGCAAGACATTTTAGCACCACGGACTGCCACACATCCATCCTATTTGGACTCTTACAGAAGAATGGTGGGTCTTACCTCTCCAGGAGATCCTCAGGGATTAGTGTTAACCCAGCGGGACTCTGATCTTGGTCAGAGGATCTAACCATTGCTACAAGTAAATATAAACATTTTCATCAGCTTCTGCAGGGAGGTATGTTCTGAAGAGATGTGTTGTAGCAGCTGCAGCAGCACCCATACCAGGTTTCTCTCTGCCATGCTACTGATGCAGTGGTCCCTTTTTTTCCAGGAAACCCCACTTCTTCACACTCCCCACCCCCCACTTCCCAGTGAAACACGAGCTGAACAACATTTGAGTAAACTTTTGAACCTGTTACACAAAATACTTCTGGCCAGACTGATACGTTCATCACAGGTTTAGTCCCTTTATTTATAGGTCATACCTAATTGGAAACAAAGCAGCTTTTAGTCCTTGTTACACTCTTATTCAAGCCAGCAGGGAGCTACGAATTGAAAACAAAACACCGTGAATTGCTGCCTCCTTTTTCCAAAATTCTCTCTTAACAAGGGATTTTCAGAGCATTTGCCATTATGATACATACCCATGGCACTGCCCAACTGTTACCAGTGTATCAAGAAGTAATTTGGATTTTACTACTCACAAGCAAACTCAGTTAAGACTCAATCAAGAGAGAGTTCTTTGAGCAAACTAATTATATATCAGTGAATGCACAGCAAAAACAAGTGTAAGGGGCAAACCGGTACACCACAGCTCAGCAAACTGGTACTTTTTCCTGATGACTATTTGGATCCAGAATATAGGCCTTAAAAACTTCACCTTTACCAGTAAGAAAACAACTTGTTTACTAGATATAAACTGCAAGAAAGTCAATGGCAGATGTATAAATGGTCCCTGTTTGCCTAACAAGAACTTTTTAAAGCCTAAAAACTGATACGTCACATTGCTACTGTTTAAAATGTCTCTTCACTGACTCCACCATGTAAAATTAGATGAACATCGCAGAACATGTTACAGGGAGCTACGTCTATCTTACCATCAGCTTTTTGTTTTTGCCAAGAAACTGAAGTAGGGGAGCAGATGTTGCCAACTGTGAATCCAGCTGGAAGACACTCTACTGAGCAAAAACTATCTACTAGTGTGATCTGTGATTTGTGTTGTGAATGAAGAATTAGGGAGAAAGTAAAATGAAAGATATCCTATTCAACCAAAGTTAAGATGCTGAATGTGAAACCTTGAACTTTTTTAAGGTGACAGAAAAACTTCCAGGATTTCCTATTCTAACCACAAGATGAATTATTATGATAATATACTCTTGCCAAGGGAAAAGATTAATGCAGTAAGGACCACAGCAAATGACTGTAAAATCAGAACAGTCATTATACAATAAATGGTCTCGGGAAAGATAAAGTAATCTAAATTCTTATTGCCCTTCCATTTAATCCAGAGATGGGAGAGACGGTTGCAGAGAGGCTGCATGCCAGAGACAGTAAAACAAATTTAAGGAAACAATCTCTCCTATCTTGATATCTTTTCCTAAAATGTACTGCTTGTTGCCTCAGCAAACAGTAGGATAAGGTGTTTTGGCATAGGGAGTACAGAAAGTAGGTATTCACAGAACAGGTCACTTCACCTAGCCAGGGAAAGGCTTTTATCTCTTTTCAGATAGCCTCTTGTGTTAAGGACAGGCAATGTGAACTGTGTGCCAACAGAGTTCCCACTCTGCTGTGGCATGATGGCTTTGTTTTCATGACGGGATTCCACAGAGTCTTCATTGCTGTAAGGAAACACCAAACTAGTTTATGTCTCAGTCACACACCTGCCCTCAGCAGCAGTATCCATGTTCTACACTGTGCAAATGCACACAAGGTGATCTGACAGAGTAAGGTTGGAGTACTTTTAGGTTGCCAATGCTTCCTACAATGAAATATATATTACTTGTATAATTTAGGGTTGAATCTGCTGCCAGAATAAAGGAATCCAGGTCATCTGTGTCAGCTTAAACCTTATTCTTTTTTTCCCAACCCACAGCCATCTATGTTCCTTACAAGGAAAATCATACACAAGAGTGTAGAAAACTTCCCTTCTTAACTAAGATGACTGCCAATGAGTGACCTAATGGTAAAGAATTCAGGGTGATTTGATTAATAGAATGCAATAGAAATAAAGTTGTTTCATATAACCATTCAATCTTCAATGCTGTAGTTAGGTCCTCTATTAATAGAGCTGTCAGAAATGTGTACTCGTGCCTGAACTGACATCAGGTACAGAAAGATGAGTGAATTTGTGCTTGCTTAACAGACACTGTGAACAAAGCCTACCTTTTATTCCTGAAACAGAAATACATTCCACAATAGTGTCACTTCCCATCAACACACCTGAATTCCAATCTGGATGACAGTCTCTTAGCATAATAAGTTTACAAAATGCACTTGCACATGATAGCCTTCTATGTTTAAACAGATAGAACGTTAAGAAACAAGACTGAATGAACCTGACTGGAGCAATACAAAATATAAATAGAAAATATATTTAGGAATACATTTAGGAATTAAAATCAACCTGCTTTCACAAAGGCTTTCTTTGGCTAAGGACGCCATTTATGAGATGAATTTCAGTAACAGTATCATACACCATGGGATGTCTTGTATCATCCTAGTTTAATCATTAAAGAGGACACAGATTTAATCAGAACTGCAAGAATATCTGGGAATAGTATTCTGATTAATTGTACTAGAACAGTATTGAAACTCTCAGACTATACTAGGCCTTTTAAATTCCAGCATGGGAAATTGCTTCAGCATTGCCAACTAAATGATCTCTCTTATGGGATAGTTCTCTTATTGCAAGCCAAGTTTGGTGTTCACAAACAAAATAAACCCCTTGTAGTAGAAAAAAATAGAAAGAGCTGTTTTTCCAAGGGATTTGAACATTTTGGCAAACTGATACAGGATAAATGCCTTCGTAGCAATTTCTTTCTACAGTAAAGCAGTTTCCTCCTTTCTGTCACTTGTAGTAATTGTTCATCCAATTAGCCAGAAACAGCATTTCCTTGAGAATTAAAATGTAAGATCAGAGAATCCAATAGGATGCTCAAAGCCTATGGCACAGGAGCAGAGCAGCTGATATCTTTTATTTTAGGGTCTTACACACCTGTTTACCCCAGTATTTTTCAGAGTCAACACATGAATATACAGATAATTTGTACTGTTCCTGGCCATTTTCAGCCTTTCTCTCAGCAGTGGCTGTCCTCAGACTCACAGACACCTTCCAAAAGCTCCTTTTCAGAAAGCTTTTTGCCAGAGATCCAAATATCAAGCCTGTGACCTTCACGGATAAGCTAAGGCAGGAGAGTCCCTTTACTTCACAAGCGTAACAAGGGGGTTGATGTAAGCCTTTAATAACTTTCCCTTTCCTGCAGCAGCGCACTCCCCCTCACACAACCATCCCCATCGCACCCACAGGCAAAAATCTACATTTTACAGCAATCCTGCATGAGGAACTTTCATCTAGCAGCTGCTAACTCTTTTTAGCCCCTCCTCAAAGCCTCGTGTATTTTACTGGATTGGAGGGATAGCTGAAGTCTGAGGGCAAGCAGGACTCTGAGGCCAGACAAGTTGCCCAGACAACTCACGTTACTTACTGCCCTGTAACTGAGAATAGTCTCGTGCAGGGTGGTAACCGAGGGACGACCCGTCTCCCTCGCAGGGAGCTGCCAGCGGCCCCTCAGAGCAGCCTGTCTGCCCTCAGTGAAATGCCAAGCAGAGGCAGCCAGGAAAGAAGCCGGCAGCTCAAAGTACTGTGGAGGAAAGTTGCCCTCAGGAGCAGTTGTCTCTCTCCCTCCTTGCAGCCGAGAGCTCTGCAAAAGGAGGTGTGGGGGAGGGAGGGAGGAAAGGGAGAGACCTCACCATGGCGGCCGAGAGACGGCACGCCCCGCCTCACATCCCCTCTCAACATGGCGACGCGGAAGGGCCGGCGGCCGGCCCGGAGTGCGCCTGCGCGCCGCGGCCCGGAGTGCAGTGAAATTCCGGGCGGGCGGGCGGGCGGGGGGAGGAGGAGGAGGAGGTGGCGGAGGAGGGCGGCACGGAGCCACGGCCGCGCGCCCCTGCCAGGGATCCTGCGTGCTGTGACGGCGGCCGGCGTGGAGCCAGACCCCCGGGGGGCGCGGTGCGGGCGGGCTGAGGGCCACTCGCCGCCGCAGGCGCTCGCAGCACCAGGAGCCGCGCCGTCCCCGCCGCTGCTGGGACTCCCTCCCCGGGCAGAGAGGGGGAGAATGACGGAGCTCCAGTCCGCCTTGCTATTGCGGAGACAACTAG
The DNA here is from genome assembly GCA_020800305.1 of Porphyrio hochstetteri. Lineage (NCBI taxonomy): Eukaryota > Metazoa > Chordata > Aves > Gruiformes > Rallidae > Porphyrio > Porphyrio hochstetteri. Next base: position 12,575,211 of record CM036925.1, read on the forward strand.
CAGGTACCTGGGCTGGGGGTCGGCGGGAGGGAGGCGATCTGCTGCGGGAGGAGTGGGAGAGAGTCGGGGGAGGAAGGCTGGCTGGCCGGCCGGCCTCTGAAGGGCCGGGGCCTACGCTGGGGGAAGGGGCGCCGGCTCGGGGGAGGGGGCGGCCGGCCGGCCGGCCGGCTGGCCGGGTGTGTGTGTGTGAGGGGGAAGGGGAGATTACGCCCCCACCCCCCCGCCGGTCTCCTGCCCAGCCGGGAGCTGAGGTAACTAGGCCGAGGGGGGGAGGGGGAGACTGCCTGGCGATCGCTGCCAGGGGAGCCGGGGGGAGGGGTGCGGAGGGCTGTCATGGCGGGGAGAAGCGTTTCCTTCGCTGCCCCCGTCCCGTCAGGGAAGTGGGTGTTAGCGTTGGGCCTGCTCGCCTGTCTCCCCGCCCCGTACCTGGCAGCCTCCCCGATCTCTCTTTCAGCCCTGTTTCGCGGGGTGGGGGGGAGGGAGAAAGAAGCCGGGGCTCTCCTCCCCGCAGCATGGGGGATGTGTGCAGGGAAGAAGTCTTCGGGGTGCAAGGGGGATCTTTGTCAGGCACCGAAAAGAAGCGGGGGGGAGGGCTTCCATCGTGGAAAGGGTACTTCAGGGCCTGGGGTGAATCGTCCCACTACGCACACCCTTTTGTGGGGACCTGAGGTGCCCCCGTCCTGGCTCCCACCCTCACCTCCCGTGCCTTACGCCGGGGAAGACGGATCGGGAGTGCGAGGCCGCTTCCCCCTTTGTTGTCAGAAGAGCCGGGGGTATTGCAGACACTGACGGGGAGGGAGGGAAGAGGACCAGGCAGCACCGGACTCCTGGGCGGAAGAGCAGGGGTGGGGAGAAACGACACGGGACGGGGGGAACGACTGAGCCCAGGGGAGGGTGAGCAGGGCAGCCCGCCGCGTGCTCTTGGGGGGGTGAAGCCCGCAGGGAGGGGCGAGGGGTCCGCTGGGGGCGAGGGGGCGGGACGTTTGCGGGGAAGGAGGAGTTGGGGACAGGAAGGGTCGGAGCGCCGGGCTCGGCCCCGCCGCCGTGGCGGGAGCGCGGCGTAAGGGAGCGCGGGGTGGCAGCTTGGTTCCGAGTCGCGAGTCGTCGCCGCCCCCTCCCTTTGTCCCCGGGCGGGCGGCCGTGCGCGCTGGGCCGCCGCCGCGGGGACCTGGCCCGGCCCGGTCCGCCGGCTGTGCGCATGCGCGGGGCCGCCCGCGCGGCGGGGCGCACAATGCAGCTCCATGTGTCGCTTGCTGGCGGATTTAAAGAGAAACGAGCCAGCAGCCGGGCGCGGCGAGGAGCCTGCTGCCTCTCCCTTCCCCGCTCCACATGCTCCCCCTCGGCCTCTGCCTTCTGGGCTTTTGCGGCCGGGGTAAAGCAGTCCCTTCGAGAAAACGCGCAGCTCTAGCCGGCACTCAGGGCGAATCTGATTGCCTTTTTTGTCCCTTATGGTAAAAATTGCTTCATATCCCGATAAGGAAATGTGTGCTACTGTACCTAAAGTCGGGCAAATACACCGCTGGCTGAAGCTTGCTGAGTGGCCGTACACAGGGATGGGGGTCACGGAGTGGCACAGGAATTCCCGAAGGATGACTTTTAATCCTGAGACTTCAGCAGCGTCTTTGCAAGCGTCAGGGTGGAAAACAACATTGTGAAGTTGTGTAACCAGGTATAGCGAGCTAGGTGATGTGCTTGTTGCATCCCCAGCACTATCTTCTAGTTTCAGTTGATAAGAAGTTTGAGGAACTTAAGCACAGTTAGTAATTAGGACAGGATTTTTTTTTCTTACCCCTTTAAGGTGACATTCCTTTAAAAAAAACCCCAAATCTCAGGCATATGGTGGCTGCACTCCTGAACATAAGCATGTGCCTCTTAATGCCTTAGTAACTACTGAAATTGTTACTGACATTCAGCGAGGTGTCTGCATGTTTGGATATGCTAATAACACTGAGTATAGACTTACTACAGGAGCTCTAGACTAGATTTGATGCAAAGCGTCTCTTTACTGTAAGTGGTGCCTCTAGGGAAGCAATAGTGTAGAGTAGTTGCTTGCTAACTTAATAAAAATGAGCTTTTGGTAACCTAATATAGTTCCTGGGCTGTCTCTTTTAACCAACTAATTGTGCTCAGTGAAAGAAAGTTTGACATTTAGTTGAAGCCTCTCAATAATAACTATTAACTGTCAGCTTCTGGGTGGTTTTGTGGGTTGGGGTTTCTTTTTTCTTGTCTTCTGAGGTCTTGAGACCTCCTGTAAGCACAGCCTGGGTGGATAGTGAATGGACTCACAGATTTTAGGGTTAATTTCTGTTTACCCTTCTGCTCGCCCTTTCCTTAAGGTTTCATGTGTTACTGTAAAAACTGGTAAGCTTTTCCAGTTGCCTTTATTACTGCTGCTGATTCCACTGTACTGACTCAAGTACTGAAACCATTTGTGTGTAACACGCAACTATTTTTTGGTGGGGTTTTTGTGTTTTAAGTAATGTTAGTGCCTTTGGTGTCCTTTTCATGTGTATTAAAGAAAGAAAAAAAAACAACAAAAAAAACCCAAACCCATGTTAAAAGTGATTTTAAGTGTGAGTGCTGAAGAAGAGTCTTGAACTCTTCAGAAATCCTATCTGGAGTAACTGACCTGAGAAATACATGTGGAAGAAACTGTTTTCGAAGTAAGGTCTGAACTGAGGTGAAACTAAACTCTGACACTGCTCTTTCTGATGGCAGGCTACTTGAAGTCGCAGTACAGAGACTGAGCTTCATGATGTCTGATCTTCCTTCCCTACTGCTGTCTTCTTCCAAGTCTCAGCTGCTCCGATGTGTCCCTTTGTTTACACTACTTGTACTACCTCAGAACAAAAAAAAGAATCAGCATTGTGGTAATCTTTTCCCCAGTGGGGATGATACTTTTGTGTCGTTTCAAGCTTGGTGAGTCACTGGGCTGTACCTAGTGGTTGGATTTTGAAGGACAGTGAGCAGGCAATGGATATGTGATCTAAACTGATTTAAATTGCTCTAGATCACGCATCAAGCTAGCATTATTCAGGCACAAGAGATCTGAAGTCAGAGCTGTTAGACTTGGAGCAAGGCATCCAGAAGTGGAGGGAGGTTGAAGGGGAAGTCTGAAACCTGTGTCATGATGGAGCAATTGAAGAATATAGAAATTCTTTAATGGGCAAGAACCTGGATAGCCCTTTCCTGTCCCAAGAGGGAAAAAACAATGATAGGAGAAGAAAGGAATGTGAAATAGTAGTTCTTGGAACTAGTTACCTGTTTTACTTCCCATATGAGTTTACTTCTAAATAAAGGCATTATGGGGAAAATGGGCACCTATGACATGTAGCACTTCATCAGTGACTTGTTTTGATTTTTAAGGACTTTGTTAAAGTGAAGGTCAGCTGGTAAGCCTGTTTGGTTGTCAGTGAAACTTAAAACCAAGGGTCCTTTTAAAATATAGGAGAAACTTGACAACATAATCCCAAATTGTTCCAATAAGCGTATGAAGACAAGACTTCTATTTTTTCTGGAGCAAGCTTGCTTGTATTGAACTTGAGCAGGTAACTAGTACCAAAGCAGCATACATACAGCGTGCTTGTCAGCTTAAGAGGTATGTTCTGGATGCTCTGGATGCTCTAAGAGAAGGGTTATTCAATAACAGTCACAAAGTAGAACTGCAAATTAGATGTGGGTTTGTGGTGTTCTGGGGTTTTTTTTGTTTGTGGTTTCCCCATCCCTAATACTAAGTGCCTCAGCTAATGAAATATTGAGCTGTATCACCAGGGAATTTGTGCAGTAACTGTTTTTATATTGACATTTGCCTGCCCCTGTTTAGGCACACGAACACTTCAAATCAAGGTAGTCAGAACTTTGGATAGCTTTTATTTGTTGCGGGGGTCTTTATTTTGTAAGTATTAAAAGGAGCTGCTGAGTGGGATCTCTGACTGTTAAGGCCAGTTAGAGCACTAGTCTGACTAGCTTGAGCTAAGGGGAGGCTTTCATCTCTCTGCAAAGCTAAATGGCTGTGTTTTTCACAAGTCAACTTAGTTGTAAACTGTAGCAGCTTCTGGAAATCTCATAAAATTCAATAAACATATTTGTATGTGTTTTTAAGGAGAAAGGCTCTCTGTGTGTTGGAAATAATGTGAAATAGAACCCATGACATATCCATTTCCTCTTAGAGTAAGGTGCAAGAAAAAATGTCAAGTGCCTCTGAACTTCCAAAAACCCCTATTAAAAGCAATAGCAAGTATGTAGATTGGTATAGTACTAGATTAGCAGAGTTCACTTCCCAGGGGAGGTGGGGGAGGAAGATAAAACGTTCTCTGTACAGCCCCAAAACTTTATACTCCTGAAAAGGAGGAGACAGGGGATAACTGAGAGGTATAAAGCTATTTCTCCAGTCTCCAGGACTGTCAACCCCAAGGGTTTTGCAGACTGAGGTGTTTCTTTGAATACACTTCTGTTTCACCTTTCTGCCAAATCTTTGCTGACAGAGACTTGTTAGATTAGGGAGACATGTCTGGTTAATCCAGTAAAATCATGTAGGAAGGGTGCAGTTAAATTGGTAGTGTACAGTGGAACCAGAAGTGCAAGTCCTCTTATAACATAAACATAGACTACTGAAAACAGGGAAATAACCATACCCTTGTTGGCTGAAATTGTATTGTGTTGTAATTATTCTTCATTTTAGGATATATATAAAAAAAATCATACTAGTGTTTTCTCAAACCTGAGAAACATGGCATTTTTTCTACTTCAAGTATATACAGCTCCTATTTCAAAGTAAAAATGTCTGATTAAAATTTAACAAGTTTCTCAAGTGTATTAAATACTTAATGTGACACTTCAACCGCTTTTGCTTCCTTATGTGAAAAAATCTTGTAATGTTGAGCTAGGTGACTTTTGGGTAATTACATAGAATTTACTTTTAAGATCTCAAGTAGTGAATTCTGAGGCTGTTATGGAGTTAAAATCACTTTATTGATTGAAGGTGAGATGGCATATCTCTTGAGTGGCTGATGGTGTAAGGTATTACAGTTTACAATTTAGTACTGGCTACTCACTGGCTTACAGTAGGTTTGTCTACGAGATAATCGAGTGGCACTGATCTCCAGTAATGTTCTGTATGGTCCCGAAATAGTTAAGGCTCCAAGGTCCTGTACATGTCAAATCTGACTTCAAATGCTGTAACCCTTCCTGCAGTTTTTTCAAAGGACTCTTTCATAGTTCTAGATAACAATCAATCTTCATTGCTCTGATTCTTTTTGGGGTGCTTAGCCACAGCACGTGTGTACCACTCACCTTAACCTTCTTGCCACGTAGGGCCCGTTATAGCAGATAATCTTATCCTGTTTCTTGTGAGGATGTATTACAGAAGCATCAAAGCTACCTTGCTCATGCTGACTTTGTAGATGATACTGTTGCTAAAACACATGCCTTGTTACAGAGACTAGAGTCTCAGAAGTCTAAGCAGCAGTCCAACATAATGTAATGGATGTGACTTGTGGCAGACTTTACACTTCAAAGAAAAGAGTATTTATGAAAGCAGTTAAAAGAACAAAAGTTGAGGGATGCTATCAGCTCTGGAAAATGAGGTTTAACTAAACCCCCAAAGGAATGGGCTTGATGACTAAACCCATTCCTTGAACAGGATGAAGCAGTAACAACCTGCTTCATAAGCTTACTCCTTGATGGGGCAGCTGTAGTCACAGCCAGCTGGCTCTTTCAGGGAAAGAACCAAGCTTACCACAAATGATGAGTTATTTCCTTCTCTGCTCCCCCCAGACAAAGCATAGTAAGTTATACCAAATTATGGACATAGCTAGGTCTGCTCTGTTAGAGTGGTGCAATGGGAGATCCTATGAAATGCTGGCCTACAATATTACCTATTGAGAAAATAATTAAAATAACTCCTGCTTTATCAATTAGATCTTTATTTGGAGATGTTAAATCACCCAACTTTCACTAAAATGTCTTGCATTTGTGATTGATAGTGATTTCAACTTCAGCATTGAAGGACTACATAGAGAAACTGATCTGGGATAAAAGAGTGAAATAAAACCATATGTGCTTACAACTGATTCTGCCTTGACTCTTCTGTAGCTTTGATTACTTTTTCCTTTAATGCAAGGAAGACTTGAAACAGTGTGTATTCACCAATGGTAGGATTACTTGGTTCATTTTGTGGTTGATACTGGTACAAATTGTTTGTTCTCCCCTGCCCTGAGCTCTATTATAAATTGAAAATAAGTGAACTTTGTAGGTGAAACTTAAATAGGCATTCTGCTGAATTTTCTTCTTCTAATGCAACATCTATTTTGATCTAGATGTTTTTGTTTGTCACCTGGAAGGCTGGGTTTTTGAGAGTCTTTAAGCTTGTGGGGTGCTCTGAAGAAGTGAGCTTCAAGTATTGGTGTAGAATAGCGTGGAAGCATTAAAAATAAAACAGCATTTTGTTTCCAGTATAAAGATTGGGTTCTGGTGAACTGGAACTGAACTGAAAGGTGGCTGCTGTTCTGAAAGTGTGAACTAACTGTATACTAAAATGAATGTGGAGTTAGGTGCCTGGAGAAAGAAGAGCAGGTGGCTTGGGTGAGGAAGAGGGCACATGACTCTTGAAACTCATGCTGTCTGCTTTTTGTCCCAGCACAGGGAAATAGAATCAGGGTAATGCTTCACATGCAGTCCTGTGCTGTCAGAGTGTTGCACCTGCTCTGTGCTTCACTTCAGTGGGGTGTGGATATCTAGCAGTAGACTGGGCTTGGCAAGATCTTTCATTTATGGAATGTAGTAGTTCTGAGCTTCAGGCCACCCTGCAAATGTTCATACTTGCTTCTCCTTACTCTCAGTTCCAAGGCATATCAGCTGGAACAGAGATCAGATATCTAGACCTATAAGAGCACCAAGTATAGCAATCTAAATGAAGATTCCATACAAATAACTGCTGTGCATGAATGTTAACAGTGCTTGTGCAGGTTTAGAATAATAGTGAAGACTTTTTGATAATAATAAAAGCTTTCTGTATGTGAATTGTTAAAGGGAAATGCATTTCCATGCAGTCACCACAGTAACTAGTATGTCATGTAGGCTGGTTTTTTTAGTTGGCTTGCATTTGGTGCTATCTAAAAGGTGATGCTGTCAGGAGTCAGAAATTTCTTAGTTCTGAATAACAGTGTAGTTCAAATTAGGATATGCAAACCTGTTATGTTATAAGCAAAAGAGAAAACAAGCAGCAAAGTCCTTGATTTGCACCACTTAATCATATGATGAGGAAAGCTTCTGAGGAACTCTTCAGATGTTAACATCTCCCTATGGTATAGTCTTGTGATACAGACTAGAACACGATTCTAGGAAGTCTGTATGTACACCACACACATCCTAGAGCTCTTGTCTCTGTTTGACAGTGCTGCTTCATGACTGATGTGTGTATGACTGCTCCAAAGATACGTGGATGGATTTTTCTGTTGCTTTTGTCTGTTGGTAATTTACAATCAGTTGTTAATTAACTTTTCCTGCTGTCCATGTTACACTCTGCTATATTAGTATGAATGGCATCTAGCATGACACTTGTTCTGACAAATTCTAGCAGTTGTATGCAGTGGACATTGGAAGCTCTTTAGGCTCCTTTGTAGGTGAGAGGAACAGGTAGATGTAGAGTGTGATTCATCTGACCTGTCTGACATCTGCTTTGGGATGAGTTAATCATGGAGCCTCATGACTACTTACCCTGCTAAGATCTCTGTTGAGCTCTGCTGAGGGCGGCTGTCTCAAATACAGACGGATGCATGTACATACCTAGCACATGCATTGGACACTGAGGACAAAATGAAGGTGGTGTTTCTGCTGCACTGAGTTTTAGTAGATGAATGTGGCTCTGTGCTGAGTTGACTCTTTATGAGCAAACTCCTGGATGTCTCCTGGTGAGATACTTGCTTCTTTTCAGATGTGGATTTCAGAATGGGGTTCTTCCAGTCCTTTTGACTACCCTTGTTCTTCCCTTATTCATACTACTTCTCCTCAAAACTTCAGACCTTACTAGGAGTTTTTAACAGATATGTTCAACCTCCATTTAAATCTGAGCAATATAACTACTAGATCCCTATAGGATGTGATGCACAGTGTGCTTAAGCAGCCCAGCTGAAGAGGACTCTTCAGGAAAGTTTACCTCGATTTCTACCAGAAATCCAGGATTGATATTAATGTCAACATATGTTCCAAACTTAGTGCTGAGAATCTTAATTCTGGAAGAATAAGAATTTCAAAAGTTTCAACAACACTATGGAATTCAAAGGTTTTCTTCAGTGTGTTCTGTATTTTCAGTGTTCTGTGGAAACTGATTTGGACAGAAAAGGAATTTGATCACCACCTTCATCTTGAGACAAAAGGCTGATGGGCTTAGTAGTCACACTGCTCCACAGTTACTGAAGTTACTGAGTTGCTGACATTTGTTTAATGGCAAACATCTGGGGAGGGGTTAAGACACTTCCTTCAGTGTATGGTAAGTGTGGGCTGTTGGAAAAGGTATGGTTTGAGCTTATGTAAACAGAAGGCTTCTATGTATGAAGACTCCTACAGAAAGAAGATGTTTCAGGATGGGTCATGCCTGTTCTTGCCTGTCTTTGCAACTCCTGGGTAAAATGGTGCATGGATACAGATCATGGGTAAAGTAAACAAAGTTGCCACGTCAGGTTGGTAGCTAGCTATCTGTAGTCTAACTGAAACTGCATGAGAGAGCTGGCTTTGAGAGCTCTAAATTGAGATAGCCATTGTCAGTGGTGCTTTAGACATCAGTCAGTGGCCACCTTAGTGGACTTAAGGAACTATGGGGAGCTCCTCAAGAACCAAGGCAGTACTAGACATCTGCTTCTGGTTAGTGTGTTACGAGTCAGGTTTCAACTAGGTAGCTAACCTGAACTTTCCATTGTCTATTTTTGGGTATGCCACAACTCATGTGAATATGATCTACAGAACACATGCAAACAAGAAACTTGACTCTTAGTTTATGTGTAGAATAACATTACACCTTACTAGTAAAGGAATTCTACTTGTATCTAGTCACACTTCTCTGGTACTTAAAATTTTAACCCACTGACCCATAGTGGCAGCTTTTCCCTCTTCACTTTGGGCTAGTGGTGTTGTCCTTTTGTTTACAGAGCTGAGCTGCGGCCTGACTAGGATATTGGTACGGATTAAAACCAAAAATCAAACAAGAACCCTTCAACCTTGTCCCGCATCCTTACACAAGCCTGCTTTGCTATGTAAAACCTTGGGAGGCTCTACAGGTGTAGCTGAGGAGATGGCAAGATGTCTCTGGGCAGCCCCAGCTTCTCTGGGCACCTTGTGCTGGGGCCTCCCCACCCTCACAAAGAAGAATTTCTTCCTAATGTCTAATTTAAACCTCCCCTCTTTCAGTTTAAACCCATTACTCTTTGTCCTATCACTACATTACCTAATTAAGAGTCCCTCTCCAACTTTCCTATAGGCCCTCTTTAGGTACTGAAAGGCTGAACTTTTTGGATGAGCTTGTGGAGCAAGACAGTACGTGATGAAAGTAGATAATATGGAGGGCTCTCTGGATACATCTTTGCAAGGACATCGCTAATCTAGAATTGGAGACTTGCAGCTGGGTACGCAGGCAGAAAGGAAAGCCTTGGAAATCATAACTGACCTGAGATAATACAACTATATGAAAGTCACAATTTTTGGGTATGGACAAGAGTCTAGAATGAGAATTTTCAGTCTGTACAGTTGGTGGAAGCTCCTGAAGTAGTGCTGAGACTCTCAAGAAGCAACTGATAAAGAACAAGCCTAATGCCCAGTGAATGTAAAGCTCTGAGATGGCCCATACCTGCTTGTTCTGGGAACTGCACCTAAGTCAGCAAGACGACTTCTTCAGAAGCCTTAGCCAGGACTTGGACTGTTCTGTCTGTGTACTGGACTCTGTTCACTGACTGCACAAAACTCATCCACTCTGTACCTTGCTGAAGAAGCTGCCATTAAATATAACGTGGAAGCCTGTATTTTTTTTGAAAGCTACAGTGCAAAACAAAGCTTAAAATACTCTGGAGTGTTCCTGTGCAGGGGCTGGCTGGGTGAAGTGTCAGGCTGAGCAGTTCAGATGCCGTACATAGCTGCTGCATGCAGCCATGGGGCTGTTTCTGCTTAGTCACTCGTGTTGATGCTGGTTTACTTTTGTATTGGTGAAAGTCTCATGGCTTATAAAGGCAGTTTTAGTGAGTGTGGGAACATTGGTAGCTTTGTGTTGACTAAACACTGAAACTGGAAGCGCAGCTCATGGCAGTGTGTTGGCTCCAGTTTAAGGCAATGGTAACTTAGTTCTGCTTTAACAGCTAAACCACTAAAGGAGCACAGTGTTGTGTTGGCACATCATGTGGGAGACTAAGCATTGGCCATTAAACTCTGTTGTGGACTTAAACAACTCTAGTGGATTATGGGCCAGTAGTCTTTCTCATGTCCCCAAATCGGGTTTTGATTCAGGGCTGGGATTAAAGGGACTGAATGTCTAATTTATAAGCAGCCACAGGATTCTTTCCCCAGTATGTTGCTGCTTGGCTGCTGTCCAGGTTCACGCTGCTTGGCTGTCAGCTGCTGCTTGAGCTGTGAAGGTCTCTACCTAAAACTGCTTCTAGAGTCAATGTAAGAGTTGTTATTTTTGCCTCTAAAATTTCTGTTATGTGAAACTATCAGAAACACAGAAAATGTTGGCAGAAATAAACCATAATGTATAATATAATGGAGTAACTTGCACTGTACTTAGGCATGGACATGACAAATGTGTTAATATACTCATTTACATTAAAAACCATACAGAATATCTTTAGCTAAACAAGAAATCTCAAAGGAAAACTAAGTGTTGAAAAAATAACATGGAGGGATTTGGTTCTTCATGGGCATCTGAATTCTCTGCATTTCTAGGACTTGTAGGCTAGCTCATCAATGGGACTTTGTAAAGGACATGCACCAAGGGCTTGTTCCCTCTCTCTGGCTTGGGGAAGGATTTGAATCCTTTGCTTTATGAAGCATACTTGCCATCCATGTGTTTGTCTAGGAAAACTCCTGTTCAGACTAAAATTAGTTAACTACTGTAGTTGGTAAGAAATGACAGATGCAGAGAACAGGTGTCTCATTTTCTTGAGTGCAGTGTTGGTGTCACCAGAGGCTCTGGTTGGTGGGCAGAAGTCCCTCTGCCCAGCAGCTGACTGTTGTGAGCATAGAGTGTGTGTGCTCCTTTCTTGCCGTATAGCATTGCTATTTATTTGGGATATTGGTGTATGGATTCCACTACTGTGTAAGTTTCAACTCATCAAGAGAGGTGGTACTGTTGGTTAACTTTTGTGACGTGCAGCATTAGCAGGGAAAAAACCCAAACCTTAGGCATCAGTGTTTTCAGGTGTTAATGAGTAGCAACTCCTGGCTATTGTGGTGAACAGCCAAGGATGATGTGGAGGGTTTTTTGTGTCCTAGCTCAAAACTTGCCTGAGATATCTTTTTTTTTTTTTTTCCCTCTACCAATCAGCTCTTAGTTGATGTTCAGTTTAGTCCAAATGATCTGGATGGAAAGCTCATTTTAACCTACCTCTAGTGGAGAAGGTGCCTGAGTTTATATTCATTGTTTGATCTCAAATGATTTGTGCAAGCGGCAGCTATTTGAACTATTGCCACCGTAGAAGGAAAAAGGAAACATTTTACAAGCAGACGCCTCCTTTGAAAGTAGTAACATCATAATTTACTTCAGTAACTTCATAATTTGATTTATAGGCAACATCCACTGAGCAGATTTCTATGACTCTGGTAACTGAAGGTGGCCCTCATCTTCATATAGCTTTTTTTTTTATAGATTTTCTGCATTACAAGAGTTGGCATCCAACAATCTTACTCCTCCTCACAACATCTTTTGCAATAGGGTGCTGCAAGGTCTTAGATATGAGTCAGAGTGTAAGAGCTGGCTTTGACTGGGAGCAAGTACATGGAAAAACGTTTCAAAGGACTTAAGCATTAAAAAAAGTTATTTGGAGGCTGAGACAGGTGTAAAGAGAAATGGAAATAGCATGACTCAAGAAACAGAAGAAAACGTATGATGGGTTGAAAGTAGTGTGACATATTTAGATGGAGAAGCATGCTGAATTTGCGAGAGTCTTAACTTCTGCAGGCTTGTTTAGTCTTATCAGTGAGAAGTGATAACAATAAGGAAGCTAAATGTGAGCAGCTTGAGTTAGAGCAGTTTAGGTAGAACTTGGTATAAACTGTTTTCTCCCTGTGGAAATGCAGAAATGAGAACTTGTGTTCTGGAGGCTTTCAGACTTGAAAGTCTTATAAGTTGAGATATTAAAATCTAATGCTTGTGCTCTTTCTATTGACTTCTGTAGTTGTTATGCTGGATATTCTATTTTACAATACTAATATAATAACTATGGCTTCAGTGTACTGAACAGAGGCAGCTCTTGCACAGGCTTTTTTTTTTTTAAATAAAATCCTGCCTGGAAAAGCAGGTATATTCAACTACTAACATGGTGGAACTTTAGTAGCTGATGCTTGAATAGTATCCAAGGCCAGCTTGGATGGGGCCCTGGGCAACCTTGTGTAGCTCCAGGCCTGGAGGTTGGTGGCCCTGCCTGTGGCAGGGGGGTTGGAGCACTGTGATCCTTGGGGTCCCTTCCAACCCAGACCATTCTATGATCTGTAGTGGGGAGGTAGTAAAGGACTGGTGAGTCTTTGTTTCTTGAGAGATGCTCTTTGCCCTTTTTGCCTAAAACTAAATAGAAGTACCTATGTAGCTGTTGCCACAAAGTTTCATAGATGCCAGAGCGTGGAAACCCGGCTGCTTAGTGGATGCATGGCTCTGATGTAGTTTTTGCTTTGCATCTTGGTTAAATAGCCTGTGATACTACCTCTTGTTTCAGGCATTATCTTGAGAAAACGTGATTTGGTTCAGTACCTAAGTCTTTGTCCTTGGAGAGTGAATGGCTGAGCTCATCTATTGACTGAACCCCTACTGAGTCGCTTCTAAGGAAATCCCTTTCATTTCTTGGGATTTTAGCATTGAGTCACCTATGCAGATAAATTTGGCTCTGAATTACCAATGACCGAAGTTGGTATTCCTGCTGTCTGCCCCTTCAGTCCTTCATGTGAGCTGAATACTTTCTTTTCCCTGTGTGGATTTAGTCTGTTCTGTATAGGGCTTGAATTGATGATTCTTCTATTTTATAACCATGCTTTAAGGAGTGAAGAACTAAACTGGTAAACTGACTGCAAGCTTATGGGCAAATCAGGTGGGACTTAGTGGTTGCCTTTTCACAATAAAGATATGAGCTTCTCACTTGAAGTTCTTCTGCACGTACCTGAGGGCCGTTATAAGGACAGCTGTTGGGTTTACAGAGAGTGAATATGTAGATCAACTGTAATGTGAAATATAATAATGAGGGCCTTATGTCTGACAGAAACTAAAATAAGGGCTGTAGTAACTGTAAAAGAAAACAAAATCCTGAATGTAATTTGGAAATAACTGACCAGTTGAAGGAATAATTTTCTTCACTTACTCTGTCTTAAATATACAAGATCTATCAGTGCTTTTTATGTACTGTTGGAACATTGGATCAGGAATCTTAATATGGCACTTAAATTAGCTTTTGACCTGAAGCTATTGCTTAAGAGATGTTCTCCCCTATCCCCGAGTTGAATTTTAGGCAGAACTCATTTGAGGTGTTTATTTCACCACGGGGAGATCGTGCTCGACCAATCTCATAGCCTCTGTGATCTCATCACCAGCTGGGTAGATGGAGGGAGAGCAGTGGATATCCTCTACCTTGACTTCAGCAAGGCTTTTGATACTGTCTCCCATGACATCCAGATAGAAAAGCTGAGAGAGCATGGTATAGATGAGTGGACAGTGAGGTGGGTTGAGAACTGGCTGTCGGACCGGGCTCAGAGAGTCATGATCAGTGGGGCAGAGTCTGGCTGGAGGCCTGTGACTAGCGGTGTTCCCCAGGGCTCGGTGTTGGGTCCAGTCCTGTTTAATATCTTCATCAATGACCTTGATGAGGGAACAGCATCCACCCTCAGCAAGTGCCGATGATCCAGAGCTGGGAGGGGTGGCTGCCAGGCAGGACACTGCACTGCCATCCAGAGAGACCTGGCCAGGCTGGAAAGCTGGGCAGGGAGAAACCTAATGACAGCTGGACTGCTGCACAGCTGTTTCCAGAGAAGTCTGTCTGGCAGGAGCTTCATGGAGTAGCCTATAAACATAGAATCCTGTATTGCTTATAACTAGTGGATAAAACTGTAAAAGAAAAGGAAAAATAGACCCAAGCCTAAACAGCATGATAGCTTGTCTTCTGGTAGTTCAGAAAGTAGTAAATCATTATCTCTGGAATGCACTGGGCACAGATCTCAAATGCTTTCAGATTTTAAAAGAAATAATTTAAGGATGTTAGTTTCAAATAAAAACAAGTGTGACTTTGTTCTTCTGTTAACATTTTCTATAGCTAAAGATAGACTAGTTTATTCTGTCTCCTCAAGGCTTTTACAAAGCAGCATGGCTTTTTCTTGCAGAAGGTCTGTTCTCTGACTTGTACACACACACATTGGTATCTAGATTAGGAGACCATGTCCTGCAGTTCTGAGTTATTTTGATGCTTTTCTCATGATGTACTTAAATAGTTTGAGTCATACTATGGGTCTTCGCTCAGGCAGCATGCTGTTGGGTGTGGTAGGGAGCTGAGGATATTCATCCAGGCCCTATAGTCCCTTAGTAGGTGCCAAATCACTGAAAGTCATGGGGTTTTTCTTGGTCATGAGCAAAACCAGCAAATGCATATTGGACACCTAAAGTCACTCTTAAATTCTTTTTCCTACACAGAGCTCAACAAAAATCCAGTGGAAGGCTTTTCAGCGGGCTTAATAGATGACAATGATCTTTATCGATGGGAAGTCCTTATTATTGGTCCTCCAGATACACTCTAGTAAGTACTGATGCTTATACAGAAACTTAAGTAAATTTGGTTTTACTAGTTTTAGTTTGGTCTAAGTGAGTATAAGTTAACTTAAATCTTTGTACTGAGTAAGTTAGGTAATAATGTTCTGTTGCTAGTAAAATACCTGTAAAGAGCTGAACTTGCTATATAGAAGTTGTGAACTGCTTTGCTCCCCTGGGAATGCTGATCCCAGTTGTGTAGAAATGAGAAAGAACAGGCTATAGAGGCAGCTTCCCTTTCCTTACTTAAATGCATAAGGCAGGTATAATCCATTATTTGCTGTTACTGTTGTGATGCTCTAGCCAGCTGGTGGTACAGTTTCAGACCATGACAACTTCATGCTAGGTGTTGCAGGAAAATGCAAGAGGTACGTAGCTGGAGAAACTGCAGGAGACCACAGAATGAGACTGATGTCCTGTCAGTTTGAGATGGGAGAACTTCCTAGTGTGACCTAGTGTTGATCACACTTGAATAATTGGCAGACCTTGCACAGTGGGCTTTAAAAAGCTTGTATCTTTATCCTGTGGACTCAGTTCTTTAACTGACATGTGAACACAGAACTCTGGAGTTCATAATGTAAGTTATTTTCCTGGACTTCACTGTCTTTTGTACTGCTTTATACCTTAAGCACTCTGGTACATCATGTGGTGTGGTTGTTTTTGTGGGTGGTTTGTTTTGTTGTGGTGGTGTTTGGGTTTGTTTTTTTTTTTTTTTTTTTTACAAAGGGCTCTAGCTAATTGAGAGAAGGTTTTATCTCTCTCATATAGCTTATATATATGATCATCCACTGTGGCTCTTGGGGAAAGGTTTTATGCCCAGAAGAGGTCAGTTTAAAGTGTAGCTCTTGAAGGTGAACTCTGTTCTACTTCACTGAGCTGTTCCAGTGGTGAACTACTGATACAAAAAGCCTAGTGACATTTACTTGAGGTCAGTTTTAGTTCCAACATGAAGTTGTTGTATTCCTCTGTCTGCAGACTTCTGAATAAGTACATAAGCACTGTAATCAAATTGCTTTGCTTCTCCTTAAGCTCACTACACTGTATTTTTCAGTCTTGCATGAGATGAATTCTCCAACTTCTGTTGACCTCTTTTGAGCAGTCTTTGTTATATTCTCGTGGCCATTTAATAAATACTGGCAATCAAGAAATACTGATGCTACTTCAGCCTCTTATTAGATGCTAAAAATTGCAATAGCGTGTCCCCACATCAATAAGGTGCTTAGCTGCTTTTCAGGCTTTTTAGATAAGTTGTTTTGTTCCAGTCCCTAGTTACTGCTTTTCAAGGTAGTAGTATGCTGAACCCTTCCTCCCTGGTCCATTTTTATGATGACAGTAGAACTATTAGTTTAACTTAACCAGCTGGTTCAGAATTTTCATACTCAAGTCTCATTCATGGTCCCACTTTATTGCAGGTTTACCTAGAGACTAGATTTCATGTATGACTACTGATGCAGACCTCTTTATCAGAAATATAGCTAGAAATGGCACAGATCTCTCTTAACTGTCAGCTATACTTCATTAACTGTTTTCTAATATATCCAATTAAAGACCTATATATATAGTTGAAGGGCAACCAGGTATGTCGTACAGTCTAGTAGTTTTAGGATCTGCTTCTTTAAGAGGGGGGAAAGGAAAACTTTTTCACTTTGAAAGAAAGAACTTGAATGGTTTGGGGCTATCAACAAATGTTATCTTAACTCTCTTTTGTCTCAACCAGTTGGGATGTTAAAACAGCCAGTGTTTCGGGAATTGTCTTTTCCCAGGATCAAGAATTTTTTTGAAACTTCCTTCCTCTTTTAAAGCTTGTGGAAAATGAATGCTGTGGGTTCAGATCCCTCAGCTACTTTATTTTAAGAGCCAAGTTGGTTAGACCTGGTACTCTTTGGATTTGGGTGTTTGTTGAGACACTTGCTAGAATTGCATTTCTTTGGTTACTGGTGGTAAAACTTGTTATTTTCTCTGTAGCTTGTGGGCTTTGGATACTAGCTCCTCCTCGTGGTCAAATACTAGGGGGAAAAATTGCACTGAGTGGCTTTGTCTTTTCTACACAACTTCTTATGTCTGTGTGGCTGCTGCTTGTCATACTGCACATCTCAGCACCTGTGGAGGTCCTGTTCCAGTTTTTGTTATCCACCTTTGCAATTTCAGATTGTTACAAACTTCAATTACAAGAAATGGCAGCAGTAGTGTGAATGTTTTAATAATTACATTAATTAAATATTCTATCTCTAATGCTTTCCATTTGATATAGGCATTAGCATTTTTCAAGAGATTATTCCCAGGTATTGGTACCTAGGTATTTAATTAAAAAAAACAAAACCACACCAAAACCCATCAAGCTGTTACCTTAGTTACATGTAGGCCTGTAACTCCACATAAAAACTGGATGGGTCTTATTTATTATTGTTTTCTAGTTTAGTGTGGAACCGTAATACAGAAGACCTTACTGTCATGCCTAAGTCCCTTTTGCTGAAAAGGTAGTATTGGAAGTCTCTTTACAAAGCAGTGCTATAGGCACAATTGTAAAGCTTTCTGTT
This sequence comes from Porphyrio hochstetteri, assembly GCA_020800305.1. NCBI lineage: Eukaryota > Metazoa > Chordata > Aves > Gruiformes > Rallidae > Porphyrio > Porphyrio hochstetteri. The sequence continues at coordinate 12,592,728 of CM036925.1, forward strand.
CACTGAGGCTCACTGCTGTAGACTGATACCAAGAAGTTAGGACTGAGATGTCTAAAGGAGGAAAATAAACAGGTATCTGTTGGGCTGCACTTGAGAAAGGTATTAACTGGCAATATCTCCTTTTGCTGTTAAGTGCACTGGGAGGAAAAAATCAAGTTGTATTTCCAGATGGTGAATTCCTTAGCAGTTTTGTTGACTATTTTTGTGTGTGTGTGTGTATTGGGGTTTTTTGACCCTCTGGAACATCATCCTAATTCTAAAAAAGATACAGTGTTGGGGAACTGGCAGTATCTTGTTAAAGGATTTCCTCAATGTAGGAACTCTTGCATTGCATATGAAAATTATGGTACTGATAATCCCTAACACCATGTTAAGCTGTGTGAGGGGTAAACTTAGAGCTTTTGACACATCAATAAGTTCTGATCTTCAGCTTAAGTATACAAGAAACTCAACTAAGATATTTTTGATTCCCCAGTGAAGGTGGTGTTTTCAAGGCTCATCTTACTTTCCCAAAAGACTATCCACTGAGGCCGCCAAAAATGAAATTCATCACAGAAATCTGGCATCCAAACGGTAAGAGATGGCACAGTTTCGATTCATTTTGCAATCTAAAACACACTGGAGACAAATGCATATGCTTCTCATGTTAGAAACATGAAGCTCTGTTTATTTTGTCATCTTCATAAAGAAATAATAACAATGTCAAAGTTTTTAATAGTGCTGCTCTGAAAGACTGCTCCTTAAATATTTTCAGAAGCTACTTTCAGTAGCTTCTCGAATTCTTGGGATGCTGCTCAGGGATGTTCTTCTTTCTGAAGTACAAAATCCTGGTCTGAGGAGAAACTTGACTTCTATACCTGTCTCTTGTTACACCTCCAAATATTTCATCCTAATGTTACGAACTTGGTAGTTCAATATAGAAGTCCCAAGGTGCTTGTCCTCTGGTGAAGCATGAAAGGAAATAACAGCATCTTTTAGTCCCTCCAAAGAGGACTCCTCCTAAAATTTCATTTACTTATGGACTGCTGGAAATAGATGGGAGGTAAATAAAACAGAAGGCGGCTTTTACTCTGAAGGAATAATCACTTTGGGAACTGAAGAACGCTTTTGAAAGCTGTGAGGAGACCAGCACAGTGCTCCCATCTTAAGGGACAGAGGGAACATTCTGATGCTGTGTGATTTTCATCTGTGGAAATACCAGAGTACTTGTCAAGCAGTTTCAACCATATGCCAATGTACTGCAGGAATATCCAGCTTTTTTTCAGATGCTGCTGCTCTGGAAAAAAAAATCACTCTAGTTTGCTGAAGTTGACAAAAAGCTGTAGTGGAAGCCTGTCTAAACAGGCTTGAGAGTTGCAGCGTGATGTTAGAATTAAATTCTTCCTCCCCATGTGCTCTATTCTGCCTGAAGTCCAGGCATAATAAGACTTCCACCAAGCCCTGTTTATTTCAGATGGAGTTCTATAATAGTTAACTACTTTCCCTGTTTATAAAAAGTCTTCAGTAACTTGTTTTAAGACTAGCTGGAGTGAAGATGAGCAGTTCCACAACTATCCCAAAGAAATGCCAGCATGTTGTTCATTACTGAAATATGCCTTGTTCTGTTTTGTAGTTGACAAGAATGGTGATGTCTGCATTTCAATCCTTCATGAGCCTGGAGAAGACAAATATGGCTATGAAAAACCTGAGGAACGCTGGCTTCCCATTCACACAGTGGAAACTATCATGATTAGTGTTATTTCTATGCTGGCAGATCCCAATGGTGATTCTCCTGCTAATGTCGATGCAGCGGTAAGATTTTTCTTGGTCTGTTTCATTTGTCTTCAGCGTAGAAACCTTAAACCTGCAGTGGAGTTTTGCTTCTAGCTGGACAAACAGTGCAGTAACTCTTGGAAAAAACCTTTGATATCACAGGCTAAGGCTACCTTTTTTGTTGGGAAAAGCAGTCATGTTGTGAAACGTAATTACTAGTTAAGCCTTGGGAAATTTCTTGGACTGCAAAGGGAAGATACTGACAGATTTCATTGGCAGAGGTTTAAGTTCTCTTATGCAATAACACATTTATTTATAGTAAATAACTTCTGCACAGAGGTACTTAATGGATAAACTTCAGCTCCTTTAGCCTTAAAAAATTAAAGGAAGCTGGCTGTAAAATCCTCTGTAGCTATATAAGTGTAGTAGTTAAACTACAGTTGAGTTGAGCTGCAGAAGGTAATGTATTTTGGAACTCTTTTTTTGGTTCCTAGTGTGTTGTTAGTATAACACACCGAAGTGTTTGTTTGGGAAAACATAGAAACTGTTTCTTCTCCCTTGGACTAAATCTGGTGTGACTTTGGGCATCCACCTCTTTACAGCACTCTTCCTTGGGCCATGGGTAAAACTAGTAGATCTGTGCTTTGGGAATGTACTTGGAAGCTCCCCTGGGCGTCTGCCCTCCATTTCTGAGGGAGAGTTCTTCCAGACCAGAAGGCTAAGGACTGGGGAAGGGTACTGAGTGGCCTTGCAGTAAGGGTACTGTCTTAAGTGAGAAGTGTTCTGTGTGGGTGTATAAACACAAATATCAGCTCCTAGAAGAGCTACGTTTATAGCAGAACAGCAATTAGACTAATAACTATTTGTGGTGGGGAGAGCAAAAGCTCTCAGTTCTGAGGGGAGTAGGGGAACAGACTTCAGGCCCTATTCGACGTATGCCAACATACTTGCTGTCACTTGCGGTTCAGCAGTGACAAATAATACATGCTATCTCTCACAAAAGAGAGGTTCTAGGTCTTTAACTGGGGTAGTAAGGAGAAGGGAGATGGTAATCAGAAGACACAGAGTTTTGTAGAAGCATGTTAACCTGCTCTGTCAAGCTAGCTATAACTCCCTGAAGTGGGTGGGAGTTTAGTTCTCTGAAGCCTTTCATCTACTGTGCTGTTAGTATTTCCAAAGGTGGTTGAGTTCTGATGACATACGATCATGGGAGTAGTCTCATGTGGAACAAACTTAATGGGAAGAAAACAAAGACCAAGCCCAAGAAGTTGTAGTGAAGAATTCCCTCATTTAATGTTCTCTTGAGTGTGGGTATTCCTCTTCTTGTGCCCTGTTACTGGTGGAAACAAATACCCAGAGCACAGGGATGTTTCTGCTGGCAAACCTGAGCATGCTGGGTGGAACAAGTTACTAATGAAATGCTAAAAGTACAATTAGAATTACTGAGTTTAGGCTTATGGATGTTGAATGCAGCCAGTCTAACACTGGAAAGAGTTTGTACTTTTAGCTATGCTTGTCACCTTCCTAGCATCTCACAAGCTTTTTGATCTTTCTGTAGTGTGCCCCACTCTGCCAGACACTTCAGGAGCAAATTGGGTTTTTTGCCCCAGAGGGAGATACTGGATAGAAAACCATGAATTTGTTTACCTAAATCTTAGAGTAGATGTTGACAATGTCTCAAGGAAACAGCTTTATTTTTTTGGTGCAGCTTGAAAGAGCAAAACATTAACTCCAACTGTGAAGACAGTACTGAGGCATCACTGATGGAACCTTTGGGTGCTGGGAACTATTTTTCTGACTGCTATTAGATGTTCTAAGTAACTCTTAAAACTTGATGTGCTGCTTGAGCAGCTTAGCATCTCCTGCTGGACTGTAGATTGCTTGCTTTTCATATTAACAAGAAGATGCTCATCAGGGTAATAAAGAATCAGCAGTTTGTGCTTTATTGTGAACTGCTGTCAAGACAGCTTACTGATTTATAAAGTACAAGTTTGCTGCAGCAACAGTATTTGGTAACTATTAAAAGATACTTTGACTCTTTTCATTAATTTCTAGTTTTAAGTGAGTCTGGAGTGTTAGAGGCAGGTCACAGCTTTACAGGAGCAGGGGGTCTACCTGATTCATGGAAAGAGGAACCATCCTTGTTGGAGTGGGAGAAAAATTAGGGACAGGAGCCCGAATAGATCTCTAGAAGCAAATAGAACAGTTCATAAGAGACTGCAGTCAAACTTGAAACTCTGTTTGCTATTCAATTCTGAATACTTTTTTCATACAACTACAAATATAAAAGGCAGAAGCAAAAACTAAGAATCTGAAGCTAGAAGAGCACAAATTCAATGTTTTCTTTGGCCTTAAGCCATCTTGTGTAAGCTATCTTATGTCCCAATTGGAGGAACCAAATTCCTGGGGTATAAATTGTGGAAAAAAGAACAAATTAATTAGTAGCCTTGTCTATGCTTTCACTGGTAAGATAGGACAGACTGGGCTTTCCAACATGGTGACTGGCTACATGAGCTTGGAGGGTGGTGAATGTTAGGATATCCTGGTTATGGTAACTCCCTCTCTCAAATGTGCCATAACCTTCATTCCAAGTAGGGGGTGAAAAAGTATTTTGTGATGGGTTGCTTCAGGTAAAACAGTGTGGATTTGGGGTTTTTACTTTAATTCCTTCCCTCACCCCTGCAGTAAGAATATTGCTTATATCAAAACCAAAGACTCATAGAACTTACACTGTTAAATAATACCACTTTCTTGCCAGTACCCAGCACATCAACCTTAGTCAGAGTGTATGATGCTCCTGTACTTTCATCTCAGCTCCTGACGAGGATGATACAAAAACCTCAACCCTCCTGGGGGTTTTGGTGGTAACTATGGTGTGCCCATCTCCAGGTTCACACTTACCTCTGTCTTCCTGTTCATCTTTATTTTCCACCTGTGCAGTTCTGAAATCAGACACCTGTCACAGAGACCATCCCCATAGGTGTGCTGAGTATTCTGTGAAGGTCTGCCTTGGACTTTGACAGGCTGGAAAGCTGGGCCTGGGTGAACCTAATGAGGCTCAACACTGCCAAGAGTGAGGTGTTGCACTTGGGCTGGAGGAATCCCAGACATATTTCCAGGCTGGGAGAAGAGCTCCTGGAGAGCAGCCCTGCTGAGAAGGACCTGGGTGTCATGGGGGATGAGAAACTTCCCCTGAGCCAGCAGTGTGCTCCTGCAGCTCGGAAGGGCGATGGGATCCTGGGCTCCATCAGCAGAGGGGTGGCAGCAGGGACAGGGAGGGGATTGTCCCTCTCTGCTCTGCCCTCCTGAGGCCCCAGCTGGAGTCCTGTGGCCAGAGCTGGGGCCCCAATACAAGAAAGATGGGGAACCGGTGCAGAGGATCCAGAGGAGCCACAGAGATGATGAGAGGGCTGGAGCAGCTCCCCTAAGGAGAGAGGCTGAGGGAGCTGGGCTGGTTCAGCCTGGAGAAGAGAAGGCTGCGGGGGGACCTCATTGCAGCCTTCCAGCCCCTGAAGGGAGCAGAGGAACAGGAGGGGAATCAGCTTGTTCAAAGGGGAGACAATGGCAGGACAAGGGGGATGGAGTGAAGCTGAAGGAAGGAAGGTTTAAATTGGATCTGAGGGGGAAGTTCTTTGCAGAGAGAGTGGTGAGGGGCTGGAACAGGCTGCCCAGAGAGGGGGTGGGTGCCCTGTCACTGGGGGTGCTCAAGGCCAGGTTGGCTGGGGCCCTGGGCAACCTTGTGTAGCTCCAGGCCTGGAGGTTGGTGGCTCTGCCTGCGGACCCCATGAGCTCTTGAGACACCTTCCAACCCCTGTGATTCTGTGAGATAATGGTAGCCAGCAGGTTATTATTGGGGAATGCCTAAAGTCTAAGGGGAAAAGGCTGTGTGTCCTCACTGTCTTGTGAGCAGCTTGCATGGAAACAAAAGCAAGCTCTCAAAAGTCCTGAACATCTTCAATTTTCAGTGACTAGCTCAATGATTGTCAGCAAGTCTAGGTGTTGATTAGATGGCTAATGTCTGAAAACATAAACACCTGAAAGCTGTCTGTTCAATTACAGAAAGAATGGAGAGAAGACAGAAATGGAGAATTTAAAAGAAAAGTTGCCCGCTGTGTAAGAAAAAGCCAAGAAACTGCTTTTGAGTGACACTTATTCAGCAGCTAGTAGCTTCACTTTTTTCAGGGTAAGTATCCTTCTGAAGACAAGACAGTTATCCACTCAGAGTTGAGCATGTCCTGCCTAAGTGTTGCTGAACTGATTTTTTTTTTTCCCCCTCAAAAGCCAAAAAAGCTGAAACCTTTCTTCTCAGCTACAGCCTCAGTGGAGTCCTTTGCCTGTATGTGATGCTAAAGACTAAAAGAATTTAAGTGAGGTAACAACCACTCCTGCCAAGATTGGGGAGCATCTCTAGCATTCTTGTGTTTATGCTGTTCAGAAGTTTAAGTTGTCATCAGTATTCATCCTGCTTTTTTAATAGTGCTTAGAGGTTACTGGAGCCAGAGAAGTGAGTAATCATTCTTTCATCTTCATTATTATGAAGAACAGTTGCTTGAATATTTAAAAGCATCCAGTCCTGCTATCTCATGTTCTTATGTGTGTGTGTGTATATATATAGAGAGTTTATCTTGCAGCTGTGGGTGGCATGTTGCATACAGTAAGACTTCAGTGAGGTTGTTAGGAACCACTGGGAAAGGATTGCCTCAGATACTTAGGAGAATTCTAATAGTCCACTGGCATATCAGAAAGGATCAAGAGATTGCGCATCAGTGATACCAGGAAAGGCCATGCTCTCTTCAGCAGCCCAAATGTCTCTAACCGGGGAAGGCCTAAGAATAGCTTCAAGCAGAATACAGCTCTTTCTGGAAACTGAACTGTAGTATATCTGAGAGCCTGGACAAGTTTTGACCTGAGAGAAGCTGATGTGATATTCACATTTTGTGCCACCCTGTTAAAAATGAGCTTCTGACTCAATACTTACTCTAACTTGAACAATCTGTCCTAATATTAAGGGGACTTCCTTTTTTAAACAATTAACTCTTGCAGAAAACTATATTAAAATGTCGCCCTCAAGCACCTGTCCTTTGGTCTCTTGGTGTATGCCAAGGAAAGAACTTCCTCAACTAACTATGAATTTCCTGCTCTTGCTTTTCAAAGTAAAAGAGCTTCATGTTGAAGCAGCCCTTTCTTAATGGTTGCTTTGGCAAATAAACGCCTCTGACCCCTTTGGCTGGAGAAGCCCCAAACTGTATGTACTAGTTAGCTTCAGTGCACAAAACCTTGGGGTGGAAATGTGATGCTGGATGTAGTTTAAAAGGGTTGCACTTTCTGAACAGCTTACTCAATGCTAGCTAGTTTTTCTTCACCGGGGTTGCACAGGAGGTACTTGGTCCCTTTCTTACCATTTCTTTAAGGATGTGGGGGGTGGTGGAAGGGTCCATCTGCCACACCAGCACTGCAGCATCTCTTTTCTGCAGAAACGCTTTGACTGAATGGAACTTAACTCCAGTGTAAAGGATGAAACTGCTTGATGCTGATCAAAAGACCAAACAAAGGAACTGAATGTCTTACAGGCTGGTTATAAACAGTTGGACAAGAATTGTCAATGCAGCTGACAGTTTTTTCTTTCTTAGAGAAAGAGAGTAACTGAGTAACACTCCAGAGTATCCTTAAGTAACCCTGGCTCTGTTGCCATGTAAAACTTGGCCATAGTGAAACAATGCTCATGACAAATAATGAAGTAATTGGCTGTGCTGCTTTTTTGGAAGGCAAAAGCTTTTTTTAAGTCCCACTGACTCCTCTTTAGTAAGTGATGGGCAGTGAATTGCATGAGAAGGGGCCGTACAGCTGGTGTCAAACAAGCGCAGCCTGACGTGGTAGCTGTGCTGGGGTTACCTACTGAAGCACTGCTGTGCCCTTCTGTGCTGCACTTCTGTGACTGCATCCTTCACAGTTAGTCATGCACAGAGGTTTCAGTGATAAACCCTACAGGTGTGTGGTCCTATATATAACTTGCTGTTCAGAAGTTTAAATTCTCATCAGTATTCATCCTGCTTTATTAATATAATATATTTATAATATAATTAGTTTATAATAATAACTTGATGAATGGTTGGACTTGGTGATCTCAGAGGTCTCTTCCAACCTTGTGATTCTGCGAACAGGAGCCTGGAAGTCGGATAGCTGAGCTTGGATAACCAGTGTGCTGAACTAACTCCAGTCTTAGATTTTTGCATCTTCAGGTGTATGTAAAGTTCTTGAACTAGTAATGATTATCTAAAGCTTAAAACACTATTGAACATCAGTAATTGAGGGTGATGAGGTGTGTTATTAAAAATAACTGTAATTTCTTTGTAGGTCTCCAATTGAGAAAAACGGCACTGTTTTTTTTCCTGCACTCTACCCAACTATTGCTGGACTTCTGTTGTTACAAGTTGGCAAACACTGGCTGGAACTGGGCTGCAATAAAACATGCCAGTTATCAATGCTGACAAGAGCCTAACAAGTGCCAACACAAGATGATTACGCATTTTGAAATCTAATGAACTGCTTTAACCTTCAGGAAGAATTGTAAAGATGTGTACATAGCACAACATGATCCGGATAATATATATACTGTTCATGTACATCCACAAATACACATTGTACCAAATAATTCTGTCTGTAGTTAGGAATGGAATTGTGTAAATTCTAAAGATTTTAGCAGGTTTTTCTCTTCCCTATTCATTGTTTCCTATCAGTTAAAAAAAAACCAAACACACAAAACCCCACAAAAACAAACCAACAACTTGTGAAGCATGTCAAACTAAAAAATTAGGATAAAGTTTGGTTTTATTTTTCCCCACCACACCCCCTCTTTAATTTTCCTTTGACCCACTGAGGCTTAATTAAAATCTCTTGCTTATTAAAGCTTAGTATCTCTTTTTTGGAAACATGCTTTCTTTTATTCTCCCCCAACTTAAAATTTTCCTAATTGAAACCTGAAAGGATTTGTTATAAATTTGTGTCATCTTTTATGATGACCTTTGTATTCACAAAGGTGCTGCCCCCTTCTTCCATCCCCCTTTTTTAACCCAATTACACATACTTCTTGAATTGGGTATAGCAATAAAACTGGCCATGGAGCACCCTTGAGCAGCCTGCTGGATTTTTAACTTCCAATGGACTGGAGCGCTTTCATTTGGAAGATCAGTTGACTAAGTTAGTCCAAGATAGGAATGAGCTGCTTTTAGGGGTAATTTGATTTTAATTTCTTTTGCCTTTTTCATTGTCTGTTTGTGGGGTTGGGGGGGTGTGTGTGGGAGGCTTTGTTTTTTCTCAAGGTTGAGTTCAAGCATGCACATCTGTAGGCTTTCAAATAGCTAACTTCTGGGTTTGATATAAAAAATAGCTTCCTTCCTTTTCCCTTTTCTCTCTTCTGTGGCACTTCATCTTCTTTGCCTTCTACTTCAGAGTTTCCTCACCTAATGTACAAAGAAAATTGCGATGTATATTTTCATGTAATTTGATTTTTTTGGAATTCTGTCACCTTCTGTAGTGAGTTCTTCCAAAATATAATTTTTTCCAATAATAATGTGTCAAACTGGCTGTCTTGAGTATTTGAATAGGAAGGGGAACTGCAGCTGGAGCACAGCTTACCCTGAACATCTTCAACATACATCAGCAACTGTTCATTGCATTTGACATACTGTATTTAATCTTAAAAATTAAAAAGCAAACCCCCTGCCTTTTTTTCCTAGTGTAAGCATCTTCAGCCCTACAGTGAGCAAGTACTAATCTCAGAGTATCCAGTACCAGGAGTTTTTCCAACCCTACCTGAAATATCTTTCTACCAAAGAAACTTTGCTCTGGAACAGGTTTCCCACAGCTTTTTAACAGCACAGAGGAACCCACTAACAAAGGAAGAGTTCCAGTGTTAGTCCATTTAAGAAGTCTGCAGTACTCATTTGCTAGCTGGCTGCACTTCACTTTAGGTTGCTGTACATCCTGCATATGCTGAATGCTGTATATTACAGAGGCTTTTTTGAGGGGGTGGGCTGGAGAGGGAAGGATATGAGAGTTCTTAGTGGTAAGACAGCCCTATGGCACCAAAAAAAAAGCCATTTGTTAAGTACAGGGTGACTTGCAAGTACAGTTATTGCTCCCTCCTACAGGTAGCATAGATGCTGATGTGTATAATGTCCATACTGACATATTTGGTAAGGAATTATTTTGAGAAATCATTAGTTAAATCTGTTTTTAATTGGCTAGCCTGCTGGTGTGGTTGGGCAGGTGTGTGCAGCACTTCACAGCTATTGGTGCTTACAAGCAATGTTTCAGCACTTGTCTCAAATTGCTTGAGGAGGTTTCTTGCCCTCCAGCTGGTTACCCTTTTTCACTTCTCACAGAGCTGGGACTCTGCAGAATCCCAGCAGCATGGTGCTGTTCTTTCCATAAAACATTGGGAAGAAGCTACTCCTCCTAAACCTAGCAGAGGACTTTCCCCCACAGGCTGCCCTTCCTTTAGCCTTTCCACAGTGTATCTAAAGAGCTGGCAGCAATTCAAGATAATTAGGACTTGCTGCAACAGTGTTCTCTTTTTTGTCTTCCAAAGTAACACACACTGTTCCCAGCTGACTCATCTGTAAACTTCACGAAAGAGTTTAAAGCTTTATTTTTCACGTTTGTTCTGCAGAAGTGCTCTTTGTTTTTAAGGGATAGGCCTGGGAATGTGTCAGTGGTATGGAAGAACTGTTAATTCCACAGTAGTGTTGGTCCCTATCTTCCTAAATTATTCAAATATAAACACAGATGGCTTGTGATTCCACATGACCCAGATACTCAAAGGAAGTACTGTAGCTGGGAGACACTGATAAGAGGGACAAACTGTAGGTATGGCTAATGCCAAATGATCTAACTCAAGAGGCAGCACAGGGTCTGGTGCCAAATGTCCGGCTTGTAGAAAGCCCCTGGCAGGCACAGAAATGCCCTGTTTAACTTTCCTCTGGTGGCTGTTGGCTTTTTGCTTGTTACTGCCCCACACCAAAAGGCATCTAGCAGTGACAGTTACTAAAACAATCAGAGATTTCTGGTTGGCCTCAAGATAGGAACACTGCTGAGGTATGCTTAAGTAGTACCAGAATATTTGTTGAACAGTCAAGTAAACCAGCACTCTTCCTCAGTTTCACTGGTACCAAAATCCTGTATCTGGTTTGGTTTATACAAGCTGTGGGCGCACTGGATGATCAGTTACTTCTAGTTCTTTGGAGGTTTGTAGTCACAGCTAAAGCTTTGTGCTGGTTTATTCTCGCAACACATGGCAGCCTGCTTTTCAGATACCACTGCATCACTGGGGGGAAGGAAAAGCATGGCATTATGGTATTTTTAGCAAATATGAAAGTAGTATGGCCATCCTAATTCTTTTTTTTGTGTTTCCCCCTGCTGCCCCTTATGCATCCAAGAAGATCTCTGTACAAATCAGAAGGGCTGTTGAGCTGTCATTCTGCAATTCTTTCCTGCTGTGATGCTTAGAAAATGCTTATTGAGACCAGACGATCAATAAATGAAGAATGTTCATTCTGAAGTGATTATAAAGCGTATTTTGGTTTCTTGGTAGGCTGATGGGGGGGATGGGGACATGGACTTCTTACTGCGTCTGTACCATCTGGTGCCCTGCTCTTGGTATGGTGCCATCAGAGTGCAGACAGGGAAGCACCATGGGTCTATCTTCAGAAGCATGTACAAGTGATTTCAAACCAAACCAGAAGGTTTAAAAGAGAGGTTGTAATAAGATGGCTTCCTGCCCAGGCAAGTCCTCAACAAAAGGTGTGATTGCTGATTCCCCAGATGCAAAACATGGCAGACATTGGAAATCTGATCTGATGCCAACGGCATCCTCGCTTGTATCAAAAATAGTGTGGCCAGTAGGTCTGGGAAGGGGACTGTGCCCCTGGACTGGGCACTGGGGAGGCTGCACCTCAAGTGCTGGGTCCAGTTCTGGGCTCCTCACCATCAGAAGGACATTGAGGTCCTGGAGCGAGTCCAGAGAAGGGCAACCAGGCTGGGGAAGGAGCTGGAGGGCAAATCCTCAGGAGCAGCTGAGGGAACTGGGGGTGTTGAGCCTGGAGAAGAGGAGGCTGAGGGGAGACCTTCTCCCCACCTACAACTACCTGAAGGGAGGGTGCAGAGAGGTGGGCGATGGTCTCTTCAGCCAGGGGACAGGAGTTGGGACAAGGGGCAATGGGCTCAAGCTGTGCCAGGGCAGGGTCAGAGCAGATGGGAGGGAAAAGTTCTTCCCTGAGAGAGTTGTTGGGGCCTGGAACAGGCTGCCCAGGGAGGGGCTGAGTCACTTTCCCTGGGTGTGTTTAAAAAAAGGGTAGATGAGGCGCTCAGGGATCTGGTTTAGCTCAGGATGGGAATGGTTGGGCTTGATGATCTTAAAGGTCTTTTCCAACCTTGTGATCCTGTGATGCTGTGATTCTCATTGCTCAGAAATTCAACTAAGATTAAATCTAATCAGCAATAACTGTTCCCTCACAGTTACTCAGGGTGATCAATAGCACCCATAAAGCAGTGGTGTAAGTTAGCTACATCGCAGAGTTGTACAGGTTTGTCACTGAGCTGTGAGAAATGAGATGGGTCATCTTTAACGATATGTCTAGAAACTAGAGTCTGTGGCTGGCCACGGTCTGGACCCAGTTGTAGTTTCACTGTTTTATCCAGCAGACACACAAAAGCATAATATCACAGAATCGTAGGGGTTGGAAGGGCCCTGGAGAGCTCATGGGGTCCAACCCCCTGCCAAAGCAGCTCCCCAGCTCATATTGCACAGGGCGGCGTCCAGACGGGGCTGGAATCTCTCCAGAGATGGAGACTCCACACCCCCCTGGGCAGCCTGTCCCAGGGCTCTGGCACCCTCACTGGGGAAAAGTTCTTCCTCTGCTCTAACTTGCAGCCATTGCCCCTTGTCCTGTCCCCACAGACACTGAGAAGGGGTTGGCCAATTCCCCCTGCATCCCATACTTAAGATATTTATAAACATTAATTAGGTCCCCCCTGAGTCTTCTTTTCCCTAGACTAAACAGCCCCAGCTCACTCAGCCTTTCCTCACAGGGGAGATGCTCCAGGCCCTTCAGCATCTCCGTAGCCTCCTCTGGCCTCTCTCCAGGACATCCCTGGCTTTTTTATCCCAGGGAGCCCAGCACTGGACACAACACTCCAGGTGGGGCCTGACCAGGGCAGAGCAGAGGGGGAGGATCCCCTCCTGTGACCTGCTGGCCACACTCCTCTTGATGCCCCCAGGATCCCATTGTCTCTCTCAGCCCCCAGGGCACACTGCTGGCTCATGGCCACCCTGTCATCTCCCAGGACCCCCAGGTCCTTCTCTGCAGAGCTCTTCTCCAGCAGGTCACCCCTGTGCTGATCAAAGGGAAGATGATGCACAGTGAACACAGCAGCGAGCTGTGCTGTATGCACATGGCTTAAAGATGATCGCGTTACATTGTCCTTGCCTGTCTCAGCACTCAACCACCGTTTTTACCCTCCGGGCACAGATCCCGCTGCCAGGACTGTTGATTCTTTAACAGAAGCGATAGTTGCAGGCACATGATCCAATTAACAGCTGTGGGATAGCCCCATCGGGTTGAAACCCTGCGTGGGCCCTTCTGCTGGCTGTACTGAGCCGGACAAACGGGGGAAGGCAGGTGCTGCTTTTGGGGTGAGCTGAAGCGACTGCCTGGCAGCCGCCTTCGGTGCAGCTGGAACGGGGTGAGGGGCGGGGAGTGAAGGCCGCGGCGGTGCCCTGCCGGGGGTGTCTCCGGCATTTCCCAACCCTCCAGCCCTAGCGTTTTGCCCCAGGCAGAGCCATCGCGCTGCTCAACAGCCCACACCAAACGCCGGCAGGGATCACCCAGGCAGGGCGCCTTATCTCAGGGGGAGCAGGAACCCCAGAGCTGGTAAAACCAGCCGCCTCCCGCCTCGCCCGTCCAAACGCCCCAGGCCGCGGGCCAGCGGGTTCTGCCGCACCCCCCCCGAAGGGCTGGACAGCACCAGCAGCTGTGAGGAACGCGAGGGATGAAGCAGCCCGCCCCCGGCTGGCTCTCAGGGAGGCGGGGAGGAGCCGCCACTATAAAGCGGGGCGGTGCGGCCCGCGGCCTGGCGTGCCTGTGGCTGCCGCTGAGAGCAGGAGCGGAGGGTGGTGTCGCGCTGGTCTCGCGAGAGCGCCGGGCTCGGGCGGCGGGGCGGGCCGGGCCGAGGCTCTCGCGAGAGCTGCGAGCCTGGACCCGCCATGGCGGAAGGTAAGGGGGGGAGCTGGAGCGAGGGGCCGGGCGGGGCCGCCGGGCGGACGGGGAGCGCCGCCGGACGAGGCGGCTTCTCTATTCGTAGGGGACTGGGGGAAGCTGCGGTGTGGGACCGGGTCGGCCCTGCCCCCGGCAGGCCGCCCCCCGAGATGAACGTGAAATGGCGGGGGCGGCTGTCTGCCTTGCCCGAGCCCGTGGGCGAGCACCCCCGAGGCAGGCCGGGCCTGGCGCAGGCGCCTCTCCCCCTCCGTAGGGAGATTTTTGGGGTAGCTGTAGTTTCGGGTGGTCGTTGGGGCATCCCGCCGAGCTCCTCTCCGCGCCTGGCTGGTCCGGCGAGAGCTGCGGTGCACGATTCCGCATGTTGCGGGGCTGCGGAGGGCCCGGAGGGGTCTGTCGGGGTCGCTACGGCCTTTCACGGACTGGGAACGGGGGAGAGGGAGGCTGTGCCGCAGCCCCCAGGTCCCTGGCTGCTGGGAGGCCTCTTGGCGACTTTAAGCTCTGATGGGACCTGCGCAACTCTTGGCTTTCCTTGGGGGCTAGCAGTCACACCGCTTCAAAGTTAATTAAACCGAAGTAACGAGGTTTGAAACAAAAAACCTACAAATGAAAACCTTGGATCTTTACAGCCCTGCTCCTTCCTGCAAGGCAGAAGCTTCCTCTTTTCCTCCCTGGAGGAAACTGAGTTGGCAAACTGAGCTAAAACGCCCCAAGTTTCAAAGGGAACAAAGGCTCTGACTTCCAGTCTCAAAAGGCCAGCCTTCAGCTCTTGAAGTGCAGCTCTTGCAGTGGCAGAATTTTAAAAACCGCTTGTGGAGTATTAACTAGCAGATGCTGCTCTTCTGGCTGGCATCAGTGGAGAGGATGCTGCAGTCAAGCTGGCTTAATAAAGCCTTACAGCAACTCCTAACTTTGTGTGTTGAAATACCATGGCTTCATCTTTAGCTGACCAGCCCATTAGCCTTGCTTTTAGGGCTTGGGGACTCAGTTCTGGTGGGCATTAGATATTAAAGATGTCTTAAGGTGTTGAAACGTGGCCCACTGAGACTCTAAAGGATCCAAAGCTCTGGTGTGGGATCCTGCTCTGCAGAATGAACCTGTGGGTGGTGCAAATCCTGTTTCAGACATCCCAACTTCTCAAAGATTCTTACCTAATTCACTTAACTTTCTGATCTTTTGGCTAAAGAAAGCATGTGCCCAGTGAGTGATTCTGCATGAATAGGGGTAATAACCTGGAATTGTAGCTCTCCCTAACAATTCCTTAGGACGACTGGGTGCAGGGGCACATTCTTGACTTCCAAAGTCCTGCCTGTAGCAGCACTTCCTAGGTGAGCAATGCTGGTATTGGAGAGCCAGATAGGAAGGGAACTGGTCAAACTGGTCGAGGCTGAGTGCTTTTCCTTAGGAAACTGCTGCTTCTGTGTGCAGAAGTTCTGAATTAGATTGATTGTAATTAGTAGCTACAAATTGACTGAACAGCTTATAATGACAAATCAAAACCACAAGCTTAGCTCTTATTTTTTAGGAGCTCTCTGTCACCAGTCCCAGAGGATGCTAGGTTATATGCAGCCATGGGCAGAAATTGTTAGGTTAATGTTTGCATCCAGAGCAGCAGAAATAAGCTTGTAGTGCTTGGGGATGGTTGTCAGGGTAAAGATGCTAAGTATGCAGAAAATGAGGAGGACCAAGAAAGCAGTCACTTGCACAGCTTTGGTGAGATGGGGTCAGTGTGGAGCAGTGGGTGAAGGACATGACTCAAAGGCATAAGGAAATAATACGTATTTCTAGGATATTTTACTTGCTTACCCTTAGTGCTTCTGTGACTGCTCTTGAGAGAGAGATGGGCAGTGGTTCCACTACACCCTGTAGATCATGTTACATGCTATCTGCCACCTTACTGCTTGTTGCCTCCCTGCTTATCTGTTTGGATTCAGCTTTCCCATTGCTTTCCAGAACTTTTGTGTCTTCTCTAAGAAAATGACAGTAGCTTTTTTCTGAAGTCCTCTTTAAAGTCTTTGATATGGAATGTACACTTCTGCCAGCTTGAGATGTGAGTATAGCTTCCAGAGACCTGTTAACACATGGCTTTTATTTTTTTGTCTAGCTGGACTAAGCTCAGAAAAGGAATCACTTTGTGTACACCTCTACTGAACCCAGGCATCCTGTTCACTGATGTGTGTGAACTCCTGCTTAGCCAGAGACTTAATGGTATCTTCCAGTAAGGATGTCTTGTTAGTGTCTCCATGCAAGGATCTTCACTGGGTGTGGGTTTTGCTTTTGAAGCAAGAGTGCTGTATGGGCTTTAAGTGAACTGTGCACAAGGAAAACTTGAGGCTCTGCTCTTCTGCAGTGAATGTTGATTAACTGGATATTGAGAACTGTGGTGAAGGTGCACCTGAAATGTACTACAAGACGGCTTATTGTCTGCAAGAGTGCACCAGTAGCTGCTACACAACTAGTACATGTCATGTAGAATAGGAAAGCCCTTTATTTAGGGCCTGCTTAGTGCCACCTTTGACACCTTCCTTATGAGTCAGCAGTGAGGCAGTTGCTTGGGACATGTCCTTCTACTTCTGGGAACACTGAAACAGTGTTTTTCTGCAGGTAGAAAGAGTAGACCAGAATTCCAAGACCTCTTTGAGGGTGTTGGTACCATGGTTCTGAAATCATAGCCTATTGCAATAAAATAGGGAAAGTATTCCAAAGCAGATAGTGTCTATTAACTCCTGAAGGCTGAAGCTAAATAAGAGGTGGCTGAAGGAAGAACAATGCCAAACCTGCCTAAGTAGTATTAACTGAAGAGTGAAATAGGATCAATTACCTTCTGTTTATCCATTGCAGTAGTTAAGTTAAATGACTTGAGGCTGTGCTTGCTGCAGCAGTGCATAGAGGAAAGACTCAATGGAGTGCTGTGTCTGCACCTGAGCTAGAGAAGGATGTTCTGCCCTGGGGACCTGTGTTGGAGCAAAGCCAAGGTCAGCTGTGCTGTTGAACTTTTCTACAGAAGCAAGAAGAAAATGCTGGTCAATAGAGTGGTTTCTCACTGTTTGTTGTACTGCCTTCCATTTAGTAAATATTTGAGGAAAAAATGTTGAACAATGAATTCCTGGTTGATAGGGAGGAATCCTGTAGGAACTTTCCCACTTAAAATTATTGGCTGCCTTCTGGATTTCTCTTCCCTGCTGCCTCTCATTTTAGGGCTGTTTTTTGATGTCGATGGTATTTGGAAAATCAACTTAATGCTGGGGGGGGCAGGGAAATAAGTAAGCACAACAGTGGCTACATCTGAGTTATGCAGCTGATCCATAAATACAAGTTAGTAAGTTGGGCTGTCTTTAAGCACCTGTGCTGATGTTTCATTCCAGCAGTGAAGTAGAGGCTTTCCATACAGGTGGCCTGGGTTGAATTCAGTCAACAAACGTAGTGTAAAGTGTTGAACTGACTATTTAAGTATGATGCAAGGATGCAATGGGATAGAAATACTTGGTCAGGGATCAGGGTCCCACCTGCTGTTGTATGAAATAGCCACCATGGGCCTGATGCTGTGCAGTGGTGCCTTGTCAGGGTCATGCCTCCAATGTGTGCCAGTAGTAAGTAGAGCTTTGTGTGTTTTTGACTGGCCTTTAAAGCATAAATTCTGTAAAGAATCTGTTTCCCACTCTTGACATTTCCTAAGGAGTCTCTTAGCTGACAGTGTGAGGAGTTAACTGGTCAGCTCAATGCTCTGAGGTAGATACAGTGCATCAGCAGCTCTGATGCGCTCACTTGTGACTGATGCTTCAGCTGTGAAGTCAAACAGCATCTTAACTAAACTGAATGAATGGGTAAAAATTGAGTTCACCCTCTGCCACACTGTAATTTTCAGTCATGGACTCCCATGGCTTGGCAGGATTCAGGAACTTTCCTTGTAAGTGGCTTCTGATTATTTTATGCATGGCAGTGATGGAAAATACAAGGTTTAATACTGGGGATGAGATGCCAAAGTAGTGTGGAAGAGGAAAGACTCTCACTGGAGCTTTCTGTGATTAAACTATGTGTAATGTGCTTGTAGGGTTAAGTTACCCTCAGATGCACAACAAAGGTGTCCATGTTACAGCCTCAGTAACACTGTGTGCCTCTGCAGAGGAGGTGGCCAAGCTGGAAAAGCACCTGATGCTTCTTCGCCAGGAGTATGTAAAGCTGCAGAAGAAACTAGCTGACACAGAAAGGAGATGTAACCTTCTGGCTGCCCAGGCCAACCAGGATAATGCCAGTGACACCTTCATCAGTCGGCTGCTTGCCATCGTTGCTGAGCTCTATCAGCAAGAGCAGTACAGGTAAGAAATCATCCTCTGGGGAAAGGGATGTTGCAGGAATGTCTGGCTGCAGTAGGTGTGAGTCCTTCTCCGTTGCCAGGTACGAGTAGAGTGCTCACCTGCATTTGCAGGTGGAAGAGTGTGCTAAGATCAGGTGGCATACTGAATCTGGTTCTTGATTCAGGAGCCCCAAGGAGAAGTTCACCTTTGAGACTGACATTTAAGACATATAAAAAAACCTGATAGTTTTCACTGCCAACAGCAAACCTCCCCTTGAACAGAAGTAATTTTAAACTTACCTGTGCTGAGTCGATGGATTCACAGAATCACAGAATCGTAGGGGTTGGAAGGGACCTCGAGAGATCATCGGGTCCAACCCCCTGCCAAAGCAGCTCCCCAGCTCATGTTGTACAGATAGGAGTCCAGATGGGGCTGGAGTGTCTCCAGAGAAGGAGACTCCACACCTCCCTGGGCAGCCTGTCCCAGGGCTCCCTCGCCCTCACTGGGGAAAAGTTCTTCCCCATGTTGGTGTGGAACTTCCTGTGCTCCAACTTGCAGCCATTGCCCCTTGTCCTGTCCCCACAGACACTGAGAAGGGGCTGGCCAATTCCCCCTGCATCCCATGCTTAAGATACTTAACACCCAGTGTGTTAAGAGCAGGCTTCTGCTGTCAAGAGCCACCAGCACCCATCTCACTGTGCCACGCTGGTGATGCCTGTGGCCAGCAGCTAAAGGAGCTGTTCCAGAGCCCCCTGTGAATGCTGCAAGCAGAGGAGTGAAATGCAGGAGCAGCCACAGCAAAGAAACACTGAAACCTGCCCCCCAGCGTGGCTGGCAGCTCCCACTCATTACATATTTCTTCCACCAGCTGGAAAGGCTCTTTCTTGGAAGGATGTGTCTGAAACCAGCTCTGTACTCCTCCTGTGTGTAAAGAAGCCAGATTAAATTAACTTGTCTGGTTGTATGATATAACAGGTCTTAGTGCTGTATGTGACTTATTCAACACTACGGTATCGTTTATAGCACTCTCAAATGATGTTTAATGGTTTCTTTTGCATAGGCACAGTAAGGGTCACCTTCAGTTCTCTAGCCTTTTATTGGTTTAGTTCTGAGACTGCAATAACACATAAGTTTCTTTGCTATTACTTAAAGCAATGGCAATACAGTCAAGGAGTTCAGTGATATTGAGGAAAATACATAGTTTTGATAAAAGCTTCCTTCCCCCAACATCTCTTGATGACCTTTTCTCCCTGAGAAAAGGCTCTGTGCCTGGTAAGAACCTAATATAGCATGTTGGGTAAAAGACTTGTTTAGGCAGCATATGTCAGAGCTGGATCACTTTAAACCTCAAAAGCTGAACAGAATTGAAGCAAGGAATAGTAGTCTAGTTATAAAAGGAGAAAGGAAGCATGTTCAAACACAAGTAACATTGACATTAATTTGCACTTTAGTTTATAGCAGTGCTTTGATTTAGAAAATGGTCTGGAAAAGACACCCATGCAGTCAGAACACTTACAGGCTATGGGACTATAACAGGGCAAGTCCTTTCTAACTACCAAGGATAACCTGGTGTTAAAGGGGTCAGAATTAAATTGAAGTGTTCTTGACAGATGTCCTCCTGGGAACTGGGGATTCTTGGAGCTTGCCTTGTGGTCAGACTGCTGTCAAATATCATTTGTTTTCTTGCTGGTCTTGTTTGAAACTTCTGGAGCTTAGCTGACAGTACTAGTATGGACACTTGCAACATAAACATTTAACTTAGACTGTTGGATTTTCCTGTCTTTTACAATAGTTCCCTTGCACCTTATTCCAGAATAGTTATTAAAAACCCCAAGCAACAAGCACTTCAGATATTAATGCCTTGTTGCATTTCTCCCTAGAAGAATGAGTTGTGCCACTTAGCAACATGTTCTATTTAATTAAATGCAGCTTGATGTCTCAATTTGTACTTCAGTGTGGGTACCAGGGCAGATACTAGAGATGCTCAATCATTCATATATAAGCATAGGGGAAACCTGCATTATACATGTATATGCTTTTTTCCTTCTTATCAGTGATCTGAAGATAAAGGTTGGGGACAAACACATCAATGCTCACAAATTTGTCTTGGCGGCCCGCAGTGATGCTTGGAGTCTTGCCAACCTTGCCTCAACAGAGCAACTGGATCTGTCAGGTCAGTCATTGCTTAGTACAATGTTCAGATTGGCTTCAGGATGACTGATGAAAGGGCTTGTTGGGAAAAGTCTCCACGTACCTTTCAGACTATTATTGGCCACAAAGTGGCGCTTAATCCATTAACTACGGAGCTCTGTCTCATGGCAGTAGTACACTTGTGAACTTGGTGCTAGTGCCAGTTAAATCAATAACCTACCTTCTTTCTCTTTAATGAACAGGGGTTGAGAATGGTGGCCTGTTTGTCTTTTTCTAGAGTCAACCAAACATTATGAAAAACAAATCTATATGGAGGAGCTTGACTTCTTCCTTTCTAAGGACAGGGCTTTTTGAGGTAGTGTGCATACTTTCTCTGAAGTGTGTGCTGCTTGTTAACTTAGTGTGTGTGAAATGAATACAAATACTGATCTGTTATTGAAAAGTGATTTGCTTTTGCACTTTGACATCTTTGCAAAATAGGTGAGGAAGAAAAGTTTTCTAAAAGACAGTCTTCTGCAAGACACTGTTCTGTTCTGCTGTAGCTGTTCCTTGCATGTGTTTACACTGGGTGGTACTTCTGCAGGCTGAACTTCTTGACAGACATTTCTTCTGTACTAAACAGTATAGAAGAGTCTTCTACAGTTAATTTGTGAGCAGTAAAAACGGGCATGAAGCTAAGCAGGTTTCCTGGCTGGCATGTTGAATATTAAGCATTGGCTTCACTTTCTGTGCTTAATCTTATTGTGAATCTCAAGTGCAGACAGCCGGGAAAGAAGCAAGTCACAGCAAGCTGGTTTTATGAGACAGTGTAGGCTCTCTTGTAAAAGGATTTATGGATCTTTCTGCAGCCACAAGAGAGTTGCCAAGGAGTTTTTAAATTGAGTGCTATTCTATCAGAAGGTTATTACCAAAAACCTCCTTTAATTAAAAATTTTGTTGCAGGTGGCAGTCTAGAGCACTTCCAGCTCCACATTTAAGCTAGTTTGATAAGCTCAACTGTAACTGTAGCATGTTGAAGGCTAATGCAAATGCTTACTCTTGTAGGATGATACTTAAAATAAGTGCTAGTAATGATACTTTCCACTGTATAAACTCTAATTTGTGGCACAAAGATGGAGTTACTAAATAGTTGTAGCAAGCAGCAAGCTGTTCCCTAAAATCATGATTATCAAAAGAGGTTCTCTTAGAGTTGCAAGTTAAGATTGTCTGAATTGAAACTTTAAAATACAAGTGGCATTCAAAATTGTTGTCAGAGCTCATGTCATCTGCAGAATTTTCCACTCTTTAAGGCGAGGTGAGAAGTATGAACACAGATTCTCTTGTTGGAAGGGAGAAACTGAACTCTTACCTCTGCCAAGGCAGATCTGATATTACAGCTCAAGTAAACTTTCTGGTTACTTCAAGTTTGGCAAAAAATACTTGCCATACCAAAGCTTCCTGTTTCTTAGGAGGCAGTCTACATGCTATGCCAAGTACTCTGCAAATAATCTGGGGCAACCCACCACGTAAAGGAGGTGTTTTAGTGTCTTTACATATGTGTTTTTGTTTGAAAACCAAACAAAACAGCTAAACATTATTTTTTGAAATGAATGGTATATTTTGTTGTCATGGGTCTTATGTTGTGAAGTAATTCTCCTCTACATCCCTGTCAGGAGGATTGCCACTATACTTCTGCTTGGGGGGACAGAGGTCCCTGATGACTGGGCTCGTGTATCATGTCCTGTGCTGTAGTTTTCTAATTTTCTTTCTGTGTAGAAATGCCAGGCTTGGGATTAGTGTTGTAAACACTTGAAATCCAACCAGCTTCAGCTGTGACTCTTTTGTACCTTCCCAAGAAATGGTTCCCAGCAATTTTAAGGACTTTGTAGTCATTACCAAGGTGTAGGGTACCTCTGTTGGAATGCAACAGGTGGTAACATAGGGCTGTAATATAAAAGGGAGGATTTCTAACTCAAAAGGGGGTTTGGGCTTGTCAAATGTAGATGTGGATTTAGCTGTATGTGAGGGACCAAAGGGGCGTCACTGACCCTGAACTAAGCAGCAGTTGTGTAGCTGGGAGGAGGTGATGTAGGGCTCCTTGCATTCTGCAGTGTTCCAATGGAAAAGTTTTCCTGCTTGGTGCCAGAATTGTCAGTAACTTCAACTTCTCACCAGCTGTGCATCTCTTCAACACTTTGAACTAAAGCAGTGAAGTTTCAGTGAGGCTGGCTTCTTGAGGCTTTTTTTAATGGTAGTTGTGACTGTTAGTCAGAGGAACAGTAACTACTTGAATAGGTGGTTGTTCTTTGGGTGTTTTATTAATCCCTGTTGTTCCCTGTACCAGATGCTGACCCAGAGGTAACCATGGCAATGCTTCAGTGGATCTACACAGATGAACTTGAGCTAAGAGAAGATGATATCTTTTTGACAGAGCTCATGAAACTAGCTAATAAATTTCAGCTCCAGCTGCTTAGGGAAAGGTGAGTCTTTGTAAATAGAGTGAATGTTCTTGAACTAATCAACCTTGTTTGACTAGAAATAGTGAGAGCTGCTGGCAGTTGGATTAAATTTTGCTTTTTCAAAGTCTTAGGGTTTTCAGTAACACAGCATCATTTCCTGTGATCAACTGAAAATCAATCCTTGCACAACAGTTACACTGCAGCACTTTCTCTCATAGGTTTTGTGCTTACTTCCCAGTTCTTCTTCCAGTCAAGCTAACATCCCTAATTTGGCATTAGAAGGAAGTAGAAATCAGCTCTGGAGAGTTTCAAGAGAGGACTTGTTAGAAGGCTAGGAAGAGTCAGTGGCAAGCAGCTTGGGGTAACAAAATACCATGGGTGGAAACTTTTTACTTGAGTAGCTGCTGGAACCTGCTATCCTTTCTCTTTATTAAACAAATAGCTGTATGTGACATGCCTTTTCCTAGCTTTAGCACAATCTGCTTATGATCTCTGTAGCACTTGCAACAATAGTCATCTTCCCTAGTTCCTAACAGTGAATGAACTGTGGTTTGTTCCCCTGGGAGAACTAACGGTGTTTGTCTCCACTTGCAGGCTCCTGCAGTGTGTGGTGTTCTCAGGGACCTTAGTTTAGATGGACTCTTAACAGGTGTCTGCTTTTAAGGGAACTGTCCTACAGGGCTTCTGAATGAAGTGTCTTTATACTGCCTTGCCCTGTGGTAAAGCAAGGCCAAGCTGTTTTCTACTGGCATCCAGGGAAAGGAGTATACAGCACCCTGGGAGACTAACTACAGTGAAGCTGTTTCCTGATCACTGAATGCTGTCTGTCTTGTTTTAACAGGTGTGAGAAAGGAGTTATGTCACTGGTTAATGTTAGGAACTGCATTCGTTTCTATCAGACTGCTGAGGAGCTGAATGCTAGCACACTGCTGAACTACTGTGCTGAGATAATTGCTAGTCACTGGGTAAGTACGGTAGGAAGGAAGCAAGAAGAAAAATGTTTGCAGAATATAGGAGCTTAATCAGTAGAATTTTGTGTAGCTTACTGCACTGTTGAACCTCAGGAGTGTTTCTTGGTGTGCCACCATTCCAGCTGGGACGGGTGTTACATGGATACCTGATAACTTCCAGTGACTAAGGGGACCTGTTCTGCTGACCCTTATGCTTGCGAGGAGCAACAGTGTTCATAAAAAGCTGTCAAATCTGCCTGGCCTGGCCTGTCCTCTGGTGTGAGTGAACGGGCAGCTTCTGTGGCAGGACTGACTTTTCTCTTCCCATCTGCCTGTTACCTTTATAATATGTGCTTTTGGGACAGTATGTCATTTGGCATTCTCTAAAACATGAATTCAGAAATGTTTGAAACAAAGCACGTTAAGTGGCTCCTTCTCAGGGTTTTATCTTTGGAGGTTATATCTGTTGTCTATCTTGGTGTGAATGTCTGGACAGGGGAGAAAGTAGCTCATAGCCTGGAGAGTTGTTCTGTTCATTGGAACTACCTCACTGTAAAAAGCATCTTGCTTTCCTAAACATGAGCCAAACTAAAGGGACTGTATTCTACTAAGCAAGGGAGTTGTTTATCAGTTCTGGACTTTGAACTGTTTAGAAGTTCATCCATAGCTGGTCTCTGTCTAAAGATCACAAATTCCAGGCCTGTGTATACTTCTAAAAATAATCCAGGGAAAAGTTTCTCCTGTAATGGAGGGAGTGGCAACGAGTCTTGCAATTGGCTTGGAAGTTTTATTTGCTTTAGTCAGTTGTGTTGAGGAAAATTTGATTAACTGTGGAGTGTGTTTAGCCTTTAAAATGTCTTGTCAACAGCAGAATAGTGTGTGAGTATTTAGGTTATTCTAAATCTAATATGCATTGTCCGCATGTGGATGTTTGGCTAATGCTGAAGCAGAGGGGAGTGCTTTAATCTGAATATATAAAAATGATTAATGGCCAACCCACAGGTTCAGATGTTTTACTTTTCCTGCTTCTGGCCTCTAACTTTTGACACTGTTGTCTGTATATGGGCTTGTTTCTGTTTACTCAAATGAGCTTTAACTTAAGGTCTTGAATTCTAAGTTTCTGGTTACTTTTGTTCAGTTTTTCCAAGTTCTGTAGCGCTGTTGGAGTTCTACAGTGGTAGGACTTCTTGTCAAAAAGCTAATATGTGATTTAAGCCCAGATAGAGAACTATTTTAGGGACTAGATGTTAATCTACTGCCTGGTAAAATGCTAGTTTCCCATGTCTGTAGACAAAAGGAAAGAAAAGTTTCATTAACTGGTCTTGAAATGTTTTGGATTGCTCCTGTTGCTTGTGATGTTGGCAAAATGGAGCTTTTAACTGAACTCATTTTGTGAACTTCCTATTTTACTGTGTGATGCCTTGCTCTCACAGAGGATTATTGCTGACCCTCTTTTCTTTGCTCCTAGGATGACCTGCGTAAAGAAGACTTTAGCAGCATGAGTGCCCAGTTACTGTACAAAATGTTCAAGTCCAAGACAGAGTATCCTTTGCACAAGGCTATTAAAGTTGAAAGAGAAGATGTAGTCTTTTTGTATCTTATTGAAATGGACTCTCAGGTATAATGAGACTGACTTGATCTGTCCTGTAGAATTTGGTGTTTCAAAGAACTACTTCCTAACAATCATTCTGTCTTGTCACTAGGTCTTCTTTGTATGTTTTATCATTATCATAGTTATTTCTATGTATACAGTGGAAGTCTAGTGGTAAAGGCTCCAGAAAGACACAATTCAGAAGTGATAAAACACTTTGATACAACAGATTGTATCTAATAAAATCAATACTTGATATAGCTATGGACATCTGTAGTTGAATGGTGTAACAGTCAACTTGGTTGCTTCATGGTAGTTCAGTAAGCAGCATTTCTTTGAACAAATGCCTTTCCCCTTCTATTGAATGTGTGAAGTAACAGGTATTTCTTTGGATGAACACTAAACTAGCAAGTAAGCTGCCTCCCAACAAGGAGGAAGGGAAAATTATTCAAGTATTAATTATCAAGAACAAGAAAACAATCAAGTCCTCTAAGATGCCTCAGATACTAACTGGAAGCTGGGACTGTAGCAGTACTTGGTACTCCTAGGTGCTAATCCACTTGGGATTTGAGGTACCTTAAAGAAATAACTGAATAACTTTTTGAAGTAATATGTTGAATATGCCTATGTAGACAGCATCTTCTAAGAGTGTGCTAGCCTTGCTTCCTGTGAGCTAAACAAGGCTTGCAAACAGAACTCCTGCTTTCACACTGAACAGCCCTTTGGGTGGCCTTGCACAGGGTGATGCATGTCTCTTTCTGTGTAAGATGCACTTAAATGCAACACATGTTTTGCATGAGCTGAAGGTCTCACATTGTGGTAGTTGAAACAGACTGATAAAATGTTACCTTGGGTGGATGAGCATACCTCTAACTCAGTTTGTCTTGTAGCTTCCTGGGAAGCTTAATGAACTGGATCACAATGGAGATCTTGCCTTGGATTTAGCCCTTGCCCAAAGACTGGAGAGTATTGCGACTACATTGGTCAACTACAAGGCTGATGTAGACAGGGCAGACAAGAAAGGCTGGAGTCTGTTACATAAAGCCATCCAGAGAGGTAAGTAAATAGCATATGAAGCTTTGTTAACTTGCAGTTGTTCCCAAAGTGGAATACATATTCCAAAGTCTGTTCCTGTGTTACTTTGTAACTGATACTTCAGTTGGAAAATTTTAGTCAAGGATGAACTCTGTCCTATTTCTTTTTTTAAACTTAAACCCAAACTTTCCCTTGGTATCTGAAAGCTGCCCTGCTGCCTGGTGGACTAAACTTATGTAGTATAAGCAGCCTGTATTGTTTGCTAAGGGAAGAAGTGTAGGGAGATACTGAGGGGATTCTAACTTGACAACACTATGTCTTTCTGTCAGATAGCTGTATCGGGTATGATGGCCTAGTCATAAGTAAAGATGAAACTGTTTCTAGGTGTGGACTGAATGTAGCATGTGCTTCTCTGATTATGGTTAACAGCAAGGGTCCCTGCTACTGGACAGCAATTTTAGGGGAGGAAAGATGGGCTGAAAGATAGAAGAACTTTGACCTGCTCTCCATTATGCCAATCTGAATATCTTTGAGCTCCAGTGAATAGTAGCAGAGTATCAGAGTGGAGTCTTGAGTAAAAGTATATTATTTTCTTGAGCTGTTCTCCACCTTAGTGGAAAATGCATCTTGTGACAACTGGAGCAGATTAGGAGCTGGTTCCTGTGGCTGTAGTACTCTAAAGCAGCAGCATCCTATAGCCAGAGCCTGGTAGACATCTGTAGGGACATCTCATGGTGCTTGTTGCCTGTAATGAGATCTTTAGCAGCTCTGTTCCAGAAAGCCAGGCAGAACAGGAGCCTTACTTTTGACTGGAACCTGTGGGCATGGTAGTGCCACAAACTTAAAGCATGAGTTTATTTCTAACAGCAAGCTCTTTCAGACTCTTAGGAGTAAATGAAGTTTTGTGAGCTCAAAATACAGCTCCCCACTTTCTTCTTTAATCTCTTGCGTATCTGAACAGGGTAATGCTGATGTCTGGTCCTGTGAATGAAACTGCAGCAGCAAGAGTAGGAGACCCTCTAGGCATAGGTCAGTGTTGTGATGGCTGCAGCCCTATAAAGCACTAGAAAGATTGCAGCAGGCTTTTCTTTATACTTACTGCTAGCACTTGTCCTCTAGTTCTAATGTCTGCTTTCAGTCTAAGCTAGAGCTCTGAGAATGAATGCTTGCTTTTCAGTAATCAAGGCTTCAGTGAATTAATCACTGTTAACAATCACATGTTCTTGAAATGGATCTTAAAGCAAATTGTTTTAACTTGCCATGTGATTCTTATTTCTTCTGATTGCTGAAGAGTCAGGGAATATCAGATAGAGAAACCAGAAAATGGGGTTTGTTCTTTTGCAGGCAGAGATAATACAGCAATCCCTATTGCTTATACAGGCATGTGGCAGTCTCTGTTCTTTAGCCTTGCACTGAGAACAAACAACTTGTGAATATGTATATTCAAAGTAGTTTTGGAGAAAGGGGAATTAGTATTCTCCCAAAGTCATGTTCTGCATCTTGGTGTTTTAAGTCCAAGGTTTCTTGTACTGAAGTGAGCCCATGTTCTGACTTCTGAGAAGCTTTTAAAAGGGATTTTTAGGAATGCCATGAATGGTGGGTCCTAACTGTTCAAGCCCTTATCCTGTATATATTATGGGGCCTAAACTGTCAAAAATGAAAGCTCTGTTATTGCTGGTCTGTGTAGCAGTGTTGAACAGATGACTAACATCAACTACACACTTTTGATGCCCTGGAATATTACCTTTTGTTTAAAAACTACTTGTGCGTTTAGTCTCACAATTTGGCCAATTATACATTATAGCAGGAATGGATTTATCTTGACAGAGGAACTTGCAAACTCATCTTCACTATAACAAATTAACGACTGTGTGAACTTGTCACATAACCTCTGGGCAAAACACTTTCCAAGGGGTTGTTACAAAATATTTTGATTCTGACTTTGCAGTGAAGTGTTATTGAAGTCACTTACTGCTAAGGCAGGCTAAAAGCAGGCACTTGCATTGCAGTGACTGTATGGTATAGAGAGAAATCATGCATAGCCATTTGCAGAACTTGTACAAGGTATTTATGACACACTGGAACCCTAAATAACCTTTGTTTTGTTTCACAAAAGGAGATAAATTTGCTGCAAACTTTCTCATTAAAAATGGTGCCCGTGTGAATGCTGCTACACTGGGAGACCAGGAGACACCTCTGCACCTTGTGGCATCCTACAGCCCCAAGAAGCATTTGCCAGATGTCATGGCAGAGATGGCACAGATAGCAGAGTCCCTCCTACAGGCAGGAGCCAATCCAAACATGCAGGATGACAAGGGAAGGTAAAGACTGTGTGAAACAAAGTCTGTTACTGATTAAGCAGATACCACTGCAGTGATTAGAAACAGCCCACAGGTGCTACTGGAAGCAGGAAAGGTAAACTAATTCATCCACTTTGAGCCTTGTGGGTAGCACTCAAAGCAGAAAGCTCTTCCAGGCTGAATGGGACCTGTTGTGACTAAGCACAGCCCAGATATAGAAATCTGGGGTGAATAGATTTTTTTTTTTATGGGGAGGAAGTGTCACAATTTAACTTCATGGAATCACTGAACAGTAAAGCAGGTGACCTAAGATGACAGTAGCATTCCTGAAAGGTACTTGTCTTTGAAGCTGTCAGGGAAACTGAAATGATGAAAGAGCTGGTATCTGAGTGTGTTAATCTGAAGCATAGGGCCTGTAAATGGCTTTACAAGTTAGGTTGGGCTGCAAACAATAAGTAATATAGAAGACTTGGGCTATATCAGCTATTCAGTTCTAGTAGGTCCAGCTCTTGTGCTTTTCCTTGACAACTAGCTCTTAGAGCTGCTTACTATTCATTTAATTAGGGTCTTGTCCAGTAAGAGTAGAGGGCTCTTTCTTTCAAGATGTGCTTGTGCTCTTCTGAGGGCAGAGACCAAAGTTAACCCTAGAAACCTGTAGGGATATGTTGGTGACCGTGGACAGAGTCTTAAGTGTCTTAACATAACTGTGCATTGCTCCAATTGCAGGACACCGTTACACGTGTCAATTGTGGTCAGGAATGAACCTGTATTCAGTCAGCTTCTCCAGTGCAAAAAGTAAGTCTCACTTAAATGTAAAACACACTGAGGTTACCTTGCATAGCAAAAATAGGAAAACTGGTTCAATAGCTCTTCTGTACTTTTTTTGCCATATCACATGGCTAGCAATAGGTTTGGAATGCAAAAGTGTAACTTAAGATGTGAGAACAAGGCCAGAAGCCAGGTAAGTTTATAAGTCAACTACTGTAAAGAGGAAGCAAAGTACATCTTGTGTTTTTCAAAGAGGGCGGTTGAAATGCTACAGCATGTGAGAATTTGTGGAGCTAAAAGGAGTAATAAGAACCTTTAATGTCTAAATACATTCTTGAGCTCAGCTTGGGTTCTGCTTAAAGCAGAACAAGTGACTTCTTAGGTTGATGAAGCAGAATAGTTAATTTTGCTGAGCTGTTGTAGTTGAATTTGCAGTTGTAGCGTCTACTCAAATACAAGAGGATCTGCCTCAAAGTGGGAGCCCAAATATACTAGGGCCATTCTTCTATGAGCAACAAGGTTAAATTTAGTAATTGCTAAAAGGTATCTTGTTTCAGAACACTCACCAATTCTGAAGTAACTGGTGCCACAGTAGGCTTCTTGATGAAAGCTGTCAGTGAGGTATTGGGTAAACTAGCACAGCTGTTGAGACACTTGAAACTTAAGCTGTGCTTTTTAAGGTATAAATTGGAACATTAACTGTTATTTTCAGACTAGACTTGGAGCTGAAGGATCATGAAGGAAGCACAGCTCTGTGGCTTGCGGTTCAGTATATCACTGTGTCATCTGATCAGTCTGTAAACCCTTTTGAGGATGCCCCTGTTGTAAATGGAACCTCATTTGATGAGAACAGTTTTGCAGCAAGGTTAATCCAAAGAGGCAGCAATACAGATGCTCCAGACACAGTAACAGGTAAAGTAGAGCTTTGTATTTTTGTGTAGCTGGAAGGCTTGTAAGTTGATTGCTTAATGCTAACTGCACTCTGAGGAGCTGAATGAGGCATCAACAACATCTGCTGGGTAACAAATGGTAAGTGGTAGTAGCTTTGCCCAGAGCTGGAACACTGACAGGTCCCAAGCTGAGCCTCACTTGGAGGAAGTGACAGAAAAATCTGGCCTCCTTGCCAGGTCCTAACATCCTCTTTGCAGTTTTGAGATGTGTCATTGCCAGATGTTAGTGCATGTGATAGTCCATCATTGCTACATGACAACTAGTAGGGAGGGTTTTCTTTGCTGACTTGAAATTTTCATGTTTAAGGTAGTAGGGCAGGTGCTGGCACACTTACTGGTATCAGTGTGGTTGGAATAGCACTCTAACAGTGTTCCTGGCTTTTCTTTAGGAAACTGCTTGCTTCAGAGGGCAGCTGGTGCAGGAAATGAGGCAGCTTCTCTCTTCCTAGCAACTCATGGAGCAAAAGTCAACCACCAAAACAAATGGGTAAAGCAGAAACTTACAGACTATAGTCAGGAAGCTTCCTTAATTCCCTTCAGAAATAAGGTAGCCATAATCTCCTCTTGCTAACCAGAGCTTGAAGCTGGTTTGGACACCTGCTGAACCTTTTGCATGCTTTCAGATATTTACTAGTGATCAGACAGTTGCTGCATTCTCATGGCACTGTTCTTCCAGCATCAGGGGTTGTTAATGTGCTTCTAACACTTCCCTCAGTGCCTGTGTAATGAAGTACTTAGTATAGCCTAATTCATATAGCTTGGAAGGCCTAAGGATCTTCAGCTACTAGATATAAGCCCTTCACAACAATTCTTGTGGGCACAGTAGTTAAAAGCCACTTGTCTTCTGGGCTTTGTGTCTCAGACTGTTAACCTAATACTACTCTGCTTATTAAAGGGAGAAACACCACTGCACACAGCCTGTAGGCACGGCCTGGCAAGCCTGACAGCAGAACTTCTGCAACAGGGTGCAAACCCAAACATCCAGACTGCTGAAGCAGCGCTCGGTCAGAGGGATGTGTCTTCTACAGCAGAGAATGTTTTTCTGCAAACTCCCCTTCACATGGCTATTGCCTACAATCACCCTGATGTGGTGTCAGTCATCCTGGAACAAAAAGGTAATTATTCTGTGGTTCTTCAGGCTGTATTGATGCTGTAGTTCACTGTGCCAGGATGGCATCTAAAATGTGTTTTGGCAAACTACTAATGAAGATGGCTTCGTTTAAGCATTATTGAAAGAGCAATTAGTAAGGCTGGCTAAACACAGCCTTGAACTCAAATCATCTGCTTGTTAAGACTAGACAACTAATTTGCCCATAAAACTTTCCAAATTCTCCACTGTAGATAATGGACTTGAACACTTAGCCCCAGGTTGGTTTCTAGCTCTACAACTGAGATGCCTTTTCTGTCCCTGTCAAAACATTTGGTTCAGGTAAATGCTGGAATCAGTTATGGGTAAGGGCATTGTTCAGTGGTGAGACTTCTGCCTCCCTTCTCTCTCTCAGTAAAAAGACTATGTACAGAGTAATGCTAGTATTGTAGTAGAGTTGGAGACTTGAGCACTAAATTACTAGTGAATGCCAGTTTATTAGGTGCTACTAGAGAAGCTTTTCCTTTCTAGTAGCAGGAAGGGGGCTTGACAGGTGAAGCTGTTTTGCTTACTGCCATAAATGAGCTTTAGAGAGTGGGTGGACTGGAGAGAATGAGGAGGGGAGGCATGCTGCTGCTGTCTTGCAGTACAGCCTCCACTCTCAGAGCTTTATATAGGCTAGTCTGTTTGGAATTGAGGGTAGAGAAGGGAGAGAAATCTGGCTAGAAAACTTAAGACTTAAAAACATTCAGGGTAGGTGGTAGGGGCAATGCTACCTGAGTCCTTAGCAGTATTTTGTTTGGGAACCTGAATGTATCTTTTTCAGGTCTTTCAAACTGGCTGCTAAAAGAACAGCCAGCATTCAAAGTGTGATACTGCTACTCCTGCAGCTTTCAGTGTGTAACTGCAGGTCAGGTACCAGAATATTTTAATTCCTTAAGCTTTTTCTTCTAGCTAATGCTCTTCATGCTACCAACAACTTGCAAATTATTCCTGACTTTAGCCTGAAGGACTCAAGAGATCAGACTGTGCTGGGATTGGCTCTTTGGACAGGTATGTGCCTTCAAAACAAGATGATAATTTACAAAGATATGGAAGCTGTAATGTGATTTTATTTTTAAAAGGTAAAAGCAGGTTTTGTGGCTGTGTCCTGGTTTGTGCTGCTGGTGAGAAGCTGTCAAGGAGATCTTTAGATGCTTCAGCTTCTAAAACTGACTTGCTGATAGACGTCTAGCCCTACAGCTTCCTTCTTCACTAGCAGATACCCTGGAGCTTCTTGCCTGCAACTGTACTTGCAGTCCTGTGAAATTCTTCTGCTGTGAACTCCCTGGTAGTTCTCAGATCTATTGCCTGCTCAGGGTTAACTCTGTTCCAGCTACTGGTTAATACCAATAGTGCTGACCTTTACAAAAGGAAGGTGAGCTATTTTAAGTGGCTAAGGACAGTGGAACTTGAAATACTGATTTATCAGATGCTTTCATGTTTGAAACGTAGAGGGGAATGATTTGGGGAAAACTAGGTATTTTTGTTTGCAGACAAGTGATACTTCACAGAATCATAGAATGGTCAGGGCTGGAAGGGACCTTAAAGATTGTCAAGTTCCAACCCCCCCTGCCACAGGCAGGGACATATGTTACTAGACCAGGCTGCTCAAGGCCCTATCCAACCTGGCCTTGAACACCTCAGGGAGGGGGGCATCCACCACCTCCTTGGGCAACCTGTTCCAGTGCCGTGCTGCTTTTGTAGTGAAGGGACATAAAATGGTGTCAGGATGTCACCAAAAATGTGTGGTCACTGCTGAATCAATCTTGATGAGCTGGAAACACCAGCTGTCAGGGATGACTACTTGTACTCTGGACTTAAGAGATGAGGAAGAATGCTTAATGATGTTGCTCTGTGTGTGGATGCTCGATGTCATCTGTATAACAAACACATTGACTCCCCAGCTTCCTGCTGCTTCTCCAATGAAAAGAAGCAATTTTTTTTTCTCCCTATCATTAGCTTTCTCTGCTTCTGACATAAGGGAGGGTCTAAGCAAAACATCTACCATGGTAATACTCAAGGGAGTAGCTTACGTAATCCCAGACTCACAGGGGTTGGAAGGGCCCTGGAGAGTTCATGGGGTCCAACCCCCTGCCAGAGCAGCTCCCCAGCTCATATTGCACAGGGCGGCGTCCAGACGGGGCTGGAATCTCTCCAGAGATGGAGACTCCACACCCCCCTGGGCAGCCTGTCCCAGGGCTCTGGCACCCTCACTGGGGAAAAGTTCTTCCTCTGCTCTAACTTGCAGCCATTGCCCCTTGTCCTGTCCCCACAGACACTGAGAAGGGGCTGGCCATTTCCCCCTGCAGCCCATCCTTCAGAGATTGATAAACATTGATCAGATCCCCCCTGAGTCTTCTTCTCTCCAGGCTGAACAGCCCCAGCTCACTCAGCCTTTCCTCACAGGGGAGATGCTCCAGGCCCTTCAGCATCTCCACAGCCTCCTCTGGCCTCTCTCCAGGACATCCCTGGCTTTTTTATCCCAGGGAGCCCAGCACTGGACACAACACTCCAGGTGGGGCCTGACCAGGGCAGAGCAGAGGGGGAGGATCCCCTCCTGTGACCTGCTGGCCACACTCCTCTTGATGCCCCCAGGATCCCATTGTCTCTCTCAGCCCCCAGGGCACACTGCTGGCTCATGGCCACCCTGTCATCTCCCAGGACCCCCAGGTCCTCCTCCACAGAGCTCCTCTCCAGCAGGTCACCCCCAGCCTGTGCTGATCCCAGCAGTTATTCCTTCCCAGGTGCCAGACTCTCCACTTGCTTTTGTTGAACCTCATGCCAAAGTTAATGTCTGCTGGACCAAAGTTTGAAGTGATACAAATGATTAGGGTAGGTGTGGTTAAAGAGGACCCTGCTACATGTGGGTTTGCAGAACAAATGGGAAAACTGCTGTATAAGAGACAATATCTTGTGTTTAAAAGATGGGTAGATGAGGTGCATAGGGATAGTCTAGTAGAGGACAGGTATGGTTGGACTCAAAGGTATTTTCCAACCTAGTGATTTTGTGGTTCTGTGTGACTAATTAGTATTCAGTAAGCCTGTAAATGAATATTCAGGCTGAGTAGAGACATAAGAGAGTTTAACTCAGGTATGTAAGTTTTAATAGGTTCTAGCATTGATTCAGTGCACCTCTTCCTGTAATTACTGAAATGGAAAGCTTGAAGCTGTTTGTATTAATCATCAGTGTGTGTTCTAGAACTGAAGGTAGGGTACTAATGAGCTTTACTCTGCAGGCATGCACACGATAGCAGCTCAGCTGCTGGGCTCTGGAGCATCCATCAATGACACCATGTCAGATGGGCAGACTCTGCTGCACATGGCAATACAGAGACAAGACAGCAAGAGTGCACTCTTCTTGCTGGAACATCAGGCAGATATAAATGTCAGGTAAGATCTTAATAGATCCAGTGCTCAATTGGAGCATATTTATGAGTGGGTAGTGATGACTGCCTTTGTACAATGGCTTGAAGCTTTTCAAATCATTATGTATAGCTATGCATTTGGTCCTTTTTATGGCACTAATTTTTTATGGCTAAGGGAGCATGTCTGAACTTGGAGCTATGGTGGCCAGTAGCTCCTCGAGGCCACAGAGGGAGCTGCGGCTTCATTTGAGGTAGTACAGAATCCTCTGTTAGCAGATGCTCTAGTCCTAGAAACATGTTACTGAACTTCTCTAGTCTCATCTATTTGCCAGCTTTTTAGAGCTGTATGTTTCCTTAATTAGATGTAGCTCCATATTTTCTATCTAAACTAATTAGATGAAGCTCCAGCAGCAGATACTCCTCCAGAGTATCTCATAGACAAATTGATATCAGACTGAACAAAATACTTGCTCATACACTGCTGCCTTTGAAATTTGAGCTGTACTGTTAGGTACAAACTGCCTAATACTGCTGTTCTAACTTCTGGATTTGAACAGTTGGCATTTGACTTGTGAAGTGTTAGCACAGAGCAGGTAAAGAGGTTTGCCTCAGTGGGCCCTAGGCTTGCTCTGAAGAAACTCTGTTTAAGCTTTAAGGAAAATTAAGGAAAATGCAGTCTCTCTGAGCTAAGAACACTAATGCTTTCCAACTTCAGAAACCAGTCACTCCCTACTGAAGGGAGGGGCTGAGGGGAGGTAAATACATAGATCTGATTAAAAAAACTGATCTGGTGCACTTGCTTGGCTGAAGAGATTTGGTCCTAGCACAGCAAAAATACACGAGGGCATAATGACTTGTTTTACAAATAAACTACTCTAACACAAGGCCTCACTTCACAATGCAGTAGTGACACTTCAGACTGTACCTTGCAGGACACAGGATGGAGAGACTGCCTTACAGCTCGCTATCAAAAACCAACTCCCTCTTGTGGTTGATGCTATTTGTACCAGAGGAGCTGACATGTCTGTGCCAGATGAGAAAGGAAATCCTCCATTGTGGCTTGCCTTAGAAAATAACCTGGAAGATATTGCATCAACTCTGGTAAGACTGTCAGTTCACATAATTTAGTTTCACTGTTCCATCTTGCTAACTACAAAGGGCTCATCAGCAAAACCAGACTCAATGCATGAAATTAACAGGGTGGTCCTGTATCAGTAATCTAACTTCCAGAGGCTTTTTTCTGCCAGAATCACAGACTGGTCTGGGTTGGAAGGGACCCCAAGGATCAGAGAGTTCCAACCCCTCAGCCACAGGCAGAGGCACCAACCTCCAGGCCTGGAGCTACACAAGGTTGCCCAGGGCCCCAGCCAACCTGGCCTTGAGCACCCCCAGGGACGGGGCACCCACCCCCTCTCTGGGCAGCCTGTTCCAGCCCCTCACCACTCTCTCTGCAAAGAACTTCCCCCTAAGAGCCAATTTAAACCTTCCTTCCTTCAGCTTCACTCCATCCCCCTTGTCCTGCCATTGTCTCCCCTTTGAACAAGCTGATTCCCCTCCTGTTCCTCTGCTCCCTTCAGGGGCTGGAAGGCTGCAATGAGGTCCCCCCGCAGCCTTCTCTTCTCCAGGCTGACCCAGCCCAGCTCCCTCAGCCTCTCTCCGTAGGGGAGCTGCTCCAGCCCTCTCATCATCTCTGTGGCTCCTCTGGACCCTCTGCACCAGTTCCCCATCTTTCTTGTACTGGGGCCCCAGGTCTGGCCACAGGACTCCAGCTGGGGCCTCAGGAGGGCAGAGCAGAGAGGGACAATCCCCTCCCTGTCCCTGCTGCCACCCCTCTGCTGATGGAGCCCAGGATCCCATCGCCCTTCCGAGCTGCAAGAGCACACTGCTGGCTCAGGGGGAGTTTCTCTTCCCCCATGACACCCAGGTCCTTCTCAGCAGGGCTGCTCTCCAGGAGCTCTTCTCCCAGCCTGGAAATATGTCTGGGATTCCTCCAGCCCAAGTGCCACACCTCACACTTGGCAGTGTTGAACCTCATTAGGTTCACCCAGGCCCAGCTTTTCAGCCTGTCAAGGTCCCTCAGGATGGCTCCTGTCCTTCTCTTGTGTCACCCACACCACTCAGCTTGGTGTCAGCCCCAAACCTGCTGAGGGTTCTTTGGGAAATCTTCTGGAAACACTGTAGTTTTTATAGCCAGATACCTTGTAGCCCCTGTAATTAGTACAAAATGGGGAGGAATAACTGTCTGTATCAGTACAGGCTGGGGGTGACCTGCTGGAGAAGAGCTCTGTGGAGGAGGACCTGGGGGTCCTGGTAGATGACAGGGTGGCCATGAGCCAGCCAGTGTGCCCTGGGGGCTGAGAGAGACAGAATCACAGAATTATCAAGGTTGGAAAAGACCTAGAAGATCATCCAGTCCAACCATTCACCTATTACTACTAGCTCCCACTAAACCATATCCCTCAATACAACATCCAGTCTTTCCTTGAACACCCCCAGGGCCGGTGACTCCACCACCTCCCTGGGCAGTGCATTCCAGTGCCTGACTACCCTTTCTGAGAAGTAGTGCTTCCTAATGTCGAGCCTGAATCTCCCCTGGCGCAGCTTGCTACCATTCCCTCTAGTTCTGTCACTGCCTACACGGGAGAAGAGGCCGACCCCCAGCTCACTACAACCTCCCTTCAGGAAGTTATAGAGAGCTATAAGGTCTCCCCTAAGCCTCCTCTTCTCCAGGCTGAACAATCCCAGCTTCCTCAGACGCTCCTCGTAAGGCCTGTGTTCCAGACCCCTCACCAGCTTAGCCCTCCTCTGAACGCGTTCCAGAGCCTCAATGTCTTTCCTGTAGTGAGGGGCCCAAAACTGAACACAGTACTCGAGATGCGGCCTCACAAGTGCTGAGTACAGGGGGACAATTACCTCCCTGCTCCTACTAGTAACACTATTTTTGATGCAAGCCAGGATGCCGTTGGCCTTCTTGGCCACCCGCGCACACTGTCGGCTCATGTTCAGCTGTGCATCAATCAGTACCCCCAGGTCCATTTCCTCCACACAGTCCTCCAGCCACTCCGCCCCAAGCCTATAGCGCTGCCTGGGGTTGTTGTGGCCAAAGTGCAGGACTCTGCATTTGCTCTTGTTGAACCTCATGCCATTGGCTTCAGCCCAGCTCTCCAGCCTGTCCAGATCCCTCTGTAG
The DNA here is from genome assembly GCA_020800305.1 of Porphyrio hochstetteri. NCBI lineage: Eukaryota > Metazoa > Chordata > Aves > Gruiformes > Rallidae > Porphyrio > Porphyrio hochstetteri. The sequence continues at coordinate 12,630,913 of CM036925.1, forward strand.
GGCCTCGCTACCCCCAGGCAGATCCACACTCCCAGCCAATTTAGTGTCATCTGCAAACTTACTGAGGGTGCACTCAATGCCCTCATCTAGGTCATCAATAAAGATATTGAAGAGGACAGGCCCCAGCACCGACCCCTGGGGAACACCACTCGTGACCGGTCGCCAGCTGGATTTAACTCCATTTACTACCACTCTCTGAGCCCGGCCCTCCAGCCAGCTCCTTACCCAGCCGAGGGTGTACCCATCCAAGCCACGGGCTGCCAGCTTCTGCAGGAGAATACTGTGGGAGACAGTGTCAAAGGCTTTGCTGAAGTCTAGGTAGACCACATCAACAGCCTTTCCCTCATCCAGCAGATGGGTCACTAGATCATAGAAGGAGATCAGGTTGGTCAAACAGGACCTGCCCTTCATGAACCCATGCTGGCTAGGCCTGATCCCCCGGCCATCCCGCACATACCGCATGATCTCCCTCAAGACTATCTGTTCCATAACCTTCCCTGGAACCGAGGTCAGGCTAACAGGCCTGTAGTTCCCCGGATCCTCCTTACAACCTTTCTTGTAAATGGGAGTCACATTGGCAAGCCTCCAGTCTTCTGGGACCTCACCAGTCAGCAAGGAGGACTGATAGATAATGGAAAGCGGCTCGGCTACCACCTCTGCCAGTTCCCTCAGCACTCTCGGGTGGATCTCATCTGGCCCCATGGACTTGTGGCAGTCCAGTTGGAGTAGGAAGTCTCTGACTGTTTCTTCCAGAATCACAGGGGAGTTAGCATGCTCCCCAGCTGAGACAACCAGGTGAGAGAGAGGGGTACCCTGAGGATCTGTTTGACCTTTAAAGACAAATGTAAAGAAGGCATTCAGAACCTCCGCCTTTTCCTTATCCTCAGTGATCACATTCCCAGCCTCATCCAGTAAAGAGTGGATATTCTCCTTTCTCCTCCTCTTACTGTTAATGTACTTATAAAAGAGTTTATTATTCTTTTTCACCCCAGCGGCCAGGTTAAATTCAAGCTGGGCTTTTGCCTTTCTGATTTCACCTCTACACATCCTGACAACTTCCTTGAATTCATTCTCAGTTACCTGTCCCTCCTTCCACAGGCGGTAGATTCTCTTTTTCTCACGGAGCCTCAAGAGTAACTCCCTATTCATCCACGCTGGTCTTCTTCCCCGCCGGCTCATTTTGCGGCTCAGGGGGACCGCCTGCTCCTGCGCCCTTAAGACTTCCTTCTTGAAGAGCAACCAGCTCTCTTGTACCCCTTTGTTCGCTAAGACTGAATGCCAAGGGACTCCCCCTACCAGTCTCTTGAACAAATCAAAGTCTGCCCTCTGAAAGTCCAAGGTAGCAGTTTTACTATTCCCCCTCCAAGCTCCACCATGAATTGAGAAATGTATCATTTCATGGTCACTCTGTCCAAGGCAGCCCCCAACCTTCACATCTCCTACCAGACCTTCCCTGTTCATAAACAGCAGGTCTAGCGGGGCAGTTCCTCTTGTGGGCTCTCTGACCAGCTGCATCAGGAATGCATCCTCTGTGCACTCCAAAAACCTCCTAGACTGCTTCTTCTGTGCTGTGCTGTACTCCCAGCATATGTCAGGGAAGTTGAAGTCCCCCATGAGCACAAGGGCTGATGACCGTGCAGCTCGTGCCAGCTGCTTGTAGAGCACCTCATCTGTCTCTTCATCCTGGTTTGGCGGTCTATAACAGACGCCCACCAGGATGTCTGCCTTGTCAGCCCTTCCTCTGATCTTTACCCATAGGGATTCAATGTTATCATCCCTAGTCACAATCTCAGTGGCAGAAAAGGATTCCCTAACGTATAGAGCCACACCACCACCCCTCCTTCCTTGCCTGTCTCTCCTGAAGAGTTTGTAGCCATCCATTGCAGCACTCCAGTCATGGGAGCAATCCCACCATGTTTCTGTTATGGCAACCAGGTCATAGTTTGCCTGCCGCATTATGGCTTCCAACTCTTCTTGCTTGTTGCCCATGCTGCGTGCGTTAGTGTAGACGCACCTCAGCTGAGCCCCTTGCCTCTCTCCTAATCCCAATACCACTTCCCCAGGCCGATCTCTAGCAGACCTGGCTTTATCCCCTTCCCCCTTCCTATGTAGTTTAAAGCCCTTTCTACAAGTCCTACCAGCTCCTGGGCAAGTATCCGTTTCCCTTTCAGAGACAGGCAATTCCCATCAGCTGTCCTCAGGCCAGGTGCCGAGTAGACCGCCCCGTGATCAAAGAATCCAAAATTTTTGTGTTTGCACCAGCCTCTCAGCCATGCATTTATAAGATGGCCTTTTCTGCTTATCTCAGTGTTTGCCCCTGCCACCAAAGGAATACTGGCAAACACAACTTGTATGCCCGCTCCATCGACTAACTTCCCCAGCCTCCTAATATCATTTTTTATAATCCTCAGGCTTCTATCAGCAAACCCATCACTGCCAGTCTGAACTACCAATAAAGGGTAGTAATCGGAGGGGTGGATAAGGCTGAGGAGTTTTCTAGAAATATCCCTGATCCGTGCCCCGGGAAGGCAACACACCTCCCTATGGGTAGGGTCAGGCCGACATATTGGGCCCTCTGTTCCTCTCAGAAGAGAGTCGCCCACAACTATCACCCTCCTTTCTTTCCTGGAGGAAGCAGTCTTGAAACGTGGAGCCGTCTGCCTTACCTTGGGCAAGCTTGACGGCAGCGCTCCCATGTCATCATCACTCACATCTCCCTCTGGTTTCAGGGCTTCATACCTGTTACAGAGAGGGACTAGGGGAACCGAGGTAGGTCGGGATGGGGGTCGCCTGCAACGCCGGGCTGAGACCTGCTGCCATTCCTCCTCTCCTCTCAAGCTGTCTCTCCCTGCTGGACTATGGTGAGAGAGAGGGGCCATTTCTCCCAATACTCCCTTAGTCTGGGAAGTGCAATCTCTGCGCCTTTCTCGCAGAGAGTTGCTCCACCAGTCTATCTCCCGCTCGCATTCTCTGATGGTCCGTAGTCTATCTATCTCCTCCCTAAGCTCCACAACAAGGCTGAGCTCCCTTCCCCGAATGGCTTTCAGCCTTTTGAGCTCATCCTCAAGATTGGCAACTAAGCAGAGGAGGTCATCCACCTGCTCACACCTCACACAGGTGAGGCCCTTGCCACTTTCGCTTGGCAGCAGCAGACTCAAACATTCCTTGCAGCCAGTGACCTGGACCGAGGTGTCCTTAGGCACATCCCTCATTGGGGTTGCCCCAGATTTGTAGGGGGAAGGTCTCCGCCTGGTGGACACCATGGTCCAAATGTCTGAACACAAGAAACAGGGAGTCCTTGGCTCAACCTGTGTACTCTGAGCTGGTGCGCTCAATTTCCCCTCTGAGCTAGGAGGGAAGGCTCACCCTGCCTGCTTGCCCTGCCTGCGCGAACAGCTGCGCTAACTGCCGTGCCACGCCCTGTTTGCCCATCCTGTTCGCCGCGCTCCTGGTCGCTGGCGCTCCCAGAGGTGCCTCTTGTAGGGAGTCGGATTGCCGCTGCTGCGCTAAGCTCCGCCCCCGAGGAGTCACGCCGACGTGCAGTCACAGCGAGAGGCAATGGCTGCCGCCGGGTGCGTCGCGGGGTCTCTCCTTTTCTCCTCTCCTTCTTTTATTTGCTCTCGAGGATCAATGCTCGGGGGTTGCCGCTTTTCAGAGGGCTCCACCGCTGGGTCTCCCTTGCCTGAGCTCTCTTCCTCATCCTGGGGGGCATCTTCCTCATCCTGGGGGGCATCAAGAGGAGTGTGGCCAGCAGGTCACAGGAGGGGATCCTCCCCCTCTGCTCTGCCCTGGTCAGGCCCCACCTGGAGTGTTGTGTCCAGTGCTGGGCTCCCTGGGATAAAAAAGCCAGGGATGTCCTGGAGAGAGGCCAGAGGAGGCTGTGGAGATGCTGAAGGGCCTGGAGCATCTCCCCTGTGAGGAAAGGCTGAGTGAGCTGGGGCTGTTCAGCCTGGAGAGAAGAAGACTCAGGGGGGATCTGATCAATGTTTATCAATCTCTGAAGGATGGGCTGCAGGGGGAAATGGCCAGCCCCTTCTCAGTGTCTGTGGGGACAGGACAAGGGGCAATGGCTGCAAGTTAGAGCAGAGGAAGAACTTTTCCCCAGTGAGGGTGCCAGAGCCCTGGGACAGGCTGCCCAGGGGGGTGTGGAGTCTCCATCTCTGGAGAGATTCCAGCCCTGTCTGGACGCCACCCTGTGCAATATGAGCTGGGGAGCTGCTTTGGCAGGGGGTTGGACCCCATGAGCTCTCCAGGGCCCTTCCAACCCCTGTGAGTCTGGGATTCTGTGATTTCTAGGTTCCTGTTTGTCGAAGGATTAAGGGTCTACTAAAAACATTGATCTGTAGCATACTGGACTTGTGTAATGTGTGCTTTAGAGTATGTGCTGGGTTTTATTGCATCTTAATATTCCATGAAGAAATCTTTTAAAGGCTTCTTTTCCTTTAAGGCTATTTGCTTTTGGCCATAGGTAATCCAGCTGGAGACCTCTTAGGGTGTTAAAGTAGACCTCCTTACCTCTCCTGCATAAGGAAATAACTTGAAAGCTTTGTCTCTGATACTCAGTTACTGTCTGCTCAAGATAACTACTTAAGAGATGTGCTGATGAGCTGAGAAATGCATTTTGTAACTGTAACTGACCGTTTGTGCTGGTATTGAATAAGCAAATAAGCATCTTCCTGGAGTCACTGAAACTGCTTGTGTACAAACCTTGTAAATAGCTTGTCAAGTGGAGTGAAATAAGTCTTATTTAACTGCTACATTGCTTAAGTAGTTGTGTAGTAGAACACAAACATTAGGACTAGAAAGCTCTCTTCAGCTGAATGTGTAGCAAGTAAATGGGCCAGACCTTCAAAGGCAATGCTTGCTGGTGCTATTTGACTTGATTTAGGGGCTTGTCTTTGCTGAAGGGGAGGGAGCTGTCACCCAAACTTGTCTTGAGACCTTTTTATTCAGGGTAAATGGGTGAAGATCTAATTATTAGTAAACACTACCTAATTAAATATTACAGGGTAGACCAACAAAAGATTGGCTTGCAAGACACTAAAGTAACCTCCTGAAAGTCAGTAACTATCACTAGAATAGATAAGGCATCTCACATTCTATCTACAAGGGATAATGTCTCAGCATTAGTCAAGGATCATATAAAGTAGGAGACATGAAAAACAAAACTTCACTGCCTCATTGTGCTTCTCCTTCCAGGTTAGGCATGGCTGTGATTCAACATGCTGGGGGTCAGGACCAAGTGGCTGCTTACAAACTCTTCTTCACAGAGCTATTGATGAAAACAGTGAACAGATAGCCTGCTTCCTCATTCGCAGGTCAGGCCCCACTTCTAAAACATCTACCTTCTAATGTACATATATGTACTTCCCTGGCGTAGGAGTTAATTAATTTTGATCTAGTAACAGGTATGTGGTTCATTAGGGTTTTGGTGGGTGGGTGGCACTTCTCAAAGTCTGATTAATCTTAGACACATTCTCTTACCTCTATTAATATCATGTCCTTGATGACAGGAGCTTGTCCTTATGTGGAATGTGTCAGCAGTTGCTGGATGAGCCTTTGTAAACTCTCTTCTAACCCTTGTTTGATTTGGAGCAGTTTAAATCTGGATTACATGTAATAAACTGACTGTTGTGTGTGTTTTAGTGGTTGTGATGTGAACAGTCCCAGAAAGCCAGGCCCCAATGGAGAAGGAGAAGAAGAAGCTCATGATGGACAGACACCCCTACACTTGGCAGCCTGCTGGGGACTAGAAGAGGTGATCCAGTGCCTTTTGGAGTTTGGTGCCAATGTCAATGCTCAGGTATGCAGAGAAGCTCGGTGCAGATTCTTTGAAGTTGATTATTTGCCTCTAATATAATGGAAACAAACCTCCTTCTCAGCTGTGTATTTTGCTGGATGGGAAGAAAATAAATCCCTCTATTATGGCTGAGCCCATACAACAACTGGGTGCAATTCTGCTTGTTTTCCTGTCCCTTGTTATCAGATCTAGTGCTCAGCTGCCCAGATGATGGGTTAATTTGGGAAGCTATACTGAAGAAAAATGATATGGAAAACTACTTGCAGTGTTAGCTTTCTGTTGAAATGATTGAAATTCAACTATTCTGTCCCTAGTGTGAATTAAAGGCAGGAGTAGGTATGTATTCTGCTGCAATTACTTATGAGGTCAGCTAGAGTGTGGAACTCCAGATTACTGTTAGTATCTTTGGGAAGTGTCTTCTGTTCCTGAATAAACTGAGGTGATATGTGAGTAAACTTCATTTTGGGTTATACAGGAACCCTCAAACACAAGGTTGACAGTAACAACAAAAGGAATGAATGTGTAGCCTTTCTATGATGCTAGAAAGGTCCTGATGCTATTGGAAATGACATCAAAATGAGTGACAGCAGTGACACAATGGCTGCTTGATACAGACAAGTGATTAAACACCTTATTTGAATTTTCTAGACTTAAGCTTGACTGCTGATCTCTCCCCATGTAGGCAGATATTTTGGGGGCAATGTTTCTCTGAGCTACTTAAATGACTCTGTGGGACAGGCTTGAGGTCAGCCTGTTTAGAGAAACAAATACCAGTTTGCTTCACTTACTGTGGATATGAGCTCCCACTGCCAATGGTTAGGTGTCCCAACTGAATGGCAGATGGGTATGTCACAGGGCTAAATTAGTGTCCTTGACCCTTCAGAATGAGGGAAGGGTTTGGGTATTAATGAATCTTCATATAACACATTTACTGTCTTCCTTCTAGGATGCAGAAGGAAGAACTCCAATCCATGTTGCCATTAGCAACCAACATAATGTTATCATTCAGCTTATGATTTCACATCCAGATATTAAGCTCAATGTACGTGACAGGCAAGGAATGACTCCCTTTGCCTGTGCTATGACATATAAAAATAACAAAGCAGCTGAAGCAATTTTGAAGAGGGAACCTGGAGCTGCTGAACAGGTAAGCTGAGAGCACTTGAAGCATGCTGTCATCTTGCTCTGCGCTGGCTGATGTTACACATGCATTGCAAGCAAATGCTGCTTAGCCTTTTGTGGCTTTACATGCAGTGACATTTGCCAGATGCCAGTTCCTGTAGCAGGATTTCTGGGAAACATGCTATATCTGAGTAGGAACATCAAGGGTTAGTGTCTCACCAGACTGCATCTCATCTTGTCAGTACGAAATTGAGGAGTGGGGGTGTGTATAATAAGGAGAAAGGTCTAACTACTTTTGTCTTGTGCTGGACTAGTATAAAAACAATCTGTTACCTAGCTCTCCTAAAGTTATTCAAAATAGAAAGCCTGTCCTAAAATAACTGAGTAATAGATGTTCTGCTGCACTGTAATATCTCCAACTGCATCTTTGGGCTTCTGGTGTGACGCTTCAGGCAGCTGTTCAGGAATTTTTTCCTAGTCTGTAAGTTTAACTACTAGTAAAGTATCTGAGTGCTTAGGGGGCTCCTGCAATACATCTAAAATGTGGTTACAAATACTCCCAGTTCTAATTTGTATCAGTGTGTGGCAGAACGGAATGTTGCTGCTCTCTGGTGTTAACTTCCAGCTAAGTCAAGTTTGTTTCATTTAACTGAGATCATGATTAACTGCTGTGCAGTACTTACTACAACAGCTGTTAACCTGTCATACTACTCTAGTGTGTGGTCAAGGAATTGACAAGGTTATAAAGTAGAAATCAAGTAGTCTGAAGCAGACTAGAGTCAAGCAGTTGCAGCTGATAAGTTCTCAATTTAGTTTATTTGATAGTTGCATCTATCAAAGTCTCTAATGTCAGGCAGTGGAAGGAACAAGGCTCTAGTTTGCTCATGCAGAGGGAACAAATAACTCAAATTGCTGTTCTACAGGAAGAATTGATTTTATTTCACATGCCTCTTCTGCCACAGGTTGATAACAAAGGTCGGAATTTCCTCCACGTAGCTGTTCAGAACTCAGACATTGAGAGTGTGCTGTTCCTCATCAGTGTGCAGGCAAATGTAAACTCCCGGGTTCAGGATGCCTCCAAACTAACACCTCTCCACCTGGCTGTACAAGCTGGCTCAGAGATCATTGTGCGTAATCTGGTATGTACTAGAGTCCTCTATTTAAAAATGTGCCTCCTACCTTAATACCTGTTGCCTGTAGGCTGCAGAAGCTGGCTGAAGGTGACACCACTTTTTCTGAAACAGAACAGACTTCCATACAGGTCCCTTTTTTCTTGAACTGTTAGCTGAGCTGCAGCAGAAGCCTTTGTATGAGCCTGTTTGATTTGCAGTAGTTAGGTTAGTGTGGTTCAGTTAAAGGAAGAATCTTATCACAGAATCACAGGGGTTGGAAGGGCCCTGGAGAGCTCATGGGGTCCAACCCCCTGCCAAAGCAGCTCCCCAGCTCATTGCACAGGGCGGCGTCCAGACAGGGCTGGAATCTCTCCAGAGATGGAGACTCCACACCCCCCTGGGCAGCCTGTCCCAGGGCTCTGGCACCCTCACTGGGGAAAAGTTCTTCCTCTGCTCTGACTTGCAGCCATTGCCCCTTGTCCTGTCCCCACAGACACTGAGAAGGGGCTGGCCATTTCCCCCTGCAGCCCATCCTTCAGATACTGATCAACATTCATCAGGTCCCCCCTGAGTCTTCTTCTCTCCAGGCTGAACAGCCCCAGCTCACTCAGCCTTTCCTCACAGGGGAGATGCTCCAGGCCCTTCAGCATCTCCGTAGCCTCCTCTGGCCTCTCTCCAGGACATCCCTGGCTTTTTTTATCCCAGGGAGCCCAGCACTGGACACAACACTCCAGGTGGGGCCTGACCAGGGCAGAGCAGAGGGGGAGGATCCCCTCCTGTGACCTGCTGGCCACACTCCTCTTGATGCCCCCCAGGATCCCATTGTCTCTCTCAGCCCCCAGGGCACACTGCTGGCTCATGGCCAACCTGTCATCTCCCAGGACCCCCAGGTCCTCCTCCACAGAGCTCCTCTCCAGCAGGTCACCCCCAGCCTGTGCTGATTCCAGCAGTTATTCCTTCCCAGGTGCCAGACTCTCCACTTGCTTTTGTTGAACCTCATCTGGTTTCTCCCTGCCCAGCTCTCCAGCCTGGCCAGGTCTCTCTGGATGGCAGCGCAGTGTCCTGCCTGGCAGCCACCCCTCCCAGCTCTGGATCATCGGCACTTGCTGAGGGTGGATGCTGTTCCCTCATCAAGGTCATTGATGAAGATATTAAACAGGACTGGACCCAACACCGAGCCCTGGGGAACACCGCTAGTCACAGGCCTCCAGTCAGACTCTGCCCCACTGATCATGACTCTCTGAGCCCGGTCCGACAGCCAGTTCTCAGCCCACCTCACTGTCCCCTCATCTGTCCCATGCTCTCTCAGCTTTGTTGTACTTTCTGCAGATCTGAACATGAACACAAGTTGTGGCATGTCAGTAATGGTAGCATTTTGTGTATGTCAGAGGCCTGGAAGTATCACTCTACAGAGGAGTCTTGTGTGCTTCATTCACAGAAGCAAACTGCTAGCTCATAGCCTTAAAAACATCTTTGAATGTACTACTTTTTATCTTGACAGCTGCTTGCAGGTGCCCAGGTGAATGAGCTGACTAAGCATCGTCAGACTGCTCTCCACTTAGCAGCACAGCAAGACTTGCCCACAATTTGTTCAGTCCTGCTGGAGAATGGAGTGGACTTTGCAGCTGTAGATGAAAATGGGAATAATGGTAAACGTCTGAAATTCTACAAGTACCTGTAAATACTTCAGGGGGTCTGTTAATGCTGGCATCTTCTAGTGGTGACGATAGCCTGCTAAATGGGCTTACTCTTCAGAGGTGACAAAAGGTCAAAGAAATCAAATCTGGTGGAAGGTGTTTTGGAGTGAGAAGGTGGGAGGGGTGGGAGTGCTTAATTTTATCAGGCTGTAACTATTGCTGTTACAAACTACTTGAGATTCTTGAAGCATCTCTTACTTTTCAGCTCTTCATCTGGCAGTGATGCATGGCCGTCTGAACAATATCCGGGTCCTCCTCACAGAGTGCAATGTAGATGCAGAAGCCTTTAATATTAGGTAATGAGCTTAGTTTTTACTGACCAAAAGAACCACAATCTGTTTTAAAGTATGTGTGGGTATGACTCTTAAACCCAAAGTTTTGGCTTGGATTATAGTATTTCTACACCAATTTTTACAGGGAAGCATGCAGAGCATGCTGTATTGAAATTGTGTGGCCATTTCCATACCAGGAAAAAGGAAGCTAAAATAGACAGTTGTGGCTGATGTAGTGAGTGAGTTTGGTTCAGACTTAACTGCCACACCAAACAGGGAGCATTGAATGAGTAACTGTAGTAGCAAGCAGACTTCGATCAGGATAACACACTTCCCTCCCTCCCATCCCCAGAGGCCAGTCACCAATGCATATTTTGGGACAATATGGGAAAGATAATGCAGCAGCCATCTGTGACCTCTTCTTGGAGTGTATGCCAGAATACCCTCTGGACAAACCTGATGCAGAAGGAAACACAGGTGAGATTCAACAGCTATTGAACTTAGAAGTCAGTGTATATTGCTTCTACTGCTGGGATAAGTGGCAGTAGTATGTTAAATACAATGAGATGCAAATGTTATACAGAAGCTTTAAAAAACTAAAGATCCTACTCTGGACTGAGTATAACACAAGATACTTAGCAGGGAGCTGTCTGGCTTTTATTTTGCAGTGCTCCTGTTGGCTTACATGAAGGGCAATGCTAACTTGTGTCGTGCAATAGTGAGAGCTGGGGCTCGTCTTGGAGTTAACAATAATCAGGGAGTCAATATCTTCAACTACCAGGTTGCTACAAAGCAACTTCTCTTTAGACTACTGGGTAAGTACTATTTGTTACAATTGGAAACTATCTTTAGCTTATGCTTCTGAGATCCTCTAGTGAAGGAAAGAACCCTGGACATATTAGATGACAGTAATTCCAGAGGAGCTGAATGACTGAATATTCTACTTTAAGGGTGGGGTAGAAACACTCATTTCACAGAATCACAGAATATGTGGTCAACTGAAAAGTTGCTCGATGTAGACCTGTCAGACTTAAATATTTCTTTTTCTGGGAGGATAGACGTGGAGACTCTGGTTAACATTAGTCTGAGCCCATTTTGCCTTTACACTTTTGCTTCTAACAGATATGCTGACAAAAGAACCTCCCTGGTGTGATGGCTCCAACTGCTATGAATGCACTGCCAAATTTGGAGTCACGACAAGAAAGCATCACTGGTAATACAGCATATCTTGCTGTGCTTAAATGGAAACAGATCCTCTTCCAAATGCAGCTAGGCTTGTTCCTTCTGGTGGTTTAGGAAAGTTCCATGTTAACATAGGTGTATAACCAGTAATGCTGCTGAAACATTCCACCCTGTCTTGGTTGGTAGATCAGTAGACTGAAGTCTTAAGCAGTTTGTGAACATAATGTTTTGATTTGTTGGAAATGAGAAATCATGTCAAAGCTCCAGTAGTGAAACAGGATTTGGGTGCCTGCTTTCAGTAGCAGAGCCTGTGTGCTCTGAAACAGGTGATTGGAGAGGGTTCAGAGGAGCCACAGAGATGATGAGAGGGCTGGAGCAGCTCCCCTATGAAGAGAGGCTGAGGGAGCTGGGCTGGTTCAGCCTGGAGAAGAGAAGGCTGCGGGGGGACCTCATTGCAGCCTTCCAGCCCCTGAAGGGAGCAGAGGAACAGGAGGGGAATCAGCTTGTTCAAAGGGGAGACAATGGCAGGACAAGGGGGATGGAGTGAAGCTGAAGGAAGGAAGGTTTAAATTGGATCTGAGGGGGAAGTTCTTTGCAGAGAGAGTGGTGAGGGGCTGGAACAGGCTGCCCAGAGAGGGGGTGGGTGCCCCATCCCTGGGGGTGTTCAAGGCCAGGTTGGATGGGGCCCTGGGCAACCTTGTGTAGCTCCAGGCCTGGAGGTTGGTGGCCCTGCCTGTGGCAGGGGGGTTGTAACTCTCTGATCCTTGGGGGTCCCTTCCAACCCAGACCAGTCTGGGATTCTATGATTTTGGCAGCCACTGCTAATGTAGCTTAGGGATGCTGTTTGTAACATGTGAACGACTGAAGGTGCTGACAGGAGTTGTTCAAGTGCAGACATGAGTTGCCTTTTCTTTATTAGCATACATTTCAGAAAATGCTGTGTTCAGCTAAGGCTTTTTTTTTAGGATGGGTAAGACTGCCCTGTGGGCCAGAGAAAATGCATGTGCATCTGCTGGGAGTAGTGTGAGAGGACTGACTAGAGAAGCAGCATGTGACTCTTTTTTTTTGGCATTAGTATTTAGTTCTATGTCTAGAAGATAGAAGAAAAAAATAGCATTTCAGTTGCTACTTTGCCTGTTTAGTCATTAATAAGGAACATCAAACAGAAAAACCCTGGTTTTGACTAGGAGCTAAATATTTTTTTTCTCTCCCACCTCTCTTCTATCAACAGCCGCCACTGTGGACGTCTGCTCTGCCATAAGTGCTCAACAAAGGAGATTCCTATCATCAAATTTGATCTGAACAAGCCAGTTCGAGTTTGCAACATCTGCTTTGATGTCCTGACTCTGGGAGGAGTCTCCTAGTATGCTCTGAAAGTAAAGGGATTCCCAGTCAGTGCTCCTGACAGCAGCTCTGCTTACAAGCCCTCCAGATATGGAAGAGGAGGCCTATACATTTCTTCTGCAATAGAGTGAACTAATTAAGGACCCTGTTATGATATATTCTGGTATAAATGACTCTGACTGTAAATGTGTCAGGCTGTGATAGACTTCAGTAGGAATTCAAGTGGATTGTTGACACCATGTGACAAAAGAATTTAGACCCTCTTCTAGTTGCAGTGGGATATAGAACCTAAAATTGTTAGGCTGGTTTGAATGGACTTAAAACAGGTCTGTCCTTGACATGGTGCTTTGCACAGAGCAACTCTATTAAGTCCTGTGGCTTTCAGGCTGCTCAGTAGAGATGGCATTGTTTCAGGGTAGCCAGGTAACTTTCTTTGCTTTGTCTTAAAGATAAATGTTCCCTTTCTGTAGAGAAGCCTCTTTGTGAAGCTGGACTGAGCTGTTGCAACCACTATTCCATTTCAAGAAGCTCTTCAGAAACGGGGGTAGTTCTAAGCAGAGCTCAAGAATCGTGGCCTTACAACAGAGAAAGCTTTACACTCTGATGCAAAGCAGTCAGAATTGCAGATCCAATCTTGATACCTCCTCAGTAAATGTCTCATTAGCTTTAGCATGTTCAAGAGAAGTGCAAAACTCTTTTAGCCAGTCAGTACTCTTGCTCATACCTGCTGGAGCCCTCAAAGTCTTTGCACTTTTGTATTTACGTTGCTAGTCCTTCCAGCTCATGGAACTTGTATAAATGAGTGTGCTGAAATGCCTGAGCATATGTTAAATGGAGAAACACTAAAACTGGTGAAGTTGTCTAACTCTAAATACAGCAATAAGTGCTGAAGTGCATTATGAATCCCATGAGGGAGAGTAGCACTTTCCTTTGGCTTAAAGACCCTGGTTAACTGCTGCAGGAAGGTCAGTGGAGAACATGCTGCACCTCTAGACAGAAATGTTTGTCCAGTTTCAGCAGGACTGCTGGTGAGTAGGAGGGTATTTTGAGGCTTCCTGTTTATATTAAGCCTCTGGCCTTGAAGGAAAGATTCTGAAGGGGCAGTGTGAGGCACTTGAGATTAAGCTGCAGTATTTTAATCTGGGCTGGTTTTGCTCTCTTAAATCTGCTGAATCTGTAAAAATCCAACACCACATTTTCTAGGTAAACAGGGGAAAAGTTTGCTGACAGACAAGGCTATGGTTTGGTGGGCAAAGGCTTCAATCAAAGCAAAACTACATGCCATGTTGTGTCTGGCTTCATCCCCAGAGATGAACCTAGTTTAGAGTTAACTTGGCATTCCCTATCTCCACAAACTGGTGTGCACTGATTTAATGGCTTATCTCCAGTGTACAGTGTGGACAAGATGGTGACACTGCCCAGTGGCATAGCAACTTCTCAGTCTTGCAGCAGGATGAGAGGGTAAACCAGACTGTTGCTTTTACAGGAGACTGGCTTGAGGTTGTTCTCAAATTTATATGAGAAAATGGGTGGGAGAAGGTGTAATTGACATTTGCATGATGAATTTCACATCAAGTCTCACTTGATCTGCACTTTGATCTTCCAATATGCATATATTATAACTGGAATCTTACCCTTGTAACACTAGAGGAGAAGAATAATGGATGATAATACAAACTTGCCTCACTGTTTAATGTCTGCTGCTGTCATGTTCCAACAGAATGCCTTGAGTTACACCACTGGTCACTGGAACAGTTACTAATACAAATGGTGCATCCCTGGCATAAAGTTTTAGGTGAATGAGGTGGAAAATAATGGTGTCTGAAGTGCTGAACTGCAAGCTGGGGGTTGATTTATTATTTTTTTGAGTGAAATAGATGATGGAAAACATTGTACTTCTGAAACATCAGAAAGTAATGGACTAGAATATTACTGGCTGCAAATCTAGCTGTGAAAGAATGGTGTGAGTGCACTTGGTGAAAGAAGTCTTGACTAACAGCATCTTGACTGCAGCATATCCCATGGTGATGTTGAATTCCTTGTTGGTTTGGAGCTGCAGGATACTGGAAGGTGGTGGTAGAGGCTGCATGGACTTCAGATTACATGTTGCACAGTTTTCCAATTAACTGCTAAAGCATTTAAACAGTGACTTTCCCCGATGCAAGGGGACAGGGAACTCAGTTCTAGCAGAGTAAATTATGTTTTAAATGATGGAATATGTAGATCATGTAAAAATTCAGCTTAACTGAATGGTAAGTGTAAGGCTGGTTAGTTTTTATTTTAGGAGGTATAATGTTAATTACAACTGCCTGAAACTCTGGGAAAGATCTGGGAAACCATATGTAATAAGTCTCCTAGTTGGCTTCTTAGAGCTGAACCAGGTCTCGCTGAAGTCTGAAAGGAGAGTTAAGGTTTCTGATAAACCAGTGTGCAGCCTGGAGTGTTTATGAAACTTAAAGTAACTGAATTCAGCAAATTTGATTAAGTGCCTTTGAGAGAGTTTCCTCCCAGACAACTCCAAATCCTTCTGCCAGAGTTAAAAGGGGAAAAGCTCATGACTTGAACCAAAACCCAAGTTCTCTTCTGGCTCCTCAGCTGAAGAGACTGACTCCACCAGCTAGCTAGTGGAGCTCAGTCCTTTGTGCACTCTGCCTGTTTTCATCTGACCTCTTGGGCCTGTCAGGTGTTTGGGGGGAGTTTTGCTGGCAATGCTGCACAGCAGGGTAGGAATATGGTAGTGTAGTAGGGGTCAACACACTTCCAACTCCATAAACAACTGCTCTACCTTTTTTGTAGCATACTCCAGTTATGACCAAAACCCTGTCCACTTAGCCCAGCTGCTGTTAGGTGGTACCTATTAATTTGATACTCAGTCTGCCAGGCATTGAGCAGAAGGGTGTACAGAAAACAAACTTTGAAACAAACTTCTGTCCCTGGGAAGCGATACTGACAAACCAGGCTTCAGGCACTTCAGCAGGGCTGCATGGGAAGTTTGTGGTGGTTTGTACTGTGGCTTTTTGTTCTGAGCCTGGATACCTTTTGATTGCTGTCATCCAGCAGTCTTACACAAGCACAAAATGTGGTCTGGCTTCAGTTTTAATCTGTGAGAAATGTGTAGTCACTGTTTCACACCACTGAATGGAGTGAGGATGTTGGTGTTGAAGGTACTAACAGAGCTGAGCAAGTTGCTGGCTACAAGCTGGCAGATGCCTTAAAGACTTCTGTGCTGGCTGTCAAGAGCTTGTACAACTTTACATAGTGCTTATAAATTAACATGTAACAATGTGGGAGGTCAAGGCTGGATTTTGGTTTTGTAGATCAACTGTTAATAGGCAAGTCCTCTTTTTTCCTGTAACCAGCAGAGTTGGGTACTGCAGCAAACTCCTGAAAAATCAAAGCTTGTATGAGTAACAAAAATAACTGGGCAGTGTACTGCCCTCTGTGAAATAGACAAGGAAGTCTTAGAACAATGGCATCTTCAGTGTTTGTCTGGAGTCATTGTAAAGATGTATTTTTCAATATGCATTACTTTGTTGTGTAATGATCCTACTTGTAATAAAAGGCGTGAATAGAGAACGCAGCTGGGGGTAGAAACCTTGTTAAAGTCTCTTCTGTAGAGAAGCTACAGGCCACCCTGCGGGAGCCACGGAGAAGAGCAGGGCTCACAGTGAGCTGAGCAGGACTGCTTTGTTCCAGGTACTCACTTCAACCTTCAACAACTGCTGTTCCTGGGGCTGAGGTCCAGTGTTCTGCTCTGTGCTACTCTGAGTTGTCCAGAGGTCGACTGCTTGGAGCTGGCGCAGCCAGAGCTGCAGTGACAGATCTTGAGGTACAGGGGGGTTGGGGTGGTTGCCTTGCCGGGGAGCCCTGTGAGAGCAGAGACACCTGCGCACCCCGGCAGGACATGATAGCTGAGGTGGCATAGGTGCTGCCCTTTGCCTTGAAAAGGCCTCAGGGAGGGAAGGTCAGTGCCTATGCAGAGCAGACCCTGTGGCTCCTGTGGCTGGGCAGGTAGGTTTTGTCTCATCACCTGGGGGAACTGTCTTGCCTACTGACAGTCTCTGAGACCACAGGTTACCATGGGCTCCACCTGACAGAGGGTTGGCCCCGTAAAGAGCGTGGTGACCCAGGCAGAGGGCCTGCCCAGGAGTGTGGCTATGTGCCTCAAGACTGCCTCCTCCAGGAAAGACAGAAAGGTGATTTTGGTTGGGGATTCCCTTCTCAAGGGAACAGAGGGCCCCATGTGCAGGCCAGACCCTACTGGTAGGGAAGTGTGCTGCCTCCCTGGGGTGTGGATCAAGGGCATAACTAGAAAACTCCCAGATCTGGTTCACCCCTCTGATTACTATCCATTACTTACTTCTCAGACTTTTTCCAAGAGATTCCATCACTGCCTGCCTGAGCAATATCAAAAGAGACTTCAGGGCTTGAGGGAGGGGGAGTGCAGGTGGCGTTTTCTCCCATCCCATCTGGGGCAGTGAAGAACATGAAGTGGGCCAAGAAAATGGAGGTGGTGAATGGGTGGCTGAGGGGCTGGTGCCACCTCAGGAACTTTGGGTTTTTCAATCATGGGGTGGTTTACTCAGCACCTGGCCTGATGGCTGTGGACAGGTGTCACCTGTCTCCAAGAGAACAGAATTCTAGCTCAAGAACTGGCAGGCCTCATTGACAGGGCTTTAAACTAGTTAGGAAGGGGGAAGGCGATATAGTGAGGCTTGCTAGGGTAGAGTAAGTAGCCTGTAGCTTTGAACTAGATTCAAAGGGGGAAGAGGGTGAAATTCAATGAGATAAAGAAAGGCTTGGGGAGGCTGTCATTCTACAAGATTGTAGGGAAATACCTCTAAAGTGTCCCATAGGAACTTCTGGGGACTCCTCAGAGGAGGTAGTTCCCTTCTGGAACCTTCTAATGGCCCTCTAGGGGAGGCAGTGGGGGAAAACTCCTAGAGGTTTGAGGGAGGGCTTCTCAAAAAAGGTGGTGAGTCAGAAAGCCCAGCTGAAGTGCCCTTATACCCACACACAGCACAGGTGATAAGCAGGAGGACTTGGAAACCATGATGTCCTTGGAAAATTATGATCCAGTTGCTATCATGGAAACATGGTGGGATGATTCCCACAGCTGGAATACCCCTGTAGAAGGGTATCGCCTTTTTAGAAGGGAGAGGCTAGGAAGGAAGGGTGGGGGAGTTGCCCTCTATGTTAAAAAGTGGATAGACTCTGAGGAGCTCTCTCTCAGAAGTGGCCAGGAGCAGGTTGAAAGCCTGTGGGTCAGAATTAGGGATGGGGCTAATAAAGAGCTGCTGGTGCTGGGGGTCTACTACAGGCCACCTGATCAAAGTAAGACTACTGATGAGGCTTTCCTCCTTCAGCTGCAGGAGGCATCGCGGTTGCAGGCACTTTTCCTGATGGGGGACTTTAACCATCCAGACATCTGCTGGGAAAACCACACTGCAAGCTGCAAGAGGTCCAGGAGACTCCTGCAGTCTGTAGATGACAACTTTCTGGTTCAAATAGTGGATAGACCAACCAGAGGCGATGCATTGCTGGACCTGGTGCTCACCAATGTGGGGGAGATCATTAAAGGTGTTAAGGTTGGAGCCAGCCTGGGCTGCAGTGACCGTGCTCTAGTTGAGTTTGCGATCTCAAGGAATGTGGGCCTGGCGAAGAGTGGGATCAGGACAGTGAACTTTAGGAGAGCAAACTTTAGGCTGTTTAAGGACTTCTTGGCCAAGATCTCCTGGGAGGTGGTCCTTAGAGACAGAAATGTTGAGGAGAGCTGGCTACTCTTTAAGGATGCCTTTCTGAGAGCTCAAGTGCTCTCTGTCCCCCTGAATAAGAAAGTGGGCAAGAGGGGCAGGAGGCCAGCATGGCTAAGCAAGGACCTGCTGGTCAAACTGAGGGAAAAGAAAGGCAAGTACAAGCTCTGGAAGCAAGGGTGTGTAGCCTGGAATGAATCCAGGGATGCTGTTTGGGATCAGGAAAGCCAAGGTGCAGATGGAACTGAACTTGGCGAGGGATGTTAAAAACAACAAGAAGGGATTTTGCAGGTACATTGGCCAGAAGAGACAGGCCAAAGAGCACGTACCCACCTTGGTAAACAAGAAAGGAGAATTGGCTGCAACTGATGAGGAGAAGGCTGAGGTACTGAATGAGTTCTTTGCCTCGGTCTTCTCTGGCAGCCAGGATTTTCATCATTCTCAAGTTCCAGAACCTTGCATCCCTAGAACTCCAGGTGGGAACTGGGGGAGCAAATCACAGAATCGTAGGGGTTGGAAGGGACCTCAAGAGATCATCGGGTCCAACCCCCCTGCCAAAGCAGCTCCCTAGCACATCAGGCGTCCAGATGAGTCTTGAATATCTCCAGAGAAGGAGACTCCACACCCCCCTGGGCAGCCTGTCCCAGGGCTCTGTCACCCTCACTGGGGAAAAGTTCTTCCCCATGTTGGTGTGGAACTTCCTGTGCTCCAATTTATAGCCGTTGCCCCTTGTCCTGTCTCCACAGATGACTGAAAAGGGGTTGGCCAATTCCCCCTGCCTTCCATACTTAAGATATTTATAACCATTAATTAGGTCCCCCCGAGTCTTCTCTCCAGGCTGAACAGCCCCAGCTCACTCAGCCTTTCCTCACAGGGGAGATGCTCCAGGCCCTTCAGCATCTCCGTAGCCTCCTCTGGCCTCTCTCCAGGACATCCCTGGCTGTTTGATCCCAGGGAGCCCAGCACTGGACACAACGCTCCAGGTGGGGCCTGACCAGGGCAGAGCAGAGGGGGAGGATCCCCTCCTGTGACCTGCTGGCCGCACTCCTCTTGATGCATCCCAGGATCCCATTGGCTCTCTCAGCCCCCAGGGCACACTGCTGGCTCATGGCCAACCTGTCATCAACCAGGACCCCCAGGTCCTTCTCCACAGAGCTCTTCTCCAGCAGGTCACCCCCAGCCTGTACTGATACTGACGGTTATTCCTCCCCAGGCACCTCCCTGGAGGATGGCAGATTCGCAAACTCCAGCGGTGCCACACACCAGCAGCTCAGTGAGAGGGTGGGCTGTAAGGAGCACTCAGGAGTTCATAGCTGTTGTGTAGGCTTAAAATACGACTGTTTCATAGATCGAGCTCAGAGGGGTACTAATTTGGGATTAAAAAAAAAAAGCATGAAAAATAGAGCGAATTGCAAACTCTTGGTTTACAGAGAGTTTCTTTGCAATGGCAGGGAACTGCAGAGCCCAGCTGAGGTTATCCTTACTTTTCAGTGTGCAGGTGGTGGTCACAGAGCCTGTGGGCATCCTGGCCTTTGGAAAAAGCACTTCTATAAGCAGCTGAGAGGAGGCAGTGATCGATCAAGCTGCTTCTTGGTCTGGTCTGTGCTCCTGGAATCCTCCACTTGTGGCACTCAGGGTTCCTCTGACAGGGGACATGCTCAGAGCATGCTTGGGTTCCCAATTTCAGTGGGTCTGAAAGGTGCATTAGATCTTGTCTCAAAGCATGAAACTTCATGGAGAGACTTGAGGAGGTTTGGAAAGCTTTGGGATACAGGGCGCAGAACATCCTCACTCTCATCCACCATAAGCGGTCTGTTCTTCAACTGGTTCTTGGCATGAACTTTTCTACAGAGCTTTTCCCAAAGGGGTCACTACACAGAAGCATGTTTGTACAGAGCAGGAACAAAAGCTCAGGCTCCAGCCCTGACTCACACCCAGGTGGGCTCCTAGTGACTGTGCCCTGGAGAGATCTGCACTCCTGGGTACATACAGAGAGACACTAGCGTTGCACTGCATCTTGGCCCAGCCTCATCAGCTTCTTCACTAAGATGACTCAAAGGAAATACCAGCAGGCTTTGAAGATGCTGAACCAGGCAGCAAAGTCCTGTCAGCTCAGCATTGTTCCAGTCCCAGCAGGAAAAGAGCAAGGGCACTCCACCATGCCCAGACTAACATGTACTTCTAGGCATTAGCCTTTGCATTTGCTTTCATTTGCTGCTGTCAGAGCAGGACAGCAGAATCTGGCTATTTGTCAGAGATGTTGGCCATGTTTTGTGAGATTGCAGGCTTCTTCACAGTCTCCTGGTGTCATGAAATGATTTGGTTACACAGGGGAAGCTCTGAAGAGAGTCAATTTGTCATTGCAATTCCCCCCCCACTGTAAGAGCAGGGCAAGTCCATGACCGCCTCATGAGACTGAATGTCTACAAGTCTATGGGGCCGGATGACATGCATCCCAGGGTCCTGAAGGAGCTGGCTGATGTGGTTGCTGAGCCGCTCTCCATCATATTTGAAAAGTGGTGGCTTTCAGGAGAGGTCCCTGGGGACTGGAAAAAAGGTCACATCACTCCCATTTATAAGAAAGCGAGCAAGGAAGACCCAGGGAATTACAGGCTGGTGAGCCTCACCTCTGTGCCTGGGAAGATCATGGAACAGATCCTCTTGGATGACGTGTTGGAGCACATGAGGGAAGAACATGTGATCCGGGACAGTCAGCACGGCTTCACCAAGGGAAGGTCGTGCCTTACCAACCTGGTGACCTTCTCTGATGGAGTGACAGCATCAGTAGATAAAGGGAAGGCAACCGATGTCATCTACCTGGACTTGTGCAAGGCCTTTGACACAGTCCCCCATCACATCCTTATCTCTAAATTGGAAAGATGTGGATTTGATGGGTGAACCATCCAGTGGATAAGAAACTAGTTAACAGACCATAGCCAAAGGGTGGTGGTCAATGGGTCTGTGTCCAGGTGGAGGCCAGTGACAGGCCGGGTCCCCCAGGGGTCTGTCTTGGGACCGGTGCTCTTTAACATCTTTATCAGTGACACCGATGAGGGGATTGAGTGCAGCCTCAGCAGGTTTGGGGCTGAGTGGTGTGGGTGACACAAGAGAAGGAAAGGAGCCATCCAGAGGGACCTTGACAGGCTGGAAAGCTGGGCCTGGGTGAACCTAATGAGGCTCAACACTGCCAAGTGTGAGGTGTTGCATTTGGGCTGGAGGAATCCCAGACATATTTCCAGGCTGGGAGAAGAGCTCCTGGAGAGCAGCCCTGCTGAGAAGGACCTGGGTGTCATGGGGGATGAGAAACTTCCCCTGAGCCAGCAGTGTGCTCTGGCAGCTCGGAAGTGCGATGGGATCCTGGGCTCCATCAGCAGAGGGGTGGCAGCAGGGACAGGGAGGGGATTGTCCCTCTCTGCTCTGCCCTCCTGAGGCCCCAACTGGAGTCCTGTGTCCAGAGCTGGGGCCCCAATACAAGAAAGATGGGGAACTGGTGGAGAGGGGTCAGAGGAGCCACAGAGATGATGAGAGGGCTGGAGGGCCCTACGAAGAGGACCGTTTTCAGCGACGCACACCCTGGAACAAAAACCACTTGGAACCAAAGTCGGCGGAGAGGGTTGCCTGGGGTTATTGTGACCAAAGTGAAGCACCTGTCACTTGGCCTTGTTGCACCCCATATATCTTATGAAGATGTTGTTATAAACGGCGATGACAAATTGTTCACTTGGTCTAAATAGAATTTATTTGAGCAGCAATTAGCAGGCAAAACAGCTCTGGGCGGCCGGGGAGTCTCCTGCTCCACCAACGGCGTGCGCCTCACTCCCCCCAGCGTCCCTTTTTATAGTTCAGGAGTCCCAGGTTTACGTGGCACATTCTGGTATCTTTCTGCGGCTGCGTGTACTGTTGCTGGGGGGTCGTCCTAGTCTCTCTGGTGGTTGTAAAGATGAAGGCCGTAGTCTTCCTCATGTTGAACCTTTCACCTCCTTCCCCTGGCACATGCGTAGTTGTGATTGTTCCAGAGGGGCACAATTATTCTTGGGATGTTTCTTTCTTATCTGTCCTAGGCACCACCTTCCTAGGGATGCTTCCTCCTTGTCAGTCCTGGGTCCGCTTTAAATTATTCCAAGGACACTAATCACTCAGGACTAACTAGAGTTGTTCAAGTGAGACATTGTTTATGTGAGTTCACCTCTGACATAACCACTATGGCATTTCAAACTATCTTGTTAGTAAGCCCCCCCTTTTAACCCTTTGTAAGCATCTTGTTAGTAAGTAAGTGTGTGCACAATAGTTCAATAGCTACAATCACAACATTCAAACAATTAACAATTGGGGGACCAACCTCCCCTTTGCCCTTATCTGCCGGTTTGAGAACAAATTCCTTATGGATTTTTATTTATTACAGATGTCAAAGAAGATTGGTCCTAGCACTTAGCCCTGGGTAACACCACTTTTTACCCACCAGATGGATTTCACTCTGCTAATCATATCACTTTGGGCCTGGCCCTCAGGAAGTTTCTAACCCAGTTAAGAGTATACCCATCTAATCCATGAGCAGCTCATTTCTCCAGCAGGATGCTGTGGGAGACAGTGTCGAGGTACACAGTCCAGGTAGATCACCTCCACAGCCTTCCCCTCATACACTGAGCAGCAGGTCACCTTGTCATAGAAAGAGATCAGGTTTTTCAAGCACCAGCTGCCTTTCCTACACCCATGCTGACTGGGCCTGATCACCTGAGTGTCCTCCATGTGTTGCACGATGGTATTCAAGATGATTCCACCTGCCCTAGCACTGAGGTCAGTCTGACAGGCCTGTAGTTCCCTGGGACCTCATTCTGGCCCTTCTTGTAGCTGGGTGTCACATGGGCCAGCTTCCAGTCAGGTAGAACCACCCCGGTCACCTACCAATTCTCCTAGGATTATGGTGTCTTCACTCTACTTCCGATCCCCATCTTTCCTCTCAGGAATCTGGGTATCAGGAGAGAAATTGGTCTTACTGAGGCAAAAAAGGAAGAAGTACATCTGCTTTTTCTTCATCCTCCATCGGTTCCCCCAGAATCCAATCAAGAAGGGAGATTCTCCCTTGCCCTCCTTTTGTTATGAATTCTATAAATACATTAATAACAAATGTACGTTGCAAATGAAAGGTGTGAGGGCTAAAAAAGCTTTCTGGCGTGAAACCTCCCCAGATACCTCACTAGCATCCCCAGTAACGTTGAGGCCATGGACTTTCCTTTCCATTGGAATGGTCCTAATAGTGCCTGACGTAATTTGTTGGCTCTACTAGTGTTCTCCTTCAAAAATTCTGAACATACAACAATAGCTCCCAAATCAATCTGTGAATGCTGAATGATTTTCCTGGCCTGAAACCTCCCCAGGTAGACTACAAACAGACCTAAAAACTTTGTGGCTCAAGGCGTCCCTTTTAAGAATAGTCTTAACAGTGCCTGACATAACTTTCTGCCTCTACCTGCATTCACCTTCAACCCTGCAAAATGTACAGGAATGGCTGCCAAACAAAAGGTGTGAGTGCCTAATGATATTCCTGGCCTGAAACCTCACCTGCTTGCAGAAAGGCAGCCCCAGTAACCCTGGAGCACTGGCCTTTCAATGCCAATAGCTCCCAAACCAAAGGAGCCAGGACTGAAAGGCATAGCTGGCCTGAAACCTCCCCAGGGAGCCCACAAGCAGCACCTTTCATCCCGGGGCTCAGGCCTTTCCTTTGCCCGGGAACCCTCTTCACACCTTCAAAAGTGCTTCTCTCTGCCGGAGCAGCATTCTACACCAAACATGCCAAACAAGCTGTAGCATTTTCAAAGATGGACACTGGTAGAGGCAGAAAATTACATCAAGCATTTTAGGACCATTCCATTGTATATGAAAGCCCAGTGCCCCATGGTTATTGGGGCTGCCTTTAGTCTACCTGGGGAAGTTTCAGGCCAAGAACATCATTCAGCCCTCACACATTTAGTTTCTGAGCCATTGCCGTACATCAAACCTGTTCAAAGGTGGGTGCTGGTAGAGCCTGTCAGGCACTGTTAGGACAGTTGCCTTAGGTTCGAAAGCCTTGAAGCCCAAGCTTACTGGGGCTTCTAGTGGGCTGCCTCTGGAATTTTAAGACAAGGAATTCTTTTGTTTGGGAGCTATTGCTGCATGTTTAACTCCAGGATTGACACTGGTAGAGCTGGAAAATTACATCAGGCAATGTTATGCCCATTCCCTCTGCTAGGCATGTCCTGAGCCACAAGGTTACCGAGGCTGCTAGTTGGCTACCTGGGGAGGCTTCAGACCAGAAACATTATTCCAACCTTGCACCATTTGTTTGGGAGCAAGTGATGGATGTTTAGCATTTTTGAAGGTGGATGCTGGTAGAACCACAAAATGATGTCAGGCACTGATAGGACTGTTATCTTGGCTATGGAAACCCTGAGCCTCAAGGTTACTGGGTTGGCTAGTGGCCTTCCATGGAACATTTCAGGCCAGAAAACCTTTTCAGCCCTCTTAACATTTGTTTGCGACCTACAATAAAGGTGGGAGATTCTCCCTGTCCCTCCTTTTGGTATTAGTTTTATAAATACATTAATAACAAAAGGAGAACCAGGGAAAATCTCTCACCTTTACTGGATGCTGGGGGGTGTGTGTGGGGGAACCATTGTGACATAGGACGAAGAAAAGGCTGAGGTACTGATGCCTTTGTTTCCCTCAGTCTTTAGTAGTAAGACCAGTTTCTCTCCTGATACCCAGACCCCTGAGAGGAAAGATGGGGACGGGAAGTGAACCTAAGCCCCCAAAATCCTAGGGGAATTGGTTAGTGGCTTCCCCTGGCATGGGTGCAAGGAGGCAATGATCCTTCATGTCCGTAAGAGCAATGTGTCTCCTCTGAGGACTTTGTTGCTCAGATATCAGCCATAGCCAAATGGGCAAAGACCCGTTAACCTTGGCCATCTGCACCACAGCTCATCCCACACTGCCCCACGCCTGTGCCTGTTTCCCTGCAGGCTGCAGGAACCTAACACCCTTCCCCACCTTGTTATCACCCCATGATGTCCCTGCCTGTACTGTTGTGTCTCCATACTTGCCAGCTGTTCCCACAAACACAAAGCCACCAGCTCATCCACACTTCCTTGAAGTGACATTTTGCACAAGAGCACTGCCCTCAGAGTGACATTTCTTTATCCTCATGTCCACTCTGACCTCCAAAGCTGCAGTTTCAGTGGACTTCCTTTCTTATGTTCTTTCCCTGTAGCACAAAGAGGGCTGCCCTCAGCCTCCCCTTCCCCAGGCTAAAGAAGCCCAGGTCTCTCAGTATCTCCACACAAGACCCCTAACCATATCCTGGCAGACTTTCGCTGACCACACGAGAGTTCCTCCCTGTTCCTCCAAACCGGGCAGCCCCACACTGGGACTGACTGCTCCAGAGGTGGCTTCACAAGGTGCTGAGTCCAGATGTAGAAGAAGGGCCCTTGTCTGCATGGCCACGCTCCTCCCAGTGCAGCCCAATGTGCTCATGGCCAGATTCCTGTTCAGCACCTCTGACTGCTATGGCATCCCCTAGAATGCCCAAATTCTTCTCCTTGTGGTTGGTTCTGCACCCATCATGTCTGGTCCTGCCTTGATGTGCGGGTGTTGTGCTGGAAGCTTTTGTCATTGTTTCACTCCAGCCGAGAGCTGAGTACCAAGAGGCCACTCGCTCTCTAGGAGGATGGTGTGGAGTGGGAGGGATTGAGGGCAAGTTCCAGTTGGCTGACGAGAGTCATGGTGGGCTTGTGGAGATGTGTAGCAAGGTTGTCCCCACTGCCTCAAGGGACCCTTTTTCAGACCAGTCCAGACCTCCTTAGGAGACACCCTGGATCAATCTCAGTCAGATGTTATCACCTCTCCTCTAAAGTGAAAATAATAACCTGCACCCTTAAAAATAAATCAATTTTACTATGAGCTCCCTTTGAAACTGCTTCAATGATCTGTACATCTCTTGAAGACTTGAAGATAATTACACAAAGAGACATAGCTTGTTAGGGCTTGCTTTTTCTTTCTAATGAGCCTTGGGGTGCATTTGGTGCTGAGTCCTTGAAGCTCAGGTACTGAGAGGAGATGACACAAAAAACTGAATGTAAAAAGCAAAAGTACCCTGAAGTATTAATGAGTCCCACTGAGAGCCATTGCTGGCTGAGCCTCCCCAGAGACTCATTAGAACAGGTAATTGGAGGCCATGTTGGCCGGTAGGCAAAGGCAATGAACAAGCAGCTGAGATGCTGAGAAAGGCCTGGGTTGGTTTGATGAAGCATAAAGGCCAAGCCCAGGGAAGACAGGTCCTGTCCCTCAGGCATTGCTCAGGCTCTTCCTGGGGCAGCGTGGGGTGTGTAATGCTGAGGGAAGAACAACAGGGTGAGAGTTTCTCCTCATTGTTGGTCCAAAGCCCAGCTAGAAATTCATCTGGCCTCCATTTTAAAAAAAAAAAGACCAGGGAGACCCTCCATCCCCTATCAGATTCAGGAGGAAACATTGTCAAAAGATGAGGACAAGGCTGAGGTGCTTAATGAAATCTTTGCCACTGTCTTTAGTAATAGGACCAGTTGTACAGTGTGGCGACCAGCAGAGAGCAACACGCAATTCGAGATGAATTTTAGGTGAAGCCATTTATTAGGTGCAATCACACAGATCATATACCATTTTTTACTGCAAATGTGGCAAGCTAAAAAACTGCTATTTGGTTACACACACTGTTCACACTGTATTGATTGGTCAGTGATTATAACGAGTTCTGATCAGCCTATCTTATAGCTCAACATCGTTAGTTTACCTTTGATGCCTAAAAGTATCCACACACCTGCTGTTTTGATCCTCTTGTTATGGTTGGTTCTTAACATGTTCCATTACTCCCAAATATCTTCCCATAACTGCTTCTTGGTTTAGGGCAGCCTGTACCCTTATCAACAAGGCCGCTGTGTTTTGAGAATGTGAATATTAAGATCCTCAGATCATGAGTAACTTTTCCTCTCTCATGGGAACAGAAGAATATTGTCAGGGTCTAAATCCTGGGAGAAGAGAGCTAGGCTGCTAGCAGGCCTGCTGTCTGCCCCGACAATTCCCCCTTTTTGTATTTGTGTTACAAAAACTGCCTGTAGAGATCTCTGCAGGGCCCTTTGCAGAAAGCTCAACAAACATGGCAGTAAGAGTAAGACAACTACTAGGATTGCTAAAATCAGCAATCCAGTTTTGGCCATTGACAAGATCCATCCTGAAATTCCCTACTCATGAAACCAATTGTCCAATCCAAAGAATCCATTTTCTTGTTGTATCTCTTGTGTTTGATCTATTAATTTCTGAATGCTGGCATGAATCAACTGAGAGTGCTCAGACAGATTCATGCAGCACATGCCATCAAAATCTTGAGCCCCATGTCCATGAGCCAGTAACAGGAAATCAATTGCTGCAGGATTCTGTCAGGTGGCATGTCTCACAGAACCCACAGCCGTAGCGAAGTGCGTCAGCTACCTTTGCTGTTGTATTTGTTTGCTTTGCCAATCAGGAGTGTCAGGAGTGTTTGGGTGTAGGTTACAGCAGCTTCTCTTCTGGTACAGGCACCCATTGTAGACCATGGCCTTAGGCTGTGTGGAAGTCACTATTTCACTAATTTACAGTTGTATTTCAAAGACTGTTAAATAGTTCAATATGTCCCTTAGCAAAATTCAAGTCCACCGTGGCTGCACTTGGAACACTTGATGTCAGTTACTGGGATCAGGATCTCATCCTGGTTTATGCAGGCTTGCTTTCTTCTGGATCCACAGCTTTATCCACTTGGCTGGTACCTACTTGGTTCCCGTATCTGTAATTACACAGGCAGATCTCCTTCCCCAAGTTAGTACCTGTAACTTCATTTTTTTACTACCCCCTGACATTGACTTTCTTTGATCCCTTCCAAACCTCCTTTTAAACCTGCTCCATGTTTCACCATTGGAGGTACCAAACTGTCCTGTGGCAAAGTTAAATAGTTCAAAACATAAAGACCTTTGTTTAGCTGATCATCTGGATCTCTCCCCCTTTTTGTTTGTGAAGCAGACGCTTGAGAATTTGGTTCATACGTTCCACCATGGCCTGGCCTGTGGGCGAATGTGGTGTCCCTGTGACATGGGCAGTGCCCCATAACTGGAAGAAGGTTTGTGTTGCCTGTGCTATGTACCCTGGGCCATTGTCAGTTTTGATTTCATGGTGCACCCCAAGTGCTGCTATGGCAGAGCACACATGGTGTTGGACATGGTTACTAGATTCCCCGTTTGTGCAGTAGCCCCACACTGCCAGAGAAAAAGGATCTACACAAACACGGACATATTTCTGCTAACCAAATTCTGGGACGTGTGTAACATCCATGTGCCAGACTTCTAGTGGGCCTGTGCCACGAGGATTCACACCTGGGGCAAGGCCACTGGTGACCTGCTGACAGTCTGGGCACGACTGTACAATCCCTTTAGCCTCAGCAACCGACAGGTGGTGTTGTCCTTGAAGGACCTGGGCAGATTGATGAAAGAATTCATGGGATCTCCGAGCCTGTGCAAAGCGTCTGCTGAGGGAGCAGCCCGTGCTGGTGCCACCAGCCTGTCTGCTCTCTGATTTCCTTCTGCCAGACCTTGAGTTAGTCCAGTGTGGCTGTGAATATGGGTAATAAAATACTGATGCTGTCGGTTAGACAGTAGGAGCCATAATTCTTTAAACAATCTATACAATCTTTGTCTGAAATTCCTTTCAATAGTGCCCGTTCCATTCGGGTCACTATTCCCACCTCACACAGTGAATCACAGGCTGTATGAGCCGGTTCAGCTCTCCACTTGTCAAACACTTTTACAACCGCCTGCAACTCCAACTGCTAAGTTGAGGCTTGGGCTCCTTTTAATATCAAATCCTGCCATTCTCCATCCTCTTGCCATGTAATTGCAGCCTTCTGAGTTCTACCTCCTGCATCAGTAAATACTTTAATACCCCCAACCGGGCGCCCAGACAGCAAGGGCTTTTCTTCTGTCTGACAGTTCTGTTCTACTGTAAAGAGTCTATGTGGTGGGTAATGCACTTTCACTTCCCCTGCATAGTCTACTAAAGCTATTTGCAGGGCAGTACTGTTCCTCAAGGCCCAAGCTAAACACTCTCAAATGCGGGTTCTGTTTTTGGCTGCATTGGCAAGAACACCCATTCTAACAACCTTAAGGGATCTTTGTCATTAGTCCACTGCATTATAATAGCAAACAGATGCTCTGTTTGATTGATGACTGTGACGCCTACGTCCCAGTCAGGATCCCATCAATGGGTACTAATAACTTCCAGGGCCTTTTTAGCTTCTTCTGTCAGGATTCTGGGTGCTCCTGCACCACCTCCTCCCTTTAGCAATGCCACTAAAGGTTCCAGTTCCCTATTCGTAATGCCACACAATGGTCTAACCCAGTTAATATCTCCGAGCAGCTTTTGAACATCACTTAACGTGCTGACCTCAGCTTGGATCGCAAGCTTTTGGGGTGTTAGGGTACTTTTATCAATCTGCCACCCCAGATATTGCCACACTGGCTTCTTTTGAATTTTCTCTGGAGTAATCTGTAACCCCTTGCTTTCCAAATGCACTGTTAACTCCTGAATCAAACTTTCAATGTTCAAGTTTTTTCCCCAAGCAGTATCTCATCCATGGAATGATAAAGGATCAGATCAGGATGCGCTTTTCGTACTGGAGCAAGTGCCCAGGCTACAGAAGTCTGGCACATAGTTGTTGAATTTTTTATGCCTTGTGGAGACACTACCCAATGATACCTTTTCATAGGTTCATTTTTGTTTAGAGTAGGGACTGAAAAAGCAAATTTTTCATAAGCATCAGGGTGTAAAGGAATAGTGGAAAAAAAAACCCCAACCCAATCTTTTAAAAATTTTGGCATGTTCCACAGCCTTGTGGAAGGCTGGATATGACCCTTAGTCGGCTGCTCCCGTATTAAATCTTGTAGGTGGGCAGATGGTTCTGTGAGTAAGCAGACATGGATCAACCCAAACGGGGGTTTCTGTTTTCCAGGTGAATTTTAAAACAAGCTGCCCACTTTCAATGGCCGCTGTCAAAAATCCTTTTGCTCTGTAACCAGCCTTGCTCCCAGTGGATAAACGCATCCCTGAATCTATAGCACACGCGCTGCAAACCGATTCGTCAGAGAAACGACATTGCCAGACGCGAGTTGCCACATCCCCTCCCTGTGGATGGGGGGGGTTGGGAGGGGTGGGGGGTGTGCAGCGATGTTGCGCCGCGATGACGTCACTCGCAGAGCCACCCGGGCCTCCTCCCGGCGGGGCCGAGATGGGGTGGGGGGGTGCATGAGGGGTGGTCGAATGGTGGGGGCGGTTGTCCGACTTCCGTGTCACTTCTGAAACGGCACCCGGCGCCGCGCCACGCTTCTGCGGCTCTCGGCCACTTCTCGCAGCGCCGCTTCTCTCCCGCCCCCACCGCGAAACGCAGCGCGATCCTGCCGGCCAGTGGGGCTGAGCCTCGGCTGAGCTCTACCAGCCGGGCGAGCACTAGGACCCGGGGGAGCGCTGGGACAGGGCGCCGCGCCGTGTCCATGCTCCCACCTCCCCCGGCCGCTGTCAGCTCTCTCCGCCCCGGCCGTTCCCACGTAAACTCTTCTCCGGGAGTTTCTGCGATTGAGCAGGAATTGAGTTCCCTTCAGCTCGAGTCAAAATACCCAGATCCGGCTGTTTGTCCCGTCCTGAACGCCCAGGCTCCGAGCAGCCTCTCCGGAGCCTCTGGGCCGCCAGCAGACGCTGGGACAGCGTTAAGCTCAGCGGGCGGCGGGGGAGGGAGCGGTGCATGTAGAGACGAAGTGGGTCCCGGATCCGATGGCAGGCAAGGTGGATTCTGGACCGTCTCTGTAGGACGTTTGTCCGTGTCCATAGGCTCCTTGTCAGTGTCCATAGGCTCAGGAGTTGCCGTGGGGACAACACTGACCGGTACATTAGTCTGTGTCTCTTCGTATTCGTAGTCTTTGGGTGGGGGGCAGGTGGTCCCGAGACTTGGGGCTCAAACACTTTACATCAGGGCATGCAGTCGCCGGGGGAGTTTTAACAGCCCCGGAGGCGGCTGTCTGCTCCGCTTTGATGTCCTCCAGAGTAGAAATCACAAGTCTCCAAGCAGCAGCAAGTCTCTTTACCTTCTTGTCTCCCCTACAGACCGCATGCCATGATTTATCCCCCACCCCTTGCCAGGCGTTTATGCTGAGCACTAAGTGCGGTTCGACTAAAACTCCGTGATACGACACCACCGCAGCAGACGCTTCAGCATCGATTCATCATATTTTATGCCTCTCTTTGAAAGGATCTTTGCTAAAATCCTGACTATAGCCCTTTCCTCATAGATAACTTCTTCCCCACAGCTGTAACAGCTGCTCACCTTCTCAGGCGTACTGCTGCAAAGGGTTGTCTTCTCTTTTATTTTTTTTTTCCCACTGTCCTTGATGTGAGGTCTGGCTGCAGAAGGGATTGTTTCCAGCTGCTTTTTCTCCAGAGGTTTGCTGAATCCCTCAGCTGCAGTTTCAGGAGCTCATCAGTCGTAGTTTCAGGTCGAGTCGGCGTTGATCTCGGGTTCGGCACGTCGGATTCATCACGTCGGATTCATCACGTCGGAGTCACCATTTGTGGCGACTGGCAGAGAGCAACACGCAATTCGAGATGAATTTTAGGTGAAGCCATTTATTAGGTGAAATCACACAGATCATATACCATTTTTACTGGAAATGTGGCAAGCTAAAAAACTGCTATTTGGTTACACACACTGTTCACACCGTATTGATTGGTTAGTGATTATAACGAGTTCTGATAAACCTGTGTAATAGCTAAACATTGTTAGTTTACCTTTGATGCCTAAAAGTATCCGCACAGCTGCTGTTTTGACCCTCTTGTTATGGTTGGTTCTTAACATGTTCCGTTACACCCAAATACCTTCCCATAACTGCTTCTTGGTTTAGGGCAGCCTATACCCTTATCAACAAGGCCGCTGTGTTTTGAGAATGTGAATATTAAGATCCTCAGATCATGAGTAACTTTTCCTCTCTCATGGGAACAGAAGAATATTGTCAGGGTCTAAATCCTGGGAGAAGAGAGCTAGGCTGCTAGCAGGCCTGCTGTCTTCCCAATATTCTCCTTCTCCTTCTCATTCTCCTTCTCCTTCTCCATCTCCACTTTATATTTCTTCCCCTTCCCCTTCCCCTTCCCCTTCTCCTTCTCCTCTTTATTTTTCTTCTTTTTTTCCTTCTCCTTATCCTTAGCAATCTCCTTCTCCTTCCTTCTCCTTCTCCTTCTCCTTCTCCTTCTCCTTCTCCTTCTCCTTCTCCTTCTCCTTCTCCTTCTCCTTCTCCTTCTCCTTCCCCTTCTCCTTCTCCTTCTGAAGAGAGCTCCCGGGCAAAGGAAAGGCCTGAGCCCTGGGATGAAAGGTGCTGCTTGTGGGCTCCCTGGGGAGGTTTCAGGCCAGCTATGTGTTTCAGTGCTGGCTCCTTTGGTTTGGGAGCTATTGCTGGATGTTTGGCAGTTGCTGAGGAGAGGGGCTCTGAAGTGGGAGACCTCGTCGAGGGACCCTTCCTGGAAGCGGCAGCCCCCGGGCACCGATCCGTGAGGGCAAATAAAATAACTAAAGAGGAGAGTTGGCGCGACGCACCCGGTGGCAGCCATTGCTTCTCGCCGCGGCTGCACGCAAGCATGACTCATCCGGGGTGGAGCTAAGGGCAGCAGCAATAATCCCTCTCCATACAAGAGGGGCCTCTGGGAGCGCTAGCGACCAGGAGCACGGTGAACAGGACGGGCAAACAGGGCGTGGCATGTCAGAAGGGCGTGGCGTGGCAGTTTGCACGGCAGTTCGTGCAGGCAGAGCAAGCAGGCAGAGCTCGCCCCCTCCTGGCTCGGAAGGGTAATTTGAGCTGACCGGCTAGTGCTCACAGAGTACGCAGGGCGAGCCGAGGGATTCCTGTCTGCTGTGTGCCCAGACAGTTGAACCATGGTCTCCACCAGGCAGAGAGGTTCTCCCAACACAACTGGGGCAACGCCGTTGGAGGGCCTGCCCAGGGATGCTGCAGTTCAGGTCTCTGGCTGCAGGGAATGCCTGAGTTTGCTGCTGCCAGGGAAAAGAGGCAAACGCCTCACCTGTGTGAGGTGTGATTTGCTATGTTTGGTAGTCAAACTAAAAGAAGAGCTCGAAACACAGAGAGCTATCAGGGAATGTGAGCGGGAGATTGATTGGTGGAGTAGCTCCCTGGCATCCCAGAGGGAAGAGTGCCAGGAAGACACCTCAAAACTGAAGATGGCCCCTCTGTCCCGTCCTAGTGAGGTAAATGGGAGTGACCCAAACCCTGAGGAGGGCTGGAAGACAGTCCCATCTCTCCATCGTAGGCCCTCCCCCTGCCTACCTACCCCGCTTCCCCAGGTTTCCCTAAGCAACAGGTTTGGGGCCCTGGAAGTTGAGGAGGAGGTATGTGAGGGGATGAATGCAGCCCCTCTGCCTCAGAGGAAGCGGAAGCCTAGAGTGAGGCAAAAGTCTTCACGCCTTGAGACTGCCTCTGTTAGGCAAGAGAGAAGGGTAATTGTGGTAGGGGGTTCCCTCCTCAGGAGGACGGAGGGCCCCATTTTTAGACCAGACCCTACACGAAGGGAGGTGTGCTGCCTCCCTGGAGCCAGGGTCCGTGATATTACCAGAAGGCTCCCAGGGCTGGTAAGACCTTCTGACTATTATCCTCTACTGATTGTTCAAGCAGGCAGGGATGCGACCATGAAGTGTAGCCTGCGTGCTATCAAAAGGGAATTTCATGACCTAGGGCGATTTGTTGCGGGGGGGGAGCTCAAATAATATTCTCATCTATCCCTACTAGTGGGAGGAGAGGTTCGGAGGAGGTCAGGAGAACCCATTTATTGAATGAGTGGCTGAAAGGCTGGTGCTGGCATAGGAACTTAGGGTTTTCTGACCAAGGGAAGGTGTACTCTGCTCCTGGCATGATGACTGCTGATGGGGCTCACCTGTCCCAAAGGGGTAAGCGAATCCTTGCCCAGGAGATGGCAGGGCTCATTGAGCGTGCTTTAAACTAGTTAGGAAGGGGGGAGGGGATATTATGATGGCTCTTGGGGTTAGGCAAGGGCTTTTGGAGACACAACGTGAGTTGGCGGTGGAAGAAGGTAAATGCCAGCAGCACAGTGACAGACTTGGGGATGTTGTTCCATGTGATAGTGGGGAAAGTTCTGTGGATTGCCCTGAGGACTCCTCAGTGGAGCCACTATTGCCCATCCCCTGTCGGAAATCTCGCTGTGATCTGCTGAGGATACCTGCACCTGCTGCCCCACTAAAATGCCTTTATACAAATGTACGCAGCATGGGAAACAAGCAGGAAGAATTAGAGATCTTTGTGCAGTCGCAGGGCCACGATCTCATTGCGATCACAGAGACGTGGTGGGACAGCCTGGATGACTGGCACGCTGCCATGGATGGCTATGTGCTTTTCAGGAAAGACAGGCTAGGGAGGCGAGGTGGTCGGTAAGAATCGAGGGTCATGCTAGTATGAGTGACACTGTTGTGGGTGTGTGCTATAGGCCCCACAACCAAGAGGAGCAGGCTGATAGTGCTTTCTATAAGCAGCTAGAAGTAGCCTCGAGATCCCAGGCCCTGGTCCTTATGGGGGACTTCAACTACCCAGATATTTGCTGGGCAAGCAATACGGCCAGTCGTATGCAGTCCAGACAATTTCTGCAGTATGTTGAGGACAATTTCCTGCTACAGATGGTGCAGGAACCTACAAGGGGAGGGCGAGTGCTGGACCTTGTTCTTACTAACAAGGATGGGCTCATCAGGGAGGTGAAGGTCGGGGGCAGCATAGGACAAAGCGACCACGAAATGATCCAGTTCAAGATCCTGAGTGGAAGAAGCAAGCCAAAAAGCAGGAGAGCTACCCTGAATTTTGGAAGAGCTAACTTTGATCTCCTCCACAACCGATTAGGAGCTATCCCGTGGGCTACGCTGTTAGAAGGCAAGGGAGCCTGTGAGAGCTGGCTAGCATTTAAACAGCACTTCTTCCAAGCAGGAAGCTAATGAGTAAACTCAAAGGGAAGCAGAAGGTTTATGAACTGTGGAAACTGGGTCTGTGCACCTGGGTGGAATATAAGGATGTTGTCAGGGCCTGTAGGGACGCGACTAGGAAGGCTAAAGCCCGCTTGGAAATGAAGCTAGCAAGGGACATAAAGGATAATAAAAAGAGTTTTTTCAGATACGTGAATACTAAGAGGATGATCAGGGATAATGTAGGTCCCTTGATGAACGAGGTGGGTGTCCTGGTATCAGGTGATGATGAGAACGTGGAGATACTGAATGCCTTCTTTGCCTCCGTCTTCACTCCAAAGGCCCCTCGGGACCCGCAGATACTGGACGAAAGTAGGAGTGTTTGGGGAATGAAGAGCTTCCCTCTAGTTGAGGTAGGGGTGGTCCAGGAGCGGCTCAAAGGGATTAATGCACACAAATCCATGGGCCTGGATGGGATACATCCACGTGTGCTGAGGGAGCTGGCGGAAGTGATTGCGGAGCCGCTTGCTATCATCTTCGACAGCTCTTTGAGAACAGGATAAGTTCCAAACCAAAGCAACATTCATTCTAGGGCTGTGGGCTTTCACTTGCCTGGGATCATTATCATAGCAAAAAAAGTGTTTCTCTCGGCCGGACGAGCATTTTAGGCCAAACATGCCAAACGTCCAGCAATAGCTCGCAAACCAAAGGAGCCACACTGAAACACATAGCTGGCCTTAAACCTCCCCAGGGAGCACACAAGCAGCAACATTCATTCTAGGGCTGTGGGCTTTCACTTGCCTGGGAACCTTCATCATAGAAAAAAAAGTGTTTCTCTCGGCCGGACGAGCATTTTAGGCCAAACATGCCAAACGTCCAGCAATAGCTCCCAAACCAAAGGAGCCAGCACTGAAACACATAGCTGGCCTGAAACCTCCCCAGGGAGCACACAAGCAGCAACATTCATTCTAGGGCTGTGGGATTTCACTTGCCTTGGACCCTTCATCATAGCAAAAATAGTGTTTCTCTGGTCCGGACGAGCATTTTAGGCCAAACATGCCAAACGTCCAGCAATAGCTCCCAAACCAAAGGAGCCAGCACGGAAACACATAGCTGGCCTGAAACCTCCCCAGGGAGCACACAAGCAGCAACATTCATTCTAGGGCTGTGGGCTTTCACTTGCCTGGGAACCTTCATCATACCAAAAAAAGTGTTTCTCTCGGCCGGACGAGCATTTTAGGCCAAACATGCCAAACATCCAGCAATAGCTCCCAAACCAAAGGAGCCAGCACGGAAACACATAGCTGGCCTGAAACCTCCCCAGGGAGCACACAAGCAGCAACATTCATTCTAGGGCTGTGGGCTTTCACTTGCCTGGGATCCTTCATCATAGCAAAAAAAGTGTTTCTCTGGTCCGGACGAGCATTTTAGGCCAAACATGCCAAACGTCCAGCAATAGCTCCCAAACCAAAGGAGCCAGCACGGAACACATAGCTGGCCTGAAACCTCCCCAGGGAGCACACAAGCAGCAACATTCATTCTAGGGCTGTGGGCTTTCACTTGCCTGGGATCATTATCATAGCAAAAAAAGTGTTTCTCTCGGCCGGACGAGCATTTTAGGCCAAACATGCCAAACGTCCAGCAATAGCTCCCAAACCAAAGGAGCCAACACAGAAACACATAGCTGGCCTTAAACCACCCCAGGGAGCACACAAGCAGCAAGACTCATTCTAGGGCTGTGGGCTTTCACTTGCCTCAGAGCCTTCATCATAGCAAAAAAAGTGTTTCTCTCGGCCGGACGAGCATTTTAGGCCAAACATGCCAAACATCCAGCAATATCTCCCAAACCAAAGGAGCCAGCACTGAAACACATAGCTGGTCTGAAACCTCCCCAGGGAGCACACAAGCAGCAACATTCATTCTAGGGCTGTGAGCTTTCAATTGCCTCAGAACCTTCATCATAGCAAAAAAAGTGTTTCTCTCGGCCGGACGAGCATTTTAGGCCAAACATGCCAATCGTCCAGCAATAGCTCCCAAACCAAAGGAGCCAGCACGGAAACACATAGCTGGCCTGAAACCTCCCCAGGGAGCACACAAGCAGCAACATTCATTCTAGGGCTGTGGGCTTTCACTTGCCTGGGTACCTTCATCATAAGAAAAAAAGTGTTTCTATCGTCCGGACGAGCATTTTAGGCCAAACATGCCAAACGTCCAGCAATAGCTCCCAAACCAAAGGAGCCAGCACTGAAACACATAGCTGGCCTGAAACCTCCCCAGGGAGCACACAAGCAGCAACATTCATTCTAGGGCTGTGGGCTTTCACTTGCCTGGGAGCCTTCATCATAGCAAAAAATTGTTTCTCTCGGCCGGATGAGCATTTTAGGCCAAACATGCCAAACGTCCAGCAATAGCTCCCAAACCAAAGGAGCCAGCACTGAAACACATAGCTGGCCTGAAACCTCCCCAGGGAGCACACAAGCAGCAACATTCATTCTAGGGCTGTGGGCTTTCACTTGCCTGGGAACCTTCATCATACCAAAAAAAGTGTTTCTCTCGGCCGGACGAGCATTTTAGGCCAAACATGCCAAACGTCCAGCAATAGCTGCCAAACCAAAGGAGCCAACACTGAAATACATAGCTGGCCTGAAACCTCCCCAGGGAGCACACAAGCAGCAACATTCATTCTAGGGCTGTGGGCTTTCACTTGCCTGGGATCATTATCATAGCAAAAAAAGTGTTTCTCTCGGCCGGACGAGCATTTTAGGCCAAACATGCCAAACGTCCAGCAATAGCTCCCAAACCAAAGGAGCCAGCACTGAAACACATAGCTGGCCTTAAAACTCCGCAGGGAACACACAAGCAGCAAGATTTATTCTAGGGCTGTGGGCTTTCACTTGCCTGGGAACATTATCATAGCAAGAAAACTGTTTCTCTCGGCCGGACGAGCATTTTAGGCCAAACATGCCAAACGTCCAGCAATAGCTCCCAAACCAAAGGAGCCAGCACGGAAACACATAGCTGGCCTGAAACCTCCCCAGGGAGCACACAAGCAGCAACATTCATTCTAGGGCTGTGAGCTTTCAATTGCCTCAGAACCTTCATCATAGCAAAAAAAGTGTTTCTCTCGGCCGGACGAGCATTTTAGGCCAAACATGCCAATCGTCCAGCAATAGCTCCCAAACCAAAGGAGCCAGCACTGAAACACATAGCTGGCCTGAAACCTCCCCAGGGAGCACATAAGCAGCAACATTCATTCTAGGGCTGTGGGCTTTCACTTGCCTGGGTACCTTCATCATAAGAAAAAAAGTGTTTCTCTCGGCCGGACGAGCATTTTAGGCCAAACATGCCAAACATCCAGCAATAGCTCCCAAACCAAAGGAGCCAGCACTGAAACACATAGCTGGCCTGAAACCTCCCCAGGGAGCACACAAGCAGCAACATTCATTCTAGGGCTGTGGGCTTTCACTTGCCTGGGAGCCTTCATCATAGCAAAAAATTGTTTCTCTCGGCCGGATGAGCATTTTAGGCCAAACATGCCAAACGTCCAGCAATAGCTCCCAAACCAAAGGAGCCAGCACTGAAACACATAGCTGGCCTGAAACCTCCCCAGGGAGCACACAAGCAGCAACATTCATTCTAGGGCTGTGGGCTTTCACTTGCCTGGGATCATTATCATAGCAAAAAAAGTGTTTCTCTCGGCCGGACGAGCATTTTAGGCCAAACATGCCAAACGTCCAGCAATAGCTCCCAAACCAAAGGAGCCAGCACTGAAACACATAGCTGGCCTGAAACCTCCCCAGGGAGCACACAAGCAGCAACATTCATTCTAGGGCTGTGGGCTTCACTTGCCTGGGAACCTTCATCATTGCAAAAATAGTTTTTCTCTCGGCCGGACGAGCATTTTAGGCCAAACATGCCAAACGTCCAGCAATAGCTCCCAAACCAAAGGAGCCAACACTGAAACACATAGCTGGCCTGAAACCTCCCCAGGGAGCACACAAGCAGCATCATTCCTTCTAGGGCTGTGGGCTTTCACTTGCCTGGGAACATTACCATAGCAAAAAAAGTGTTTCTCTCGGCCAGACAAGCATTTTAGGCCAAACATGCCAAACGTCCAGCAATAGCTCCCAAACCAAAGGAGCCAGCACTGAAACACATAGCTGTCCTAAAACCTACCCAGGGAGCACACAAGCAGCAACATTCATTCTAGGGCTGTGGGCTCTCACTTACCTGGGATAATTATCAAAGCAGAAAAAGTGTTTCTCTCGGCCGGACGAGCATTTTAGGCCAAACATGCCAAACGTCCAGCAATAGCTCCCAAACCAAAGGAGTCAACACTGATACACATAGCTGGCCTTAAAACTCCCCAGGGAGCACACAAGCAGCAAGATTTATTCTAGGACTGTGGGCTTTCACTTGCCTGGGAACATTATCATAGCAAGAAACGTGTTTCTCTCGGCCGGATGAGCATTTTAGGCCAAACATGCCAAACGTCCAGCAATAGCTCCCAAACCAAAGGAGCCAGCACAGAAACACATAGCTGGCCTGAAACCTCCC
Organism: Porphyrio hochstetteri; assembly: GCA_020800305.1. Taxonomy (NCBI): domain Eukaryota; kingdom Metazoa; phylum Chordata; class Aves; order Gruiformes; family Rallidae; genus Porphyrio; species Porphyrio hochstetteri. The sequence continues at coordinate 12,670,793 of CM036925.1, forward strand.
CAGGGAGCACACAAGCAGCAAGATTCATTCTAGGGCTGTGGGCTTTCACTTGCGTCGGAACCTTCATCATAGCAATAAAAGTGTTTCTCTCGGCCGGACGAGCATTTTAGGCCAAACATGCCAAACGTCCAGCAATAGTTCCCAAACCAAAGGAGCCAACACTGAAACACATAGCTGGCCTGAAACCTCCCCAGGGAGCACACAAGCAGCAACATTCATTCTAGGGCTGTGGGCTTTCACTTGCCTGGGAACCTTCGTCATAACAAAAAAAGTGCTTCTCTCGGCCGGACGAGCATTTTAGGCCAAACATGCCAAACGTCCAGCAATAGCTCCCAAACCAAAGGAGCCAGCACTGAAACACATAGCTGGCCTGAAACCTCCCCAGGGAGCACACAAGCAGCAAGATTCATTCTAGGGCTGTGGGCTTTTACTTGCCTGGGATCATTATCATAGCAAAAAATGTGTTTCTCTCGGCCGGACGAGCATTTTAGGCCAAACATGCCAAACGTCCAGCAATAGCTCCCAAACCAAAGGAGCCAACACTGAAACACATAGCTGGCCTTAAACCACCCCAGGGAGCACACAAGCAGCAAGACTCATTCTAGCGCTGTGGGCTTTCACTTGCCTGGGAACCTTCATCATAACAAAAAAAGTGTTTCTCTCGGCCGGACGAGCATTTTAGGCCAAACATGCTAAATATCCAGCAATAGCTCCCAAACCAAAGGAGCCAGCACTGAAACACATAGCTGGCCTGAAACCTCCCCAGGGAGCACACAAGCAGCATCATTCCTTCTAGGGCTGTGGGCTTTCACTTGCCTGGGAACATTATCATAGCAAAAAAAGTGTTTCTCTCGGCCAGACAAGCATTTTAGGCCAAACATGCCAAACGTCCAGCAATAGCTCCCAAACCAAAGGAGCCAGCACTGAAACACATAGCTGTCCTAAAACCTACCCAGGGAGCACACAAGCAGCAACATTCATTCTAGGGCTGTGGGCTCTCACTTACCTGGGATAATTATCAAAGCAGAAAAAGTGTTTCTCTCGGCCGGACGAGCATTTTAGGCCAAACATGCCAAACGTCCAGCAATAGCTCCCAAACCAAAGGAGTCAACACTGATACACATAGCTGGCCTTAAAACTCCCCAGGGAGCACACAAGCAGCAAGATTTATTCTAGGACTGTGGGCTTTCACTTGCCTGGGAACATTATCATAGCAAGAAAAGTGTTTCTCTCGGCCGGATGAGCATTTTAGGCCAAACATGCCAAACGTCCAGCAATAGCTCCCAAACCAAAGGAGCCAGCACAGAAACACATAGCTGGCCTGAAACCTCCCCAGGGAGCACACAAGCAGCAAGATTCATTCTAGGGCTGTGGGCTTTCACTTGCGTCGGAACCTTCATCATAGCAATAAAAGTGTTTCTCTCGGCCGGACGAGCATTTTAGGCCAAACATGCCAAACGTCCAGCAATAGTTCCCAAACCAAAGGAGCCAACACTGAAACACATAGCTGGCCTGAAACCTCCCCAGGGAGCACACAAGCAGCAACATTCATTCTAGGGCTGTGGGCTTTCACTTGCCTGGGAACCTTCGTCATAACAAAAAAAGTGCTTCTCTCGGCCGGACGAGCATTTTAGGCCAAACATGCCAAACGTCCAGCAATAGCTCCCAAACCAAAGGAGCCAGCACTGAAACACATAGCTGGCCTGAAACCTCCCCAGGGAGCACACAAGCAGCAACATTCATTCTAGGGCTGTGGGCTTTTACTTGCCTGGGATCATTATCATAGCAAAAAATGTGTTTCTCTCGGCCGGACGAGCATTTTAGGCCAAACATGCCAAACGTCCAGCAATAGCTCCCAAACCAAAGGAGCCAACACTGAAACACATAGCTGGCCTTAAACCACCCCAGGGAGCACACAAGCAGCAAGACTCATTCTAGCGCTGTGGGCTTTCACTTGCCTGGGAACCTTCATCATAACAAAAAAAGTGTTTCTCTCGGCCGGACGAGCATTTTAGGCCAAACATGCTAAATATCCAGCAATAGCTCCCAAACCAAAGGAGCCAGCACTGAAACACATAGCTGGCCTGAAACCTCCCCAGGGAGCACACAAGCAGCATCATTCCTTCTAGGACTGTGGGCTTTCACTTGCCTGGGAACATTATCATAGCAAAAAAAGTGTTTCTCTCGGCCAGACAAGCATTTTAGGCCAAACATGCCAAACGTCCAGCAATAGCTCCCAAACCAAAGGAGCCAGCACTGAAACACATAGCTGTCCTAAAACCTACCCAGGGAGCACACAAGCAGCAACATTCATTCTAGGGCTGTGGGCTCTCACTTACCTGGGATAATTATCAAAGCAGAAAAAGTGTTTCTCTCGGCCGGACGAGCATTTTAGGCCAAACATGCCAAACGTCCAGCAATAGCTCCCAAACCAAAGGAGTCAACACTGATACACATAGCTGGCCTTAAAACTCCCCAGGGAGCACACAAGCAGCAAGATTTATTCTAGGACTGTGGGCTTTCACTTGCCTGGGGACATTATCATAGCAAGAAAAGTGTTTCTCTCGGCCGGATGAGCATTTTAGGCCAAACATGCCAAACGTCCAGCAATAGCTCCCAAACCAAAGGAGCCAGCACAGAAACACATAGCTGGCCTGAAACCTCCCCAGGGAGCACACAAGCAGCAAGATTCATTCTAGGGCTGTGGGCTTTCACTTGCGTCGGAACCTTCATCATAGCAATAAAAGTGTTTCTCTCGGCCGGACGAGCATTTTAGGCCAAACATGCCAAACGTCCAGCAATAGTTCCCAAACCAAAGGAGCCAACACTGAAACACATAGCTGGCCTGAAACCTCCCCAGGGAGCACACAAGCAGCAACATTCATTCTAGGGCTGTGGGCTTTCACTTGCCTGGGAACCTTCGTCATAACAAAAAAAGTGCTTCTCTCGGCCGGACGAGCATTTTAGGCCAAACATGCCAAACGTCCAGCAATAGCTCCCAAACCAAAGGAGCCAGCACTGAAACACATAGCTGGCCTGAAACCTCCCCAGGGAGCACACAAGCAGCAACATTCATTCTAGGGCTGTGGGCTTTTACTTGCCTGGGATCATTATCATAGCAAAAAATGTGTTTCTCTCGGCCGGACGAGCATTTTAGGCCAAACATGCCAAACGTCCAGCAATAGCTCCCAAACCAAAGGAGCCAGCACTGAAACACATAGCTGGCCTTAAACCACCCCAGGGAGCACACAAGCAGCAAGACTCATTCTAGCGCTGTGGGCTTTCACTTGCCTGGGAACCTTCATCATAACAAAAAAAGTGTTTCTCTCGGCCGGACGAGCATTTTAGGCCAAACATGCTAAATATCCAGCAATAGCTCCCAAACCAAAGGAGCCAGCACTGAAACACATAGCTGGCCTGAAACCTCCCCAGGGAGCACACAAGCAGCAACATTCATTCTAGGGCTGTGGGCTTTCACTTGCCTGGGAACCTTCGTCATAACAAAAAAAGTGTTTCTCTCGGCCGGACGAGCATTTGAGGCCAAACATGCCAAACGTCCAGCAATAGCTCCCAAACCAAAGGAGCCAGCACTGAAACACATAGCTGGCCTGAAACCTCCCCAGGAAGCACACAAGCAGCAACATTCATTCTAGGGCTGTGGGCTTTCACTTGCCTGGGAACCTTCATCATTGCAAAAATAGTTTTTCTCTCGTCTGGATGAGCATTTTAGGCCAAACATGCCAAACGTCCAGCAATAGCTCCCAAACCAAAGGAGCCAACACTGAAACACATAGCTGGCCTGAAACCTCCCCAGGGAGCACACAAGCAGCATCATTCATTCTAGGGCTGTAGGCTTTCACTTGCCTGGGAACATTATCATAGCAAAAAAAGTGTTTCTCTCGGCCGGACAAGCATTTTAGGCCAAACATGCCAAACGTCCAGCAATAGATACCAAACCAAAGGAGCCAGCACTGAAACACATAGCTGGCCTAAAACCTACCCAGGGAGCACACAAGCAGCAACATTCATTCTAGGGCTGTGGGCTTTCACCTGCCTCGGAACATTATCAAAGCAAAAATGTTTCTCTCCGCCGGACGGGCATTTTAAGCCAAACATGCCAAACATCCAGCAATAGCTCCCAAACCAAAGGAGCCAACACTGAAACACATAGCTGGCCTGAAACCTCCCCAGGGAGCACACAAGCAGCAAGATTCATTCTAGGGCTGTGGGCTTTCACTTGCCTGGGATCATTCATCATAGCAAAAAAAGTGTTTCTCTCGGCCGGACGAGCATATTAGGCCAAACATGCCAAACGTCCAGCAATAGCTCCCAAACCAAAGGAGCCAGCACGGAAACACATAGCTGGCCTGAAACCTCCCCAGGGAGCACACAAGCAGCATCATTCAATCTAGGGCTGTGGGTATCACTTGCCTGGGAACATTATCATAGCAAAAAAAGTGTTTCTCTCGGCCGGACGAGCATTTTAGGCCAAACATGCCAAACGTCCAGCAATAGCTCCCAAACCAAAGGAGCCAGCACTGAAACACATAGCTGGCCTGAAACCTCCCCAGGGAGCACATGAGAAGCAATATTCATTCTAGGGCTGTGGGCTTTCACTTGCCTGGGTGCCATCATCATAAGAAAAAAGTGTTTCTATCGTCCGGACGAGCATTTTAGGCCAAACATGCCAAACGTCCAGCAATAGCTCCCAAACCAAAGGAGCCAGCAGTGAAACACATAGCTGGCCTGAAACCTCCCCAGGGAGCACACAAGCAGCAACATTCATTCTAGGGCTGTGGGCTTTCACTTGCCTGGGAACATTATCATTGCAAAAAAAATTATTTCTCTCGGCCGGACGAGCATTTTAGGCCAAACATGCCAAACATCCAGCAATAGCTCCCAAACCAAAGGAGCCAGCACTGAAACACATAGCTGGCCTGAAACCTCCCCAGGGAGCACACAAGCAGCAACATTCATTCTAGGGCTGTGGGCTTTCACTTGCCTGGGATCATTGTCATATCAAAAAAAGTGTTTCTCTCGGCCGGACGAGCATTTGAGGCCAAACATGCCAAACGTCCAGCAATAGCTCCCAAACCAAAGGAGCCAGCACTGAAACACATAGATGGCCTGAAACCTCCCCATGAAGCACACAAGCAGCAACATTCATTCTAGGGCTGTGGGCTTTCACTTGCCTGGGATCATTGTCATAGCAAAAAAAGTGTTTCTCTCGACCGGACAATCAATTGAGTCCAAACATGCCAAACGTCCAGCAATAGCTCCCAAACCAAAGGAGCCAGCACTGAAACACATAGCTGGCCTCAAGCCTCCCCAGGGAGCACACAAGCAGCAAGATTTATTCTAGGGCTGTGGGCTTTCACTTGCCTGGGAACCTTCATCATAGCAAAAAAAGTGTTTCTCTCGGCCGGACGAGCATTTTAGGCCAAACATGCCAAACGTCCAGCAATAGCTCCCAAACGAAAGGATCCAGCACTGAAACACATAGCTGGCCTGAAACCTCCCCAGGGAGCACACAAGCAGCAACATTCATTCTAGGGCTGTGGGCTTTCACTTGCCTGGGAACCTTCGTCATAACAAAAAAAGTGCTTCTCTCGGCCGGACGAGCATTTTAGGCCAAACATGCCAAACGTCCAGCAATAGCTCCCAAACCAAAGGAGCCAGCACTGAAACACATAGCTGGCCTGAAACCTCCCCAGGGAGCACACAAGCAGCAACATTCATTCTAGGGCTGTGGGCTTTTACTTGCCTGGGATCATTATCATAGCAAAAAATGTGTTTCTCTCGGCCGGACGAGCATTTTAGGCCAAACATGCCAAACGTCCAGCAATAGCTCCCAAACCAAAGGAGCCAGCACTGAAACACATAGCTGGCCTTAAACCACCCCAGGGAGCACACAAGCAGCAAGACTCATTCTAGCGCTGTGGGCTTTCACTTGCCTGGGAACCTTCATCATAACAAAAAAAGTGTTTCTCTCGGCCGGACGAGCATTTTAGGCCAAACATGCTAAATATCCATCAATAGCTCCCAAACCAAAGGAGCCAGCACTGAAACACATAGCTGGCCTGAAACCTCCCCAGGGAGCACACAAGCAGCAACATTCATTCTAGGGCTGTGGGCTTTCACTTGCCTGGGAACCTTCGTCATAACAAAAAAAGTGTTTCTCTCGGCCGGACGAGCATTTGAGGCCAAACATGCCAAACGTCCAGCAATAGCTCCCAAACCAAAGGAGCCAGCACTGAAACACATAGCTGGCCTGAAACCTCCCCAGGAAGCACACAAGCAGCAACATTCATTCTAGGGCTGTGGGCTTTCACTTGCCTGGGAACCTTCATCATTGCAAAAATAGTTTTTCTCTCGTCTGGATGAGCATTTTAGGCCAAACATGCCAAACGTCCAGCAATAGCTCCCAAACCAAAGGAGCCAACACTGAAACACATAGCTGGCCTGAAACCACCCCAGGGAGCACACAAGCAGCATCATTCATTCTAGGGCTGTGGGCTTTCACTTGCCTGGGAACATTATCATAGCAAAAAAAGTGTTTCTCTCGGCCGGACAAGCATTTTAGGCCAAACATGCCAAACGTCCAGCAATAGATACCAAACCAAAGGAGCCAGCACTGAAACACATAGCTGGCCTAAAACCTACCCAGGGAGCACACAAGCAGCAACATTCATTCTAGGGCTGTGGGCTTTCACCTGCCTCGGAACATTATCAAAGCAAAAATGTTTCTCTCCGCCGGACGGGCATTTTAAGCCAAACATGCCAAACATCCAGCAATAGCTCCCAAACCAAAGGAGCCAACACTGAAACACATAGCTGGCCTGAAACCTCCCCAGGGAGCACACAAGCAGCAAGATTCATTCTAGGGCTGTGGGCTTTCACTTGCCTGGGATCATTCATCATAGCAAAAAAAGTGTTTCTCTCGGCCGGACGAGCATATTAGGCCAAACATGCCAAACGTCCAGCAATAGCTCCCAAACCAAAGGAGCCAGCACGGAAACACATAGCTGGCCTGAAACCTCCCCAGGGAGCACACAAGCAGCATCATTCATTCTAGGGCTGTGGGTATCACTTGCCTGGGAACATTATCATAGCAAAAAAAGTGTTTCTCTCGGCCGGACGAGCATTTTAGGCCAAACATGCCAAACGTCCAGCAATAGCTCCCAAACCAAAGGAGCCAGCACTGAAACACATAGCTGGCCTGAAACCTCCCCAGGGAGCACATGAGAAGCAATATTCATTCTAGGGCTGTGGGATTTCACTTGCCTGGGTGCCATCATCATAAGAAAAAAGTGTTTCTATCGTCCGGACGAGCATTTTAGGCCAAACATGCCAAACGTCCAGCAATAGCTCCCAAACCAAAGGAGCCAGCAGTGAAACACATAGCTGGCCTGAAACCTCCCCAGGGAGCACACAAGCAGCAACATTCATTCTAGGGCTGTGGGCTTTCACTTGCCTGGGAACATTATCATTGCAAAATAAATTGTTTCTCTCGGCCGGACGAGCATTTTAGGCCAAACATGCCAAACATCCAGCAATAGCTCCCAAACCAAAGGAGCCAGCACTGAAACACATAGCTGGCCTGAAACCTCCCCAGGGAGCACACAAGCAGCAACATTCATTCTAGGGCTGTGGGCTTTCACTTGCCTGGGATCATTGTCATATCAAAAAAAGTGTTTCTCTCGGCCGGACGAGCATTTGAGGCCAAACATGCCAAACGTCCAGCAATAGCTCCCAAACCAAAGGAGCCAGCACTGAAACACATAGATGGCCTGAAACCTCCCCATGAAGCACACAAGCAGCAACATTCATTCTAGGGCTGTGGGCTTTCACTTGCCTGGGATCATTGTCATAGCAAAAAAAGTGTTTCTCTCGACCGGACAATCAATTGAGTCCAAACATGCCAAACGTCCAGCAATAGCTCCCAAACCAAAGGAGCCAGCACTGAAACACATAGCTGGCCTCAAGCCTCCCCAGGGAGCACACAAGCAGCAAGATTTATTCTAGGGCTGTGGGCTTTCACTTGCCTGGGAACCTTCATCATAGCAAAAAAAGTGTTTCTCTCGGCCGGACGAGCATTTTAGGCCAAACATGCCAAACGTCCAGCAATAGCTCCCAAACGAAAGGATCCAGCACTGAAACACATAGCTGGCCTGAAACCTCCCCAGGGAGCACACAAGCAGCAACATTCATTCTAGAGCTGTGGGCTTCACTTGCCTGGGAACCTTCATCATTGCAGAAATAGTTTTTCTCTCGTCTGGACGAGCATTTTAGGCCAAACATGCCAAACGTCCAGCAATAGCTCCCAAACCAAAGGAGCTAGCACGGAAACATATAGCTAGCCTGAAACCTCCCCAGGGAGCACACAAGCAGCAACATTCATTCTAGGGCTGTGGGCTTTCACTTGCCTGGGATCATTATCAGAGCAAAAAAAGTGTTTCTCTCGGCCGGACGAGCATTTTAGGCCAAACATGCCAAACGTCCAGCAATAGCTCCCAAACCAAAGGAGCCAACACTGAAACACATAGCTGGCCTTACACCTCCCCAGGGAGCACACAAGCAGCAACATTCATTCTAGGCCTGTGGGCTTTCGCTTGCCTGGGAACATTATCGTAGCAAAAAAAGTGTTTCTCTCGGCCGGACGAGCATTTTAGGCCAAACATGCCAAACGTCCAGCAATAGCTCCCAAACCAAAGGAGCCAGCACTGAAACACATAGCTGGCCTGAAACCTCCCCAGGGAGCACACAAGCAGCAACATTCATTCTAGGGCTGTGGGCTTTCACTTGCCTGGGATCATTATCATAGCAAAAAAAGTGTTTCTCTCGGCCGGACGAGCATTTTAGGCCAAACATGCCAAACGTCCAGCAATAGCTCCCAAACCAAAGGAGCCAGCACTGAAACACATAGCTGGCCTGAAACCTCCCCAGGGAGCACACAAGCAGCAACATTCATTCTAGGGCTGTGGGCTTCACTTGCCTGGGAACCTTCATCATTGCAGAAATAGTTTTTCTCTCGGCCGGACGAGCAGTTTAGGCCAAACATGCCAAACGTCCAGCAATAGATACCAAACCAAAGGAGCCAGCACTGAAACACATAGCTGGCCTGAAACCTCCCCAGGGAGCACACAAACAGCAACATTCATTCTAGGGTGTGGGCTTTCACTTGCCTGGGAACATTATCATAGCAAAAAAAGTGTTTCTCTCGGCCGCACAAGCATTTTAGGCCAAACATGCCAAACGTCCAGCAATAGATACCAAACCAAAGGAGCCAGCACTGAAACACATAGCTGGCCTAAAACCTACCCAGGGAGCACACAAGCAGCAACATTCATTCTAGGGCTGTGGGCTTTCACCTGCCTCGGAACATTATCAAAGCAAAAATGTTTCTCTCCGCCGGACGGGCATTTTAAGCCAAACATGCCAAACATCCAGCAATAGCTCCCAAACCAAAGGAGCCAACACTGAAACACATAGCTGGCCTGAAACCTCCCCAGGGAGCACACAAGCAGCAAGATTCATTCTAGGGCTGTGGGCTTTCACTTGCCTGGGATCATTCATCATAGCAAAAAAAGTGTTTCTCTCGGCCGGACGAGCATATTAGGCCAAACATGCCAAACGTCCAGCAATAGCTCCCAAACCAAAGGAGCCAGCACGGAAACACATAGCTGGCCTGAAACCTCCCCAGGGAGCACACAAGCAGCATCATTCATTCTAGGGCTGTGGGTATCACTTGCCTGGGAACATTATCATAGCAAAAAAAGTGTTTCTCTCGGCCGGACGAGCATTTTAGGCCAAACATGCCAAACATCCAGCAATAGCTCCCAAACCAAAGGAGCCAGCACTGAAACACATAGCTGGCCTGAAACCTCCCCAGGGAGCACACAAGCAGCAACATTCATTCTAGGGCTGTGGGCTTTCACTTGCCTGGGATCATTGTCATATCAAAAAAAGTGTTTCTCTCGGCCGGACGAGCATTTGAGGCCAAACATGCCAAACGTCCAGCAATAGCTCCCAAACCAAAGGAGCCAGCACTGAAACACATAGATGGCCTGAAACCTCCCCATGAAGCACACAAGCAGCAACATTCATTCTAGGGCTGTGGGCTTTCACTTGCCTGGGATCATTGTCATAGCAAAAAAAGTGTTTCTCTCGACCGGACAATCAATTGAGTCCAAACATGCCAAACGTCCAGCAATAGCTCCCAAACCAAAGGAGCCAGCACTGAAACACATAGCTGGCCTCAAGCCTCCCCAGGGAGCACACAAGCAGCAAGATTTATTCTAGGGCTGTGGGCTTTCACTTGCCTGGGAACCTTCATCATAGCAAAAAAAGTGTTTCTCTCGGCCGGACGAGCATTTTAGGCCAAACATGCCAAACGTCCAGCAATAGCTCCCAAACGAAAGGATCCAGCACTGAAACACATAGCTGGCCTGAAACCTCCCCAGGGAGCACACAAGCAGCAACATTCATTCTAGGGCTGTGGGCTTCACTTGCCTGGGAACCTTCATCATTGCAGAAATAGTTTTTCTCTCGTCTGGACGAGCATTTTAGGCCAAACATGCCAAACGTCCAGCAATAGCTCCCAAACCAAAGGAGCTAGCACGGAAACATATAGCTAGCCTGAAACCTCCCCAGGGAGCACACAAGCAGCAACATTCATTCTAGGGCTGTGGGCTTTCACTTGCCTGGGATCATTATCAGAGCAAAAAAAGTGTTTCTCTCGGCCGGACGAGCATTTTAGGCCAAACATGCCAAACGTCCAGCAATAGCTCCCAAACCAAAGGAGCCAACACTGAAACACATAGCTGGCCTTACACCTCCCCAGGGAGCACACAAGCAGCAACATTCATTCTAGGCCTGTGGGCTTTCGCTTGCCTGGGAACATTATCGTAGCAAAAAAAGTGTTTCTCTCGGCCGGACGAGCATTTTAGGCCAAACATGCCAAACGTCCAGCAATAGCTCCCAAACCAAAGGAGCCAGCACTGAAACACATAGCTGGCCTGAAACCTCCCCAGGGAGCACACAAGCAGCAACATTCATTCTAGGGCTGTGGGCTTTCACTTGCCTGGGATCATTATCATAGCAAAAAAAGTGTTTCTCTCGGCCGGACGAGCATTTTAGGCCAAACATGCCAAACGTCCAGCAATAGCTCCCAAACGAAAGGATCCAGCACTGAAACACATAGCTGGCCTGAAACCTCCCCAGGGAGCACACAAGCAGCAACATTCATTCTAGGGCTGTGGGCTTCACTTGCCTGGGAACCTTCATCATTGCAGAAATAGTTTTTCTCTCGTCTGGACGAGCATTTTAGGCCAAACATGCCAAACGTCCAGCAATAGCTCCCAAACCAAAGGAGCTAGCACGGAAACATATAGCTAGCCTGAAACCTCCCCAGGGAGCACACAAGCAGCAACATTCATTCTAGGGCTGTGGGCTTTCACTTGCCTGGAATCATTATCAGAGCAAAAAAAGTGTTTACCTCGGCCGGACGAGCATTTTAGGCCAAACATGCCAAACGTCCAGCAATAGCTCCCAAACCAAAGGAGCCAGCACTGAAACACATAGCTGGCCTGAAACCTCCCCAGGGAGCACACAAGCAGCAACATTCATTCTAGGGCTGTGGGCTTTCACTTGCCTGGGATCATTATGATAGCAAAAAAAGTGTTTCTCTCGGCCGGACGAGCAGTTTAGGCCAAACATGCCAAACGTCCAGCAATAGCTCCCAAACCAAAGGAGCCAACACTGAAACACATAGCTGGCCTGAAACCTCCCCAGGGAGCACACAAGCAGCAACATTCATTCTAGGGCTGTGGGCTTTCGCTTGCCTGGAATCATTATCAGAGCAAAAAAAGTGTTTCTCTCGGCCGGACGAGCATTTTAGGCCAAACATGCCAAACGTCCAGCAATAGCTCCCAAACCAAAGGAGCCAGCACTGAAACACATAGCTGGCCTGAAACCTCCCCAGGGAGCACACAAGCAGCAACAGTCATTCTAGGCCTGTGGGCTTTCACTTGCCTGGGTACCTTCATCATAGAAATAAATAGTGTTTCTCTCGCCCGGACGAGCATTTTAGGCCAAACATGCCAAACGTCCAGCAATAGCTCCCAAACCAAAGGAGCCAGCACTGAAACACATAGCTGGCCTGAAACCTCCCCAGGGAGCACACAAGCAGCAAGATTCATTCTAGGGCTGTGGGCTTTCACTTGCCTGGGATCATTATCATAGCAAAAAAAGTGTTTCTCTCGGCCGGACGAGCATTTTAGGCCAAACATGCCAAACGTCCAGCAATAGCTCCCAAACCAAAGGAGCCAGCACTGAAACACATAGCTGGCCTTAAAACTCCGCAGGGAGCACACAAGCAGCAAGATTTATTCTAGGGCTGTGGGCTTTCACTTGCCTGGGAACATTATCATAACAAGAAAATTGTTTCTCTCGGCCGGACGAGCATTTTAGGCCAAACATGCCAAACGTCCAGCAATAGCTCCCAAACCAAAGGAGCCAGCACTGAAACACATAGCTGGTCTGAAACCTCCCCAGGGAGCACACAAGCAGCAACATTCATTCTAGGGCTGTGAGCTTTCAATTGCCTCAGAACCTTCATCATAGCAAAAAAAGTGTTTCTCTCGGCCGGACGAGCATTTTAGGCCAAACATGCCAATCGTCCAGCAATAGCTCCCAAACCAAAGGAGCCAGCACGGAAACACATAGCTGGCCTGAAACCTCCCCAGGGAGCACACAAGCAGCAACATTCATTCTAGGGCTGTGGGCTTTCACTTGCCTGGGTACCTTCATCATAAGAAAAAAAGTGTTTCTATCGTCCGGACGAGCATTTTAGGCCAAACATGCCAAACGTCCAGCAATAGCTCCCAAACCAAAGGAGCCAGCACTGAAACACATAGCTGGCCTGAAACCTCCCCAGGGAGCACACAAGCAGCAACATTCATTCTAGGGCTGTGGGCTTTCACTTGCCTGGGATCATTCATCATAGCAAAAAAAGTGTTTCTCTCGGCCGGACGAGCATATTAGGCCAAACATGCCAAACGTCCAGCAATAGCTCCCAAACCAAAGGAGCCAGCACGGAAACACATAGCTGGCCTGAAACCTCCCCAGGGAGCACACAAGCAGCATCATTCATTCTAGGGCTGTGGGTATCACTTGCCTGGGAACATTATCATAGCAAAAAAAGTGTTTCTCTCGGCCGGACGAGCATTTTAGGCCAAACATGCCAAACATCCAGCAATAGCTCCCAAACCAAAGGAGCCAGCACTGAAACACATAGCTGGCCTGAAACCTCCCCAGGGAGCACACAAGCAGCAACATTCATTCTAGGGCTGTGGGCTTTCACTTGCCTGGGATCATTGTCATATCAAAAAAAGTGTTTCTCTCGGCCGGACGAGCATTTGAGGCCAAACATGCCAAACGTCCAGCAATAGCTCCCAAACCAAAGGAGCCAGCACTGAAACACATAGATGGCCTGAAACCTCCCCATGAAGCACACAAGCAGCAACATTCATTCTAGGGCTGTGGGCTTTCACTTGCCTGGGATCATTGTCATAGCAAAAAAAGTGTTTCTCTCGACCGGACAATCAATTGAGTCCAAACATGCCAAACGTCCAGCAATAGCTCCCAAACCAAAGGAGCCAGCACTGAAACACATAGCTGGCCTCAAGCCTCCCCAGGGAGCACACAAGCAGCAAGATTTATTCTAGGGCTGTGGGCTTTCACTTGCCTGGGAACCTTCATCATAGCAAAAAAAGTGTTTCTCTCGGCCGGACGAGCATTTTAGGCCAAACATGCCAAACGTCCAGCAATAGCTCCCAAACGAAAGGATCCAGCACTGAAACACATAGCTGGCCTGAAACCTCCCCAGGGAGCACACAAGCAGCAACATTCATTCTAGGGCTGTGGGCTTCACTTGCCTGGGAACCTTCATCATTGCAGAAATAGTTTTTCTCTCGTCTGGACGAGCATTTTAGGCCAAACATGCCAAACGTCCAGCAATAGCTCCCAAACCAAAGGAGCTAGCACGGAAACATATAGCTAGCCTGAAACCTCCCCAGGGAGCACACAAGCAGCAACATTCATTCTAGGGCTGTGGGCTTTCACTTGCCTGGGATCATTATCAGAGCAAAAAAAGTGTTTCTCTCGGCCGGACGAGCATTTTAGGCCAAACATGCCAAACGTCCAGCAATAGCTCCCAAACCAAAGGAGCCAACACTGAAACACATAGCTGGCCTTACACCTCCCCAGGGAGCACACAAGCAGCAACATTCATTCTAGGCCTGTGGGCTTTCGCTTGCCTGGGAACATTATCGTAGCAAAAAAAGTGTTTCTCTCGGCCGGACGAGCATTTTAGGCCAAACATGCCAAACGTCCAGCAATAGCTCCCAAACCAAAGGAGCCAGCACTGAAACACATAGCTGGCCTGAAACCTCCCCAGGGAGCACACAAGCAGCAACATTCATTCTAGGGCTGTGGGCTTTCACTTGCCTGGGATCATTATCATAGCAAAAAAAGTGTTTCTCTCGGCCGGACGAGCATTTTAGGCCAAACATGCCAAACGTCCAGCAATAGCTCCCAAACGAAAGGATCCAGCACTGAAACACATAGCTGGCCTGAAACCTCCCCAGGGAGCACACAAGCAGCAACATTCATTCTAGGGCTGTGGGCTTCACTTGCCTGGGAACCTTCATCATTGCAGAAATAGTTTTTCTCTCGTCTGGACGAGCATTTTAGGCCAAACATGCCAAACGTCCAGCAATAGCTCCCAAACCAAAGGAGCTAGCACGGAAACATATAGCTAGCCTGAAACCTCCCCAGGGAGCACACAAGCAGCAACATTCATTCTAGGGCTGTGGGCTTTCACTTGCCTGGAATCATTATCAGAGCAAAAAAAGTGTTTACCTCGGCCGGACGAGCATTTTAGGCCAAACATGCCAAACGTCCAGCAATAGCTCCCAAACCAAAGGAGCCAGCACTGAAACACATAGCTGGCCTGAAACCTCCCCAGGGAGCACACAAGCAGCAACATTCATTCTAGGGCTGTGGGCTTTCACTTGCCTGGGATCATTATGATAGCAAAAAAAGTGTTTCTCTCGGCCGGACGAGCAGTTTAGGCCAAACATGCCAAACGTCCAGCAATAGCTCCCAAACCAAAGGAGCCAACACTGAAACACATAGCTGGCCTGAAACCTCCCCAGGGAGCACACAAGCAGCAACATTCATTCTAGGGCTGTGGGCTTTCGCTTGCCTGGAATCATTATCAGAGCAAAAAAAGTGTTTCTCTCGGCCGGACGAGCATTTTAGGCCAAACATGCCAAACGTCCAGCAATAGCTCCCAAACCAAAGGAGCCAGCACTGAAACACATAGCTGGCCTGAAACCTCCCCAGGGAGCACACAAGCAGCAACAGTCATTCTAGGCCTGTGGGCTTTCACTTGCCTGGGTACCTTCATCATAGAAATAAATAGTGTTTCTCTCGCCCGGACGAGCATTTTAGGCCAAACATGCCAAACGTCCAGCAATAGCTCCCAAACCAAAGGAGCCAGCACTGAAACACATAGCTGGCCTGAAACCTCCCCAGGGAGCACACAAGCAGCAAGATTCATTCTAGGGCTGTGGGCTTTCACTTGCCTGGGATCATTATCATAGCAAAAAAAGTGTTTCTCTCGGCCGGACGAGCATTTTAGGCCAAACATGCCAAACGTCCAGCAATAGCTCCCAAACCAAAGGAGCCAGCACTGAAACACATAGCTGGCCTTAAAACTCCGCAGGGAGCACACAAGCAGCAAGATTTATTCTAGGGCTGTGGGCTTTCACTTGCCTGGGAACATTATCATAACAAGAAAATTGTTTCTCTCGGCCGGACGAGCATTTTAGGCCAAACATGCCAAACGTCCAGCAATAGCTCCCAAACCAAAGGAGCCAGCACTGAAACACATAGCTGGTCTGAAACCTCCCCAGGGAGCACACAAGCAGCAACATTCATTCTAGGGCTGTGAGCTTTCAATTGCCTCAGAACCTTCATCATAGCAAAAAAAGTGTTTCTCTCGGCCGGACGAGCATTTTAGGCCAAACATGCCAATCGTCCAGCAATAGCTCCCAAACCAAAGGAGCCAGCACGGAAACACATAGCTGGCCTGAAACCTCCCCAGGGAGCACACAAGCAGCAACATTCATTCTAGGGCTGTGGGCTTTCACTTGCCTGGGTACCTTCATCATAAGAAAAAAAGTGTTTCTATCGTCCGGACGAGCATTTTAGGCCAAACATGCCAAACGTCCAGCAATAGCTCCCAAACCAAAGGAGCCAGCACTGAAACACATAGCTGGCCTGAAACCTCCCCAGGGAGCACACAAGCAGCAACATTCATTCTAGGGCTGTGGGCTTTCACTTGCCTGGGATCATTATCATAGCAAAAAAAGTGTTTCTCTCGGCCGGACGAGCATTTTAGGCCAAACATGCCAAACGTCCAGCAATAGCTCCCAAACGAAAGGATCCAGCACTGAAACACATAGCTGGCCTGAAACCTCCCCAGGGAGCACACAAGCAGCAACATTCATTCTAGGGCTGTGGGCTTTCACTTGCCTGGGAACCTTCATCATAGCAAAAAAAGTGTTTCTCTCGGCCGGACGAGCATTTTAGGCCAAACATGCCAAACGTCCAGCAATAGCTCCCAAACGAAAGGATACAGCACTGAAACACATAGCTGGCCTGAAACCTCCCCAGGGAGCACACAAGCAGCAACATTCATTCTAGGGTGTGGGCTTCACTTGCCTGGGAACCTTCATCATTGCAGAAATAGTTTTTCTCTCGTCTGGACGAGCATTTTAGGCCAAACATGCCAAACGTCCAGCAATAGCTCCCAAACCAAAGGAGCTAGCACGGAAACATATAGCTAGCCTGAAACCTCCACAGGGAGCACACAAGCAGCAACATTCATTCTAGGGCTGTGGGCTTTCACTTGCCTGGAATCATTATCAGAGCAAAAAAAGTGTTTCTCTCGGCCGGACGAGCATTTTAGGCCAAACATGCCAAACGTCCAGCAATAGCTCCCAAACCAAAGGAGCCAACACTGAAACACATAGCTGGCCTTACACCTCCCCAGGGAGCACACAAGCAGCAACATTCATTCTAGGCCTGTGGGCTTTCGCTTGCCTGGGAACATTATCGTAGCAAAAAAAGTGTTTCTCTCGGCCGGACGAGCATTTTAGGCCAAACATGCCAAACGTCCAGCAATAGCTCCCAAACCAAAGGAGCCAGCACTGAAACACATAGCTGGCCTGAAACCTCCCCAGGGAGCACACAAGCAGCAACAGTCATTCTAGGGCTGTGGGCTTTCACTTGCCTGGGTACCTTCATCATAGAAATAAATAGTGTTTCTCTCGGCCGGACGAGCATTTTAGGCCAAACATGCCAAACGTCCAGCAATAGCTCCCAAACCAAAGGAGCCAGCACTGAAACACATAGCTGGCCTGAAACCTCCCCAGGGAGCACACAAGCAGCAAGATTCATTCTAGGGCTGTGGGCTTTCACTTGCCTGGGATCATTATCATAGCAATAAAAGTGTTTCTCTCGGCCGGACGAGCATTTTAGGCCAAACATGCCAAACATCCAGCAATAGCTCCCAAACCAAAGGAGCCAGCACTGAAACACATAGCTGGTCTGAAACCTCCCCAGGGAGCACACAAGCAGCAACATTCATTCTAGGGCTGTGGGCTTTCACTTGCCTGGGAACATTATCATAGCAAAAAAAGTGTTTCTCTCGGCCGGACGAGCATTTTAGGCCAAACATGCCAAACGTCCAGCAATAGCTCCCAAACCAAAGGAGCCAGCACTGAAACACATAGCTGGCCTTAAAACTCCGCAGGGAGCACACAAGCAGCAAGATTTATTCTAGGGCTGTGGGCTTTCACTTGCCTGGGAACATTATCATAACAAGAAAATTGTTTCTCTCGGCCGGACGAGCATTTTAGGCCAAACATGCCAAACGTCCAGCAATAGCTCCCAAACCAAAGGAGCCAGCACTGAAACACATAGCTGGCCTGAAACCTCCCCAGGGAGCACACAAGCAGCAACATTCATTCTAGGGCTGTGGGCTTTCACTTGCCTGGGTACCTTCATCATAAGAAAAAAAGTGTTTCTATCGTCCGGACGAGCATTTTAGGCCAAACATGCCAAACGTCCAGCAATAGCTCCCAAACCAAAGGAGCCAGCACTGAAACACATAGCTGGCCTGAAACCTCCCCAGGGAGCACACAAGCAGCAACATTCATTCTAGGGCTGTGGGCTTTCACTTGCCTGGGAACCCTCATCATAGCAAAAATTTGTTTCTCTCGGCCGGACGAGCATTTTAGGCCAAACATGCCAAACGTCCAGCAATAGCTCCCAAACCAAAGGAGCCAGCACTGAAACACATAGCTGGCCTGAAACCTCCCCAGGGAGCACACAAGCAGCAACATTCATTCTAGGGCTGTGGGCTTTCACTTGCCTGGGAGCCTTCATCATAGAAATAAATAGTGTTTCTCTCGGCCGGACGAGCATTTTAGGCCAAACATGCCAAACATCCAGCAATAGCTCCCAAACCAAAGGAGCCAGCACTGAAACACATAGCTGGTCTGAAACCTCCCCAGGGAGCACATGAGAAGCAATATTCATTCTAGGGCTGTGGGCTTTCACTTGCCTGGGATCATTATCATAGCAAAAAAAGTGTTTCTATCGTCCGGACGAGCATTTTAGGCCAAACATGCCAAACGTCCAGCAATAGCTCCCAAACCAAAGGAGCCAGCAGTGAAACACATAGCTGGCCTGAAACCTCCCCAGGGAGCACACAAGCAGCAACATTCATTCTAGGGCTGTGGGCTTTCACTTGCCTGGGAACATTATCATTGCAAAAAAAATTATTTCTCTCGGCCGGACGAGCATTTTAGGCCAAACATGCCAAACATCCAGCAATAGCTCCCAAACCAAAGGAGCCAGCACTGAAACACATAGCTGGCCTGAAACCTCCCCAGGGAGCACACAAGCAGCAACATTCATTCTAGGGCTGTGGGCTTTCACTTGCCTGGGATCATTGTCATATCAAAAAAAGTGTTTCTCTCGGCCGGACGAGCATTTGAGGCCAAACATGCCAAACGTCCAGCAATAGCTCCCAAACCAAAGGAGCCAGCACTGAAACACATAGATGGCCTGAAACCTCCCCATGAAGCACACAAGCAGCAACATTCATTCTAGGGCTGTGGGCTTTCACTTGCCTGGGATCATTGTCATAGCAAAAAAAGTGTTTCTCTCGACCGGACAATCAATTGAGTCCAAACATGCCAAACGTCCAGCAATAGCTCCCAAACCAAAGGAGCCAGCACTGAAACACATAGCTGGCCTCAAGCCTCCCCAGGGAGCACACAAGCAGCAAGATTTATTCTAGGGCTGTGGGCTTTCACTTG
This sequence comes from Porphyrio hochstetteri, assembly GCA_020800305.1. Lineage (NCBI taxonomy): Eukaryota > Metazoa > Chordata > Aves > Gruiformes > Rallidae > Porphyrio > Porphyrio hochstetteri. Next base: position 12,690,250 of record CM036925.1, read on the forward strand.
CCTGGGAACCTTCATCATAGCAAAAAAAGTGTTTCTCTCGGCCGGACGAGCATTTTAGGCCAAACATGCCAAACGTCCAGCAATAGCTCCCAAACGAAAGGATCCAGCACTGAAACACATAGCTGGCCTGAAACCTCCCCAGGGAGCACACAAGCAGCAACATTCATTCTAGGGCTGTGGGCTTTCACTTGCCTGGGAACCTTCGTCATAACAAAAAAAGTGCTTCTCTCGGCCGGACGAGCATTTTAGGCCAAACATGCCAAACGTCCAGCAATAGCTCCCAAACCAAAGGAGCCAGCACTGAAACACATAGCTGGCCTGAAACCTCCCCAGGGAGCACACAAGCAGCAACATTCATTCTAGGGCTGTGGGCTTTTACTTGCCTGGGATCATTATCATAGCAAAAAATGTGTTTCTCTCGGCCGGACGAGCATTTTAGGCCAAACATGCCAAACGTCCAGCAATAGCTCCCAAACCAAAGGAGCCAGCACTGAAACACATAGCTGGCCTTAAACCACCCCAGGGAGCACACAAGCAGCAAGACTCATTCTAGCGCTGTGGGCTTTCACTTGCCTGGGAACCTTCATCATAACAAAAAAAGTGTTTCTCTCGGCCGGACGAGCATTTTAGGCCAAACATGCTAAATATCCATCAATAGCTCCCAAACCAAAGGAGCCAGCACTGAAACACATAGCTGGCCTGAAACCTCCCCAGGGAGCACACAAGCAGCAACATTCATTCTAGGGCTGTGGGCTTTCACTTGCCTGGGAACCTTCGTCATAACAAAAAAAGTGTTTCTCTCGGCCGGACGAGCATTTGAGGCCAAACATGCCAAACGTCCAGCAATAGCTCCCAAACCAAAGGAGCCAGCACTGAAACACATAGCTGGCCTGAAACCTCCCCAGGAAGCACACAAGCAGCAACATTCATTCTAGGGCTGTGGGCTTTCACTTGCCTGGGAACCTTCATCATTGCAAAAATAGTTTTTCTCTCGTCTGGATGAGCATTTTAGGCCAAACATGCCAAACGTCCAGCAATAGCTCCCAAACCAAAGGAGCCAACACTGAAACACATAGCTGGCCTGAAACCACCCCAGGGAGCACACAAGCAGCATCATTCATTCTAGGGCTGTGGGCTTTCACTTGCCTGGGAACATTATCATAGCAAAAAAAGTGTTTCTCTCGGCCGGACAAGCATTTTAGGCCAAACATGCCAAACGTCCAGCAATAGATACCAAACCAAAGGAGCCAGCACTGAAACACATAGCTGGCCTAAAACCTACCCAGGGAGCACACAAGCAGCAACATTCATTCTAGGGCTGTGGGCTTTCACCTGCCTCGGAACATTATCAAAGCAAAAATGTTTCTCTCCGCCGGACGGGCATTTTAAGCCAAACATGCCAAACATCCAGCAATAGCTCCCAAACCAAAGGAGCCAACACTGAAACACATAGCTGGCCTGAAACCTCCCCAGGGAGCACACAAGCAGCAAGATTCATTCTAGGGCTGTGGGCTTTCACTTGCCTGGGATCATTCATCATAGCAAAAAAAGTGTTTCTCTCGGCCGGACGAGCATATTAGGCCAAACATGCCAAACGTCCAGCAATAGCTCCCAAACCAAAGGAGCCAGCACGGAAACACATAGCTGGCCTGAAACCTCCCCAGGGAGCACACAAGCAGCATCATTCATTCTAGGGCTGTGGGTATCACTTGCCTGGGAACATTATCATAGCAAAAAAAGTGTTTCTCTCGGCCGGACGAGCATTTTAGGCCAAACATGCCAAACGTCCAGCAATAGCTCCCAAACCAAAGGAGCCAGCACTGAAACACATAGCTGGCCTGAAACCTCCCCAGGGAGCACATGAGAAGCAATATTCATTCTAGGGCTGTGGGATTTCACTTGCCTGGGTGCCATCATCATAAGAAAAAAGTGTTTCTATCGTCCGGACGAGCATTTTAGGCCAAACATGCCAAACGTCCAGCAATAGCTCCCAAACCAAAGGAGCCAGCAGTGAAACACATAGCTGGCCTGAAACCTCCCCAGGGAGCACACAAGCAGCAACATTCATTCTAGGGCTGTGGGCTTTCACTTGCCTGGGAACATTATCATTGCAAAATAAATTGTTTCTCTCGGCCGGACGAGCATTTTAGGCCAAACATGCCAAACATCCAGCAATAGCTCCCAAACCAAAGGAGCCAGCACTGAAACACATAGCTGGCCTGAAACCTCCCCAGGGAGCACACAAGCAGCAACATTCATTCTAGGGCTGTGGGCTTTCACTTGCCTGGGATCATTGTCATATCAAAAAAAGTGTTTCTCTCGGCCGGACGAGCATTTGAGGCCAAACATGCCAAACGTCCAGCAATAGCTCCCAAACCAAAGGAGCCAGCACTGAAACACATAGATGGCCTGAAACCTCCCCATGAAGCACACAAGCAGCAACATTCATTCTAGGGCTGTGGGCTTTCACTTGCCTGGGATCATTGTCATAGCAAAAAAAGTGTTTCTCTCGACCGGACAATCAATTGAGTCCAAACATGCCAAACGTCCAGCAATAGCTCCCAAACCAAAGGAGCCAGCACTGAAACACATAGCTGGCCTCAAGCCTCCCCAGGGAGCACACAAGCAGCAAGATTTATTCTAGGGCTGTGGGCTTTCACTTGCCTGGGAACCTTCATCATAGCAAAAAAAGTGTTTCTCTCGGCCGGACGAGCATTTTAGGCCAAACATGCCAAACGTCCAGCAATAGCTCCCAAACGAAAGGATCCAGCACTGAAACACATAGCTGGCCTGAAACCTCCCCAGGGAGCACACAAGCAGCAACATTCATTCTAGAGCTGTGGGCTTCACTTGCCTGGGAACCTTCATCATTGCAGAAATAGTTTTTCTCTCGTCTGGACGAGCATTTTAGGCCAAACATGCCAAACGTCCAGCAATAGCTCCCAAACCAAAGGAGCTAGCACGGAAACATATAGCTAGCCTGAAACCTCCCCAGGGAGCACACAAGCAGCAACATTCATTCTAGGGCTGTGGGCTTTCACTTGCCTGGGATCATTATCAGAGCAAAAAAAGTGTTTCTCTCGGCCGGACGAGCATTTTAGGCCAAACATGCCAAACGTCCAGCAATAGCTCCCAAACCAAAGGAGCCAACACTGAAACACATAGCTGGCCTTACACCTCCCCAGGGAGCACACAAGCAGCAACATTCATTCTAGGCCTGTGGGCTTTCGCTTGCCTGGGAACATTATCGTAGCAAAAAAAGTGTTTCTCTCGGCCGGACGAGCATTTTAGGCCAAACATGCCAAACGTCCAGCAATAGCTCCCAAACCAAAGGAGCCAGCACTGAAACACATAGCTGGCCTGAAACCTCCCCAGGGAGCACACAAGCAGCAACATTCATTCTAGGGCTGTGGGCTTTCACTTGCCTGGGATCATTATCATAGCAAAAAAAGTGTTTCTCTCGGCCGGACGAGCATTTTAGGCCAAACATGCCAAACGTCCAGCAATAGCTCCCAAACCAAAGGAGCCAGCACTGAAACACATAGCTGGCCTGAAACCTCCCCAGGGAGCACACAAGCAGCAACATTCATTCTAGGGCTGTGGGCTTCACTTGCCTGGGAACCTTCATCATTGCAGAAATAGTTTTTCTCTCGGCCGGACGAGCAGTTTAGGCCAAACATGCCAAACGTCCAGCAATAGATACCAAACCAAAGGAGCCAGCACTGAAACACATAGCTGGCCTGAAACCTCCCCAGGGAGCACACAAACAGCAACATTCATTCTAGGGTGTGGGCTTTCACTTGCCTGGGAACATTATCATAGCAAAAAAAGTGTTTCTCTCGGCCGGACAAGCATTTTAGGCCAAACATGCCAAACGTCCAGCAATAGATACCAAACCAAAGGAGCCAGCACTGAAACACATAGCTGGCCTAAAACCTACCCAGGGAGCACACAAGCAGCAACATTCATTCTAGGGCTGTGGGCTTTCACCTGCCTCGGAACATTATCAAAGCAAAAATGTTTCTCTCCGCCGGACGGGCATTTTAAGCCAAACATGCCAAACATCCAGCAATAGCTCCCAAACCAAAGGAGCCAACACTGAAACACATAGCTGGCCTGAAACCTCCCCAGGGAGCACACAAGCAGCAAGATTCATTCTAGGGCTGTGGGCTTTCACTTGCCTGGGATCATTCATCATAGCAAAAAAAGTGTTTCTCTCGGCCGGACGAGCATATTAGGCCAAACATGCCAAACGTCCAGCAATAGCTCCCAAACCAAAGGAGCCAGCACGGAAACACATAGCTGGCCTGAAACCTCCCCAGGGAGCACACAAGCAGCATCATTCATTCTAGGGCTGTGGGTATCACTTGCCTGGGAACATTATCATAGCAAAAAAAGTGTTTCTCTCGGCCGGACGAGCATTTTAGGCCAAACATGCCAAACATCCAGCAATAGCTCCCAAACCAAAGGAGCCAGCACTGAAACACATAGCTGGCCTGAAACCTCCCCAGGGAGCACACAAGCAGCAACATTCATTCTAGGGCTGTGGGCTTTCACTTGCCTGGGATCATTGTCATATCAAAAAAAGTGTTTCTCTCGGCCGGACGAGCATTTGAGGCCAAACATGCCAAACGTCCAGCAATAGCTCCCAAACCAAAGGAGCCAGCACTGAAACACATAGATGGCCTGAAACCTCCCCATGAAGCACACAAGCAGCAACATTCATTCTAGGGCTGTGGGCTTTCACTTGCCTGGGATCATTGTCATAGCAAAAAAAGTGTTTCTCTCGACCGGACAATCAATTGAGTCCAAACATGCCAAACGTCCAGCAATAGCTCCCAAACCAAAGGAGCCAGCACTGAAACACATAGCTGGCCTCAAGCCTCCCCAGGGAGCACACAAGCAGCAAGATTTATTCTAGGGCTGTGGGCTTTCACTTGCCTGGGAACCTTCATCATAGCAAAAAAAGTGTTTCTCTCGGCCGGACGAGCATTTTAGGCCAAACATGCCAAACGTCCAGCAATAGCTCCCAAACGAAAGGATCCAGCACTGAAACACATAGCTGGCCTGAAACCTCCCCAGGGAGCACACAAGCAGCAACATTCATTCTAGGGCTGTGGGCTTCACTTGCCTGGGAACCTTCATCATTGCAGAAATAGTTTTTCTCTCGTCTGGACGAGCATTTTAGGCCAAACATGCCAAACGTCCAGCAATAGCTCCCAAACCAAAGGAGCTAGCACGGAAACATATAGCTAGCCTGAAACCTCCCCAGGGAGCACACAAGCAGCAACATTCATTCTAGGGCTGTGGGCTTTCACTTGCCTGGGATCATTATCAGAGCAAAAAAAGTGTTTCTCTCGGCCGGACGAGCATTTTAGGCCAAACATGCCAAACGTCCAGCAATAGCTCCCAAACCAAAGGAGCCAACACTGAAACACATAGCTGGCCTTACACCTCCCCAGGGAGCACACAAGCAGCAACATTCATTCTAGGCCTGTGGGCTTTCGCTTGCCTGGGAACATTATCGTAGCAAAAAAAGTGTTTCTCTCGGCCGGACGAGCATTTTAGGCCAAACATGCCAAACGTCCAGCAATAGCTCCCAAACCAAAGGAGCCAGCACTGAAACACATAGCTGGCCTGAAACCTCCCCAGGGAGCACACAAGCAGCAACATTCATTCTAGGGCTGTGGGCTTTCACTTGCCTGGGATCATTATCATAGCAAAAAAAGTGTTTCTCTCGGCCGGACGAGCATTTTAGGCCAAACATGCCAAACGTCCAGCAATAGCTCCCAAACGAAAGGATCCAGCACTGAAACACATAGCTGGCCTGAAACCTCCCCAGGGAGCACACAAGCAGCAACATTCATTCTAGGGCTGTGGGCTTCACTTGCCTGGGAACCTTCATCATTGCAGAAATAGTTTTTCTCTCGTCTGGACGAGCATTTTAGGCCAAACATGCCAAACGTCCAGCAATAGCTCCCAAACCAAAGGAGCTAGCACGGAAACATATAGCTAGCCTGAAACCTCCCCAGGGAGCACACAAGCAGCAACATTCATTCTAGGGCTGTGGGCTTTCACTTGCCTGGAATCATTATCAGAGCAAAAAAAGTGTTTACCTCGGCCGGACGAGCATTTTAGGCCAAACATGCCAAACGTCCAGCAATAGCTCCCAAACCAAAGGAGCCAGCACTGAAACACATAGCTGGCCTGAAACCTCCCCAGGGAGCACACAAGCAGCAACATTCATTCTAGGGCTGTGGGCTTTCACTTGCCTGGGATCATTATGATAGCAAAAAAAGTGTTTCTCTCGGCCGGACGAGCAGTTTAGGCCAAACATGCCAAACGTCCAGCAATAGCTCCCAAACCAAAGGAGCCAACACTGAAACACATAGCTGGCCTGAAACCTCCCCAGGGAGCACACAAGCAGCAACATTCATTCTAGGGCTGTGGGCTTTCGCTTGCCTGGAATCATTATCAGAGCAAAAAAAGTGTTTCTCTCGGCCGGACGAGCATTTTAGGCCAAACATGCCAAACGTCCAGCAATAGCTCCCAAACCAAAGGAGCCAGCACTGAAACACATAGCTGGCCTGAAACCTCCCCAGGGAGCACACAAGCAGCAACAGTCATTCTAGGCCTGTGGGCTTTCACTTGCCTGGGTACCTTCATCATAGAAATAAATAGTGTTTCTCTCGCCCGGACGAGCATTTTAGGCCAAACATGCCAAACGTCCAGCAATAGCTCCCAAACCAAAGGAGCCAGCACTGAAACACATAGCTGGCCTGAAACCTCCCCAGGGAGCACACAAGCAGCAAGATTCATTCTAGGGCTGTGGGCTTTCACTTGCCTGGGATCATTATCATAGCAAAAAAAGTGTTTCTCTCGGCCGGACGAGCATTTTAGGCCAAACATGCCAAACGTCCAGCAATAGCTCCCAAACCAAAGGAGCCAGCACTGAAACACATAGCTGGCCTTAAAACTCCGCAGGGAGCACACAAGCAGCAAGATTTATTCTAGGGCTGTGGGCTTTCACTTGCCTGGGAACATTATCATAACAAGAAAATTGTTTCTCTCGGCCGGACGAGCATTTTAGGCCAAACATGCCAAACGTCCAGCAATAGCTCCCAAACCAAAGGAGCCAGCACTGAAACACATAGCTGGTCTGAAACCTCCCCAGGGAGCACACAAGCAGCAACATTCATTCTAGGGCTGTGAGCTTTCAATTGCCTCAGAACCTTCATCATAGCAAAAAAAGTGTTTCTCTCGGCCGGACGAGCATTTTAGGCCAAACATGCCAATCGTCCAGCAATAGCTCCCAAACCAAAGGAGCCAGCACGGAAACACATAGCTGGCCTGAAACCTCCCCAGGGAGCACACAAGCAGCAACATTCATTCTAGGGCTGTGGGCTTTCACTTGCCTGGGTACCTTCATCATAAGAAAAAAAGTGTTTCTATCGTCCGGACGAGCATTTTAGGCCAAACATGCCAAACGTCCAGCAATAGCTCCCAAACCAAAGGAGCCAGCACTGAAACACATAGCTGGCCTGAAACCTCCCCAGGGAGCACACAAGCAGCAACATTCATTCTAGGGCTGTGGGCTTTCACTTGCCTGGGATCATTATCATAGCAAAAAAAGTGTTTCTCTCGGCCGGACGAGCATTTTAGGCCAAACATGCCAAACGTCCAGCAATAGCTCCCAAACGAAAGGATCCAGCACTGAAACACATAGCTGGCCTGAAACCTCCCCAGGGAGCACACAAGCAGCAACATTCATTCTAGGGCTGTGGGCTTTCACTTGCCTGGGAACCTTCATCATAGCAAAAAAAGTGTTTCTCTCGGCCGGACGAGCATTTTAGGCCAAACATGCCAAACGTCCAGCAATAGCTCCCAAACGAAAGGATACAGCACTGAAACACATAGCTGGCCTGAAACCTCCCCAGGGAGCACACAAGCAGCAACATTCATTCTAGGGTGTGGGCTTCACTTGCCTGGGAACCTTCATCATTGCAGAAATAGTTTTTCTCTCGTCTGGACGAGCATTTTAGGCCAAACATGCCAAACGTCCAGCAATAGCTCCCAAACCAAAGGAGCTAGCACGGAAACATATAGCTAGCCTGAAACCTCCACAGGGAGCACACAAGCAGCAACATTCATTCTAGGGCTGTGGGCTTTCACTTGCCTGGAATCATTATCAGAGCAAAAAAAGTGTTTCTCTCGGCCGGACGAGCATTTTAGGCCAAACATGCCAAACGTCCAGCAATAGCTCCCAAACCAAAGGAGCCAACACTGAAACACATAGCTGGCCTTACACCTCCCCAGGGAGCACACAAGCAGCAACATTCATTCTAGGCCTGTGGGCTTTCGCTTGCCTGGGAACATTATCGTAGCAAAAAAAGTGTTTCTCTCGGCCGGACGAGCATTTTAGGCCAAACATGCCAAACGTCCAGCAATAGCTCCCAAACCAAAGGAGCCAGCACTGAAACACATAGCTGGCCTGAAACCTCCCCAGGGAGCACACAAGCAGCAACAGTCATTCTAGGGCTGTGGGCTTTCACTTGCCTGGGTACCTTCATCATAGAAATAAATAGTGTTTCTCTCGGCCGGACGAGCATTTTAGGCCAAACATGCCAAACGTCCAGCAATAGCTCCCAAACCAAAGGAGCCAGCACTGAAACACATAGCTGGCCTGAAACCTCCCCAGGGAGCACACAAGCAGCAAGATTCATTCTAGGGCTGTGGGCTTTCACTTGCCTGGGATCATTATCATAGCAATAAAAGTGTTTCTCTCGGCCGGACGAGCATTTTAGGCCAAACATGCCAAACATCCAGCAATAGCTCCCAAACCAAAGGAGCCAGCACTGAAACACATAGCTGGTCTGAAACCTCCCCAGGGAGCACACAAGCAGCAACATTCATTCTAGGGCTGTGGGCTTTCACTTGCCTGGGAACATTATCATAGCAAAAAAAGTGTTTCTCTCGGCCGGACGAGCATTTTAGGCCAAACATGCCAAACGTCCAGCAATAGCTCCCAAACCAAAGGAGCCAGCACTGAAACACATAGCTGGCCTTAAAACTCCGCAGGGAGCACACAAGCAGCAAGATTTATTCTAGGGCTGTGGGCTTTCACTTGCCTGGGAACATTATCATAACAAGAAAATTGTTTCTCTCGGCCGGACGAGCATTTTAGGCCAAACATGCCAAACGTCCAGCAATAGCTCCCAAACCAAAGGAGCCAGCACTGAAACACATAGCTGGCCTGAAACCTCCCCAGGGAGCACACAAGCAGCAACATTCATTCTAGGGCTGTGGGCTTTCACTTGCCTGGGTACCTTCATCATAAGAAAAAAAGTGTTTCTATCGTCCGGACGAGCATTTTAGGCCAAACATGCCAAACGTCCAGCAATAGCTCCCAAACCAAAGGAGCCAGCACTGAAACACATAGCTGGCCTGAAACCTCCCCAGGGAGCACACAAGCAGCAACATTCATTCTAGGGCTGTGGGCTTTCACTTGCCTGGGAACCCTCATCATAGCAAAAATTTGTTTCTCTCGGCCGGACGAGCATTTTAGGCCAAACATGCCAAACGTCCAGCAATAGCTCCCAAACCAAAGGAGCCAGCACTGAAACACATAGCTGGCCTGAAACCTCCCCAGGGAGCACACAAGCAGCAACATTCATTCTAGGGCTGTGGGCTTTCACTTGCCTGGGAGCCTTCATCATAGAAATAAATAGTGTTTCTCTCGGCCGGACGAGCATTTTAGGCCAAACATGCCAAACATCCAGCAATAGCTCCCAAACCAAAGGAGCCAGCACTGAAACACATAGCTGGTCTGAAACCTCCCCAGGGAGCACACAAGCAGCAACATTCATTCTAGGGCTGTGGGCTTTCACTTGCCTGGGATCATTATCATAGCAAAAAAAGTGTTTCTCTCGGCCGAACGAGCATTTTAGGCCAAACATGCCAAACGTCCAGCAATAGCTCCCAAACCAAAGGAGCCAGCACTGAAACACAAAGCTGGCCTTAAAACTCCGCAGGGAGCACACAAGCAGCAAGATTTATTCTAGGGCTGTGGGCTTTCACTTGCCTGGGAACATTATCATAACAAGAAAATTGTTTCTCTCGGCCGGACGAGCATTTTAGGCCAAACATGCCAAACGTCCAGCAATAGCTCCCAAACCAAAGGAGCCAGCACTGAAACACATAGCTGGCCTGAAACCTCCCCAGGGAGCACACAAGCAGCAACATTCATTCTAGGGCTGTGGGCTTTCACTTGCCTGGGAACATTATCATAGCAAAAAAAGTGTTTCTCTCGGCCGGACGAGCATTTTAGGCCAAACATGCCAAACGTCCAGCAATAGCTCCCAAACCAAAGGAGCCAGCACAGAAACACATAGCTGGACTGAAACCTCCCCAGGGAGCACACAAGCAGCAACAGTCATTCTAGGGCTGTGGGCTTTCACTTGCCTGGGAACCTTCATCAGAGCAAAAAAAGTGTTTCTCTCGGCCGGACGAGCATTTTAGGCCAAACATGCCAAACGTCCAGCAATAGCTCCCAAACCAAAGGAGCCAGCACTGAAACACATAGCTGGCCTGAAACCTCCCCAGGGAGCACACAAGCAGCAAGATTTATTCTAGGGCTGTGGGCTTTCACTTGCCTGGGAACATTATCATAGCAAAAAAAGTGTTTCTCTCGGCCGGACGAGCATTTTAGGCCAAACATGCCAAACGTCCAGCAATAGCTCCCAAACCAAAGGAGCCAGCACTGAAACACATAGCTGGCCTGAAACCTCCCCAGGGAGCACACAAGCAGCAACATTCATTCTAGGGCTGTGGGCTTTCACTTTCCTGGGAACATTCATCATTGCAAAAAAGTGTTTCTCTCGGCCGGACGAGCATTTTAGGCCAAACATGCCAAACGTCCAGCAATAGCTCCCAAACCAAAGGAGCGAGCTCTGAAACACATAGCTGGCCTGAAACCTCCCCAGGGAGCACACAAGCAGCAACATTCATTCTAGGGCTGTGGGCTTTCACTTGCCTGGGAACCTTCATCAGAGCAAAAAAAGTGTTTCTCTCGGCCGGACGAGCATTTTAGGCCAAACATGCCAAACGTCCAGCAATAGCTCCCAAACCAAAGGAGCCAGCACAGAAACACATAGCTGGCCTGAAACCTCCCCAGGGAGCACACAAGCAGCAACATTCATTCTAGGGCTGTGGGCTTTCACTTGCCTGGGAACCTTCATCAGAGCAAAAAAAGTGTTTCTCTCGGCCGGACGAGCATTTTAGGCCAAACATGCCAAACGTCCAGCAATAGCTCCCAAACCAAAGGAGCCAGCACTGAAACACAAAGCTGGCCTTAAAACTCCGCAGGGAGCACACAAGCAGCAAGATTTATTCTAGGGCTGTGGGCTTTCACTTGCCTGGGAACATTATCATAACAAGAAAATTGTTTCTCTCGGCCGGACGAGCATTTTAGGCCAAACATGCCAAACGTCCAGCAATAGCTCCCAAACCAAAGGAGCCAGCACTGAAACACATAGCTGGCCTGAAACCTCCACAGGGAGCACACAAGCAGCAACATTCATTCTAGGGCTGTGGGCTTTCACTTGCCTCAGAACCTTCATCATAGCAAAGAAAGTGTTTCTCTCGGCCGGACCAGCACTTTAGGCCAAGCATGCCAAACGTCCAGCAATAGCTCCCAAACCAAAGGAGCCAGCACTGAAACACATAGCTGGCCTGAAACCTCCCCAGGGAGCACACAAGCAGCAAGATTTATTCTAGGGCTGTGGGCTTTCACTTGCCTGGGAACATTATCATAGCAAAAAAAGTGTTTCTCTCGGCCGGACGAGCATTTTAGGCCAAACATGCCAAACGTCCAGCAATAGCTCCCAAACCAAAGGAGCCAGCACTGAAACACATAGCTGGCCTGAAACCTCCCCAGGGAGCACACAAGCAGCAACATTCATTCTAGGGCTGTGGGCTTTCACTTGCCTGGGAACCTTCATCATTGCAAAAATGTGTTTCGGCCGGATGATCAATTTAGGCCAAACATGCCAAACGTCCAGCAATAGCTCCCAAACCAAAGGAGCCAGCACTGAAACACATAGCTGGCCTGAAACCTCCCCAGGGAGCACACAAGCAGCAACATTCATTCTAGGGCTGTGGGCTTTCACTTGCCTGGGAACCTTCATCATAGCAAAAAAAGTGTTTCTCTCGGCCCGACGAGCATTTTAGGCCAAACATGCCAAACGTCCAGCAATAGCTCCCAAACCAAAGGAGCCAGCACTGAAACACATAGCTGGCCTGAAACCTCCCCAGGGAACACACAAGCAGCAACATTCATTCTATGGCTGTGGGCTTTCACTTGCCTGGGAACATTATCATAGCAAAAAAAGTGTTTCTCTCGGCCGGACGAGCATTTTAGGCCAAACATGCCAAACGTCCAGCAATAGCTCCCAAACCAAAGGAGCCAGCACTGAATCACATAGCTGGCCTGAAACCTCCCCAGGGAGCACACAAGCAGCAACATTCATTCTAGGGCTGTGGGCTTTCACTTGCCTTGGAACATTCATCATTGCAAAAAAGTGTTTCTCTCGGCCGGACGAGCATTTTAGGCAAAACATGCCAAACGTCCAGCAATAGCTCCCAAACCAAAGGAGCCAGCACTGAAACACATAGCTGGCCTGAAACCTCCCCAGGGAGCACACAAGCAGCAACATTCATTCTAGGGCTGTGGGCTTTCACTTGCCTGGGAACATTATCATAGCAAAATAAGTGTTTCTCTCGGCCGGACGAGCATTTTAGGCCAAACATGCCAAACGTCCAGCAATAGCTCCCAAACCAAAGGAGCGAGCTCTGAAACACATAGCTGGCCTGAAACCTCCCCAGGGAGCACACAAGCAGCAACATTCATTCTAGGGCTGTGGGCTTTCACTTGCCTGGGAACATTATCATAGCAAAAATGTGTTTCTCTCGGCCGGACGAGCATTTTAGGCCAAACATGCCAAACGTCCAGCAATAGCTCCCAAACCAAAGGAGCCAGCACTGAAACACATAGCTGGCCTGAAACCTCCCCAGGGAGCACACAAGCAGCAACATTCATTCTAGGGCTGTGGGCTTTCACTTGCCTGGGAACCTTCATCATAGAAAAAAAAGTGTTTCTCTCGGCCGGACGAGCATTTTAGGCCAAACATGCCAAACGTCCAGCAATAGCTCCCAAACCAAAGGAGCCAGCACAGAAACACATAGCTGGCCTGAAACCTCCCCAGGGAGCACACAAGCAGCAACATTCATTCTAGGGCTGTGGGCTTTCACTTGCCTGGGAACCTTCATCAGAGCAAAAAAAGTGTTTCTCTCGGCCGGACGAGCATTTTAGGCCAAACATGCCAAACGTCCAGCAATAGCTCCCAAACCAAAGGAGCCAGCACTGAAACACATAGCTGGCCTGAAACCTCCCCAGGGAGCACACAAGCAGCAACATTCATTCTAGGGCTGTGGGCTTTCACTTGCCTGGGAACATTATCATAGCAAAAAATGTGTTTCTCTCGGCCGGACGAGCATTTTAGGCCAAACATGCCAAACGTCCAGCAATAGCTCCCAAACCAAAGGAGCCAGCACTGAAACACATAGCTGGCCTGAAACCTCCCCAGGGAGCACACAAGCAGCAACATTCATTCTAGGGCTGTGGGCTTTCACTTGCCTGGGAACATTCATCATTGCAAAAAAGTGTTTCTCTCGGCCGGACGAGCATTTTAGCCAAACATGCCAAACGTCCAGCAATAGCTCCCAAACCAAAGGAGCCAGCACTGAAACACATAGCTGGCCTGAAACCTCCCCAGGGAGCACACAAGCAGCAACAGTCATTCTAGGGCTGTGGGCTTTCACTTGCCTGGGAACATTATCAGAACAAAAAATGTGTTTCTCTCGGCCGGACGAGCATTTTAGGCAAAACATGCCAAACGTCCAGCAATAGCTCCCAAACCAAAGGAGCCAGCACTGAAACACATAGCTGGCCTGAAACCTCCCCAGGGAGCACTCAAGCAGCAACATTCATTCTAGGGCTGTGGGCTTTCACTTGCCTGGGAACATTGTCATAGCAAAAAAAGTGTTTCTCTCGGCCGGACGAGCATTTTAGGCCAAACATGCCAAACGTCCAGCAATAGCTCCCAAACCAAAGGAGCCAGCTCTGAAACACATAGCTGGCCTGAAGCCTCCCCAGGGAGCACACAAGCAGCAACATTCATTCTATGGCTTTGGGCTTTCACTTGCCTGGGAACATTCATCATTGCAAATAAGTGTTTCTCACGGCCGGACGAGCATTATAGGCCAAACATACCAAACGTCCAGCAATAGCTCCCAAACCAAAGGAGCCAGCACTGAAACACATAGCTGGCCTGAAACCTCCCCAGGGAGCACACAAGCAGCAACATTCATTCTAGGGCTGTGGGCTTTCACATGCCTGGGAACCTTCATCATAGGAAAAAAGTGTTTCTCTCCGCCGGACGAGCATTTTAGGCCAAACATGCCAAACGTCCAGCAATAGCTCCCAAACCAAAGGAGCCAGCACTGAAACACATAGCTGGCCTGAAACCTCCCCAGGGAGCACACAAGCAGCAACATTCATTCTAGGGCTGTGGGCTTTCACTTGCCTGGGAACCTTCATCATAACAAAAAAGTGTTTCTCTCGGCCGGACGAGCATTTTAGGCCAAACATGCCAAACGTCCAGCAATAGCTCCCAAACCAAAGGAGCCAGCACTGAAACACATAGCTGGCCTGAAACCTCCCCAGGGAGCACACAAGCAGCAACATTCATTCTAGGGCTGTGGGCTTTCACTTGCCTGGGAACATTATCATAGTAAAAAATGTATTTCTCTCGGCCGGACGAGCATTTTAGGCCAAACATGCCAAACGTCCAGCAATAGCTCCCAAACCAAAGGAGCCAGCACTGAAACACATAGCTGGCCTGAAACCTCCCCAGGGAGCACACAAGCAGCAACATTCATTCTAGGGCTGTGGGCTTTCACTTGCCTGGGAACATTCATCATTGCAAAAAAGTGTTTCTCTCGGCCGGACGAGCATTTTAGCCAAACATGACAAACGTCCAGCAATAGCTCCCAAACCAAAGGAGCCAGCACTGAAACACATAGCTGGCCTGAAACCTCCCCAGGGAGCACACAAGCAGCAACAGTCATTCTAGGGCTGTGGGCTTTCACTTGCCTGGGAACATTATCATAGCAAAAAATGTGTTTCTCTCGGCCGGACGAGCATTTTAGGCAAAACATGCCAAACGTCCAGCAATAGCTCCCAAACCAAAGGAGCCAGCACTGAAACACATAGCTGGCCTGAAACCTCCCCAGGGAGCACACAAGCAGCAACATTCATTCTAGGGCTGTGGGCTTTCACTTGCCTGGGAACATTATCATAGCAAAAAAAGTGTTTCTCTCGGCCGGATGATCATTTTAGGCCAAACATGCTAAACGTCCAGCTATAGCTCCCAAACCAAAGGAGCCAGCACTGAAACACATAGCTGGCCTGAAACCTCCCCAGGGAGCACACAAGCAGCAACATTCATTCTAGGGCTGTGGGCTTTCACTTGCCTGGGAAGCTTCATCATTGCAAAAAAAGTGTTTCTCTCGGCCGGAGGAGCATTTTAGGCCAAACATGCCAAACGTCCAGCAATAGCTCCCAAACCAAAGGAGCCAGCACTGAAACACATAGCTGGCCTGAAACCTCCCCAGGGAGCACACAAGCAGCAACATTCATTCTAGGGCTGTGGGCTTTCACTTGCCTGGGAACATTATCATAGCAAAAATGTGTTTCTCTCGGCCGGACGAGCATTTTAGCCAAACATGACAAATGTCCAGCAATAGCTCCCAAACCAAAGGAGCCAGCACTGAAACACATAGCTGGCCTGAAACCTCCCCAGGGAGCACACAAGCAGCAACATTCATTCTAGGGCTGTGGGCTTTCACTTGCCTGGGAACCTTCATCATAGCAAAAAAAGTGTTTCTCTCGGCCGGACGAGCATTTTAGGCCAAACATGCCAAACGTCCAGCAATAGCTCCCAAACCAAAGGAGCCAGCACTGAAACACAGAGCTGGCCTGAAACCTCCCCAGGGAGCACACAAGCAGCAACATTCATTCTAGGGCTGTGGGCTTTCACTTGCCTGGGAACATTATCACAGCAAAAAAAGTGTTTCTCTCGGCCGGACGAGCATTTTAGGCAAAATATGCCAAACGTCCAGCAATAGCTCCCAAACCAAAGGAGCCAGCACTGAAACACATAGCTGGCCTGAAACCTCCCCAGGGAGCACACAAGCAGCAACATTCATTCTAGGGCTGTGGGCTTTCACTTGCCTGGGAACCTTCATCATTGCAAAAAAAGTGTTTCTCTCGGCCGGACGAGCATTTTAGGCCAAACATGCCAAACGTCCAGCAGTAGCTCCCAAACCAAAGGAGCCAGCACTGAAACACATAGCTGGCCTGAAACCTCCCCAGGGAGCACACAGGCAGCAACATTCATTCTAGGGCTGTGGGCTTTCACTTGCCTGGGAACATTGTCATAGCAAAAAAAGTGTTTCTATCGGCCGGACGAGCATTTTAGGCCAAACATGCCAAACGTCCAGCAATAGCTCCCAAACCAAAGGAGCCAGCTCTGAAACACATAGCTGGCCTGAAGCCTCCCCAGGGAGCACACAAGCAGCAACATTCATTCTATGGCTTTGGGCTTTCACTTGCCTGGGAACATTCATCATTGCAAATAAGTGTTTCTCTAGGCCGGACGAGCATTTTAGGCCAAACATACCAAACGTCCAGCAATAGCTCCCAAACCAAAGGAGCCAACACTGAAACACATAGCTGGCCTGAAACCTCCCCAGGGAGCACACAAGCAGCAACATTCATTCTAGGGCTGTGGGCTTTCACATGCCTGGGAACCTTCATCATAGCAAAAAAGTGTTTCTCTCGGCCGGACGAGCATTTTAGGCCAAACATGCCAAACGTCCAGCAATAGCTCCCAAACCAAAGGAGCCAGCACTGAAACACATAGCTGGCCTGAAACCTCCCCAGGGAGCACACAAGCAGCAACATTCATTCTAGGGCTGTGGACTTTCACTTGCCTGGGAACCTTCATCATTGCAAAAAAGTGTTTCTCTCGGCCGGACGAGCATTTTAGGCCAAACATGCCAAACGTCCAGCAATAGCTCCCAAACCAAAGGAGCCAGCACTGAAACACATAGCTTGCCTGAAACCTCCCCAGGGAGCACACAAGCAGCAACATTCATTCTAGGGCTGTGGGCTTTCACTTGCCTGGGAACATTATCATAGCAAAAAAAGTGTTTCTCTCGGCCGGATGATCATTTTAGGCCAAACATGCCAAACGTCCAGCAATAGCTCCCAAACCAAAGGAGCCAGCACTGAAACACATAGCTGGCCTGAAACCTCCCCAGGGAGCACACAAGCAGCAACATTCATTCTAGGGCTGTGGGCTTTCACTTGCCTGGGAACATTCATCATTGCAAAAAAAGTGTTTCTCTCGGCCGGACGAGCATTTTAGGCAAAATATGCCAAACGTCCAGCAATAGCTCCCAAACCAAAGGAGCCAGCACTGAAACACATAGCTGGCCTGAAACCTCCCCAGGGAGCACACAAGCAGCAACATTCATTCTAGGGCTGTGGGCTTTCACTTGCCTGGGAACATTATCATAGCAAAAAAAGTGTTTCTCTCGGCCGGACGAGCATTTTAGGCCAAACATGCCAAACGTCCAGCAATAGCTCCCAAACCAAAGGAGCCAGCACTGAAACACATAGCTGGCCTGAAACCTCCCCAGGGAGCACACAAGCAGCAACATTCATTCTAGGGCTGTGGGCTTTCACTTGCCTGGGAACATTATCATAGCAAAAAAAGTGTTTCTCTCGGCCGGACGAGCATTTTAGGCCAAACATGCCAAACGTCCAGCAATAGCTCCCAAACCAAAGGAGCCAGCACTGAAACACATAGCTGGCCTGAAACCTCCCCAGGGAGCACACAAGCAGCAACATTCATTCTAGGGCTGTGGGCTTTCACTTGCCTGGGAACCTTCATCAGAGCAAAAAAAGTATTTCTCTCGGCCGGACGAGCATTTTAGGCCAAACATGCCAAACGTCCAGCAATAGCTCCCAAACCAAAGGAGCCAGCACTGAAACACATAGCTGGCCTGAAACCTCCCCAGGGAGCACACAAGCAGCAACATTCATTCTAGAGCTGTGCGCTTTCACTTGCCTGGGAACATTATCATAGCAAAAATGTGTTTCTCTCGGCCGGACGAGCATTTTAGGCCAAACATGCCAAACGTCCAGCAATAGCTCCCAAACCAAAGGAGCCAGCACTGAAACACATAGCTGGCCTGAAACCTCCCCAGGGAGCACACAAGCAGCAACAGTCATTCTAGGGCTGTGGGCTTTCACTTGCCTGGGAACATTATCATAGCAAAAAATGTGTTTCTCTCGGCCGGACGAGCATTTTAGGCAAAACATGCCAAACGTCCAGCAATAGCTCCCAAACCAAAGGAGCCAGCACTGAAACACATAGCTGGCCTGAAACCTCCCCAGGGAGCACACAAGCAGCAACATTCATTCTAGGGCTGTGGGCTTTCACTTGCCTGGGAACATTATCATAGCAAAAAAAGTGTTTCTCTCGGCCGGATGATCATTTTAGGCCAAACATGCTAAACGTCCAGCTATAGCTCCCAAACCAAAGGAGCCAGCACTGAAACACATAGCTGGCCTGAAACCTCCCCAGGGAGCACACAAGCAGCAACATTCATTCTAGGGCTGTGGGCTTTCACTTGCCTGGGAAGCTTCATCATTGCAAAAAAAGTGTTTCTCTCGGCCGGAGGAGCATTTTAGGCCAAACATGCCAAACGTCCAGCAATAGCTCCCAAACCAAAGGAGCCAGCACTGAAACACATAGCTGGCCTGAAACCTCCCCAGGGAGCACACAAGCAGCAACATTCATTCTAGGGCTGTGGGCTTTCACTTGCCTGGGAACATTATCATAGCAAAAATGTGTTTCTCTCGGCCGGACGAGCATTTTAGCCAAACATGACAAATGTCCAGCAATAGCTCCCAAACCAAAGGAGCCAGCACTGAAACACATAGCTGGCCTGAAACCTCCCCAGGGAGCACACAAGCAGCAACATTCATTCTAGGGCTGTGGGCTTTCACTTGCCTGGGAACCTTCATCATAGCAAAAAAAGTGTTTCTCTCGGCCGGACGAGCATTTTAGGCCAAACATGCCAAACGTCCAGCAATAGCTCCCAAACCAAAGGAGCCAGCACTGAAACACAGAGCTGGCCTGAAACCTCCCCAGGGAGCACACAAGCAGCAACATTCATTCTAGGGCTGTGGGCTTTCACTTGCCTGGGAACATTATCACAGCAAAAAAAGTGTTTCTCTCGGCCGGACGAGCATTTTAGGCAAAATATGCCAAACGTCCAGCAATAGCTCCCAAACCAAAGGAGCCAGCACTGAAACACATAGCTGGCCTGAAACCTCCCCAGGGAGCACACAAGCAGCAACATTCATTCTAGGGCTGTGGGCTTTCACTTGCCTGGGAACCTTCATCATTGCAAAAAAAGTGTTTCTCTCGGCCGGACGAGCATTTTAGGCCAAACATGCCAAACGTCCAGCAGTAGCTCCCAAACCAAAGGAGCCAGCACTGAAACACATAGCTGGCCTGAAACCTCCCCAGGGAGCACACAGGCAGCAACATTCATTCTAGGGCTGTGGGCTTTCACTTGCCTGGGAACATTGTCATAGCAAAAAAAGTGTTTCTATCGGCCGGACGAGCATTTTAGGCCAAACATGCCAAACGTCCAGCAATAGCTCCCAAACCAAAGGAGCCAGCTCTGAAACACATAGCTGGCCTGAAGCCTCCCCAGGGAGCACACAAGCAGCAACATTCATTCTATGGCTTTGGGCTTTCACTTGCCTGGGAACATTCATCATTGCAAATAAGTGTTTCTCTAGGCCGGACGAGCATTTTAGGCCAAACATACCAAACGTCCAGCAATAGCTCCCAAACCAAAGGAGCCAACACTGAAACACATAGCTGGCCTGAAACCTCCCCAGGGAGCACACAAGCAGCAACATTCATTCTAGGGCTGTGGGCTTTCACATGCCTGGGAACCTTCATCATAGCAAAAAAGTGTTTCTCTCGGACGGACGAGCATTTTAGGCAAAACATGCCAAACGTCCAGCAATAGCTCCCAAACCAAAGGAGCCAGCACTGAAACACATAGCTGGCCTGAAACCTCCCCAGGGAGCACACAAGCAGCAACATTCATTCTAGGGCTGTGGACTTTCACTTGCCTGGGAACCTTCATCATTGCAAAAAAGTGTTTCTCTCGGCCGGACGAGCATTTTAGGCCAAACATGCCAAACGTCCAGCAATAGCTCCCAAACCAAAGGAGCCAGCACGGAAACACATAGCTGGCCTGAAACCTCCCCAGGGAGCACACAAGCAGCAACATTCATTCTAGGGCTGTGGGCTTTCACTTGCCTGGGAACATTATCATAGCAAAAAAAGTGTTTCTCTCGGCCGGACGAGCATTTTAGGCCAAACATGCCAAACGTCCAGCAATAGCTCCCAAACCAAAGGAGCCAGCACTGAAACACATAGCTGGCCTGAAACCTCCCCAGGGAGCACACAAGCAGCAACATTCATTCTAGGGCTGTGGGCTTTCACTTGCCTGGGAACCTTCATCATTGCAAAAATGTGTTTCTCTCGGCCGGATGATCATTTTAGGCCAAACATGCCAAACGTCCAGCAATAGCTCCCAAACCAAAGGAGCCAGCACTGAAACACATAGCTTGCCTGAAACCTCCCCAGGGAGCACACAAGCAGCAACATTCATTCTAGGGCTGTGGGCTTTCACTTGCCTGGGAACATTATAATAGCAAAAAAAGTGTTTCTCTCGGCCGGACGAGCATTTTAGGCCAAACATGCCAAACGTCCAGCAATAGCTCCCAAACCAAAGGAGCCAGCACTGAAACACATAGCTGGCCTGAAACCTCCCCAGGGAGCACACAAGCAGCAACATTCATTCTAGGGCTGTGGGCTTTCACTTGCCTGGGAACATTCATCATTGCAAAAAAAGTGTTTCTCTCGGCCGGACGAGCATTTTAGGCAAAATATGCCAAACGTCCAGCAATAGCTCCCAAACCAAAGGAGCCAGCACTGAAACACATAGCTGGCCTGAAACCTCCCCAGGGAGCACACAAGCAGCAACATTCATTCTAGGGCTGTGGGCTTTCACTTGCCTGGGAACATTATCATAGCAAAAAAAGTGTTTCTCTCGGCCGGACGAGCATTTTAGGCCAAACATGCCAAACGTCCAGCAATAGCTCCCAAACCAAAGGAGCCAGCACTGAAACACATAGCTGGCCTGAAACCTCCCCAGGGAGCACACAAGCAGCAACATTCATTCTAGGGCTGTGGGCTTTCACTTGCCTGGGAACATTATCATAGCAAAAAAAGTGTTTCTCTCGGCCGGACGAGCATTTTAGGCCAAACATGCCAAACGTCCAGCAATAGCTCCCAAACCAAAGGAGCCAGCACTGAAACACATAGCTGGCCTGAAACCTCCCCAGGGAGCACACAAGCAGCAACATTCATTCTAGGGCTGTGGGCTTTCACTTGCCTGGGAACCTTCATCAGAGCAAAAAAAGTATTTCTCTCGGCCGGACGAGCATTTTAGGCCAAACATGCCAAACGTCCAGCAATAGCTCCCAAACCAAAGGAGCCAGCACTGAAACACATAGCTGGCCTGAAACCTCCCCAGGGAGCACACAAGCAGCAACATTCATTCTAGAGCTGTGCGCTTTCACTTGCCTGGGAACATTATCATAGCAAAAATGTGTTTCTCTCGGCCGGACGAGCATTTTAGGCCAAACATGCCAAACGTCCAGCAATAGCTCCCAAACCAAAGGAGCCAGCACTGAAACACATAGCTGGCCTGAAACCTCCCCAGGGAGCACACAAGCAGCAACATTCATTCTAGGGCTGTGGGCTTTCACTTGCCTTGGAACATTATCATAGCAAAAAAAGTGTTTCTCTCGGCCGGACGAGCATTTTAGGCCAAACATGCCAAACGTCCAGCAATAGCTCCCAAACCAAAGGAGCCAGCACTGAAACACATAGCTGGCCTGAAACCTCCCCAGGGAGCACACAAGCAGCAACATTCATTCTAGAGCTGTGCGCTTTCACTTGCCTGGGAACATTCATCATTGCAAAAATGTGTTTCTCTCGGCCGGATGATCATTTTAGGCCAAACATGCCAAACGTCCAGCAATAGCTCCCAAACCAAAGGAGCCAGCACTGAAACACATAGCTGGCCTGAAACCTCCCCAGGGAGCACACAAGCAGCAACATTCATTCTAGGGCTGTGGGCTTTCACTTGCCTGGGAACATTATCATAGCAAAAATGTGTTTCTCTCGGCCGGACGAGCATTTTAGGCCAAACATGCCAAACGTCCAGCAATAGCTCCCAAACCAAAGGAGCCAGCACTGAAACACATAGCTGGCCTGAAACCTCCCCAGGGAGCACACAAGCAGCAACATTCATTCTAGGGCTGTGGGCTTTCACTTGCCTGGGAACATTATCATAGCAAAAAAAGTGTTTCTCTCGGCCGGACGAGCATTCTAGGCCAAACATGACAAACGTCCAGCAATAGCTCCCAAACCAAAGGAGCCAGCACTGAATCACATAGCTGGCCTGAAACCTCCCCAGGGAGCACACAAGCAGCAACATTCATTCTAGGGCTGTGGGCTTTCACTTGCCTTGGAACATTCATCAGAGCAAAAAAAGTGTTTCTCTCGGCCGGACGAGCATTTTAGGCCAAACATGCCAAACGTCCAGCAATAGCTCCCAAACCAATGGAGCTAGCACTGAAACACATAGCTGGCCTGAAACCTCCCCAGGGAGCACACAAGCAGCAACATTCATTCTAGGGCTGTGGGCTTTCAGTTGCCTGGGAACATTATCATAGCAAAAAAAGTGTTTCTCTCGGCCGGACGAGCATTTTAGGCCAAACATGCCAAACGTCCAGCAATAGCTCCCAAACCAAAGGAGCCAGCACTGAAACACAGAGCTGGCCTGAAACCTCCCCAGGGAGCACACAAGCAGCAACATTCATTCTAGGGCTGTGGGCTTTCACTTGCCTGGGAACATTATCACAGCAAAAAAAGTGTTTCTCTCGGCCGGACGAGCATTTTAGGCAAAATATGCCAAACGTCCAGCAATAGCTCCCAAACCAAAGGAGCCAGCACTGAAACACATAGCTGGCCTGAAACCTCCCCAGGGAGCACACAAGCAGCAACATTCATTCTAGGGCTGTGGGCTTTCACTTGCCTGGGAACCTTCATCATTGCAAAAAAAGTGTTTCTCTCGGCCGGACGAGCATTTTAGGCCAAACATGCCAAACGTCCAGCAGTAGCTCCCAAACCAAAGGAGCCAGCACTGAAACACATAGCTGGCCTGAAACCTCCCCAGGGAGCACACAGGCAGCAACATTCATTCTAGGGCTGTGGGCTTTCACTTGCCTGGGAACATTGTCATAGCAAAAAAAGTGTTTCTATCGGCCGGACGAGCATTTTAGGCCAAACATGCCAAACGTCCAGCAATAGCTCCCAAACCAAAGGAGCCAGCTCTGAAACACATAGCTGGCCTGAAGCCTCCCCAGGGAGCACACAAGCAGCAACATTCATTCTATGGCTTTGGGCTTTCACTTGCCTGGGAACATTCATCATTGCAAATAAGTGTTTCTCTAGGCCGGACGAGCATTTTAGGCCAAACATACCAAACGTCCAGCAATAGCTCCCAAACCAAAGGAGCCAACACTGAAACACATAGCTGGCCTGAAACCTCCCCAGGGAGCACACAAGCAGCAACATTCATTCTAGGGCTGTGGGCTTTCACATGCCTGGGAACCTTCATCATAGCAAAAAAGTGTTTCTCTCGGACGGACGAGCATTTTAGGCAAAACATGCCAAACGTCCAGCAATAGCTCCCAAACCAAAGGAGCCAGCACTGAAACACATAGCTGGCCTGAAACCTCCCCAGGGAGCACACAAGCAGCAACATTCATTCTAGGGCTGTGGACTTTCACTTGCCTGGGAACCTTCATCATTGCAAAAAAGTGTTTCTCTCGGCCGGACGAGCATTTTAGGCCAAACATGCCAAACGTCCAGCAATAGCTCCCAAACCAAAGGAGCCAGCACTGAAACACATAGCTGGCCTGAAACCTCCCCAGGGAGCACACAAGCAGCAACATTCATTCTAGGGCTGTGGGCTTTCACTTGCCTGGGAACATTATCATAGCAAAAAAAGTGTTTCTCTCGGCCGGACGAGCATTTTAGGCCAAACATGCCAAACGTCCAGCAATAGCTCCCAAACCAAAGGAGCCAGCACTGAAACACATAGCTGGCCTGAAACCTCCCCAGGGAGCACACAAGCAGCAACATTCATTCTAGGGCTGTGGGCTTTCACTTGCCTGGGAACCTTCATCATTGCAAAAATGTGTTTCTCTCGGCCGGATGATCATTTTAGGCCAAACATGCCAAACGTCCAGCAATAGCTCCCAAACCAAAGGAGCCAGCACTGAAACACATAGCTTGCCTGAAACCTCCCCAGGGAGCACACAAGCAGCAACATTCATTCTAGGGCTGTGGGCTTTCACTTGCCTGGGAACATTATAATAGCAAAAAAAGTGTTTCTCTCGGCCGGACGAGCATTTTAGGCCAAACATGCCAAACGTCCAGCAATAGCTCCCAAACCAAAGGAGCCAGCACTGAAACACATAGCTGGCCTGAAACCTCCCCAGGGAGCACACAAGCAGCAACATTCATTCTAGGGCTGTGGGCTTTCACTTGCCTGGGAACATTCATCATTGCAAAAAAAGTGTTTCTCTCGGCCGGACGAGCATTTTAGGCAAAATATGCCAAACGTCCAGCAATAGCTCCCAAACCAAAGGAGCCAGCACTGAAACACATAGCTGGCCTGAAACCTCCCCAGGGAGCACACAAGCAGCAACATTCATTCTAGGGCTGTGGGCTTTCACTTGCCTGGGAACATTATCATAGCAAAAAAAGTGTTTCTCTCGGCCGGACGAGCATTTTAGGCCAAACATGCCAAACGTCCAGCAATAGCTCCCAAACCAAAGGAGCCAGCACTGAAACACATAGCTGGCCTGAAACCTCCCCAGGGAGCACACAAGCAGCAACATTCATTCTAGGGCTGTGGGCTTTCACTTGCCTGGGAACATTATCATAGCAAAAAAAGTGTTTCTCTCGGCCGGACGAGCATTTTAGGCCAAACATGCCAAACGTCCAGCAATAGCTCCCAAACCAAAGGAGCCAGCACTGAAACACATAGCTGGCCTGAAACCTCCCCAGGGAGCACACAAGCAGCAACATTCATTCTAGGGCTGTGGGCTTTCACTTGCCTGGGAACATTATCATAGCAAAAAAAGTGTTTCTCTCGGCCGGACGAGCATTTTAGGCCAAACATGCCAAACGTCCAGCAATAGCTCCCAAACCAAAGGAGCCAGCACTGAAACACATAGCTGGCCTGAAACCTCCCCAGGGAGCACACAAGCAGCAACATTCATTCTAGGGCTGTGGGCTTTCACTTGCCTGGGAACCTTCATCAGAGCAAAAAAAGTATTTCTCTCGGCCGGACGAGCATTTTAGGCCAAACATGCCAAACGTCCAGCAATAGCTCCCAAACCAAAGGAGCCAGCACTGAAACACATAGCTGGCCTGAAACCTCCCCAGGGAGCACACAGGCAGCAACATTCATTCTAGGGCTGTGGGCTTTCACTTGCCTGGGAACATTGTCATAGCAAAAAAAGTGTTTCTATCGGCCGGACGAGCATTTTAGGCCAAACATGCCAAACGTCCAGCAATAGCTCCCAAACCAAAGGAGCCAGCTCTGAAACACATAGCTGGCCTGAAGCCTCCCCAGGGAGCACACAAGCAGCAACATTCATTCTATGGCTTTGGGCTTTCACTTGCCTGGGAACATTCATCATTGCAAATAAGTGTTTCTCTAGGCCGGACGAGCATTTTAGGCCAAACATACCAAACGTCCAGCAATAGCTCCCAAACCAAAGGAGCCAACACTGAAACACATAGCTGGCCTGAAACCTCCCCAGGGAGCACACAAGCAGCAACATTCATTCTAGGGCTGTGGGCTTTCACATGCCTGGGAACCTTCATCATAGCAAAAAAGTGTTTCTCTCGGACGGACGAGCATTTTAGGCAAAACATGCCAAACGTCCAGCAATAGCTCCCAAACCAAAGGAGCCAGCACTGAAACACATAGCTGGCCTGAAACCTCCCCAGGGAGCACACAAGCAGCAACATTCATTCTAGGGCTGTGGACTTTCACTTGCCTGGGAACCTTCATCATTGCAAAAAAGTGTTTCTCTCGGCCGGACGAGCATTTTAGGCCAAACATGCCAAACGTCCAGCAATAGCTCCCAAACCAAAGGAGCCAGCACTGAAACACATAGCTGGCCTGAAACCTCCCCAGGGAGCACACAAGCAGCAACATTCATTCTAGGGCTGTGGGCTTTCACTTGCCTGGGAACATTATCATAGCAAAAAAAGTGTTTCTCTCGGCCGGACGAGCATTTTAGGCCAAACATGCCAAACGTCCAGCAATAGCTCCCAAACCAAAGGAGCCAGCACTGAAACACATAGCTGGCCTGAAACCTCCCCAGGGAGCACACAAGCAGCAACATTCATTCTAGGGCTGTGGGCTTTCACTTGCCTGGGAACCTTCATCATTGCAAAAATGTGTTTCTCTCGGCCGGATGATCATTTTAGGCCAAACATGCCAAACGTCCAGCAATAGCTCCCAAACCAAAGGAGCCAGCACTGAAACACATAGCTTGCCTGAAACCTCCCCAGGGAGCACACAAGCAGCAACATTCATTCTAGGGCTGTGGGCTTTCACTTGCCTGGGAACATTATAATAGCAAAAAAAGTGTTTCTCTCGGCCGGACGAGCATTTTAGGCCAAACATGCCAAACGTCCAGCAATAGCTCCCAAACCAAAGGAGCCAGCACTGAAACACATAGCTGGCCTGAAACCTCCCCAGGGAGCACACAAGCAGCAACATTCATTCTAGGGCTGTGGGCTTTCACTTGCCTGGGAACATTCATCATTGCAAAAAAAGTGTTTCTCTCGGCCGGACGAGCATTTTAGGCAAAATATGCCAAACGTCCAGCAATAGCTCCCAAACCAAAGGAGCCAGCACTGAAACACATAGCTGGCCTGAAACCTCCCCAGGGAGCACACAAGCAGCAACATTCATTCTAGGGCTGTGGGCTTTCACTTGCCTGGGAACATTATCATAGCAAAAAAAGTGTTTCTCTCGGCCGGACGAGCATTTTAGGCCAAACATGCCAAACGTCCAGCAATAGCTCCCAAACCAAAGGAGCCAGCACTGAAACACATAGCTGGCCTGAAACCTCCCCAGGGAGCACACAAGCAGCAACATTCATTCTAGGGCTGTGGGCTTTCACTTGCCTGGGAACATTATCATAGCAAAAAAAGTGTTTCTCTCGGCCGGACGAGCATTTTAGGCCAAACATGCCAAACGTCCAGCAATAGCTCCCAAACCAAAGGAGCCAGCACTGAAACACATAGCTGGCCTGAAACCTCCCCAGGGAGCACACAAGCAGCAACATTCATTCTAGGGCTGTGGGCTTTCACTTGCCTGGGAACCTTCATCAGAGCAAAAAAAGTATTTCTCTCGGCCGGACGAGCATTTTAGGCCAAACATGCCAAACGTCCAGCAATAGCTCCCAAACCAAAGGAGCCAGCACTGAAACACATAGCTGGCCTGAAACCTCCCCAGGGAGCACACAAGCAGCAACATTCATTCTAGAGCTGTGCGCTTTCACTTGCCTGGGAACATTATCATAGCAAAAATGTGTTTCTCTCGGCCGGACGAGCATTTTAGGCCAAACATGCCAAACGTCCAGCAATAGCTCCCAAACCAAAGGAGCCAGCACTGAAACACATAGCTGGCCTGAAACCTCCCCAGGGAGCACACAAGCAGCAACATTCATTCTAGGGCTGTGGGCTTTCACTTGCCTGGGAACATTATCATAGCAAAAAAAGTGTTTCTCTCGGCCGGACGAGCATTTTAGGCCAAACATGCCAAACGTCCAGCAATAGCTCCCAAACCAAAGGAGAAGCACTGAAACACATAGCTGGCCTGAAACCTCCCCAGGGAGCACACAAGCAGCAACATTCATTCTAGGGCTGTGGGCTTTCACTTGCCTGGGAACATTATCATAGCAAAAAAAGTGTTTCTCTCGGCCGGACGAGCATTTTAGGCCAAACATGCCAAACGTCCAGCAATAGCTCCCAAACCAAAGGAGCCAGCACTGAAACACATAGCTGGCCTGAAACCTCCCCAGGGAGCACACAAGCAGCAACATTCATTCTAGGGCTGTGGGCTTTCACTTGCCTGGGAACATTATCATAGCAAAAAAAGTGTTTCTCTCGGCCGGACGAGCATTTTAGGCCAAACATGCCAAACGTCCAGCAATAGCTCCCAAACCAAAGGAGCCAGCACTGAAACACATAGCTGGCCTGAAACCTCCCCAGGGAGCACACAAGCAGCAACATTCATTCTAGAGCTGTGCGCTTTCACTTGCCTGGGAACATTCATCATTGCAAAAATGTGTTTCTCTCGGCCGGATGATCATTTTAGGCCAAACATGCCAAACGTCCAGCAATAGCTCCCAAACCAAAGGAGCCAGCACTGAAACACATAGCTGGCCTGAAACCTCCCCAGGGAGCACACAAGCAGCAACATTCATTCTAGGGCTGTGGGCTTTCACTTGCCTGGGAACATTATCATAGCAAAAATGTGTTTCTCTCGGCCGGACGAGCATTTTAGGCCAAACATGCCAAACGTCCAGCAATAGCTCCCAAACCAAAGGAGCCAGCACTGAAACACATAGCTGGCCTGAAACCTCCCCAGGGAGCACACAAGCAGCAACATTCATTCTAGGGCTGTGGGCTTTCACTTGCCTGGGAACATTATCATAGCAAAAAAAGTGTTTCTCTCGGCCGGACGAGCATTTTAGGCCAAACATGCCAAACGTCCAGCAATAGCTCCCAAACCAAAGGAGCCAGCACTGAAACACATAGCTGGCCTGAAACCTCCCCAGGGAGCACACAAGCAGCAACATTCATTCTAGGGCTGTGGGCTTTCACTTGCCTGGGAACATTATCATAGCAAAAAAAGTGTTTCTCTCGGCCGGACGAGCATTCTAGGCCAAACATGACAAACGTCCAGCAATAGCTCCCAAACCAAAGGAGCCAGCACTGAATCACATAGCTGGCCTGAAACCTCCCCAGGGAGCACACAAGCAGCAACATTCATTCTAGGGCTGTGGGCTTTCACTTGCCTTGGAACATTCATCAGAGCAAAAAAAGTGTTTCTCTCGGCCGGACGAGCATTTTAGGCCAAACATGCCAAACGTCCAGCAATAGCTCCCAAACCAATGGAGCTAGCACTGAAACACATAGCTGGCCTGAAACCTCCCCAGGGAGCACACAAGCAGCAACATTCATTCTAGGGCTGTGGGCTTTCAGTTGCCTGGGAACATTATCATAGCAAAAAAAGTGTTTCTCTCGGCCGGACGAGCATTTTAGGCCAAACATGCCAAACGTCCAGCAATAGCTCCCAAACCAAAGGAGCCAGCACTGAAACACATAGCTGGCCTGAAACCTCCCCAGGGAGCACACAAGCAGCAACATTCATTCTAGGGCTGTGGGCTTTCACTTGCCTGGGAACATTATCATAGCAAAAAAGTTTTTCTCTCGGCCGGACGAGCATTTTAGGCCAAACATGCCAAACGTCCAGCAATAACTCCCAAACCAAAGGAGCCAGCACTGAAACACATAGCTGGCCTGAAACCTCCCTAAGGAGCACAGAAAGAGTTACATTCATTCTAGGGATGTGGGCTTCACTTGCCTGGAAACCTTCATCATAGCAAAAAACTTGTTTCTCTCGGATGGACGAGCATTTTAGGCCAAACATGCCAAACGTCCAGCAATAGCTCCCAAACCAAAGGAGCCAGCACTGAAACACATAGCTGGCCTGAAACCTCCCCAGGGAGCACACAAGCAGCAACATTCATTCTAGGGCTGTGGGCTTTCACTTGCCTGGGAACATTCATCATTGCAAAAATGTGTTTCTCTCGGCCGGATGATCATTTTAGGCCAAACATGCCAAACGTCCAGCAATAGCTCCCAAACCAAAGGAGCCAGCACTGAAACACATAGCTGGCCTGAAACCTCCCCAGGGAGCACACAAGCAGCAACATTCATTCTAGGGCTGTGGGCTTTCACTTGCCTGGGAACATTATCATAGCAAAAATGTGTTTCTCTCGGCCGGACGAGCATTTTAGGCCAAACATGCCAAACGTCCAGCAATAGCTCCCAAACCAAAGGAGCCAGCACTGAAACACATAGCTGGCCTGAAACCTCCCCAGGGAGCACACAAGCAGCAACATTCATTCTAGGGCTGTGGGCTTTCAGTTGCCTGGGAACATTCATCAGTGCAAAAAAGTGTTTCTCTTGGCCGGACGAGCATTTTAGCCAAACATGCCAAACGTCCAGCAATAGCTCCCAAACCAAAGGAGCCAGCACTAAAACACATAGCTGGCCTGAAACCTCCCCAGGGAGCACACAAGCAGCAACATTCATTCTAGGGCTGTGGGCTTTCACTTGCCTGGGAACCTTCATCACAGCAAAAAAGTGTTTCTCACGGCCGGACGAGCATTTTAGGCCAAACATGCCAAACGTCCAGCAATAGCTCCCAAACCAAAGGAGCCAGCACTGAAACACATAGCTGGCCTGAAACCTCCCCAGGGAGCACACAAGCAGCAACATTCATTCTAGGGCTGTGGGCTTTCACTTGCCTGGGAACATTATCATAGCAAAAATGTGTTTCTCTCGGCCGGACGAGCATTTTAGGCCAAACATGCCAAACGTCCAGCAATAGCTCCCAAACCAAAGGAGCCAGCACTGAAACACATAGCTGGCCTGAAACCTCCCCAGGGAGCACACAAGCAGCAACATTCATTCTAGGGCTGTGGGCTTTCACTTGCCTGGGAACATTATCTTAGCAAAAAAAGTGTTTCTCTCGGCCGGACGAGCATTTTAGGCCAAACATGACAAACGTCCAGCAATAGCTCCCAAACCAAAGGAGCCAGCACTGAAACACATAGCTGGCCTGAAACCTCCCCAGGGAGCACACAAGCAGCAACATTCATTCTAGGGCTGTGGGCTTTCACTTGCCTGGGAACATTCATCATTGCAAAAAAGTGTTTCTCTCGGCCGGACGAGCATTTTAGCCAAACATGCCAAACGTCCAGCAATAGCTCCCAAACCAAAGGAGCCAGCACTGAAACACATAGCTGGCCTGAAACCTCCCCAGGGAGCACACAAGCAGCAACATTCATTCTAGGGCTGTGGGCTTTCACTTGCCTGGGAACCTTCATCAGAGCAAAAAAGTGTTTCTCACGGCCGGACGAGCATTTTAGCCAAACATGCCAAACGTCCAGCAATAGCTCCCAAACCAAAGGAGCCAGCACTGAAACACATAGCTGGCCTGAAACCTCCCCAGGGAGCACACAAGCAGCAATATTCATTCTAGGGCTGTGGGCTTTCACTTGCCTGGGAACGCTATTATAGCAAAAAAAGTGTTTCTCTCGGCCGGACGAGCATTTTAGGCCAAACATGCCAAACGTCCAGCAATAGCTCCCAAACCAAAGGAGCCAGCACTGAAACACATAGCTGGCCTGAAACCTCCCCAGGGAGCACACAAGCAGCAACATTCATTCTAGGGCTGTGGGCTTTCACTTGCCTGGGAACATTATCATAGCAAAAAAAGTGTTTCTCTCGGCCGGACGAGCATTTTAGGCCAAACATGCCAAACGTCCAGCAATAGCTCCCAAACCAAAGGAGCCAGCACTGAAACACATAGCTGGCCTGAAACCTCCCCAGGGAGCACACAAGCAGCAACATTCATTCTAGGGCTGTGGGCTTTCACTTGCCTGGGAACATTATCATAGCAAAAAAAGTGTTTCTCTCGGCCGGACGAGCATTTTAAGCCAAACATGCCAAACGTCCAGCAATAGCTCCCAAACCAAAGGAGCCAGCACTGAAACACATAGCTGGCCTGAAACCTCCCCAGGGAGCACACAAGCAGCAACATTCATTCTAGGGCTGTGGGCTTTCACTTGCCTGGGAACATTCATCATTGCAAAAAAGTGTTTCTCTTGGCCGGACGAGCATTTTAGCCAAACATGCCAAACGTCCAGCAATAGCTCCCAAACCAAAGGAGCCAGCACTAAAACACATAGCTGGCCTGAAACCTCCCCAGGGAGCACACAAGCAGCAACATTCATTCTAGGGCTGTGGGCTTTCACTTGCCTGGGAACCTTCATCACAGCAAAAAAGTGTTTCTCACGGCCGGACGAGCATTTTAGCCAAACATGCCAAACGTCCAGCAATAGCTCCCAAACCAAAGGAGCCAGCACTGAAACACATAGCTGGCCTGAAACCTCCCCAGGGAGCACACAAGCAGCAACATTCATTCTAGGGCTGTGGGCTTTCACTTGCCTGGGAACATTATCATAGCAAAAATGTGTTTCTCTCGGCCTGACGAGCATTTTCGGCCAAACATGCCAAACGTCCAGCAATAGCTCCCAAACCAAAGGATCCAGCACTGAAACACATAGCTGGCCTGAAACCTCCCCAGGGAGCACACAAGCAGCAACATTCATTCTAGGGCTGTGGGCTTTCACTTGCCTGGGAACATTATCATAGCAAAAAAAGTGTTTCTCTCGGCCGGACGAGCATTTTAGGCCAAACATGCCAAACGTCCAGCAATAGCTCCCAAACCAAAGGAGCCAGCACTGAAACACATAGCTGGCCTGAAACCTCCCCAGGGAGCACACAAGCAGCAACATTCATTCTAGGGCTGTGGGCTTTCACTTGCCTGGGAACATTATCATAGCAAAAAAAGTGTTTCTCTCGGCCGGACGAGCATTTTAGGCCAAACATGCCAAACGTCCAGCAATAGCTCCCAAACCAAAGGAGCCAGCACTGAAACACATAGCTGGCCTGAAACCTCCCCAGGGAGCACACAAGCAGCAACATTCATTCTAGGGCTGTGGGCTTTCACTTGCCTGGGAACATTCATCATTGCAAAAAGGTGTTTCTCTTGGCCGGACGAGCATTTTAGCCAAACATGCCAAACGTCCAGCAATAGCTCCCAAACCAAAGGAGCCAGCACTGAAACACATAGCTGGCCTGAAACCTCCCCAGGGAGCACACAAGCAGCAACATTCATTCTAGGGCTGTGGGCTTTCACTTGCCTGGGAACCTTCATCACAGCAAAAAAGTGTTTCTCACGGCCGGACGAGCATTTTAGCCAAACATGCCAAACGTCCAGCAATAGCTCCCAAACCAAAGGAGCCAGCACTGAAACACATAGCTGGCCTGAAACCTCCCCAGGGAGCACACAAGCAGCAACATTCATTCTAGGGCTGTGGGCTTTCACTTGCCTGGGAACGCTATTATAGCAAAAGAAGTGTTTCTCTCGGCCGGACGAGCATTTTAGGCCAAACATGCCAAACGTCCAGCAATAGCTCCCAAACCAAAGGAGCCAGCACTGAAACACATAGCTGGCCTGAAACCTCCCCAGGGAGCACACAAGCAGCAACATTCATTCTAGGGCTGTGGGCTTTCACTTGCCTGGGAACATTATCATAGCAAAAATGTGTTTCTCTCGGCCGGACGAGCATTTTAGGCCAAACATGCCAAACGTCCAGCAATAGCTCCCAAACCAAAGGAGCCAGCACTGAAACACATAGCTGGCCTGAAACCTCCGCAGGGAGCACACAAGCAGCAACATTCATTCTAGGGCTGTGGGCTTTCACTTGCCTGGGAACATTATCATAGCAAAAAAAGTGTTTCTCTCGGCCGGACGAGCATTTTAGGCCAAACATGCCAAACGTCCAGCAATAGCTCCCAAACCAAAGGAGCCAGCACTGAAACACATAGCTGGCCTGAAACCTCCCCAGGGAGCACACAAGCAGCAACATTCATTCTAGGGCTGTGGGCTTTCACTTGCCTGGGAACATTATCATAGCAAAAATGTGTTTCTCTCGGCCGGACGAGCATTTTAGGCCAAACATGCCAAACGTCCAGCAATAGCTCCCAAACCAAAGGAGCCAGCACTGAAACACATAGCTGGCCTGAAACCTCCCCAGGGAGCACACAAGCAGCAACATTCATTCTAGGGCTGTGGGCTTTCACTTGCCTGGGAACATTATCATAGCAAAAAAAGTGTTTCTCTCGGCCGGACGAGCATTTTAGGCCAAACATGCCAAACGTCCAGCAATAGCTCCCAAACCAAAGGAGCCAGCACTGAAACACATAGCTGGCCTGAAACCTCCGCAGGGAGCACACAAGCAGCAACATTCATTCTAGGGCTGTGGGCTTTCACTTGCCTGGGAACATTATCATAGCAAAAAAAGTGTTTCTCTCGGCCGGACGAGCATTTTAGGCCAAACATGCCAAACGTCCAGCAATAGCTCCCAAACCAAAGGAGCCAGCACTG
This sequence comes from Porphyrio hochstetteri, assembly GCA_020800305.1. Lineage (NCBI taxonomy): Eukaryota > Metazoa > Chordata > Aves > Gruiformes > Rallidae > Porphyrio > Porphyrio hochstetteri. Next base: position 12,724,945 of record CM036925.1, read on the forward strand.
AAACACATAGCTGGCCTGAAACCTCCCCAGGGAGCACACAAGCAGCAACATTCATTCTAGGGCTGTGGGCTTTCACTTGCCTGGGAACATTATCATAGCAAAAATGTGTTTCTCTCGGCCGGACGAGCATTTTCGGCCAAACATGCCAAACGTCCAGCAATAGCTCCCAAACCAAAGGAGCCAGCACTGAAACACATAGCTGGCCTGAAACCTCCCCAGGGAGCACACAAGCAGCAACATTCATTCTAGGGCTGTGGGCTTTCACTTGCCTGGGAACATTATCATAGCAAAAAAAGTGTTTCTCTCGGCCGGACGAGCATTTTAGGCCAAACATGCCAAACGTCCAGCAATAGCTCCCAAACCAAAGGAGCCAGCACTGAAACACATAGCTGGCCTGAAACCTCCCCAGGGAGCACACAAGCAGCAACATTCATTCTAGGGCTGTGGGCTTTCACTTGCCTGGGAACATTATCATAGCAAAAAAAGTGTTTCTCTCGGCCGGACGAGCATTCTAGGCCAAACATGACAAACGTTCAGCAATAGCTCCCAAACCAAAGGAGCCAGCACTGAATCACATAGCTGGCCTGAAACCTCCCCAGGGAGCACACAAGCAGCAACATTCATTCTAGGGCTGTGGGCTTTCACTTGCCTTGGAACATTCATCAGAGCAAAAAAAAGTGTTTCTCTCGGCCGGACGAGCATTTTAGGCCAAACATGCCAAACGTCCAGCAATAGCTCCCAAACCAATGGAGCTAGCACTGAAACACATAGCTGGCCTGAAACCTCCCCAGGGAGCACACAAGCAGCAACATTCATTCTAGGGCTGTGGGCTTTCAGTTGCCTGGGAACATTATCATAGCAAAAAAAGTGTTTCTCTCGGCCGGACGAGCATTTTAGGCCAAACATGCCAAACGTCCAGCAATAGCTCCCAAACCAAAGGAGCCAGCACTGAAACACATAGCTGGCCTGAAACCTCCCCAGGGAGCACACAAGCAGCAACATTCATTCTAGGGCTGTGGGCTTTCACTTGCCTGGGAACATTATCATAGCAAAAAAGTTTTTCTCTCGGCCGGACGAGCATTTTAGGCCAAACATGCCAAACGTCCAGCAATAACTCCCAAACCAAAGGAGCCAGCACTGAAACACATAGCTGGCCTGAAACCTCCCTAAGGAGCACAGAAAGAGTTACATTCATTCTAGGGATGTGGGCTTCACTTGCCTGGAAACCTTCATCATAGCAAAAAACTTGTTTCTCTCGGATGGACGAGCATTTTAGGCCAAACATGCCAAACGTCCAGCAATAGCTCCCAAACCAAAGGAGCCAGCACTGAAACACATAGCTGGCCTGAAACCTCCCCAGGGAGCACACAAGCAGCAACATTCATTCTAGGGCTGTGGGCTTTCACTTGCCTGGGAACATTCATCATTGCAAAAATGTGTTTCTCTCGGCCGGATGATCATTTTAGGCCAAACATGCCAAACGTCCAGCAATAGCTCCCAAACCAAAGGAGCCAGCACTGAAACACATAGCTGGCCTGAAACCTCCCCAGGGAGCACACAAGCAGCAACATTCATTCTAGGGCTGTGGGCTTTCACTTGCCTGGGAACATTATCATAGCAAAAATGTGTTTCTCTCGGCCGGACGAGCATTTTAGGCCAAACATGCCAAACGTCCAGCAATAGCTCCCAAACCAAAGGAGCCAGCACTGAAACACATAGCTGGCCTGAAACCTCCCCAGGGAGCACACAAGCAGCAACATTCATTCTAGGGCTGTGGGCTTTCACTTGCCTGGGAACATTATCATAGCAAAAAAAGTGTTTCTCTCGGCCGGACGAGCATTTTAGGCCGAACATGACAAACGTCCAGCAATAGCTCCCAAACCAAAGGAGCCAGCACTGAATCACATAGCTGGCCTGAAACCTCCCCAGGGAGCACACAAGCAGCAACATTCATTCTAGGGCTGTGGGCTTTCACTTGCCTTGGAACATTCATCATTGCAAAAAAGTGTTTCTCTCGGCCGGACGAGCATTTTAGCCAAACATGACAAACGTCCAGCAATAGCTCCCAAAACAAAGGAGCCAGAACTGAAACACATAGCTGGCCTGAAACCTCCCCAGGGAGCACACAAGCAGCAACATTGATTCTAGGGCTGTGAGCTTTCACTTGCCTGGGAACATTCATCATTGCAAAAAAGTGTTTCTCTCGGCCGGACGAGCATTTTAGCCAAACATGCCAAACGTCCAGCAATAGCTCCCAAACCAAAGGAGCCAGCACTGAAACACATAGCTGGCCTGAAACCTCCCCAGGGAGCACACAAGCAGCAACATTCATTCTAGGGCTGTGGGCTTTCACTTGCCTGGGAACCTTCATCAGAGCAAAAAAAGTGTTTCTCTCGGCCGGACGAGCTTTTTAGGCCAAACATGCCAAACGTCCAGCAATAGCTCCCAAACCAAAGGAGCTAGCACTGAAACACATAGCTGGCCTGAAACCTCCCCAGGGAGCACACAAGCAGCAACATTCATTCTAGGGCTGTGGGCTTTCACTTGCCTGGGAACATTATCATAGCAAAAAAGAGTTTCTCTCGGCCGGACGAGCATTTTAGGCCAAACATGCCAAACGTCCAGCAATAACTCCCAAACCAAAGGAGCCAGCACTGAAACACATAGCTGGCCTGAAACCTCCCTAAGGAGCACAGAAAGAGTTACATTCATTCTAGGGCTGTGGGCTTCACTTGCCTGGAAAACTTCATCATAGCAAAAAACTTGTTTCTCTCGGATGGACGAGCATTTTAGGCCAAACATGCCAAACGTCCAGCAATAGCTCCCAAACCAAAGGAGCCAGCACTGAAACACATAGTTTTCCTGAAACCTCCCCAGGAAGCACACAAGCAGCAACATTCATTCTAGGGCTGTGGGCTTTCACTTGCCTGGGAACATTATCATAGCAAAAAAAGTGTTTCTCTCGGCCGGACGAGCATTTTAGGCCAAACATGCCAATCGTCCAGCAATAGCTCCCAAACCAAAGGAGCCAGCACTAAAACACATAGCTGGCCTGAAACCTCCCCAGGGAGCACACAGCAGCAACATTCATTCTAGGGCTGTGGGCTTTCACTTGCCTGGGAACATTATCATAGCAAAAAAGTGTTTCTCTCGGCCGGACGAGCATTTTAGGCCAAACATGACAAACGTCCAGCAATAGCTCCCAAACCAAAGGAGCCAGCACTGAAACACATAGCTGGCCTGAAACCTCCCCAGGGAGCACACAAGCAGCAACATTCATTCTAGGGCTGTGGGCTTTCACTTGCCTGGGAACATTATCATAGCAAAAATGTTTTTCTCTCGGCCTGACGAGCATATTAGGCCAAACATGCCAAACGTCCAGCAATAGCTCCCAAACCAAAGGAGCCAGCACTGAAAGACATAGCTGGACTGAAACCTCCCCAGGGAGCACACAAGCAGCAACATTCATTCTAGGGCTGTGGGCTTTCACTTGCCTGGGAACATTATCATAGCAAAAAAAGTGTTTCTCTCGGCCGGACGAGCATTTTAGGCCAAACATGCCAAACGTCCAGCAATAGCTCCCAAACCAAAGGAGCCAGCACTGAAACACATAGCTGGCCTGAAACCTCCCCAGGGAGCACACAAGCAGCAACATTCATTCTAGGGCTGTGGGCTTTCACTTGCCTGGGAACATTATCATAGCAAAAATGTGTTTCTCTCGGCCGGACGAGCATTTTAGGCCAAACATGCCAAACGTCCAGCAATAGCTCCCAAACCAAAGGAGCCAGCACTGAAACACATAGCTGGCCTGAAACCTCCCCAGGGAGCACACAAGCAGCAACATTCATTCTAGGGCTGTGGGCTTTCACTTGCCTGGGAACATTATCTTAGCAAAAAAAGTGTTTCTCTCGGCCGGACGAGCATTTTAGGCCAAACATGACAAACGTCCAGCAATAGCTCCCAAACCAAAGGAGCCAGCACTGAAACACATAGCTGGCCTGAAACCTCCCCAGGGAGCACACAAGCAGCAACATTCATTCTAGGGCTGTGGGCTTTCACTTGCCTGGGAACATTCATCATTGCAAAAAAGTGTTTCTCTCGGCCGGACGAGCATTTTAGCCAAACATGCCAAACGTCCAGCAATAGCTCCCAAACCAAAGGAGCCAGCACTAAAACACATAGCTGGCCTGAAACCTCCCCAGGGAGCACACAAGCAGCAACATTCATTCTAGGGCTGTGGGCTTTCACTTGCCTGGGAACATTATCATAGCAAAAAAAGTGTTTCTCTCGGCCGGACGAGCATTTTAGGCCAAACATGCCAAACGTCCAGCAATAGCTCCCAAACCAAAGGAGCCAGCACTGAAACACATAGCTGGCCTGAAACCTCCCCAGGGAGCACACAAGCAGCAACATTCATTCTAGGGCTGTGGGCTTTCACTTGCCTGGGAACATTATCATAGCAAAAATGTGTTTCTCTCGGCCGGACGAGCATTTTAGGCCAAACATGCCAAACGTCCAGCAATAGCTCCCAAACCAAAGGAGCCAGCACTGAAACACATAGCTGGCCTGAAACCTCCCCAGGGAGCACACAAGCAGCAACATTCATTCTAGGGCTGTGGGCTTTCACTTGCCTGGGAACATTATCTTAGCAAAAAAAGTGTTTCTCTCGGCCGGACGAGCATTTTAGGCCAAACATGACAAACGTCCAGCAATAGCTCCCAAACCAAAGGAGCCAGCACTGAAACACATAGCTGGCCTGAAACCTCCCCAGGGAGCACACAAGCAGCAACATTCATTCTAGGGCTGTGGGCTTTCACTTGCCTGGGAACATTCATCATTGCAAAAAAGTGTTTCTCTCGGCCGGACGAGCATTTTAGCCAAACATGCCAAACGTCCAGCAATAGCTCCCAAACCAAAGGAGCCAGCACTAAAACACATAGCTGGCCTGAAACCTCCCCAGGGAGCACACAAGCAGCAACATTCATTCTAGGGCTGTGGGCTTTCACTTGCCTGGGAACCTTCATCAGAGCAAAAAAGTGTTTCTCACGGCCGGACGAGCATTTTAGCCAAACATGCCAAACGTCCAGCAATAGCTCCCAAACCAAAGGAGCCAGCACTGAAACACATAGCTGGCCTGAAACCTCCCCAGGGAGCACACAAGCAGCAATATTCATTCTAGGGCTGTGGGCTTTCACTTGCCTGGGAACGCTATTATAGCAAAAAAAGTGTTTCTCTCGGCCGGACGAGCATTTTAGGCCAAACATGCCAAACGTCCAGCAATAGCTCCCAAACCAAAGGAGCCAGCACTGAAACACATAGCTGGCCTGAAACCTCCCCAGGGAGCACACAAGCAGCAACATTCATTCTAGGGCTGTGGGCTTTCACTTGCCTGGGAACATTATCATAGCAAAAAAAGTGTTTCTCTCGGCCGGACGAGCATTTTAGGCCAAACATGCCAAACGTCCAGCAATAGCTCCCAAACCAAAGGAGCCAGCACTGAAACACATAGCTGGCCTGAAACCTCCCCAGGGAGCACACAAGCAGCAACATTCATTCTAGGGCTGTGGGCTTTCACTTGCCTGGGAACATTATCATAGCAAAAAAAGTGTTTCTCTCGGCCGGACGAGCATTTTAAGCCAAACATGCCAAACGTCCAGCAATAGCTCCCAAACCAAAGGAGCCAGCACTAAAACACATAGCTGGCCTGAAACCTCCCCAGGGAGCACACAAGCAGCAACATTCATTCTAGGGCTGTGGGCTTTCACTTGCCTGGGAACCTTCATCACAACAAAAAAGTGTTTCTCACGGCCGGACGAGCATTTTAGCCAAACATGCCAAACGTCCAGCAATAGCTCCCAAACCAAAGGAGCCAGCACTGAAACACATAGCTGGCCTGAAACCTCCCCAGGGAGCACACAAGCAGCAACATTCATTCTAGGGCTGTGGGCTTTCACTTGCCTGGGAACATTATCATAGCAAAAATGTGTTTCTCTCGGCCTGACGAGCATTTTCGGCCAAACATGCCAAACGTCCAGCAATAGCTCCCAAACCAAAGGAGCCAGCACTGAAACACATAGCTGGCCTGAAACCTCCCCAGGGAGCACACAAGCAGCAACATTCATTCTAGGGCTGTGGGCTTTCACTTGCCTGGGAACATTATCATAGCAAAAAAAGTGTTTCTCTCGGCCGGACGAGCATTTTAGGCCAAACATGCCAAACGTCCAGCAATAGCTCCCAAACCAAAGGAGCCAGCACTGAAACACATAGCTGGCCTGAAACCTCCCCAGGGAGCACACAAGCAGCAACATTCATTCTAGGGCTGTGGGCTTTCACTTGCCTGGGAACATTATCATAGCAAAAAAAGTGTTTCTCTCGGCCGGACGAGCATTTTAGGCCAAACATGCCAAACGTCCAGCAATAGCTCCCAAACCAAAGGAGCCAGCACTGAAACACATAGCTGGCCTGAAACCTCCCCAGGGAGCACACAAGCAGCAACATTCATTCTAGGGCTGTGGGCTTTCACTTGCCTGGGAACATTCAGCATTGCAAAAAAGTGTTTCTCTTGGCCGGACGAGCATTTTAGCCAAACATGCCAAACGTCCAGCAATAGCTCCCAAACCAAAGGAGCCAGCACTGAAACACATAGCTGGCCTGAAACCTCCCCAGGGAGCACACAAGCAGCAACATTCATTCTAGGGCTGTGGGCTTTCACTTGCCTGGGAACCTTCATCATAGCAAAAAACTTGTTTCTCTCGGATGGACGAGCATTTTAGGCCAAACATGCCAAACGTCCAGCAATAGCTCCCAAACCAAAGGAGCCAGCACTGAAACACATAGTTTTCCTGAAACCTCCCCAGGAAGCACACAAGCAGCAACATTCATTCTAGGGCTGTGGGCTTTCACTTGCCTGGGAACATTATCATAGCAAAAAAAGTGTTTCTCTCGGCCGGACGAGCATTTTAGGCCAAACATGCCAATCGTCCAGCAATAGCTCCCAAACCAAAGGAGCCAGCACTAAAACACATAGCTGGCCTGAAACCTCCCCAGGGAGCACACAGCAGCAACATTCATTCTAGGGCTGTGGGCTTTCACTTGCCTGGGAACATTATCATAGCAAAAAAGTGTTTCTCTCGGCCGGACGAGCATTTTAGGCCAAACATGACAAACGTCCAGCAATAGCTCCCAAACCAAAGGAGCCAGCACTGAAACACATAGCTGGCCTGAAACCTCCCCAGGGAGCACACAAGCAGCAACATTCATTCTAGGGCTGTGGGCTTTCACTTGCCTGGGAACATTATCATAGCAAAAATGTTTTTCTCTCGGCCTGACGAGCATATTAGGCCAAACATGCCAAACGTCCAGCAATAGCTCCCAAACCAAAGGAGCCAGCACTGAAAGACATAGCTGGACTGAAACCTCCCCAGGGAGCACACAAGCAGCAACATTCATTCTAGGGCTGTGGGCTTTCACTTGCCTGGGAACATTATCATAGCAAAAAAAGTGTTTCTCTCGGCCGGACGAGCATTTTAGGCCAAACATGCCAAACGTCCAGCAATAGCTCCCAAACCAAAGGAGCCAGCACTGAAACACATAGCTGGCCTGAAACCTCCCCAGGGAGCACACAAGCAGCAACATTCATTCTAGGGCTGTGGGCTTTCACTTGCCTGGGAACATTATCATAGCAAAAATGTGTTTCTCTCGGCCGGACGAGCATTTTAGGCCAAACATGCCAAACGTCCAGCAATAGCTCCCAAACCAAAGGAGCCAGCACTGAAACACATAGCTGGCCTGAAACCTCCCCAGGGAGCACACAAGCAGCAACATTCATTCTAGGGCTGTGGGCTTTCACTTGCCTGGGAACATTATCTTAGCAAAAAAAGTGTTTCTCTCGGCCGGACGAGCATTTTAGGCCAAACATGACAAACGTCCAGCAATAGCTCCCAAACCAAAGGAGCCAGCACTGAAACACATAGCTGGCCTGAAACCTCCCCAGGGAGCACACAAGCAGCAACATTCATTCTAGGGCTGTGGGCTTTCACTTGCCTGGGAACATTCATCATTGCAAAAAAGTGTTTCTCTCGGCCGGACGAGCATTTTAGCCAAACATGCCAAACGTCCAGCAATAGCTCCCAAACCAAAGGAGCCAGCACTAAAACACATAGCTGGCCTGAAACCTCCCCAGGGAGCACACAAGCAGCAACATTCATTCTAGGGCTGTGGGCTTTCACTTGCCTGGGAACATTATCATAGCAAAAAAAGTGTTTCTCTCGGCCGGACGAGCATTTTAGGCCAAACATGCCAAACGTCCAGCAATAGCTCCCAAACCAAAGGAGCCAGCACTGAAACACATAGCTGGCCTGAAACCTCCCCAGGGAGCACACAAGCAGCAACATTCATTCTAGGGCTGTGGGCTTTCACTTGCCTGGGAACATTATCATAGCAAAAATGTGTTTCTCTCGGCCGGACGAGCATTTTAGGCCAAACATGCCAAACGTCCAGCAATAGCTCCCAAACCAAAGGAGCCAGCACTGAAACACATAGCTGGCCTGAAACCTCCCCAGGGAGCACACAAGCAGCAACATTCATTCTAGGGCTGTGGGCTTTCACTTGCCTGGGAACATTATCTTAGCAAAAAAAGTGTTTCTCTCGGCCGGACGAGCATTTTAGGCCAAACATGACAAACGTCCAGCAATAGCTCCCAAACCAAAGGAGCCAGCACTGAAACACATAGCTGGCCTGAAACCTCCCCAGGGAGCACACAAGCAGCAACATTCATTCTAGGGCTGTGGGCTTTCACTTGCCTGGGAACATTCATCATTGCAAAAAAGTGTTTCTCTCGGCCGGACGAGCATTTTAGCCAAACATGCCAAACGTCCAGCAATAGCTCCCAAACCAAAGGAGCCAGCACTAAAACACATAGCTGGCCTGAAACCTCCCCAGGGAGCACACAAGCAGCAACATTCATTCTAGGGCTGTGGGCTTTCACTTGCCTGGGAACCTTCATCAGAGCAAAAAAGTGTTTCTCACGGCCGGACGAGCATTTTAGCCAAACATGCCAAACGTCCAGCAATAGCTCCCAAACCAAAGGAGCCAGCACTGAAACACATAGCTGGCCTGAAACCTCCCCAGGGAGCACACAAGCAGCAATATTCATTCTAGGGCTGTGGGCTTTCACTTGCCTGGGAACGCTATTATAGCAAAAAAAGTGTTTCTCTCGGCCGGACGAGCATTTTAGGCCAAACATGCCAAACGTCCAGCAATAGCTCCCAAACCAAAGGAGCCAGCACTGAAACACATAGCTGGCCTGAAACCTCCCCAGGGAGCACACAAGCAGCAACATTCATTCTAGGGCTGTGGGCTTTCACTTGCCTGGGAACATTATCATAGCAAAAAAAGTGTTTCTCTCGGCCGGACGAGCATTTTAGGCCAAACATGCCAAACGTCCAGCAATAGCTCCCAAACCAAAGGAGCCAGCACTGAAACACATAGCTGGCCTGAAACCTCCCCAGGGAGCACACAAGCAGCAACATTCATTCTAGGGCTGTGGGCTTTCACTTGCCTGGGAACATTATCATAGCAAAAAAAGTGTTTCTCTCGGCCGGACGAGCATTTTAAGCCAAACATGCCAAACGTCCAGCAATAGCTCCCAAACCAAAGGAGCCAGCACTAAAACACATAGCTGGCCTGAAACCTCCCCAGGGAGCACACAAGCAGCAACATTCATTCTAGGGCTGTGGGCTTTCACTTGCCTGGGAACCTTCATCACAGCAAAAAAGTGTTTCTCACGGCCGGACGAGCATTTTAGCCAAACATGCCAAACGTCCAGCAATAGCTCCCAAACCAAAGGAGCCAGCACTGAAACACATAGCTGGCCTGAAACCTCCCCAGGGAGCACACAAGCAGCAACATTCATTCTAGGGCTGTGGGCTTTCACTTGCCTGGGAACATTATCATAGCAAAAATGTGTTTCTCTCGGCCTGACGAGCATTTTCGGCCAAACATGCCAAACGTCCAGCAATAGCTCCCAAACCAAAGGAGCCAGCACTGAAACACATAGCTGGCCTGAAACCTCCCCAGGGAGCACACAAGCAGCAACATTCATTCTAGGGCTGTGGGCTTTCACTTGCCTGGGAACATTATCATAGCAAAAAAAGTGTTTCTCTCGGCCGGACGAGCATTTTAGGCCAAACATGCCAAACGTCCAGCAATAGCTCCCAAACCAAAGGAGCCAGCACTGAAACACATAGCTGGCCTGAAACCTCCCCAGGGAGCACACAAGCAGCAACATTCATTCTAGGGCTGTGGGCTTTCACTTGCCTGGGAACATTATCATAGCAAAAAAAGTGTTTCTCTCGGCCGGACGAGCATTTTAGGCCAAACATGCCAAACGTCCAGCAATAGCTCCCAAACCAAAGGAGCCAGCACTGAAACACATAGCTGGCCTGAAACCTCCCCAGGGAGCACACAAGCAGCAACATTCATTCTAGGGCTGTGGGCTTTCACTTGCCTGGGAACATTCAGCATTGCAAAAAAGTGTTTCTCTTGGCCGGACGAGCATTTTAGCCAAACATGCCAAACGTCCAGCAATAGCTCCCAAACCAAAGGAGCCAGCACTGAAACACATAGCTGGCCTGAAACCTCCCCAGGGAGCACACAAGCAGCAACATTCATTCTAGGGCTGTGGGCTTTCACTTGCCTGGGAACCTTCATCACAGCAAAAAAGTGTTTCTCACGGCCGGACGAGCATTTTAGCCAAACATGCCAAACGTCCAGCAATAGCTCCCAAACCAAAGGAGCCAGCACTGAAACACATAGCTGGCCTGAAACCTCCCCAGGGAGCACACAAGCAGCAACATTCATTCTAGGGCTGTGGGCTTTCACTTGCCTGGGAACGCTATTATAGCAAAAGAAGTGTTTCTCTCGGCCGGACGAGCATTTTAGGCCAAACATGCCAAACGTCCAGCAATAGCTCCCAAACCAAAGGAGCCAGCACTGAAACACATAGCTGGCCTGAAACCTCCCCAGGGAGCACACAAGCAGCAACATTCATTCTAGGGCTGTGGGCTTTCACTTGCCTGGGAACATTATCATAGCAAAAATGTGTTTCTCTCGGCCGGACGAGCATTTTAGGCCAAACATGCCAAACGTCCAGCAATAGCTCCCAAACCAAAGGAGCCAGCACTGAAACACATAGCTGGCCTGAAACCTCCGCAGGGAGCACACAAGCAGCAACATTCATTCTAGGGCTGTGGGCTTTCACTTGCCTGGGAACATTATCATAGCAAAAAAAGTGTTTCTCTCGGCCGGACGAGCATTTTAGGCCAAACATGCCAAACGTCCAGCAATAGCTCCCAAACCAAAGGAGCCAGCACTGAAACACATAGCTGGCCTGAAACCTCCGCAGGGAGCACACAAGCAGCAACATTCATTCTAGGGCTGTGGGCTTTCACTTGCCTGGGAACATTATCATAGCAAAAAAAGTGTTTCTCTCGGCCGGACGAGCATTTTAGGCCAAACATGCCAAACGTCCAGCAATAGCTCCCAAACCAAAGGAGCCAGCACTGAAACACATAGCTGGCCTGAAACCTCCGCAGGGAGCACACAAGCAGCAACATTCATTCTAGGGCTGTGGGCTTTCACTTGCCTGGGAACATTCAGCATTGCAAAAAAAGTGTTTCTCTTGGCCGGACGAGCATTTTAGCCAAACATGCCAAACGTCCAGCAATAGCTCCCAAACCAAAGGAGCCAGCACTGAAACACATAGCTGGCCTGAAACCTCCCCAGGGAGCACACAAGCAGCAACATTCATTCTAGGGCTGTGGGCTTTCACTTGCCTGGGAACCTTCATCACAGCAAAAAAGTGTTTCTCACGGCCGGACGAGCATTTTAGCCAAACATGCCAAACGTCCAGCAATAGCTCCCAAACCAAAGGAGCCAGCACTGAAACACATAGCTGGCCTGAAACCTCCCCAGGGAGCACACAAGCAGCAACATTCATTCTAGGGCTGTGGGCTTTCACTTGCCTGGGAACATTATCATAGCAAAAATGTGTTTCTCTCGGCCGGACGAGCATTTTAGGCCAAACATGCCAAACGTCCAGCAATAGCTCCCAAACCAAAGGAGCCAGCACTGAAACACATAGCTGGCCTGAAACCTCCGCAGGGAGCACACAAGCAGCAACATTCATTCTAGGGCTGTGGGCTTTCACTTGCCTGGGAACATTATCATAGCAAAAAAAGTGTTTCTCTCGGCCGGACGAGCATTTTAGGCCAAACATGCCAAACGTCCAGCAATAGCTCCCAAACCAAAGGAGCCAGCACTGAAACACATAGCTGGCCTGAAACCTCCGCAGGGAGCACACAAGCAGCAACATTCATTCTAGGGCTGTGGGCTTTCACTTGCCTGGGAACATTATCATAGCAAAAAAAGTGTTTCTCTCGGCCGGACGAGCATTTTAGGCCAAACATGCCAAACGTCCAGCAATAGCTCCCAAACCAAAGGAGCCAGCACTGAAACACATAGCTGGCCTGAAACCTCCCCAGGGAGCACACAAGCAGCAACATTCATTCTAGGGCTGTGGGCTTTCACTTGCCTGGGAACATTATCATAGCAAAAATGTGTTTCTCTCGGCCGGACGAGCATTTTAGGCCAAACATGCCAAACGTCCAGCAATAGGTCCCAAACCAAAGGAGCCAGCACTGAAACACATAGCTGGCCTGAAACCTCCCCAGGGAGCACACAAGCAGCAACATTCATTCTAGGGCTGTGGGCTTTCACTTGCCTGGGAACATTATCATAGCAAAAAAAGTGTTTCTCTCGGCCGGACGAGCATTTTAGGCCAAACATGCCAAACGTCCAGCAATAGCTCCCAAACCAAAGGAGCCAGCACTGAAACACATAGCTGGCCTGAAACCTCCCCAGGGAGCACACAAGCAGCAACATTCATTCTAGGGCTGTGGGCTTTCACTTGCCTGGGAACATTCATCATTGCAAATAAGTGTTTCTCTTGGCCGGACGAGCATTTTAGCCAAACATGCCAAACGTCCAGCAATAGCTCCCAAACCAAAGGAGCCAGCACTAAAACACATAGCTGGCCTGAAACCTCCCCAGGGAGCACACAAGCAGCAACATTCATTCTAGGGCTGTGGGCTTTCACTTGCCTGGGAACCTTCATCACAGCAAAAAAGTGTTTCTCACGGCCGGACGAGCATTTTAGCCAAACATGCCAAACGTCCAGCAATAGCTCCCAAACCAAAGGAGCCAGCACTGAAACACATAGCTGGCCTGAAACCTCCCCAGGGAGCACACAAGCAGCAACATTCATTCTAGGGCTGTGGGCTTTCACTTGCCTGGGAACATTATCATAGCAAAAATGTGTTTCTCTCGGCCTGACGAGCATTTTAGGCCAAACATGCCAAACGTCCAGCAATAGCTCCCAAACCAAAGGAGCCAGCACTGAAACACATAGCTGGCCTGAAACCTCCCCAGGGAGCACACAAGCAGCAACATTCATTCTAGGGCTGTGGGCTTTCACTTGCCTGGGAACATTATCATAGCAAAAAAAGTGTTTCTCTCGGCCGGACGAGCATTTTAGGCCAAACATGCCAAACGTCCAGCAATAGCTCCCAAACCAAAGGAGCCAGCACTGAAACACATAGCTGGCCTGAAACCTCCCCAGGGAGCACACAAGCAGCAACATTCATTCTAGGGCTGTGGGCTTTCACTTGCCTGGGAACATTATCATAGCAAAAAAAGTGTTTCTCTCGGCCGGACGAGCATTTTAGGCCAAACATGACAAACGTCCAGCAATAGCTCCCAAACCAAAGGAGCCAGCACTGAAACACATAGCTGGCCTGAAACCTCCCCAGGGAGCACACAAGCAGCAACATTCATTCTAGGGCTGTGGGCTTTCACTTGCCTGGGAACATTCATCATAGCAAAAAATGTGTTTCTCTCGGCCGGTCGAGCATTTTAGGCCAAACATGCCAAACGTCCAGCAATAGCTCCCAAACCAAAGGAGCCAGCACTGAAACACATAGCTGGCCTGAAACCTCCCCAGGGAGCACACAAGCAGAATCATTCATTCTAGGGCTGTGGGCTTTCACTTGCCTGGGATCATTTTAATAGCAAAAATGTGTTTCTCTCGGCCGGACGAGCATTTTAGGCCAAACATGCCAAACGTCCAGCAATAACTCCCAAACCGAAGGAGCCAGCACTGAAACACATAGCTGGCCTGAAACCTCCCTAAGGAGCACAGAAAGAGTTACATTCATTCTAGGGCTGTGGGCTTTCACTTGCCTGGAAACCTTCATCATAGCAAAAAACTTGTTTGTCTCGGCCGGACGAGCATTTTAGGCCAAACATGCCAATCGTCCAGCAATAGCTCCCAAACCAAAGGAGCCAGCACTGAAACACATAGCTGGCCTGAAACCTCCCCAGGGAGCACACAAGCACCAACATTCATTCTAGGGCTGTGGGCTTTCACTTGCCTGGGAACATTATCATAGCAAAAAAAGTGTTTCTCTCGGCCGGACGAGCATTTTAAGCCAAACATGCCAAACGTCCAGCAATAGCTCCCAAACCAAAGGAGCCAGCACTGAAACACATAGCTGGCCTGAAACCTCCCCAGGGAGCACACAAGCAGCAACATTCATTCTAGGGCTGTGGGCTTTCACTTGCCTGGGATCATTTTAATAGCAAAAATGTGTTTCTCTCGGCCGGACGAGCATTTTAGGCCAAACATGCCAAACGTCCAGCAATAGCTCCCAAACCAAAGGAGCCAGCACTGAAACACATAGCTGGCCTGAAACCTCCCAGGGACCACACAAGCAGGAACATTCATTCTAGGTCTGTGGACTTTCACTTGACTGGGAACATATCATAGCAAAAAATTTTTTCTCTCGGCCGGACGAGCATTTTAGGCCAAACATGCCAAACGTCCAGCAATAGCTCCCAAACCAAAGGAGCCAGCACTGAAACAAATAGCTGGCCTGAAACCTCCCCAGGGAGCACACAAGCAGCAACATTCATTCTAGGGCTGTGGGCTTTCACTTGCGTGGGAACCTTCATCATAGCAAAAAATGTGTTTCTCCCGGCCGGTCGAGCATTTTAGCCAAACATGCCAAACGTCCAGCAATAGCTCCCAAACAAAATGAGCCAGCACTGAAACACATAGGTGGCCTTAAACCTCCCTAAGGAGCACAGAAATAGTTACTATCATTCTAGGGCGGTGGGCTTTCACTTGCCTGGGATGATTATCATAGCAAAAAAAGTTTTTCTCTCTGCCGGACGAGCATTTTAGGCCAAATATGCCAAACGTCCAGCAATAGCTCCCAAACCAAAGGAGCCAGCACTGAAACACATAGCTGGCCTGAAACCTCCCCAGGGAGCACACAAGCAGTAACATTCATTCTAGGGCTGTGGGCTTTCATTTGACTGGGAACATTATCAGAGCAAAGGTGTTTCTCTCGGCCGGACGAGTATTTTAGGCCAAACATGCCAAACGTCCAGCAATAGCTCCCAAACCAAAGGAGCCAGCACTGAAACACATAGCTGGCCTGAAACCTCCCCAGGGAGCACACAAGCAGCAACATTCATTCTAGGGCTGTGGGCTTTCACTTGCCTGGGAACCTTCATCATAGCAAAAAAAGTGTTTCTCTCGGCCGGACGAGCATTTTAAGCCAAACATGCCAAACGTCCAGCAATAGCTCCCAAACCAAAGGAGCCAGCACTGAAACACATAGCTGGCCTGAAACCTCCCCAGGGAGCACACCAGCAGCAACATTCATTCTAGGGCTGTGGGCTTTCACTTGCCTGGGAACATTATCATAGCAAAAAAGTGTTTCTCTCGGCCGGACAATCATTTTAGGCCAAACATGCCAAACGTCCTGCAATAGCTCCCAAACCAAAGGAACCAGCACTGAAACACATAGCTCTCCTGAAACCTCCCCAGGGAGCACACAAGCAGCAACATTCATTCTAGGGCTGTGGGCTTTCACTTGCCTGGGATCATTATCTTAGCAAAAAAGTGTTTCTCTCGGCCGGACGAGCATTTTAGGCCAAACATGCCAAACGTCCAGCAATAGCTCCCAAACCAAAGGAGCCAGCACTGAAACACATATCTGGCCTGAAACCTCCCTAAGGAGCACAGAAAGAGTGACATTCATTCTAGGGCTGTGTGCTTTCACTTGCCTGGGATGATTATCATAGCAAAAAAAGTGTTTCACTCGGCCGGACAACCATTTTAGGCCAAACATGCCAAACGTCCAGCAATAGCTCCCAAACCAAAGGAGCCAGCACTGAAACACATAGCTGGCCTGAAACCTCCCCAGGGAGCACACAAGCATCAACATTCATTCTAGGGCTGTGGGCTTTCACTTGCCTGGGTACCTTCATCATAGCAAAAAAAGTTTTTCTCTCGGCCGGACGAGCATTTTAAGCCAAACATGCCAAACGTCCAGCAATAGCTCCCAAACCAAAGGAGCCAGCACTGAAACACATAGCTCTCCTGAAACCTCCCCAGGGAGCACACAAGCAGCAACATTCATTCTAGGGCTGTGGGCTTTCACTTGCCTGGGAACCTTCATCATAGCAAAAAAAGTGTTTCTCTCGGCCGGACGAGCATTTTAAGCCAAACATGCCAATCGTCCATCAATAGCTCCCAAACCAAAGGAGCCAGCACTGAAACACATAGCTGGCCTGAAACCTCCCCAGGGAGCACACCAGCAGCAACATTCATTCTAGGGCTGTGGGCTTTCACTTGCCTGGGAACATTATCATAGCAGAAAAGTGTTTCTCTCGGCCGGACAATCAGTTTAGGCCAAACATGCCAAACGTCCTGCAATAGCTCCCAAACCAAAGGAACCAGCACTGAAACACATAGCTCTCCTGAAACCTCCCCAGGGAGCACACAAGCAGCAACATTCATTCTAGGGCTGTGGGCTTTCACTTGCCTGGGATCATTATCTTAGCAAAAAAGTGTTTCTCTCGGCCGGACGAGCATTTTAGGCCAAACATGCCAAACGTCCAGCAATAGCTCCCAAACCAAAGGAGCCAGCACTGAAACACATATCTGGCCTGAAACCTCCCTAAGGAGCACAGAAAGAGTGACATTCATTCTAGGGCTGTGTGCTTTCACTTGCCTGGGATCATTATCATAGCAAAAAAAGTGTTTCACTCGGCCGGACAACCATTTTAGGCCAAACATGCCAAACGTCCAGCAATAGATCCAAAACCAAAAGAGCCAGCACTGAAACACATAGCTGGCCTGAAACCTCCCCAGGGAGCACACAAGCAGCAACATTCATTCTAGGGCTGTGGGCTTTCACTTGCCTGGGATCATTATCATAGCAAAAAAAGTGTTTCTCTCGGCCGGATGAGCATTTTAGGCCAAACGTCCATCAATAGCTCCTAAACCAAAGGAGCCAGCACTGAAACACATAGCTGGCCTGAAACCTCCCCAGGGAGCACACAAGCAGCAACATTCATTCTAGGCCTGTGGGCTTTCACTTGCCTGGGAACATTATCATAACAAAAAAAAGTGTTTCGGCCGGACGAGCATTTTAGGCCAAACATGCCAAACGTCCAGCAATAGCTCCCAAACCAAAGGAGCCAGCACTGAAACACATAGCTGGCCTGAAACCTCCCCAGGGAGCACACAAGCAGCAACATTTATTCTAGGGCTGTGGGCTTTCACTTGCCTGGGATCATTTTAATAGCAAAAATGTGTTTCTCTCTGCCGGACGAGCATTTTAGGCCAAACATGCCAAACGTCCAGCAATAGCTCCCAAACCAAAGGAACCAGCACTGAAACACATAGCTCTCCTGAAACCTCCCCAGGGAGCACACTAGCAGCAACATTCATTCTAGGGCTGTGGGCTTTCACTTGCCTGGGATCATTATCTTAGCAAAAAAGTGTTTCTCTCGGCCGGACGAGCATTTTAGGCCAAACATGCCAAACGTTCAGCAATAGCTCCCAAACCAAAGGAGCCAGCACTGAAACACATAGCTGGCCTGAAACCTCCCTAAGGAGAACAGAAAGAGTTACATTCATTCTAGGGCTGTGGGCTTTCACTTGACTGGAAACCTTCATCATAGCAAAAAAATTGTTTCTCTCGAATGGACGAGCATTTTAGGCCAAACATGCCAAACGTCCAGCAATAGCTCCCAAACCAAAGGAGCCAGCACTGAAACACATAGTTTTTCTGAAACCTCCCAGGAAGCACACAAGCAGCAACATTCATTCTAGGGCTGTGGGCTTTCACTTGCCTGGGAACCTTCATCATAGCAAAAAAAGTGTTTCTCTCGGCCGGACGAGCATTTTAGGCCAAACATGCCAAACGTCCAGCAATAGCTCCCAAACCAAAGGAGCCAGCACTGAAACACATAGCTGGCCTGAAACCTCCCCAGGGACCACACAAGCAGCAACATTCATTCTAGGTCTGTGGACTTTCACTTGACTGGGAACATATCATAGCAAAAAATTGTTTCTCTCGGCCGGACGAGCATTTTAGGCCAAACATGCCAAACGTCCAGCAATAGCTCCCAAACCAAAGGAGCCAGCACTGAAACAAATAGCTGGCCTGAAACCTCCCCAGGGAGCACACAAGCAGTAACATTTATTCTAGGGCTGTGGGCTTTCACTTGCCTGGGATCATTATCATAGCTAAAATTGTGTTTACCTTGGCCGGACGAGCATTTTAGGCCAAACATGCCAAACGTCCAGCAATAGCTCCCAAACCAAAGGAGCCAGCACTGAAACACATAGCTGGCCTGAAACCTCCCCAGGGAGCACACAAGCAGCAACATTCATTCTAGGGCTGTGGGCTTTCACTTGCCTGGGAACGTTATTATAGCAAAAAAAGTGTTTCTCTCGGCCGGACGAGCATTTTAGGCCAAACATGCCAAACGTCCAGCAATAGCTCCCAAACCAAAGGAGCCAGCACTGAAACACATAGCTGGCCTGAAACCTCCCCAGGGAGCACACAAGCAGCAACATTCATTCTAGGGCTGTGGGCTTTCACTTGCCTGGGAACGTTATTATAGCAAAAAAAGTGTTTCTCTCGGCCGGACGAGCATTTTAGGCCAAACATGCCAAACGTCCAGCAATAGCTCCCAAACGAAAGGATCCAGCACTGAAACACATAGCTGGCCTGAAACCTCCCCAGGGAGCACACAAGCAGCAACATTCATTCTAGGGCTGTGGGCTTTCACTTGCCTGGGAACGTTATTATAGCAAAAAAAGTGTATCTCTCGGCCGGACGAGCATTTTAGGCCAAACATGCCAAACGTCCAGCAATAGCTCCCAAACCAAAGGAGCCAGCACTGAAACACATAGCTGGCCTGAAACCTCCCTAAGGAGCACAGAAAGAGTTACTTTCATTCTAGGGCTGTGGGCTTTCACTTGCCTGGGATCATTATCTTAGCAAAAAAAGTGTTTCTCTCGGCCGGACGAGCATTTTAGGCCAAACATGCCAAACGTCCAGCAATAGATCCCAAACCAAAGGAGCCAGCACTGAAACACATAGCTGGCCTGAAACCTCCCCAGGGAGCACACAAGCAGCAACATTCATTCTAGGGCTGTGGGCTTTCACTTGCCTGGGTACCTTCATCATAGCAAAAAAAGTGTTTCTCTCGGCCGGACGAGCATTTTAAGCGAAACATGCCAAACGTCCAGCAATAGCTCCCAAACCAAAGGAGCCAGCACTGAAACACATAGCTGGCCTGAAACCTCCCCAGGGAGCACACAAGCAGCAACATTCATTCTAGGGCTGTGGGCTTTCACTTGCCTGGGAACCTTCATTATAGCAAAAAAAGTGTTTCTCTCGGCCGGACGAGCATTTTAGGCCAAACATGCCAAACGTCCAGCAATAGCTCCCAAACCAAAGGAGCCAGCACTGAAACAAATAGCTGGCCTGAAACCTCCCCAGGGAGCACACAAGCAGCAACATTCATTCTAGGGCTGTGGGCTTTCACTTGCCTGGAATCACTTTAATAGCAAAAATGTGTTTCTCTCGGCCGGACGAGCATTTTAGGCCAAACATGCCAAACGTCCTGCAATAGCTCCCAAACCAAAGGAACCAGCACTGAAACACATAGCTCTCCTGAAACCTCCCCAGGGAGCACACCAGCAGCAACATTCATTCTAGGGCTGTGGGTTTCCACTTGCCTGGGAACAGTATCATAGCAAAAAAAGTGTTTCTCTCGGCCGGACGAGCATTTTAGCCAAACATGCCAAACGTCCAGCAATAGCTCCCAAACCAAAGGAGCCAGCACTGAAACACATAGCTGGCCTGAAACCTCCATAAGGAGCACAGAAAGAGTGACATTCATTCTAGGTCTGTGGGCTTCCACTTGCCTGGGAACATTATCATAGCGAAAAATGTGTTTCTCTCGGCCGGACGAGCATTTTAGGCCAAACATGCCAAACGTCCAGCAATAGCTCCCAAACCAAAGGAGCCAGCACTGAAACACATAGCTGGCCTGAAACCTCCCCAGGGACCACACAAGCAGCAACATTCATTCTAGGGCTGTGGGCTTTCACTTGCCTGGGATGATTATCATAGCAAAAAAAGTTTTTCTCTCTGCCGGACGAGCATTTTAGGCCAAATATGCCAAACGTCCAGCAATAGCTCCCAAACCAAAGGAGCCAGCACTGAAACACATAGCTGGCCTGAAACCTCCCCAGGGAGCACACAAGCAGTAACATTCATTCTAGGGCTGTGGGCTTTCATTTGACTGGGAACATTATCAGAGCAAAGGTGTTTCTCTCGGCCGGACGAGTATTTTAGGCCAAACATGCCAAACGTCCAGCAATAGCTCCCAAACCAAAGGAGCCAGCACTGAAACACATAGCTGGCCTGAAACCTCCCCAGGGAGCACACAAGCAGCAACATTCATTCTAGGGCTGTGGGCTTCCACTTGCCTGGGTACCTTCATCATAGCAAAAAAAGTTTTTCTCTCGGCCGGACGAGCATTTTAAGCCAAACATGCCAAACGTCCAGCAATAGCTCCCAAACCAAAGGAGCCAGCACTGAAACACATAGCTCTCCTGAAACCTCCCCAGGGAGCACACAAGCAGCAACATTCATTCTAGGGCTGTGGGCTTTCACTTGCCTGGGAACCTTCATCATAGCAAAAAAAGTGTTTCTCTCGGCCGGACGAGCATTTTAAGCCAAACATGCCAAACGTCCAGCAATAGCTCCCAAACCAAAGGAGCCAGCACTGAAACACATAGCTGGCCTGAAACCTCCCCAGGGAGCACACCAGCAGCAACATTCATTCTAGGGCTGTGGGCTTTCACTTGCCTGGGAACATTATCATAGCAAAAAAGTGTTTCTCTCGGCCGGACAATCATTTTAGGCCAAACATGCCAAACGTCCTGCAATAGCTCCCAAACCAAAGGAACCAGCACTGAAACACATAGCTCTCCTGAAACCTCCCCAGGGAGCACACAAGCAGCAACATTCATTCTAGGGCTGTGGGCTTTCACTTGCCTGGGATCATTATCTTAGCAAAAAAGTGTTTCTCTCGGCCGGACGAGCATTTTAGGCCAAACATGCCAAACGTCCAGCAATAGCTCCCAAACCAAAGGAGCCAGCACTGAAACACATATCTGGCCTGAAACCTCCCTAAGGAGCACAGAAAGAGTGACATTCATTCTAGGGCTGTGTGCTTT
The DNA here is from genome assembly GCA_020800305.1 of Porphyrio hochstetteri. NCBI lineage: Eukaryota > Metazoa > Chordata > Aves > Gruiformes > Rallidae > Porphyrio > Porphyrio hochstetteri. The sequence goes on from CM036925.1 coordinate 12,746,621, forward strand.
CACTTGCCTGGGATCATTATCATAGCAAAAAAAGTGTTTCTCTCGGCCGGACGAGCATTTTAGGCCAATCGTGCCAAACGTCCAGCAATAGCTCCCAAACCAAAGGAGCCAGCACTGAAACACATAGCTGGCTTGACACCTCCCCAGGGAGCACACAAGCAGCAACATTCATTCTAGGGCTGTGGGCTTTCACTTGCCTGGGAACATTATCATAGCAAAAAAAGTGTTTACCTCGGCCAGACGAGCACTTTAGGCCAAACATGCCAAACGACCAGCAATAGCTCCCAAACCAAAGGAGCCAGCACTGAAACACATAGCTGGCCTGCAACCTGCACAAGGAGAACAAAAACAGCAACATTCATTCTAGGGCTGTGGGCTTTCACTTGCCTGGGAACATTATCAGAGCAAAAATGTGTTTCTCTCGGCCGGACGAGCATTTTAGGCCAAACATGCCAAACGTCCATCAATAGCTCCCAAACCAAAGGAGCCAGCACTGAAACACATATATGGCCTGAAACCTCCCTAAGGAGCACAGAAAGGGTTACTTTCATTCTAGGGCTGTAGGCTTTCACTTGCCTGGGATCATTATCATAGCAAAAAAAGTGTTTAACTCGGCCGGACGAGCATTTTAGGCCAAACATGCCAAACGTCCAGCAATAGCTCCCAAACCAAAGGAGCCAGCACTGAAACACATAGCTGGCCTGAAACCTCCCCAGGGAGCACTCAAGCAGTAACATTCATTCTAGGGCTGTGGGCTTTCACTTGACTGGGAACATTATCAGAGCAAAAATGTGTTTCTCTCGGCCGGACGAGTATTTTAGGCCAAACATGCCAAACGTCCAGCAATAGCTGCCAAACCAAAGGAGCCAGCACTGAAACACATAGCTGGCCTGAAACCTCCCCAGGGACCACAGAAGCAGCAACATTCATTCTAGGGCTGTGGGCTTTCACTTGCCTGGGATCATTATCATAGCAAAAAAAGTGTTTACCTCGGCCGGACGAGCATTTTAGGCCAAACATGCCAAACGTCCAGCAATAGATCCAAAACCAAAGGAGCCAGCACTGAAACACATAGCTGGCCTGAAACCTCCCCAGGGAGCACACAAGCAGCAACATTCATTCTAGGGCTGTGGGCTTTCACTTGCCTGGGAACATTAATCATAGCAAAAAAAGTGTTTCTCTCGGCCGGACGAGCATTTTAGGCCAAACATGCCAAACGTCCAGCAATAGCTCCCAAACCAAAGGAGCCAGCACTGAAACACATTGCTGGCCTGAAACCTCCCCAGGGAGCACACAAGCAGCAACATTCATTCTAGGGCTGTGGGCTTTCACTTGCCTGGGAACATTATCAGAGCAAAAATGTGTTTCTCTCGGCCGGACAAGCATTTTAGGCCAAACATGCCAAAAGTCCAGCAATAGCTCCCAAACCAAAGGAGCCAGCACTGAAACACATAGCTGGCCTGAAACCTCCCCAGGGAGCACACAAGCAGAATCATTCATTCCAGGGCTGTGGGCTTTCACTTGCCTGGGAACATTATCATAGCAAAAAATGTGTTTCTCTCGGCCGGACGAGCATTTTAGGCCAAACATGCCAAACGTCCAGCAATAGCTCCCAAACCAAAGGAGCCAGCACTGAAACACATAGCTGGCCTGAAACCTCCCCAGGGAGCACACAAGCAGCAACATTCATTCTAGGGCTGTGGGCTTTCACTTGCCTGGGAACATTATCATAGCAAAAAAAGTGTTTCTCTCGGCCGGACGAGCATTTTAGGCCAAACATGCCAAACGTCCAGCAATAGCTCCCAAACCAAAGGAGCCAGCACTGAAACACATAGCTGGCCTGAAACCTCCCCAGGGAGCACACAAGCAGCAACATTCATTCTAGGGCTGTGGGCTTTCACTTGCCTGGGAACATTCATCATTGCAAAAAAGTGTTTCTCTTGGCCGGACGAGCATTTTAGCCAAACATGCCAAACGTCCAGCAATAGCTCCCAAACCAAAGGAGCCAGCACTGAAACACATAGCTGGCCTGAAACCTCCCCAGGGAGCACACAAGCAGCAACATTCATTCTAGGGCTGTGGGCTTTCACTTGCCTGGGAACCTTCATCACAGCAAAAAAGTGTTTCTCTTGGCCGGACGAGCATTTTAGCCAAACATGCCAAACGTCCAGCAATAGCTCCCAAACCAAAGGAGCCAGCACTGAAACACATAGCTGGCCTGAAACCTCCCCAGGGAGCACACAAGCAGCAACATTCATTCTAGGGCTGTGGGCTTTCACTTGCCTGGGAACGCTATTATAGCAAAAGAAGTGTTTCTCTCGGCCGGACGAGCATTTTAGGCCAAACATGCCAAACGTCCAGCAATAGCTCCCAAACCAAAGGAGCCAGCACTGAAACACATAGCTGGCCTGAAACCTCCCCAGGGAGCACACAAGCAGCAACATTCATTCTAGGGCTGTGGGCTTTCACTTGCCTGGGAACATTATCATAGCAAAAATGTGTTTCTCTCGGCCGGACGAGCATTTTAGGCCAAACATGCCAAACGTCCAGCAATAGCTCCCAAACCAAAGGAGCCAGCACTGAAACACATAGCTGGCCTGAAACCTCCCCAGGGAGCACACAAGCAGCAACATTCATTCTAGGGCTGTGGGCTTTCACTTGCCTGGGAACATTATCATAGCAAAAATGTGTTTCTCTCGGCCGGACGAGCATTTTAGGCCAAACATGCCAAACGTCCAGCAATAGCTCCCAAACCAAAGGAGCCAGCACTGAAACACATAGCTGGCCTGAAACCTCCCCAGGGAGCACACAAGCAGCAACATTCATTCTAGGGCTGTGGGCTTTCACTTGCCTGGGAACATTATCAGAGCAAAAATGTGTTTCTCTCGGCCGGACAAGCATTTTAGGCCAAACATGCCAAACGTCCAGCAATAGCTCCCAAACCAAAGGAGCCAGCACTGAAACACATAGCTGGCCTGAAACCTCCCCAGGGAGCACACAAGCAGAATCATTCATTCCAGGGCTGTGGGCTTTCACTTGCCTGGGAACATTATCATAGCAAAAAAAGTGTTTCTCTCGGCCGGACGAGCATTTTAGGCCAAACATGCCAAACGTCCAGCAATAGCTCCCAAACCAAAGGAGCCAGCACTGAAACACATAGCTGGCCTGAAACCTCCCCAGGGAGCACACAAGCAGCAACATTCATTCTAGGGCTGTGGGCTTTCACTTGCCTGGGAACATTATCATAGCAAAAAAAGTGTTTCTCTCGGCCGGACGAGCATTTTAGGCCAAACATGCCAAACGTCCAGCAATAGCTCCCAAACCAAAGGAGCCAGCACTGAAACACATAGCTGGCCTGAAACCTCCCCAGGGAGCACACAAGCAGCAACATTCATTCTAGGGCTGTGGGCTTTCACTTGCCTGGGAACATTCATCATTGCAAATAAGTGTTTCTCTTGGCCGGACGAGCATTTTAGCCAAACATGCCAAACGTCCAGCAATAGCTCCCAAACCAAAGGAGCCAGCACTAAAACACATCGCTGGCCTGAAACCTCCCCAGGGAGCACACAAGCAGCAACATTCATTCTAGGGCTGTGGGCTTTCACTTGCCTGGGAACCTTCATCACAGCAAAAAAGTGTTTCTCACGGCCGGACGAGCATTTTAGGCCAAACATGCCAAACGTCCAGCAATAGCTCCCAAACCAAAGGAGCCAGCACTGAAACACATATCTGGCCTGAAACCTCCCTAAGGAGCACAGAAAGAGTGACATTCATTCTAGGGCTGTGTGCTTTCACTTGCCTGGGATGATTATCATAGCAAAAAAAGTGTTTCACTCGGCCGGACAACCATTTTAGGCCAAACATGCCAAACGTCCAGCAATAGCTCCCAAACCAAAGGAGCCAGCACTGAAACACATAGCTGGCCTGAAACCTCCCCAGGGAGCACACAAGCATCAACATTCATTCTAGGGCTGTGGGCTTTCACTTGCCTGGGTACCTTCATCATATCAAAAAAAGTTTTTCTCTCGGCCGGACGAGCATTTTAAGCCAAACATGCCAAACGTCCAGCAATAGCTCCCAAACCAAAGGAGCCAGCACTGAAACACATAGCTCTCCTGAAACCTCCCCAGGGAGCACACAAGCAGCAACATTCATTCTAGGGCTGTGGGCTTTCACTTGCCTGGGAACCTTCATCATAGCAAAAAAAGTGTTTCTCTCGGCCGGACGAGCATTTTAAGCCAAACATGCCAATCGTCCATCAATAGCTCCCAAACCAAAGGAGCCAGCACTGAAACACATAGCTGGCCTGAAACCTCCCCAGGGAGCACACCAGCAGCAACATTCATTCTAGGGCTGTGGGCTTTCACTTGCCTGGGAACATTATCATAGCAGAAAAGTGTTTCTCTCGGCCGGACAATCATTTTAGGCCAAACATGCCAAACGTCCTGCAATAGCTCCCAAACCAAAGGAACCAGCACTGAAACACATAGCTCTCCTGAAACCTCCCCAGGGAGCACACAAGCAGCAACATTCATTCTAGGGCTGTGGGCTTTCACTTGCCTGGGATCATTATCTTAGCAAAAAAGTGTTTCTCTCGGCCGGACGAGCATTTTAGGCCAAACATGCCAAACGTCCAGCAATAGCTCCCAAACCAAAGGAGCCAGCACTGAAACACATATCTGGCCTGAAACCTCCCTAAGGAGCACAGAAAGAGTGACATTCATTCTAGGGCTGTGTGCTTTCACTTGCCTGGGATCATTATCATAGCAAAAAAAGTGTTTCACTCGGCCGGACAACCATTTTAGGCCAAACATGCCAAACGTCCAGCAATAGATCCAAAACCAAAAGAGCCAGCACTGAAACACATAGCTGGCCTGAAACCTCCCCAGGGAGCACACAAGCAGCAACATTCATTCTAGGGCTGTGGGCTTTCACTTGCCTGGGATCATTATCATAGCAAAAAAAGTGTTTCTCTCGGCCGGATGAGCATTTTAGGCCAAACGTCCATCAATAGCTCCTAAACCAAAGGAGCCAGCACTGAAACACATAGCTGGCCTGAAACCTCCCCAGGGAGCACACAAGCAGCAACATTCATTCTAGGCCTGTGGGCTTTCACTTGCCTGGGAACATTATCATAACAAAAAAAAGTGTTTCGGCCGGACGAGCATTTTAGGCCAAACATGCCAAACGTCCAGCAATAGCTCCCAAACCAAAGGAGCCAGCACTGAAACACATAGCTGGCCTGAAACCTCCCCAGGGAGCACACAAGCAGCAACATTTATTCTAGGGCTGTGGGCTTTCACTTGCCTGGGATCATTTTAATAGCAAAAATGTGTTTCTCTCTGCCGGACGAGCATTTTAGGCCAAACATGCCAAACGTCCAGCAATAGCTCCCAAACCAAAGGAACCAGCACTGAAACACATAGCTCTCCTGAAACCTCCCCAGGGAGCACACTAGCAGCAACATTCATTCTAGGGCTGTGGGCTTTCACTTGCCTGGGATCATTATCTTAGCAAAAAAGTGTTTCTCTCGGCCGGACGAGCATTTTAGGCCAAACATGCCAAACGTTCAGCAATAGCTCCCAAACCAAAGGAGCCAGCACTGAAACACATAGCTGGCCTGAAACCTCCCTAAGGAGAACAGAAAGAGTTACATTCATTCTAGGGCTGTGGGCTTTCACTTGACTGGAAACCTTCATCATAGCAAAAAAATTGTTTCTCTCGAATGGACGAGCATTTTAGGCCAAACATGCCAAACGTCCAGCAATAGCTCCCAAACCAAAGGAGCCAGCACTGAAACACATAGTTTTTCTGAAACCTCCCAGGAAGCACACAAGCAGCAACATTCATTCTAGGGCTGTGGGCTTTCACTTGCCTGGGAACCTTCATCATAGCAAAAAAAGTGTTTCTCTCGGCCGGACGAGCATTTTAGGCCAAACATGCCAAACGTCCAGCAATAGCTCCCAAACCAAAGGAGCCAGCACTGAAACACATAGCTGGCCTGAAACCTCCCCAGGGACCACACAAGCAGCAACATTCATTCTAGGTCTGTGGACTTTCACTTGACTGGGAACATATCATAGCAAAAAATTGTTTCTCTCGGCCGGACGAGCATTTTAGGCCAAACATGCCAAACGTCCAGCAATAGCTCCCAAACCAAAGGAGCCAGCACTGAAACAAATAGCTGGCCTGAAACCTCCCCAGGGAGCACACAAGCAGTAACATTTATTCTAGGGCTGTGGGCTTTCACTTGCCTGGGATCATTATCATAGCTAAAATTGTGTTTACCTTGGCCGGACGAGCATTTTAGGCCAAACATGCCAAACGTCCAGCAATAGCTCCCAAACCAAAGGAGCCAGCACTGAAACACATAGCTGGCCTGAAACCTCCCCAGGGAGCACACAAGCAGCAACATTCATTCTAGGGCTGTGGGCTTTCACTTGCCTGGGAACGTTATTATAGCAAAAAAAGTGTTTCTCTCGGCCGGACGAGCATTTTAGGCCAAACATGCCAAACGTCCAGCAATAGCTCCCAAACCAAAGGAGCCAGCACTGAAACACATAGCTGGCCTGAAACCTCCCCAGGGAGCACACAAGCAGCAACATTCATTCTAGGGCTGTGGGCTTTCACTTGCCTGGGAACGTTATTATAGCAAAAAAAGTGTTTCTCTCGGCCGGACGAGCATTTTAGGCCAAACATGCCAAACGTCCAGCAATAGCTCCCAAACGAAAGGATCCAGCACTGAAACACATAGCTGGCCTGAAACCTCCCCAGGGAGCACACAAGCAGCAACATTCATTCTAGGGCTGTGGGCTTTCACTTGCCTGGGAACGTTATTATAGCAAAAAAAGTGTATCTCTCGGCCGGACGAGCATTTTAGGCCAAACATGCCAAACGTCCAGCAATAGCTCCCAAACCAAAGGAGCCAGCACTGAAACACATAGCTGGCCTGAAACCTCCCTAAGGAGCACAGAAAGAGTTACTTTCATTCTAGGGCTGTGGGCTTTCACTTGCCTGGGATCATTATCTTAGCAAAAAAAGTGTTTCTCTCGGCCGGACGAGCATTTTAGGCCAAACATGCCAAACGTCCAGCAATAGATCCCAAACCAAAGGAGCCAGCACTGAAACACATAGCTGGCCTGAAACCTCCCCAGGGAGCACACAAGCAGCAACATTCATTCTAGGGCTGTGGGCTTTCACTTGCCTGGGTACCTTCATCATAGCAAAAAAAGTGTTTCTCTCGGCCGGACGAGCATTTTAAGCGAAACATGCCAAACGTCCAGCAATAGCTCCCAAACCAAAGGAGCCAGCACTGAAACACATAGCTGGCCTGAAACCTCCCCAGGGAGCACACAAGCAGCAACATTCATTCTAGGGCTGTGGGCTTTCACTTGCCTGGGAACCTTCATTATAGCAAAAAAAGTGTTTCTCTCGGCCGGACGAGCATTTTAGGCCAAACATGCCAAACGTCCAGCAATAGCTCCCAAACCAAAGGAGCCAGCACTGAAACACATAGCTGGCCTGAAACCTCCCCAGGGAGCACACAAGCAGCAACATTCATTCTAGGGCTGTGGGCTTTCACTTGCCTGGAATCACTTTAATAGCAAAAATGTGTTTCTCTCGGCCGGACGAGCATTTTAGGCCAAACATGCCAAACGTCCTGCAATAGCTCCCAAACCAAAGGAACCAGCACTGAAACACATAGCTCTCCTGAAACCTCCCCAGGGAGCACACCAGCAGCAACATTCATTCTAGGGCTGTGGGTTTCCACTTGCCTGGGAACATTATCATAGCAAAAAAAGTGTTTCTCTCGGCCGGACGAGCATTTTAGCCAAACATGCCAAACGTCCAGCAATAGCTCCCAAACCAAAGGAGCCAGCACTGAAACACATAGCTGGCCTGAAACGTCCATAAGGAGCACAGAAAGAGTGACATTCATTCTAGGTCTGTGGGCTTCCACTTGCCTGGGAACATTATCATAGCGAAAAAAGTGTTTCTCTCGGCCGGACGAGCATTTTAGGCCAAACATGCCAAACGTCCAGCAATAGCTCCCAAACCAAAGGAGCCAGCACTGAAACACATAGCTGGCCTGAAACCTCCCCAGGGACCACACAAGCAGCAACATTCATTCTAGGGCTGTGGACTTTCACTTGACTGGGAACATTATCATAGCAAAAAATTGTTTCTCTCGGCCGGACGAGCATTTTAGGCCAAACATGCCAAACGTCCAGCAATAGCTCCCAAACCAAAGGAGCCAGAACTGAAACACATAGCTGGCCTGAAACCTCCCCAGGGAGCACACAAGCAGCAACATTCATTCTAGGGCTGTGAGCTTTCTCTTGCCTGGGAACATTATCATAGCAAAAAAATTGTTTACCTCGGCCGGACGAGCATTTTAGGCCAAACATGCCAAACGTCCAGCAATAGCTCCCAAACAAAATGAGCCAGCACTGAAACACATAGGTGGCCTGAAACCTCCCTAAGGAGCACAGAAATAGTTACTATCATTCTAGAGCTGTGGGCTTTCACTTGCCTGGGATGATTATCATAGCAAAAAAAGTTTTTCTCTCTGCCGGACGAGCATTTTAGGCCAAATATGCCAAACGTCCAGCAATAGCTCCCAAACCAAAGGAGCCAGCACTGAAACACATAGCTGGCCTGAAACCTCCCCAGGGAGCACACAAGCAGTAACATTCATTCTAGGGCTGTGGGCTTTCATTTGACTGGGAACATTATCAGAGCAAAGGTGTTTCTCTCGGCCGGACGAGTATTTTAGGCCAAACATGCCAAACGTCCAGCAATAGCTCCCAAACCAAAGGAGCCAGCACTGAAACACATAGCTGGCCTGAAACCTCCCCAGGGAGCACACAAGCAGCAACATTCATTCTAGGGCTGTGGGCTTTCACTTGCCTGGGTACCTTCATCATAGCAAAAAAAGTTTTTCTCTCGGCCGGACGAGCATTTTAAGCCAAACATGCCAAACGTCCAGCAATAGCTCCCAAACCAAAGGAGCCAGCACTGAAACACATAGCTCTCCTGAAACCTCCCCAGGGAGCACACAAGCAGCAACATTCATTCTAGGGCTGTGGGCTTTCACTTGCCTGGGAACCTTCATCATAGCCAAAAAAGTGTTTCTCTCGGCCGGACGAGCATTTTAAGCCAAACATGCCAAACGTCCAGCAATAGCTCCCAAACCAAAGGAGCCAGCACTGAAACACATAGCTGGCCTGAAACCTCCCCAGGGAGCACACCAGCAGCAACATTCATTCTAGGGCTGTGGGCTTTCACTTGCCTGGGAACATTGTCATAGCAAAAAAGTGTTTCTCTCGGCCGGACAATCATTTTAGGCCAAACATGCCAAACGTCCTGCAATAGCTCCCAAACCAAAGGAACCAGCACTGAAACACATAGCTCTCCTGAAACCTCCCCAGGGAGCACACAAGCAGCAACATTCATTCTAGGGCTGTGGGCTTTCACTTGCCTGGGATCATTATCTTAGCAAAAAAGTTTTTCTCTCGGCCGGACGAGCATTTTAGGCCAAACATGCCAAACGTCCAGCAATAGCTCCCAAACCAAAGGAGCCAGCACTGAAACACATATCTGGCCTGAAACCTCCCTAAGGAGCACAGAAAGAGTGACATTCATTCTAGGGCTGTGTGCTTTCACTTGCCTGGGATCATTATCATAGCAAAAAAAGTGTTTCTCTCGGCCGGACGAGCATTTTAGGCCAAACGTGCCAAACGTCCAGCAATAGCTCCCAAACCAAAGGAGCCAGCACTGAAACACATAGCTGGCTTGAAACCTCCCCAGGGAGCACACAAGCAGCAACATTCATTCTAGGGCTGTGGGCTTTCACTTGCCTGGGAACATTATCATAGCAAAAAAAGTGTTTACCTCGGCCAGACGAGCACTTTAGGCCAAACATGCCAAACGACCAGCAATAGCTCCCAAACCAAAGGAGCCAGCACTGAAACACATAGCTGGCCTGCAACCTGCACAAGGAGAACAAAAACAGCAACATTCATTCTAGGGCTGTGGGCTTTCACTTGCCTGGGAACATTATTAGAGCAAAAATGTGTTTCTCTCGGCCGGACGAGCATTTTAGGCCAAACATGCCAAACGTCCATCAATAGCTCCCAAACCAAAGGAGCCAGCACTGAAACACATATCTGGCCTGAAACCTCCCTAAGGAGCACAGAAAGGGTTACTTTCATTCTAGGGCTGTAGGCTTTCACTTGCCTGGGAACATTTTAATAGCAAAAATGTGTTTCTCTCGGCCGGACGAGCATTTTAGGCCAAACATGCCAAACGTCCAGCAATAGCTCCCAAACCAAAGGAACCAGCACTGAAACACATAGCTCTCCTGAAACCTCCCCAGGGAGCACACAAGCAGTAACATTGATTCTAGGGCTGTGGGCTTTCACTTGACTGGGAACATTATCATAGCAAAAATGTGTTTCTCTCGGCCGGACGAGCATTTTAGGCCAAACATGCCAAACGTCCAGCAATAGCTCCCAAACCAAAGGAGCCAGCACTGAAACACATAGCTGGCCTGAAGCCTCCCCAGCGACCACACAAGCAGCAACATTCATTCTAGGGCTGTGGGCTTTCACTTGCCTGGGTACCTTCATCATAGCAAAAAAAGTGTTTCTCTCGGCCGGACGAGCATTTTAAGCCAAACATGCCAAACGTCCAGCAATAGCTCCCAAACCAAAGGAGCCAGCACTGAAACACATAGCTCTCCTGAAACCTCCCCAGGGAGCACACAAGCAGCAACATTCATTCTAGGGCTGTGGGCTTTCACTTGCCTGGGAACCATCATCATAGCAAAAAAAGTGTTTCTCTCGGCCGGACGAGCATTTTAGGCCAAACATGCCAAACGTCCAGCAATAGCTCCCAAACCAAAGGAGCCAGCACTGAAACACATAGCTGGCCTGAAACCTCCCCAGGGAGCACACAAGCAGCAACATTCATTCTAGGGCTGTGGGCTTTCACTTGCCTGGAATCATTTTAATAGCAAAAATGTGTTTCTCTCGGCCGGACGAGCATTTTAGGCCAAACATGCCAAACGTCCAGCAATAGCTCCCAAACCAAAGGAACCAGCACTGAAACACATAGCTCTCCTGAAACCTCCCCAGGGAGCACACCAGCAGCAACATTCATTCTAGGGCTGTGGGCTTTCACTTGCCTGGGATCATTATCTTAGGAAAATAGTGTTTCTCTCGGCCGGACGAGCATTTTAGGCCAAACATGCCAAACGTCCATCAATAGCTCCCAAACCAAAGGAGCCAGCACTGAAACACATAGCTGGCCTGAAACCTCCCTAAGGAGCACAGAAAGAGTGACATTCATTCTAGGGCTCTGGGCTTCCACTTGCCTGGGAACATTATCATAGCAAAAAAAGTGTTTCTCTCGGCCGGACGAGCATTTTAGGCCAAACATGCCAAACGTCCAGCAATAGCTCCCAAAGCAAAGGAGCCAGCACTGAAACACATAGCTGGCCTGAAACCTCCCCAGGGAGCACACAAGCAGCAACATTCATTCTAGGACTGTGGGCTTTCACTTGCCTGGGAACATTAATCATAGCAAAAAAAGTGTTTCTCTCGGCCGGACGAGCATTTTAGGCCAAACATGCCAAACGTCCAGCAATAGCTCCCAAACCAAAGGAGCCAGCACTGAAACACATTGCTGGCCTGAAACCTCCCCAGGGAGCACACAAGCAGCAACATTCATTCTAGGGCTGTGGGCTTTCACTTGCCTGGGAACATTATCAGAGCAAAAATGTGTTTCTCTCGGCCGGACAAGCATTTTAGGCCAAACATGCCAAACGTCCAGCAATAGCTCCCAAACCAAAGGAACCAGCACTGAAACACATAGCTCTCCTGAAACCTCCCCAGGGAGCACACAAGCAGCAACATTCATTCTAGGGCTGTGGGCTTTCACTTGCCTGGGAACATTATCATAGCAAATAAAGTGTTTCACTCGGCCGGACAATCATTTTAGGCCAAACATGCCAAACGTCCAGCAATAGCTCCCAAACCAAAGGAGCCAGCACTGAAACACATAGCTGGCCTGAAACCTCCCCAGGGAGCACACAAGCAGAATCATTCATTCCAGGGCTGTTGGCTTTCACTTGCCTGGGAACATTTTAATAGCAAAAATGTGTTTCTCTCGGCCGGACGAGCATTTTAGGCCAAACATGCCAAACGTCCAGCAATAGCTCCCAAACCAAAGGAACCAGCAGTGAAACACATAGCTCTACTGAAACCTCCCCAGGGAGCACACAAGCAGCAACATTCATTCTAGGGCTGTGGGCTTTCACTTGCCTGGCATCATTATCTTAGCAAAAAAGTGTTTCTCTCGGCCGGACGAGCATTTTAGGCCAAACATGCCAAACGTCCAGCAATAGCTCCCAAAGAAAAGGAGCCAGCACTGAAACACATAGCTGTCCTAAAACCTCCACAGGGAGCACACAAGCAGTAACATTCATTCTAGGGCTGTGGGCTTTCACTTGACTGGGAACATTATCAGAGCAAAAATGTGTTTCTCTCGGCCGGACGAGCATTTTAGGCCAAACATGCCAAACGTCCAGCAATAGCTCCCAAACCAAAGGAGCCAGCACTGAAACACATAGCTGGCCTGAAGCCTCCCCAGCGACCACACAAGCAGCAACATTCATTCTAGGGCTGTGGGCTTTCACTTGCCTGGGTACCTTCATCATAGCAAAAAAAGTGTTTCTCTCGGCCGGACGAGCATTTTAAGCCAAACATGCCAAACGTCCAGCAATAGCTCCCAAACCAAAGGAGCCAGCACTGAAACACATAGCTCTCCTGAAACCTCCCCAGGGAGCACACAAGCAGAATCATTCATTCCAGGGCTGTGGGCTTTCACTTGCCTGGGATCATTTTAATAGCAAAAATGTGTTTCTCTCGGCCGGACGAGCATTTTAGGCCAAAGATGCCAAACGTCCAGCAATAGCTCCCAAACCAAAGGAACCAGCACTGAAACACATAGCTCTCCTGAAACCTCCCCAGGGAGCACACAAGCAGCAACATTCATTCTAGGGCTGTGGGCTTTCACTTGCCTGGCATCATTATCTTAGCAAAAAAGTGTTTCTCTCGGCCGGACGAGCATTTTAGGCCAAACATGCCAAACGTCCAGCAATAGCTCCCAATCAAAATGAGCCAGCACTGAAACACATAGCTGGCCTGAAACCTCCCTAAGGAGCACAGAAAGGGTTACTTTCATTCTAGGGCTGTGGGCTTTCACTTGCCTGGGAACCATCATCATAGCAAAAAAAGTGTTTCTCTCGGCCGGACGAGCATTTTAGGCCAAACATGCCAAACGTCCAGCAATAGCTCCCAAACCAAAGGAGCCAGCACTGAAACACATAGCTGGCCTGCAACCTGCACAAGGAGAACAAAAACAGCAACATTCATTCTAGGGCTGTGGGCTTTCACTTGCCTGGGAACATTATCAGAGCAAAAATGTGTTTCTCTCGGCCGGACGAGCATTTTAGGCCAAACATGCCAAACGTCCATCAATAGCACCCAAACCAAAGGAGCCAGCACTGAAACACATAGCTGTTCTGAAACCTCCCTAAGGAGCACAGAAAGAGTTACATTCATTCTAGGGCTTTGGGCTTTCACTTGCCTGGGTCATTATCAAAGCAAAAATGTGTTTCTCTCGGCCGGACGAGCATTTTAGGCCAAACATGCCAAACGTCCAGCAATAGCTCCCAAACCAAAGGAGCCAGCACTGAAACATATAGCTCTCCTGAAACCTCCCCAGGGAGCACACAAGCAGTAACATTCATTCTAGGGCTGTGGGCTTTCACTTGTCTAGGAACATTATCAGAGCAAAAAATTGTTTCTCTCGGCCGGACGAGCATTTTAGGCCAAACATGCCAAACGTGCAGCAATAGCTCCGAAACCAAAGGAGCCAGCACTGAAACACATAGCTGGCCTGAAACCTCCCCAGGGAGCACACAAGCAGAATCATTCATTCTAGGGCTGTGGGCTTTCACTTGCCTGGGATCATTATCATAGCAAAAAAAGTGTTTCTCTCGGCCGGACGAGCATTTTAGGCCAAACATGCCAAACGTCCAGCAATAGCTCCCAAACAAAAGGAGCCAGCACCGAAACACATAGCTCTCCTGAAACCTCCCCAGGGAGCACACAAGCAGCAACATTCATTCTAGGGCTGTGGGAATTCACTTGCCTGGGAACATTATCATAGCAAAAAATGTGTTTCTCTCGGCCGGACGAGCGTTTTAGGCCAAACATGCCAAACGTCCATCAATAGCTCCCAAACCAAAGGAGCCAGCACTGAAACACATAGCTGGCCTGAAATCTCCCTAAGTAGCACAGAAAGGGTTACTTTCATTCTAGGGCTGTGGGCTTTCACTTGCCTGGGAACCATCATCATAGCAAAAAAAGGTGTTTCTCTCGGCCGGACGAGCATTTTAGGCCAAACGTCCAGCAATAGCTCCCAAACCAAAGGAGCCAGCACTGAAACACATAGCTGTCCTGAAACCTCGCCAGGGAGCACAGAAAAAGCTACCATCATTCTAGGGCTGTGGGCTTTCACTTGCCTGGGATCATTATTATAGCAAAAAAAGGTTTTTCTCTCGGCCGGACGAGCATTTTAGGCCAAACGTCCAGCAATAGCTCCCAAACAAAAAGAGCCAGCACTGAAACACATAGCTGGCCTAAAACCTCCCTAAGAAGCACAGAAAGAGTTACATTCATTCTAGGGCTGTGGACTTTCACTTGCCTGGGATCATTCATCGTTGTAATAAATGTGTTTCTCTCGTCTGGACTAGCATTTTAGGCCAAACATGCCAAACGTCCAGCAATAGCTCCCAAACCAAAGGAGCCAGCACTGAAACACATAGCTGGCCTGAAACCTCCCCAGGGAGCACACAAGCAGCAACATTCATTCTAGGGCTGTGGGCTTTCACTTGCCTGGGAACATTATCAGAGCAAAAATGTGTTTCTCTCGGCCGGACAAGCATTTTAGGCCAAACATGCCAAACGTCCAGCAATAGCTCCCAAACCAAAGGAACCAGCACTGAAACACATAGCTCTCCTGAAACCTCCCCAGGGAGCACACAAGCAGCAACATTCATTCTAGGGCTGTGGGCTTTCACTTGCCTGGGAACATTATCATAGCAAATAAAGTGTTTCACTCGGCCGGACAATCATTTTAGGCCAAACATGCCAAACGTCCAGCAATAGCTCCCAAACCAAAGGAGCCAGCACTGAAACACATAGCTGGCCTGAAACCTCCCCAGGGAGCACACAAGCAGAATCATTCATTCCAGGGCTGTGGGCTTTCACTTGCCTGGGAACATTTTAATAGCAAAAATGTGTTTCTCTCGGCCGGACGAGCATTTTAGGCCAAACATGCCAAACGTCCAGCAATAGCTCCCAAAGAAAAGGAGCCAGCACTGAAACACATAGCTGTCCTGAAACCTCCCCAGGGAGCACACAAGCAGTAACATTCATTCTAGGGCTGTGGGCTTTCACTTGACTGGGAACATTATCAGAGCAAAAATGTGTTTCTCTCGGCCGGACGAGCATTTTAGGCCAAACATGCCAAACGTCCAGCAATAGCTCCCAAACCAAAGGAGCCAGCACTGAAACACATAGCTGGCCTGAAGCCTCCCCAGCGACCACACAAGCAGCAACATTCATTCTAGGGCTGTGGGCTTTCACTTGCCTGGGTACCTTCATCATAGCAAAAAAAGTGTTTCTCTCGGCCGGACGAGCATTTTAAGCCAAACATGCCAAACGTCCAGCAATAGCTCCCAAACCAAAGGAGCCAGCACTGAAACACATAGCTCTCCTGAAACCTCCCCAGGGAGCACACAAGCAGCAACATTCATTCTAGGGCTGTGGGCTTTCACTTGCCTGGGAACCATCATCATAGCAAAAAAAGTGTTTCTCTCGGCCGGACGAGCATTTTAGGCCAAACATGCCAAACGTCCAGCAATAGCTCCCAAACCAAAGGAGCCAGCACTGAAACACATAGCTGGCCTGAAACCTCCCCAGGGAGCACACAAGCAGCAACATTCATTCTAGGGCTGTGGGCTTTCACTTGCCTGGGAACATTATCATAGCAAATAAAGTGTTTCACTCGGCCGGACAATCATTTTAGGCCAAACATGCCAAACGTCCAGCAATAGCTCCCAAACCAAAGGAGCCAGCACTGAAACACATATCTGGCCTGAAACCTCCCCAGGGAGCACACAAGCAGAATCATTCATTCCAGGGCTGTGGGCTTTCACTTGCCTGGGATCATTTTAATAGCAAAAATGTGTTTCTCTCGGCCGGACGAGCATTTTAGGCCAAAGATGCCAAACGTCCAGCAATAGCTCCCAAACCAAAGGAACCAGCACTGAAACACATAGCTCTCCTGAAACCTCCCCAGGGAGCACACAAGCAGCAACATTCATTCTAGGGCTGTGGGCTTTCACTTGCCTGGCATCATTATCTTAGCAAAAAAGTGTTTCTCTCGGCCGGACGAGCATTATAGGCCAAACATGCCAAACGTCCAGCAATAGCTCCCAATCAAAATGAGCCAGCACTGAAACACATAGCTGGCCTGAAACCTCCCTAAGGAGCACAGAAAGGGTTACTTTCATTCTAGGGCTGTGGGCTTTCACTTGCCTGGGAACCATCATCATAGCAAAAAAAGTGTTTCTCTCGGCCGGACGAGCATTTTAGGCCAAACATGCCAAACGTCCAGCAATAGCTCCCAAACCAAAGGAGCCAGCACTGAAACACATAGCTGGCCTGAAACCTCCCCAGGGAGCACACAAGCAGCAACATTCATTCTAGGGCTGTGGGCTTTCACTTGCCTGGCATCATTATCTTAGCAAAAAAGTGTTTCTCTCGGCCGGACGAGCATTTTAGGCCAAACATGCCAAACGTCCAGCAATAGCTCCCAAAGAAAAGGAGCCAGCACTGAAACACATAGCTGGCCTGCAACCTGCACAAGGAGAACAAAAACAGCAACATTCATTCTAGGGCTGTGGGCTTTCACTTGCCTGGGAACATTATCAGAGCAAAAATGTGTTTCTCTCGGCCGGACGAGCATTTTAGGCCAAACATGCCAAACGTCCATCAATAGCTCCCAAACCAAAGGAGCCAGCACTGAAACACATAGCTGGCCTTAAACCACCCCAGGGAGCACACAAGCAGCAACATTGATTCTAGGGCTGTGAGCTTTCTCTTGCCTGGGAACATTATCATATCAAAAAAAGTGTTTACCTCGACCGGACGAGCATTTTAGGCCAAATATGCCAAACGTCCAGCAATAGCTCCCAAACCAAAGGAGCCAGCACTGAAACACATAGGTGGCCTGAAACCTCCCTAAGGAGCACAGAAAGAGTTACATTCATTCTAGGGCTGTGGGCTTTCACTTGCCTGGGATCATTATCATAGCAAAAAATGTTTTTCTCTCGGCCGGACGAGCATTTTAGGCCAAACATGCCAAACGTCCAGCAATAGCTCCCTAACCAAAGGAGCCAGCACTGAAACACATAGCTGGCCTGAAACCTCCCCAGGGAGCACACAAGCAGAATCATTCATTCTAGGGTTGTGGGCTTTCACTTGCGTGGGGTCATTTTAAAAGCAAAAATGTGTTTCTCTCGGCCGGACGAGCATTTTAGGCCAAACATGCCAAACGTCCAGCAATAGATCCAAAACCAAAAGAGCCAGCACTGAAACACATAGCTGGCCTGAAACCTCCCCAGGGAGCACACAAGCAGTAACATTCATTCTAGGGCTGTGGGCTTTCACTTGCCTGGGATCATTATCATAGCAAAAATGTGTTTCACTCGGCCGGACGTGCATTTTAGGCCAAACATGCCAAACGT
The DNA here is from genome assembly GCA_020800305.1 of Porphyrio hochstetteri. NCBI lineage: Eukaryota > Metazoa > Chordata > Aves > Gruiformes > Rallidae > Porphyrio > Porphyrio hochstetteri. Next base: position 12,764,505 of record CM036925.1, read on the forward strand.
CCAGCAATAGCTCCCAAACCAAAGGAGCCAGCACTGAAAAACATAGCTGGCCTGAAACCTCCCCAGGGAGCACACAAGCAGCAACATTCATTCTAGGGCTGTGGGCTTTCACTTGCCTGGGATCATTATCATAGCAAAAAAAGTGTTTACCTCGGCCGGACGAGCATTTTAGGCCAAACGTGCCAAACGTCCAGCAATAGATCCCAAACCAAAGGAACCAGCACTGAAACACATAGCTCTCCTGAAACCTCCCCAGGGAGCACACCAGCAGCAACATTCATTCTAGGGCTGTGGGCTTTCACTTGCCTGGGATCATTATCTTAGCAAAAAAGTGTTTCTCTCGGCCGGACGAGCATTTTAGGCCAAACATGCCAAACGTCCAGCAATAGCTCCCAAACCAAAGGAGCCAGCACTGAAACACATAGCTGGCCTGAAACCTCCCTAAGGAGCACAGAAAGAGTGACATTCATTCTAGGGCTGTGGGCTTTCACTTGCCTGGAAACCTTCATCGTAGCAAAAAACGTGTTTCTCTCGGATGGACGAGCATTTTAGGCCAAACATGCCATACGTCCAGCAATAGCAACCAAACCAAAGGAGCCAGCACTGAAACACATAATTCTCCTGAAACCTCCCCAGGGAGCACACAAGCAGCAACATTCATTCTAGGGCTGTGGGCTTTCACTTGCCTGGGAACTTTCTCATAGCAAAAAAAGTGTTTCTCTCGGCCGGACAATCATTTTAGGCCAAACATGCCAAACGTCCAGCAATAGATTCAAAACCAAAAGAGCCAGCACTGAAACACATAGCTGGCCTGAAACCTCACCAGGGAGCACACAAGCAGCAACATTCATTCTAGGCCTGTGGGCTTTCACTTGCCTGGGATCATTATCATAGCAAAAATGTGTTTCACTCGGCCGGACGAGCATTTTAGGCCAAACAAGCCAAACGTCCAGCAATAGCTCCCAAACCAAAGGAGCCAGCACTGAAACACATAGCTGGCCTGAAACCTCCCCAGGGCGCACACAAGCAGAATCATTCATTCTAGGGCTGTGGGCTTTCACTTGCCTGGGGGCATTTTAAAAGTAAAAATGTGTTTCTTTCGGCCGGACGAGCATTTTAGGCCAAACATGCCAAACGTCCAGCAATAGCTCCCAAACCAAAGAAACCAGCACTGAAACACATAGCTCTCCTGAAACCTCCCCAGGGAGCACACCAGCAGCATCATTCATTCTAGGGCTGTGGGCTTTCACTTGCCTGGGATCATTATCTTAGCAAAAAAGTGTTTCTCTCGGCCGGACGAGCATTTTAGGCCAAACATGCCAAACGTCCAGCAATAGCTCCCAAACCAAAGGAGCCAGCACTGAAACACATAGCTGGCCTGAAACCTCCACAAGGAGAACAAAAAGGGCAACATTCATTCTAGGGCTGTGGGCTTTCACTTGCCTGGGAACCTTATCAGATCAAAAATAATGTTTCTCTCGGCCGGACGAGCATTTTAGGCCAAACATGCCAAACGTCCAGCAATAGCTCCCAAACCAAAGGAGCCAGCACTGAAACACATAGCTGGCCTGAAACCTCCCCAGGGAGCACACAAGCAGTAACATTCATTCTAGGGCTGTGGGCTTTCACTTGCCTGGGATCATTATCATAGCAAAAAAATTGTTTACCTCGGCCGGACGAGCATTTTAGGCCAAACATGCCAAACGTCCAGCAATAGATCCCAAACCAAAGGAGCCAGCACTGAAACACATAGCTGGCCTGAAACCTCCCCAGGGAGCACACCAGCAGCAACATTGATTCTAGGGCTGTGAGCTTTCACTTGCCTGGGAACATTATCATAGCAAAAAAAGTGTTTCTCTCGGCCGGACGAGCATTTTAGGGCAAACATGCCAAACGTCCAGCAATAGCTCCCAAACCAAAGGAGCCAGCACTGAAACACATAGCTGGCCTGAAACCTCCCCAGGGAGCACACCAGCAGCAACATTGATTCTAGGGCTGTGAGCTTTCACTTGCCTGGGAACATTATCATAGCAAAAAAAGTGTTTCTCTCGGCCGGACGAGCATTTTAGGCCAAACATGCCAAACGTCCAGCAATAGCTCCCAAACCAAAGGAGCCAGCACTGAAACACATAGCTGGCCTGAAACCTCCCTAAGGAGCACAGAAAGAGTGACATTCATTATAGGGCTGTCTGCTTTCACTTGCCTGGGATCATTATCATAGCAAAAAAAGTGTTTCTCTGGGCCGGACGAGCATTTTAGGCCAAACATGCCAAACGTCCAGCAATAGCTCCCAAACCAAAGGAGCCAGCACTGAAACACATAGCTGGCCTGAAACCTCCCCAGGGAGCACACAAGCAGCAACATTCATTCTAAGGCTGTGGGCTTTCACTTGCCTGGGAACATTATCATAGCAAAAAAAGTGTTTCTCTCGGCCGGACAATCATTTTAGGCCAAACATGCCAAACGTCCAGCAATAGATTTAAAACCAAAAGAGGCAGCACTGAAACACATAGCTGGCCTGAAACCTCACCAGGGAGCACACAAGCAGCAACATTCATTCTAGGGCTGTGGGCTTCCACTTTCCTGGGATCATTATCATAGAAAAAATGTGTTTCACTCGGCCGGACGTGCATTTTAGGCCAAACATGCCAAACGTCCAGCAATAGCTCCCAAACCAAAGGAGCCAGCACTGAAACACATAGCTGGCCTGAAACCTCCCCAGGGAGCACACAAGCAGAATCATTCATTCTAGGGCTGTGGGCTTTCACTTGCCTGGGGTCATTTTACAAGCAAAAATGTGTTTCTCTCGGCCGGACGAGCATTTTAGGCCAAACATGCCAAACGTCCAGCAATAGCTCCCAAACCAAAGGAACCAGCACTGAAACACATAGCTCTCCTGAAACCTCCCCAGGGAGCACACCAGCAGCAACATTCATTCTAGGGCTGTGGGCTTTCACTTGCCTGGGATCATTATCTTAGCAAAAAAGTGTTTCTCTCGGCCGGACGAGCATTTTAGGCCAAACATGCCAAACGTCCAGCAATAGCTCCCAAACCAAAGGAGCCAGCACTGAAACACATAGCTGGCCTGAAACCTCCCTAAGGAGCACAGAAAGAGTGACATTCATTCTAGGGCTGTGTGCTTTCACTTGCCTGGGATCATTATCATAGCAAAAAAAAGTGTTTCTCTGGGCCGGACGAGCATTTTATGCCAAACATGCCAAACGTCCAGCAATAGCTCCCAAACCAAAGGAGCCAGCACTGAAACACATAGCTGGCCTGAAACCTCCCCAGGGAGCACACAAGCAGAATCATTCATTCTAGGGCTGTGGGCTTTCACTTGCCTGGGGTCATTTTAAAAGCAAAAATGTGTTTCTCTCGGCCGGACGAGCATTTTAGGCCAAACATGCCAAACGTCCAGCAATAGATCCCAAACCAAAGGAACCAGCACTGAAACACATAGTTCTGCTGAAACCTCCCCAGGGAGCACACCAGCAGCAACATTCATTCTAGGGCTGTGGGCTTTCACTTGCCTGGGATCATTATCTTAGCAAAAAAGTGTTTCTCTCGGCCGGACGAGCATTTTAGGCCAAACATGCCAAACGTCCAGCAATAGCTCCCAAACCAAAGGAGCCAGCACTGAAACACATAGCTGGCCTGAAACCTCCCTAAGGAGCACAGAAAGAGTGACATTCATTCTAGGGCTGTGGGCTTTCACTTGCCTGGAAACCTTCATCGTAGCAAAAAACGTGTTTCTCTCGGATGGACGAGCATTTTAGGCCAAACATGCCATACGTCCAGCAATAGCAACCAAACCAAAGGAGCCAGCACTGAAACACATAATTCTCCTGAAACCTCCCCAGGGAGCACACAAGCAGCAACATTCATTCTAGGGCTGTGGGCTTTCACTTGCCTGGGAACTTTCTCATAGCAAAAAAAGTGTTTATCTCGGCCGGACAATCATTTTAGGCCAAACATGCCAAACGTCCAGCAATAGATTCAAAACCAAAAGAGCCAGCACTGAAACACATAGCTGGCCTGAAACCTCACCAGGGAGCACACAAGCAGCAACATTCATTCTAGGCCTGTGGGCTTTCACTTGCCTGGGATCATTATCATAGCAAAAATGTGTTTCACTCGGCCGGACGAGCATTTTAGGCCAAACAAGCCAAACGTCCAGCAATAGCTCCCAAACCAAAGGAGCCAGCACTGAAACACATAGCTGGCCTGAAACCTCCCCAGGGAGCACACAAGCAGAATCATTCATTCTAGGGCTGTGGGCTTTCACTTGCCTGGGGGCATTTTAAAAGTAAAAATGTGTTTCTTTCGGCCGGACGAGCATTTTAGGCCAAACATGCCAAACGTCCAGCAATAGCTCCCAAACCAAAGAAACCAGCACTGAAACACATAGCTCTCCTGAAACCTCCCCAGGGAGCACACCAGCAGCATCATTCATTCTAGGGCTGTGGGCTTTCACTTGCCTGGGATCATTATCTTAGCAAAAAAGTGTTTCTCTCGGCCGGACGAGCATTTTAGGCCAAACATGCCAAACGTCCAGCAATAGATCCCAAACCAAAGGAGCCAGCACTGAAACACATAGCTGGCCTGAAACCTCCACAAGGAGAACAAAAAGGGCAACATTCATTCTAGGGCTGTGGGCTTTCACTTGCCTGGGAACCTTATCAGATCAAAAATAATGTTTCTCTCGGCCGGACGAGCATTTTAGGCCAAACATGCCAAACGTCCAGCAATAGCTCCCAAACCAAAGGAGCCAGCACTGAAACACATAGCTGGCCTGAAACCTCCCCAGGGAGCACACAAGCAGTAACATTCATTCTAGGGCTGTGGGCTTTCACTTGCCTGGGATCATTATCATAGCAAAAAAATTGTTTACCTCGGCCGGACGAGCATTTTAGGCCAAACATGCCAAACGTCCAGCAATAGATCCCAAACCAAAGGAGCCAGCACTGAAACACATAGCTGGCCTGAAACCTCCCCAGGGAGCACACCAGCAGCAACATTGATTCTAGGGCTGTGAGCTTTCACTTGCCTGGGAACATTATCATAGCAAAAAAAGTGTTTCTCTCGGCCGGACGAGCATTTTAGGGCAAACATGCCAAACGTCCAGCAATAGCTCCCAAACCAAAGGAGCCAGCACTGAAACACATAGCTGGCCTGAAACCTCCCCAGGGAGCACACCAGCAGCAACATTGATTCTAGGGCTGTGAGCTTTCACTTGCCTGGGAACATTATCATAGCAAAAAAAGTGTTTCTCTCGGCCGGACGAGCATTTTAGGCCAAACATGCCAAACGTCCAGCAATAGCTCCCAAACCAAAGGAGCCAGCACTGAAACACATAGCTGGCCTGAAACCTCCCTAAGGAGCACAGAAAGAGTGACATTCATTATAGGGCTGTCTGCTTTCACTTGCCTGGGATCATTATCATAGCAAAAAAAGTGTTTCTCTGGGCCGGACGAGCATTTTAGGCCAAACATGCCAAACGTCCAGCAATAGCTCCCAAACCAAAGGAGCCAGCACTGAAACACATAGCTGGCCTGAAACCTCCCCAGGGAGCACACAAGCAGCAACATTCATTCTAAGGCTGTGGGCTTTCACTTGCCTGGGAACATTATCATAGCAAAAAAAGTGTTTCTCTCGGCCGGACAATCATTTTAGGCCAAACATGCCAAACGTCCAGCAATAGATCCAAAACCAAAAGAGGCAGCACTGAAACACATAGCTGGCCTGAAACCTCACCAGGGAGCACACAAGCAGCAACATTCATTCTAGGGCTGTGGGCTTCCACTTTCCTGGGATCATTATCATAGAAAAAATGTGTTTCACTCGGCCGGACGTGCATTTTAGGCCAAACATGCCAAACGTCCAGCAATAGCTCCCAAACCAAAGGAGCCAGCACTGAAACACATAGCTGGCCTGAAACCTCCCCAGGGAGCACACAAGCAGAATCATTCATTCTAGGGCTGTGGGCTTTCACTTGCCTGGGGTCATTTTAAAAGCAAAATTGTGTTTCTCTCGGCCGGACGAGCATTTTAGGCCAAACATGCCAAACGTCCAGCAATAGCTCCCAAACCAAAGGAACCAGCACTGAAACACATAGCTCTCCTGAAACCTCCCCAGGGAGCACACCAGCAGCAACATTCATTCTAGGGCTGTGGGCTTTCACTTGCCTGGGATCATTATCTTAGCAAAAAAGTGTTTCTCTCGGCCGGACGAGCATTTTAGGCCAAACATGCCAAACGTCCAGCAATAGCTCCCAAACCAAAGGAGCCAGCACTGAAACACATAGCTGGCCTGAAACCTCCCTAAGGAGCACAGAAAGAGTGACATTCATTCTAGGGCTGTGTGCTTTCACTTGCCTGGGATCATTATCATAGCAAAAAAAAGTGTTTCTCTGGGCCGGACGAGCATTTTATGCCAAACATGCCAAACGTCCAGCAATAGCTCCCAAACCAAAGGAGCCAGCACTGAAACACATAGCTGGCCTGAAACCTCCCCAGGGAGCACACAAGCAGAATCATTCATTCTAGGGCTGTGGGCTTTCACTTGCCTGGGGTCATTTTAAAAGCAAAAATGTGTTTCTCTCGGCCGGACGAGCATTTTAGGCCAAACATGCCAAATGTTCAGCAATAGCTCCCAAACCAAAGGAGCCAGCACTGAAACACATAGCTGGCCTGAAACCTCCCCAGGGAGCACACAAGCAGCAACATTCATTCTAGGGCTGTGGGCTTTCACTTGCCTGGGTACATTATCATACCAAAAAAAGTGTTTCTCTCGGCCGGACAATCATTTTAGGGCAAACATGCCAAACGTCCAGCAATAGATTCAAAACCAAAAGAGCCAGCACTGAAACACATAGCTGGCCTGAAACCTCACCAGGGAGCACACAAGCAGCAACATTCATTCTAGGGCTGTGGGCTTTCACTTGCCTGGGATCATTATCATAGCAAAAATGTGTTTCACTCGGCCGGACGAGCATTTTAGGCCAAACAAGCCAAACGTCCAGCAATAGCTCCCAAACCAAAGGAGCCAGCACTGAAACACATAGCTGGCCTGAAACCTCCCCAGGGAGCACACAAGCAGAATCATTCATTCTAGGGCTGTGGGCTTTCACTTGCCTGGGGGCATTTTAAAAGTAAAAATGTGTTTCTCTCGGCCGGACGAGCATTTTAGGCCAAACATGCCAAACGTCCAGCAATAGCTCCCAAACCAAAGGAACCAGCACTGAAACACATAGCTCTCCTGAAACCTCCCCAGGGAGCACACCAGCAGCATCATTCATTCTAGGGCTGTGGGCTTTCACTTGCCTGGGATCATTATCTTAGCAAAAAAGTGTTTCTCTCGGCCGGACGAGCATTTTAGGCCAAACATGCCAAACGTCCAGCAATAGCTCCCAAACCAAAGGAGCCAGCACTGAAACACATAGTTGGCCTGAAACCTCCACAAGGAGAACAAAAAGGGCAACATTCATTCTAGGGCTGTGGGCTTTCACTTGCCTGGGAACCTTATCAGATCAAAAATAGTGTTTCTCTCGGCCGGACGAGTATTTTAGGCCAAACATGCCAAACGTCCAGCAATAGCTCCGAAACCAAAGGAGCCAGCACTGAAACACATAGCTGGCCTGAAACCTCCCCAGGGAGCACACAAGCAGCAACATTGATTCTAGGGCTGTGAGCTTTCTCTTGCCTGGGAACATTATCATATCAAAAAAAGTGTTTACCTCGGCCGGACGAGCATTTTAGGCCAAACATGCCAAACGTCCAGCAATAGCTCCCAAACAAAATGAGCCAGCACTGAAACACATAGGTGGCCTGAAACCTCCCTAAGGAGCACAGAAAGAGTTACATTCATTCTAGGGCTGTGGGCTTTCACTTGCCTGGGATCATTATCATAGCAAAAAAAGTTTTTCTTTCGGCCGGACGAGCATTTTAGGCCAAACATGCCAAACGTCCAGCAATAGCTCCCAAACCAAAGGAGCCAGCACTGAAACACATAGCTGGCCTGAAACCTCCCCAGGGACAACACAAGCAGCAACATTCATTCTAGGGCTGTGGACTTTCACTTGACTGGGAACATTATCATAGCAAAAAATTGTTTCTCTCGGCCGGACGAGCATTTTAGGCCAAACATGCCAAACGTCCAGCAATAGCTCCCAAACCAAAGGAGCCAGCACTGAAACACATAGCTGGCCTGAAACCTCCCCAGGGAGCACACAAGCAGCAACATTCATTCTAGGGCTGTGGGCTTTCACTTGCCTGGGTACATTATCATACCAAAAAAAGTGTTTCTCTCGGCCGGACAATCATTTTAGGCCAAACATGCCGAACGTCCAGCAATAGATTCAAAACCAAAAGAGCCAGCACTGAAACACATAGCTGGCCTGAAACCTCACCAGGGAGCACACAAGCAGCAACATTCATTCTAGGGCTGTGGGCTTTCACTTGCCTGGGATCATTATCATAGCAAAAATGTGTTTCACTCGGCCGGACGAGCATTTTAGGCCAAACAAGCCAAACGTCCAGCAATAGCTCCCAAACCAAAGGAGCCAGCACTGAAACACATAGCTGGCCTGAAACCTCCCCAGGGAGCACACAAGCAGAATCATTCATTCTAGGGCTGTGGGCTTTCACTTGCCTGGGGGCATTTTAAAAGTAAAAATGTGTTTCTCTCGGCCGGACGAGCATTTTAGGCCAAACATGCCAAACGTCCAGCAATAGCTCCCAAACCAAAGGAACCAGCACTGAAACACATAGCTCTCCTGAAACCTCCCCAGGGAGCACACCAGCAGCATCATTCATTCTAGGGCTGTGGGCTTTCACTTGCCTGGGATCATTATCTTAGCAAAAAAGTGTTTCTCTCGGCCGGACGAGCATTTTAGGCCAAACATGCCAAACGTCCAGCAATAGCTCCCAAACCAAAGGAGCCAGCACTGAAACACATAGCTGGCCTGAAACCTCCACAAGGAGAACAAAAAGGGCAACATTCATTCTAGGGCTGTGGGCTTTCACTTGCCTGGGAACCTTATCAGATCAAAAATAGTGTTTCTCTCGGCCGGACGAGTATTTTAGGCCAAACATGCCAAACGTCCAGCAATAGCTCCGAAACCAAAGGAGCCAGCACTGAAACACATAGCTGGCCTGAAACCTCCCCAGGGAGCACACAAGCAGCAACATTGATTCTAGGGCTGTGAGCTTTCTCTTGCCTGGGAACATTATCATATCAAAAAAAGTGTTTACCTCGGCCGGACGAGCATTTTAGGCCAAACATGCCAAACGTCCAGCAATAGCTCCCAAACAAAATGAGCCAGCACTGAAACACATAGGTGGCCTGAAACTTCCCTAAGGAGCACAGAAAGAGTTACATTCATTCTAGGGCTGTGGGCTTTCACTTGCCTGGGATCATTATCATAGCAAAAAAAGTTTTTCTTTCGGCCGGACGAGCATTTTAGGCCAAACATGCCAAACGTCCAGCAATAGCTCCCAAACCAAAGGAGCCAGCACTGAAACACATAGCTGGCCTGAAACCTCCCCAGGGACAACACAAGCAGCAACATTCATTCTAGGGCTGTGGACTTTCACTTGACTGGGAACATTATCATAGCAAAAAATTGTTTCTCTCGGCCGGAAGAGCATTTTAGGCCAAACATGCCAAACGTCCAGCAATAGCTCCCAAACCAAAGGAGCCAGCACTGAAACACATAGCTGGCCTGAAACCTCCCCAGGGAGCACACAAGCAGCAACATTCATTCTAGGGCTGTGGGCTTTCACTTGCCTGGGTACATTATCATACCAAAAAAAGTGTTTCTCTCGGCCGGACAATCATTTTAGGCCAAACATGCCAAACGTCCAGCAATAGATCCAAAACCAAAAGAGCCAGCACTGAAACACATAGCTGGCCTGAAACCTCACCAGGGAGCACACAAGCAGCAACATTCATTCTAGGGCTGTGGGCTTTCACTTGCCTGGGATCATTATCATAGCAAAAATGTGTTTCACTCGGCCGGACGAGCATTTTAGGCCAAACAAGCCAAACGTCCAGCAATAGCTGCCAAACCAAAGGAGCCAGCACTGAAACACATAGCTGGCTTGAAACCTCCCCAGGGAGCACACAAGCAGCAACATTCATTCTAGGGCTGTGGGCTTTCACTTGCCTGGGGGCATTTTAAAAGTAAAAATGTGTTTCTCTCGGCCGGACGAGCATTTTAGGCCAAACATGCCAAACGTCCAGCAATAGCTCCCAAACCAAAGGAACCAGCACTGAAACACATAGCTCTCCTGAAACCTCCCCAGGGAGCACACCAGCAGCATCATTCATTCTAGGGCTGTGGGCTTTCACTTGCCTGGGATCATTATCTTAGCAAAAAAGTGTTTCTCTCGGCCGGACGAGCATTTTAGGCCAAACATGCCAAACGTCCAGCAATAGCTCCCAAACCAAAGGAGCCAGCACTGAAACACATAGCTGGCCTGAAACCTCCACAAGGAGAACAAAAAGGGCAACATTCATTCTAGGGCTGTGGGCTTTCACTTGCCTGGGAACCTTATCAGATCAAAAATAGTGTTTCTCTCGGCCGGACGAGTATTTTAGGCCAAACATGCCAAACGTCCAGCAATAGCTCCCAAATCAAAGGAGCCAGCACTGAAACACATAGCTGGCCTGAAACCTCCCCAGGGAGCACAGAAGCAGCAACATTGATTCTAGGGCTGTGAGCTTTCTCTTGCCTGGGAACATTATCATATCAAAAAAAGTGTTTACCTCGGCCGGACGAGCATTTTAGGCCAAACATGCCAAACGTCCAGCAATAGCTCCCAAACAAAATGAGCCAGCACTGAAACACATAGGTGGCCTGAAACCTCCCTAAGGAGCACAGAAAGAGTTACATTCATTCTAGGGCTGTGGGCTTTCACTTGCCTGGGATCATTATCATAGCAAAAAAAGTGTTTCTCTCGGCCGGACGAGCATTTTAGGCCAAACATGCCAAACGTCCAGCAATAGCTCCCAAACCAAAGGAGCCAGCACTGAAACACATAGCTGGCCTGAAACCTCCCCAGGGACCACACAAGCAGCAACATTCATTCTAGGGCTGTGGACTTTCACTTGACTGGGAACATTATCATAGCAAAAAATTGTTTCTCTCGGCCGGACGAGCATTTTGGGCCAAACATGCCAAACGTCCAGCAATAGCTCCCAAACCAAAGGAGCCAGCACTGAAACACATAGCTGGCCTGAAACCTCCCCAGGGAGCACACAAGCAGCAACATTCATTCTAGGGCTGTGGGCTTTCACTTGCCTGGGAATATTATCATAGCTAAAATTGTGTTTACCTTGACCGGACGAGCATTTTAGGCCAAACATGCCAAACGTCCAGCAATAGATCCCAAACCAAAGGAGCCAGCACTGAAACACATAGCTGGCCTGAAACCTCCACAAGGAGAACAAAAACAGCATCATTTATTCTAGGGCTGTGGGGTTTCACTTGCCTGGGAACATTATCAGATCAAAAATAGTGTTTCTCTCGGCCGGACGAGCATTTTAGGCCAAACATGCCAAACGTCCAGCAATAGCTCCCAAACCAAAGGAGCCAGCACTGAAACACATAGCTGGCCTGAAACCTCCCCAGGGAGCACACAAGCAGTAACATTCATTCTAGGGCTGTGGGCTTTCACTTGCCTGGGGGCATTTTAAAAGTAAAAATGTGTTTCTCTCGGCCGGACGAGCATTTTAGGCCAAACATGCCAAACGTCCAGCAATAGCTCCCAAACCAAAGGAACCTGCACTGAAACACATAGCTCTCCTGAAACCTCCCCATGGAGCACACCAGCAGCATCATTCATTCTAGGGCTGTGGGCTTTCACTTGCCTGGGATCATTATCTTAGCAAAAAAGTGTTTCTCTCGGCCGGACGAGCATTTTAGGCCAAACATGCCAAACGTCCAGCAATAGCTCCCAAACCAAAGGAGCCAGCACTGAAACACATAGCTGGCCTGAAACCTCCCTAAGGAGCACAGAAAGAGTTACATTCATTCTAGGGCTGTGGGCTTTCACTTGCCTGGGATCATTATCATAGCAAAAAAGTGTTTCTCTCGGCCGGACGAGCATTTTAGGCCAAACATGCCAAACGTCCAGCAATAGCTCCCAAACCAAAGGAGCCAGCACTGAAACCCATAGCTCTCCTGAAACCTCCCCAGGGAGCACACCAGCAGCAACATTCATTCTAGGGCTGTGGGAATTCACTTGCCTGGGAACATTATCAGAGCAAAAAATTGTTTCTCTCGGCCGGACGAGCATTTTAGGCCAAGCATGCCAACGTGCAGCAATAGATCCCAAACCAAAGGAGCCAGCACTGAAACACATAGCTGGCCTGAAACCTCCCCAGGGAGCACACAAGCAGCAACATTCATTCTAGGGCTGTGGGCTTTCACTTGCCTGGGAACATTATCAGAGCAAAAATGTGTTTCTCTCGGCCGGACGAGCATTTTAGGCCAAACATGCCAAACGTCCAGCAATAGCTCCCAAACCAAAGGATCCAGCACTGAAACCCATAGCTCTCCTGAAACCTCCCCAGGGAGCACACCAGCAGCAACATTCATTCTAGGGCTGTGGGAATTCACTTGCCTGGGAACATTATCATAGCAAAAAAAGTGTTTCTCTCGGCCGGACGAGCATTTTAGGCCAAACATGCCAAACGTCCAGCAATAGCTCCCAAACCAAAGGAGCCAGCACTGAAACACATAGCTGGCCTGAAACCTCCCCAGGGAGCACACAAGCAGCAACATTCATTCTAGGTCTGTGGGCTTTCACTTGCCTGGGATCATTCATCGTTGCAACAAATGTTTTTCTCTCGTCCGGACTAGCATTTTAGGCCAAACATGCCAAACGTCCAGCAATAGCTCCCAAACCAAAGGAGCCAGCACTGAAACACATAGCTGGCCTGAAACCTCCCTAAGGAGCACAGAAAGAGTTACATTCATTCTAGGGCTGTGGGCTTTCACTTGCCTGGGATCATTATCAAAGCAAAAATGTGTTTCGGCCGGACGAGCATTTTAGGCCAAACATGCCAAACGTCCAGCAATAGCTCCCAAACCAAAGGAGCCAGCACTGAAACACATAGCTCTCCTGAAACCTCCCCAGGGAGCACACCAGCAGCAACACTCATTCTAGGGCTGTGGGAATTCACTTGCCTGGGTACATTATCATAGCAAAAACAGTTTTTCTCTCGGCCGGACAAGCATTTTAGGCCAAACATGCCAAACGTCCAGCAATAGCTCCCAAACCAAAGGAGCCAGCACTGAAACACATAGCTGGCCTGAAACCTCCCCAGGGAGCACACAAGCAGCAACATTCATTCTAGGTCTGTGGGCTTTCACTTGCCTGGGATCATTCATCGTTGCAACAAATGTTTTTCTCTCGTCCGGACTAGCATTTTAGGCCAAACATGCCAAACGTCCAGCAATAGCTCCCAAACCAAAGGAGCCAGCACTGAAACACATAGCTGGCCTGAAACCTCCCCAGGGAGCACACCAGCAGCAACATTCATTCTAGGGCTGTGGGAATTCACTTGCCTGGGAACATTATCAGAGCAAAAAATTTTTTCTCTCGGCCGGACGAGCATTTTAGGCCAAGCATGCCAACGTGCAGCAATAGCTCCCAAACCAAAGGAGCCAGCACTGAAACACATAGCTGGCCTGAAACCTCCCCAGGGAGCACACAAGCAGCAACATTCATTCTAGGTCTGTGGGCTTTCACTTGCCTGGGATCATTCATCGTTGCAACAAATGTTTTTCTCTCGGCCGGACGAGCATTTTAGGCCAAACATGCCAAACGTCCAGCAATAGCTCCCAAACCAAAGGAGCCAGCACTGAAACACATAGCTGGCCTGAAACCTCCCCAGGGAGCACACAAGCATTAACATTCATTCTAGGTCTGTGGGCTTTCACTTGCCTGTTGACATTATCATAGCCAAAAAAGTGTTACTGTCGACCGGACAATCATTTTAGGCCAAACATGCCAAACGTGCAGCAATAGCTCCCAAACCAAAGGAGCCAGCACTGAAACACATAGCTGGCCTGAAACCTCCCTAAGGAGCACAGAAAGAGTGACATTCATTATAGGGCTGTGTGCTTTCACTTGCCTGGGATCATTATCATAGCAAAAAAAGTGTTTCTCTGGGCTGGACGAGCATTTTAGGCCAAACATGCCAAACGTCCAGCAATAGCTCCCAAACCAAAGGAGCCAGCACTGAAACACATAGCTGGCCTGAAACCTCCCCAGGGAGCACACAAGCAGCAACATTCATTCTAGGGCTGTGGGCTTTCACTTGCCTGGGTACATTATCATACCAAAAAAAGTGTTTCTCTCGGCCGGACAATCATTTTAGGCCAAACATGCCAAACGTCCAGCAATAGATTCAAAACCAAAAGAGCCAGCACTGAAACACATAGCTGGCCTGAAACCTCACCAGGGAGCACACAAGCAGCAACATTCATTCTAGGGCTGTGGGCTTTCACTTGCCTGGGATCATTATCATAGCAAAAATGTGTTTCACTCGGCCGGACGAGCATTTTAGGCCAAACAAGCCAAACGTCCAGCAATAGCTCCCAAACCAAAGGAGCCAGCACTGAAACACATAGCTGGCTTGAAACCTCCCCAGGGAGCACACAAGCAGCAACATTCATTCTAGGGCTGTGGGCTTTCACTTGCCTGGGGGCATTTTAAAAGTAAAAATGTGTTTCTCTCGGCCGGACGATCATTTTAGGCCAAACATGCCAAACGTCCAGCAATAGCTCCCAAACCAAAGGAACCAGCACTGAAACACATAGCTCTCCTGAAACCTCCCCAGGGAGCACACCAGCAGCATCATTCATTCTAGGGCTGTGGGCTTTCACTTGCCTGGGATCATTATCTTAGCAAAAAAGTGTTTCTCTCGGCCGGACGAGCATTTTAGGCCAAACATGCCAAACGTCCAGCAATAGCTCCCAAACCAAAGGAGCCAGCACTGAAACACATAGCTGGCCTGAAACCTCCACAAGGAGAACAAAAAGGGCAACATTCATTCTAGGGCTGTGGGCTTTCACTTGCCTGGGAACCTTATCAGATCAAAAATAGTGTTTCTCTCGGCCGGACGAGTATTTTAGGCCAAACATGCCAAACGTCCAGCAATAGCTCCCAAATCAAAGGAGCCAGCACTGAAACACATAGCTGGCCTGAAACCTCCCCAGGGAGCACAGAAGCAGCAACATTGATTCTAGGGCTGTGAGCTTTCTCTTGCCTGGGAACATTATCATATCAAAAAAAGTGTTTACCTCGGCCGGACGAGCATTTTAGGCCAAACATGCCAAACGTCCAGCAATAGCTCCCAAACAAAATGAGCCAGCACTGAAACACATAGGTGGCCTGAAACCTCCCTAAGGAGCACAGAAAGAGTTACATTCATTCTAGGGCTGTGGGCTTTCACTTGCCTGGGATCATTATCATAGCAAAAAAAGTGTTTCTCTCGGCCGGACGAGCATTTTAGGCCAAACATGCCAAACGTCCAGCAATAGCTCCCAAACCAAAGGAGCCAGCACTGAAACACATAGCTGGCCTGAAACCTCCCCAGGGACCACACAAGCAGCAACATTCATTCTAGGGCTGTGGACTTTCACTTGACTGGGAACATTATCATAGCAAAAAATTGTTTCTCTCGGCCGGACGAGCATTTTAGGCCAAACATGCCAAACGTCCAGCAATAGCTCCCAAACCAAAGGAGCCAGCACTGAAACACATAGCTGGCCTGAAACCTCCCCAGGGAGCACACAAGCAGCAACATTCATTCTAGGGCTGTGGGCTTTCACTTGCCTGGGATCATTATCATAGCAAAAAAAGTTTTTCTTTCGGCCGGACGAGCATTTTAGGCCAAACATGCCAAACGTCCAGCAATAGCTCCCAAACCAAAGGAGCCAGCACTGAAACACATAGCTGGCCTGAAACCTCCACAAGGAGAACAAAAACAGCATCATTTATTCTAGGGCTGTGGGGTTTCACTTGCCTGGGAAAATTATCAGATCAAAAATAGTGTTTCTCTCGGCCGGACGAGCATTTTAGGCCAAACATGCCAAACGTCCAGCAATAGCTCCCAAACCAAAGGATCCAGCACTGAAACCCATAGCTCTCCTGAAACCTCCCCAGGGAGCACACCAGCAGCAACATTCATTCTAGGGCTGTGGGAATTCACTTGCCTCGGAACATTATCATAGCAAAAAATTGTTTCTCTCGGCCGGACGAGCATTTTAGGCCAAGCATGCCAACGTGCAGCAATAGCTCCCAAACCAAAGGAGCCAGCACTGAAACACATAGCTGGCCTGAAACCTCCCCAGGGAGCACACAAGCAGCAACATTCATTCTAGGGCTGTGGGCTTTCACTTGCCTGGGATCATAATCATAGCTAAAAAAGTGTTTACCTTGTCCGGAGGAGCATTTTAGGCCAAACATGCCAAACGTCCAGCAATAGATCCCAAACCAAAGGAGCCAGCACTGAAACACATAGCTGGCCTGAAACCTGCACAAGGAGAACAAAAACAGCAACATTCATTCTAGGGCTGTGGGCTTTCACTTGCCTGGGAACATTATCATAGCAAAAAAAGTGTTTCTCTCGGCCGGACAAGCATTTTAGGCCAAACATACCAAACGTCCAGCAATAGCTCCCAAACCAAAGGAGCCAGCACTGAAACACATAGCTGGCCTGAAACCTCCCCAGGGAGCACACAAGCAGCAACATTCATTCTAGGTCTGTGGGCTTTCACTTGCCTGGGATCATTCATCGTTGCAACAAATGTTTTTCTCTCGGCCGGACGAGCATTTTAGGCCAAACATGCCAAACGTCCAGCAATAGCTCCCAAACCAAAGGAGCCAGCACTGAAACACATAGCTGGCCTGAAACCTCCCCAGGGAGCACACAAGCATTAACATTCATTCTAGGTCTGTGGGCTTTCACTTGCCTGTTGACATTATCATAGCCAAAAAAGTGTTACTGTCGACCGGACAATCATTTTAGGCCAAACATGCCAAACGTGCAGCAATAGCTCCCAAACCAAAGGAGCCAGCACTGAAACACATAGCTGGCCTGAAACCTCCTTAAGGAGCACAGAAAGAGTTACATTCATTCTAGGGCTCTGGGCTTTCACTTGCCTGGGATCATTATAATAGCACAAAGAGTGTTTCTCTCGAGCAGACGAGCATTTTAGGCCAAACATGTCAAACGTCCAGCAATAGCTCCCAAACCAAAGGAGCCAGCACTGAAACACATAGCTGGCCTGAAACCTCCCCAGGGAGCACACAAGCAGCAACATTCATTCTAAGGCTGTGGGCTTTCACTTGCCTGGGAACATTATCAGAGCAAAAATGTGTTTCTCTCGGCCGGACGAGCATTTTAGGCCAAACATGCCAAACGTCCAGCAATAGCTCCCAAACCAAAGGAGCCAGCACTGAAACTCATAGCTGCCCTGAAACCTCCCTAAGGAGCACAGAAAGAGTTACATTCATTCTAGGGCTGTGGGCTTTCACTTGCCTGGGATCATTATCAAAGCAAAAATGTTTTTCTCTCGGCCGGACGAGCATTTTAGGCCAAACATGCCAAACGTCCAGCAATAGCTCCCAAACCAAAGGAGCCAGCACTGAAACACATAGCTGGCCTGAAACCTCCCCAGGGAGCACACAAGCAGCAACATTCATTCTAGGGCTGTGGGCTTTCACTTGCCTGGGATCATTATCATAGCAAAAATGTGTTTCACTCGGCCGGACGAGCATTTTAGGCCAAACATGCCAAACGTCCAGCAATAGCTCCCAAACCAAAGGAGCCAGCACTGAAACACATAGCTGGCCTGAAACCTCCCCAGGGAGCACACAAGCAGCAACATTCATTCTAGGGCTGTGGGCTTTCACTTGCCTGGGATCATTATCGTAGCTAAAATTGTGTTTACCTTGACCGGACGAGCATTTTAGGCCAAACATGCCAAACGTCCAGCAATAGCTCCCAAACCAAAGGAGCCAGCACTGAAACACATAGCTGGCCTGAAACCTCCCTAAGGAGCACAGAAAGAGTGACATTCATTATAGGGCTGTGTGCTTTCACTTGCCTGGGATCATTATCATAGCAAAAAAAGTGTTTCTCTGGGCTGGACGAGCATTTTAGGCCAAACATGCCAAACGTCCAGCAATAGCTCCCAAACCAAAGGAGCCAGCAATGAAACACATAGCTGGCCTGAAACCTCCCCAGGGAGCACACAAGCAGCAACATTCATTCTAGGGCTGTGGGCTTTCACTTGCCTGGGTACATTATCATACCAAAAAAAGTGTTTCTCTCGGCCGGACAATCATTTTAGGCCAAACATGCCAAACGTCCAGCAATAGATTCAAAACCAAAAGAGCCAGCACTGAAACACATAGCTGGCCTGAAACCTCACCAGGGAGCACACAAGCAGCAACATTCATTCTAGGGCTGTGGGCTTTCACTTGCCTGGGATCATTATCATAGCAAAAATGTGTTTCACTCGGCCGGACGAGCATTTTAGGCCAAACAAGCCAAACGTCCAGCAATAGCTCCCAAACCAAAGGAGCCAGCACTGAAACACATAGCTTGCCTGAAACCTCCACAAGGAGAACAAAAAGGGCAACATTCATTCTAGGGCTGTGGGCTTTCACTTGCCTGGGAACCTTATCAGATCAAAAATAGTGTTTCTCTCGGCCGGACGAGTATTTTAGGCCAAACATGCCAAACGTCCAGCAATAGCTCCGAAACCAAAGGAGCCAGCACTGAAACACATAGCTGGCCTGAAACCTCCCCAGGGAGCACACAAGCAGCAACATTGATTCTAGGGCTGTGAGCTTTCTCTTGCCTGGGAACATTATCATATCAAAAAAAGTGTTTACCTCGGCCGGACGAGCATTTTAGGCCAAACATGCCAAACGTCCAGCAATAGCTCCCAAACAAAATGAGCCAGCACTGAAACACATAGGTGGCCTGAAACCTCCCTAAGGAGCACAGAAAGAGTTACATTCATTCTAGGGCTGTGGGCTTTCACTTGCCTGGGATCATTATCATAGCAAAAAAAGTTTTTCTCTCGGCCGGACGAGCATTTTAGGCCAAACATGCCAAACGTCCAGCAATAGCTCCCAAACCAAAGGAGCCAGCACTGAAACACATAGCTGGCCTGAAACCTCCCCAGGGACAACACAAGCAGCAACATTCATTCTAGGGCTGTGGACTTTCACTTGACTGGGAACATTATCATAGCAAAAAATTGTTTCTCTCGGCCGGACGAGCATTTTAGGCCAAACATGCCAAACGTCCAGCAATAGCTCCCAAACCAAAGGAGCCAGCACTGAAACACATAGCTGGCCTGAAACCTCCCCAGGGAGCACACAAGCAGCAACATTCATTCTAGGGCTGTGGGCTTTCACTTGCCTGGGTACATTATCATACCAAAAAAAGTGTTTCTCTCGGCCGGACAATCATTTTAGGCCAAACATGCCAAACGTCCAGCAATAGATTCAAAACCAAAAGAGCCAGCACTGAAACACATAGCTGGCCTGAAACCTCACCAGGGAGCACACAAGCAGCAACATTCATTCTAGGGCTGTGGGCTTTCACTTGCCTGGGATCATTATCATAGCAAAAATGTGTTTCACTCGGCCGGACGAGCATTTTAGGCCAAACAAGCCAAACGTCCAGCAATAGCTCCCAAACCAAAGGAGCCAGCACTGAAACACATAGCTGGCTTGAAACCTCCCCAGGGAGCACACAAGCAGCAACATTCATTCTAGGGCTGTGGGCTTTCACTTGCCTGGGGGCATTTTAAAAGTAAAAATGTGTTTCTCTCGGCCGGACGAGCATTTTAGGCCAAACATGCCAAACTTCCAGCAATAGCTCCCAAACCAAAGGAACCAGCACTGAAACACATAGCTCTCCTGAAACCTCCCCAGGGAGCACACCAGCAGCATCATTCATTCTAGGGCTGTGGGCTTTCACTTGCCTGG
Organism: Porphyrio hochstetteri; assembly: GCA_020800305.1. NCBI lineage: Eukaryota > Metazoa > Chordata > Aves > Gruiformes > Rallidae > Porphyrio > Porphyrio hochstetteri. The sequence continues at coordinate 12,784,529 of CM036925.1, forward strand.
GATCATTATCTTAGCAAAAAAGTGTTTCTCTCGGCCGGACGAGCATTTTAGGCCAAACATGCCAAACGTCCAGCAATAGCTCCCAAACCAAAGGAGCCAGCACTGAAACACATAGCTGGCCTGAAACCTCCACAAGGAGAACAAAAAGGGCAACATTCATTCTAGGGCTGTGGGCTTTCACTTGCCTGGGAACCTTATCAGATCAAAAATAGTGTTTCTCTCGGCCGGACGAGTATTTTAGGCCAAACATGCCAAACGTCCATCAATAGCTCCCAAATCAAAGGAGCCAGCACTGAAACACATAGCTGGCCTGAAACCTCCCCAGGGAGCACAGAAGCAGCAACATTGATTCTAGGGCTGTGAGCTTTCTCTTGCCTGGGAACATTATCATATCAAAAAAAGTGTTTACCTCGGCCGGACGAGCATTTTAGGCCAAACATGCCAAACGTCCAGCAATAGCTCCCAAACAAAATGAGCCAGCACTGAAACACATAGGTGGCCTGAAACCTCCCTAAGGAGCACAGAAAGAGTTACATTCATTCTAGGGCTGTGGGCTTTCACTTGCCTGGGATCATTATCATAGCAAAAAAAGTGTTTCTCTCGGCCGGACGAGCATTTTAGGCCAAACATGCCAAACGTCCAGCAATAGCTCCCAAACCAAAGGAGCCAGCACTGAAACACATAGCTGGCCTGAAACCTCCCCAGGGACAACACAAGCAGCAACATTCATTCTAGGGCTGTGGACTTTCACTTGACTGGGAACATTATCATAGCAAAAAATTGTTTCTCTCGGCCGGACGAGCATTTTAGGCCAAACATGCCAAACGTCCAGCAATAGCTCCCAAACCAAAGGAGCCAGCACTGAAACACATAGCTGGCCTGAAACCTCCCCAGGGAGCACACAAGCAGCAACATTCATTCTAGGGCTGTGGGCTTTCACTTGCCTGGGTACATTATCATACCAAAAAAAGTGTTTCTATCGGCCGGACAATCATTTTAGGCCAAACATGCCAAACGTCCAGCAATAGATTCAAAACCAAAACAGCCAGCACTGAAACACATAGCTGGCCTGAAACCTCACCAGGGAGCACACAAGCAGCAACATTCATTCTAGGGCTGTGGGCTTTCACTTGCCTGGGATCATTATCATAGCAAAAATGTGTTTCACTCGGCCGGACGAGCATTTTAGGCCAAACAAGCCAAACGTCCAGCAATAGCTCCCAAACCAAAGGAGCCAGCACTGAAACACATAGCTGGCTTGAAACCTCCCCAGGGAGCACACAAGCAGCAACATTCATTCTAGGGCTGTGGGCTTTCACTTGCCTGGGGGCATTTTAAAAGTAAAAATGTGTTTCTCTCGGCCGGACGAGCATTTTAGGCCAAACATGCCAAACGTCCAGCAATAGCTCCCAAACCAAAGGAACCAGCACTGAAACACATAGCTCTCCTGAAACCTCCCCAGGGACCACACAAGCAGCAACATTCATTCTAGGGCTGTGGACTTTCACTTGACTGGGAACATTATCATAGCAAAAAATTGTTTCTCTCGGCCGGACGAGCATTTTAGGCCAAACATGCCAAACGTCCAGCAATAGCTCCCAAACCAAAGGAGCCAGCACTGAAACACATAGCTGGCCTGAAACCTCCCCAGGGAGCACACAAGCAGCAACATTCATTCTAGGGCTGTGGGCTTTCACTTGCCTGGGAATATTATCATAGCTAAAATTGTGTTTACCTTGACCGGACGAGCATTTTAGGCCAAACATGCCAAACGTCCAGCAATAGATCCCAAACCAAAGGAGCCAGCACTGAAACACATAGCTGGCCTGAAACCTCCACAAGGAGAACAAAAACAGCATCATTTATTCTAGGGCTGTGGGGTTTCACTTGCCTGGGATCATTATCATAGCAAAAAAAGTGTTTACCTCGGCCGGACGAGCATTTTAGGCCAAACATGCCAAACGTCCAGCAATAGATCCCAAACCAAAGGAGCCAGCACTGAAAAACATAGCTGGCCTGAAACCTCCCCAGGGAGCACACAAGCAGCAACATTGATTCTAGGGCTGTGAGCTTTCACTTGCCTGGGATCATTATCTTAGCAAAAAAGTGTTTCTCTCGGCCGGACGAGCATTTTAGGCCAAACATGCCAAACGTCCAGCAATAGCTCCCAAACCAAAGGAGCCAGCACTGAAACACATAGCTGGCCTGAAACCTCCCTAAGGAGCACAGAAAGAGTTACATTCATTCTAGGGCTGTGGGCTTTCACTTGCCTGGGATCATTATCATAGCAAAAAAGTGTTTCTCTCGGCCGGACGAGCATTTTAGGCCAAACATGCCAAACGTCCAGCAATAGCTCCCAAACCAAAGGAGCCAGCACTGAAACCCATAGCTCTCCTGAAACCTCCCCAGGGAGCACACCAGCAGCAACATTCATTCTAGGGCTGTGGGAATTCACTTGCCTGGGAACATTATCATAGCAAAAAAAGTGTTTCTCTCGGCCGGACAAGCATTTTAGGCCAAACATGCCAAACGTCCAGCAATAGCTCCCAAACCGAAGGAGCCAGCACTGAAACACATAGCTGGCCTGAAACCTCCCCAGGGAGCACACAAGCAGCAACATTCATTCTAGGTCTGTGGGCTTTCACTTGCCTGGGATCATTCATCGTTGCAACAAATGTTTTTCTCTCGTCCGGACTAGCATTTTAGGCCAAACATGCCAAACGTCCAGCAATAGCTCCCAAACCAAAGGAGCCAGCACTGAAACACATAGCTGGCCTGAAACCTCCCTAAGGAGCACAGAAAGAGTTACATTCATTCTAGGGCTGTGGGCTTTCACTTGCCTGGGATCATTATCAAAGCAAAAATGTGTTTCGGCCGGACGAGCATTTTAGGCCAAACATGCCAAACGTCCAGCAATACCTCCCAAACCAAAGGAGCCAGCACTGAAACACATAGCTGGCCTGAAACCTCACCAGGGAGCACACAAGCAGCAACATTCATTCTAGGGCTGTGGGCTTTCACTTGCCTGGGATCATTATCATAGCAAAAATGTGTTTCACTCGGCCGGACGAGCATTTTAGGCCAAACATGCCAAACGTCCAGCAATAGCTCCCAAACCAAAGGAGCCAGCACTGAAACACATAGCTGGCCTGAAACCTCCCCAGGGAGCACACAAGCAGAATCATTCATTCTAGGGCTGTGGGCTTTCACTTGCCTGGGATCATTTTAATAGAAAAAATGTGTTTCTCTCGGCCGGACAAGCATTTTAGGCCAAACATGCCAAACGTCCATCAATAGCTCCCAAACCAAAGGAACCAGCACTGAAACACATAGCTGGCCTGAAACCTCCCCAGGGAGCACACAAGCAGTAACATTCATTCTAGGGCTGTGGGCTTTCACTTGACTGGGAACATTATCAGAGTAAAAATGTGTTTCTCTCGGCCGGAGGAGTATTTTAGGCCAAACATGCCAAACGTCCATCAATAGATCCCAAACCAAAGGAGCCAGCACTGAATCACATAGCTGGCCTGAAACCAACCTAAGGAGCATAGAAAGAGTTACATTCATTCTAGAGCTGTGGGCTTTCACTTGCCTGGGAACATTATCAGAGCAAAAATGTGTTTCTCTCGGCCGGACGAGCATTTTAGGCCAAACATGCCAATCGTCCATCAATAGCTCCCAAACCAAAGGAGCCAGCACTGAAACACATAGCTGGCCTGAAACCTCCCTAAGGAGCACAGTAAGAGCTACATTCATTCTAGGGCTGTGGGCTTTCACTTGCCTGGGATCATTATCATAGCAAAAAAAGTGTTTCACTCGGCTGGACGAGCATTTTAGGCCAAACATGCCAAACGTCCAGCAATAGCTCCCAAACCAAAGGAGCCAGCACTGAAACACATAGTTCTCCTGAAACCTCCCCAGGAAGCACACAAGCAGCAACATTCATTCTAGGGCTGTGGGCTTTCACTTGACTGGGAACATTATCATAGCAAAAAAGTGTTTCTCTCGGCCGGAAGAGCATTTTAGGCCAAACATGCCAAACGTCCAGCAATAGATCCCAAACCAAATGAGCCAGCACTGAAACACATAGCTGGCCTGAAACCTCCCTAAGGAGCACAGAAAGAGTGACATTCATTCTAGGGCTGTGTGCTTTCACTTGCCTGGGATCATTATCATAGCAAAAAAAGTGTTTCTCTCGGCCGGAGGAGCATTTTAGGCCAAACATGCCAAACGTCCAGCAATAGCTCCCAAACCAAAGGAGCCAGCACTGAAACACATAGCTGGCCTGAAACCTCCACAAGGAGAACAAAAACAGCAACATTCATTCTAGGGCTGTGGGCTTTCACTTGCCTGGGAACATTATCATAGCAAAAAAAGTGTTTCACTCGGCCGGACAATCATTTTAGGCCAAACATGCCAAACGTCCAGCAATAGATCCAAAACCAAAAGAGCCAGCACTGAAACACATAGCTGGCCTGAAACCTCACCAGGGAGCACACAAGCAGCAACATTCATTCTAGGGCTGTGGGCTTTCACTTGCCTGGGATCATTATCATAGCAAAAATGTGTTTCATTCGGCCGGACGAGCATTTTAGGCCAAACATGCCAAACGTCCAGCAATAGCTCCCAAACCAAAGGAGCCAGCACTGAAACACATAGCTGGCCTGAAACCTCCCCAGGGAGCACACAAGCAGAATCATTCATTCTAGGGCTGTGGGCTTTCACTTGCCTGGGATCATTTTAATAGAAAAAATGTGTTTCTCTCGGCCGGACAAGCATTTTAGGCCAAACATGCCAAACGTCCATCAATAGCTCCCAAACCAAAGGAGCCAGCACTGAAACACATAGCTGGCCTGAAACCTCCCCAGGGAGCACACAAGCAGCAACATTGATTCTAGGGCTGTGAGCTTTCTCTTGCCTGGGAACATTATCATATCAAAAAAAGTGTTTACCTCGGCCGGACGAGCATTTTAGGCCAAACATGCCAAACGTCCAGCAATAGCTCCCAAACCAAAGGAGCCAGCACTGAAACACATAGCTGGCCTGAAACCTCCCCAGGGAGCACACAAGCAGCAACATTCATTCTAGGGCTGTGGACTTTCACTTGACTGGGATCATTATCATAGCAAAAATGTGTTTCTCTGGGCCGGACGAGCATTTTAGGCCAAACATGCCAAACGTCCAGCAATAGCTCCCAAACCAAAGGAACCAGCACTGAAACACATAGCTCTCCTGAAACCTCCCCAGGGAGCACACCAGCAGCAACATTCATTCTAGGGCTGTGGGCTTTCACTTGCCTGGGATCATTATCTTAGCAAAAATGTGTTTCTCTCGGCCGGACGAGCATTTTAGGCCAAACATGCCAAACGTCCAGCAATAGCTCCCAAACCAAAGGAGCCAGCACTGAAACACATAGCTGGCCTGAAACCTCCCTAAGAGCACAGAAAGAGTGACATTCATTCTAGGGCTGTGGGCTTTCACTTGACTGGGAACATTATCATAGCAAAAAATTGTTTCTCTCAGCCGGACGAGCATTTTAGGCCAAACATGCCAAACGTCAAGCAATAGCTCCCAAACCAAAGGAGCCAGCACTGAAACACATAGCTGGCCTGAAACCTCCCCAGGGAGCACACAAGCAGCAACATTCATTCTAGGGCTGTGGGCTTTCACTTGCCTGGGATCATTATCATAGCTAAAATTGTGTTTACCTTGGCCGGACGAGCATTTTAGGCCAAACATGCCAAACGTCCAGCAATAGATCCCAAACCAAAGGAGCCAGCACTGAAACACATAGCTGGCCTGAAACCTCCCCAGGGAGCACACAAGCAGCAACATTCATTCTAGGGCTGTGGGCTTTCACTTGCCTGGGATCATTATCTTAGCAAAAAAGTGTTTCTCTCGGCCGGACGAGCATTTTAGGCCAAACATGCCAAACGTCCAGCAATAGCTCCCAAACCAAAGGAGCCAGCACTGAAACACATAGCTGGCCTGAAACCTCCCCAGGGAGCACACAAGCAGCAACATTCATTCTAGGGCTGTGGACTTTCACTTGACTGGGAACATTATCATAGCAAAAAATTGTTTCTCTCGGCTGGACGAGCATTTTAGGCCAAACATGCCAAACGTCCAGCAATAGCTCCCAAACCAAAGGAGCCAGCACTGAAACACATAGCTGGCCTGAAACCTCCCCAGGGAGCACAAAAGCAGCAACATTCATTCTAGGGCTGTGAGCTTTCTATTGCCTGGGAACATTATCATATCAAAAAAAGTGTTTCTCTGGGCCGGACGAGCATTTTAGGCCAAACATGCCAAACGTCCAGCAATAGCTCCCAAACAAAATGAGCCAGCACTGAAACACATAGGTGGCCTGAAACCTCCCTAAGGGGCACAGAAAGAGTTAAATTCATTCTAGGGCTGTGGGCTTTCACTTGCCTGGGATCATTATCATAGCAAAAAAAGTTTTTCTCTCGGCCGGACGAGCATTTTAGGCCAAACATGCCAAACGTCCAGCAATAGCTCCCAAACCAAAGGACCCAGCACTGAAACACATAGCTGGCCTGAAACCTCCCCAGGGAGCACACAAGCAGTAACATTCATTCTAGGGCTGTGGGCTTTCACTTGACTGGGAACATTATCAGAGTAAAAATGTGTTTCTCTCGGCCGTAGGAGTATTTTAAGCCAAACATGCCAAACGTCCATCAATAGCTCCCAAACCAAAGGAGCCCGCACTGAATCACATAGCTGGCCTGAAACCAACCTAAGGAGCATAGAAAGAGTTACATTCATTCTAGAGCTGTGGGCTTTCACTTGCCTGGGAACATTATCAGAGCAAAAATGTGTTTCTCTCGGCCGGACGAGCATTTTAGGCCAAACATGCCAATCGTCCATCAATAGCTCCCAAACCAAAGGAGCCAGCACTGAAACACATAGCTGGCCTGAAACCTCCCTAAGGAGCACAGTAAGAGCTACATTCATTCTAGGGCTGTGGGCTTTCACTTGCCTGGGATCATTATCATAGCAAAAAAAGTGTTTCACTCGGCTGGACGAGCATTTTAGGCCAAACATGCCAAACGTCCAGCAATAGCTCCCAAACCAAAGGAGCCAGCACTGAAACACATAGTTCTCCTGAAACCTCCCCAGGAAGCACACAAGCAGCAACATTCATTCTAGGGCTGTGGGCTTTCACTTGACTGGGAACATTATCATAGCAAAAAAGTGTTTCTCTCGGCCGGAAGAGCATTTTAGGCCAAACATGCCAAACGTCCAGCAATAGATCCCAAACCAAATGAGCCAGCACTGAAACACATAGCTGGCCTGAAACCTCCCTAAGGAGCACAGAAAGAGTGACATTCATTCTAGGGCTGTGTGCTTTCACTTGCCTGGGATCATTATCATAGCAAAAAAAGTGTTTCTCTCGGCCGGAGGAGCATTTTAGGCCAAACATGCCAAACGTCCAGCAATAGCTCCCAAACCAAAGGAGCCAGCACTGAAACACATAGCTGGCCTGAAACCTCCACAAGGAGAACAAAAACAGCAACATTCATTCTAGGGCTGTGGGCTTTCACTTGCCTGGGATCATTATAATAGAAAAAATGTGTTTCTCTCGGCCGGACAAGCATTTTAGGCCAAACATGCCAAACGTCCATCAATAGCTCCCAAACCAAAGGAACCAGCACTGAAACACATAGCTGGCCTGAAACCTCCCCAGGGAGCACACCAGCAGCAACATTCATTCTAGGGCTGTGGGCTTTCACTTGCCTGGGATCATTATCTGAGCAAAAAAGTGTTTCTCTCGGCCGGACGAGCATTTTAGGCCAAACATGCCAAACGTCCAGCAATAGCTCCCAAACCAAAGGAGCCAGCACTGAAACACATAGCTGGCCTGAAACCTCCCTAAGAGCACAGAAAGAGTGACATTCATTCTAGGGCTGTGGGCTTTCACTTGCCTGGAATCCTTCATCATAGCAAAAAAATTGTTTCTCTCGGGCAGACGAGCACTTTAGACCAAACATGCCAAACGTCCAGCAATAGCTCCCAAACCAAAGGAGCCAGCACTGAAACACATAGTTCTCCTGAAACCTCCCCAGGAAGCACACAAGCAGCAACATTCATTCTAGGGCTGTGGGCTTTCACTTGCCTGGGATCATTATCATAGCTAAAATTGTGTTTACCTTGGCCGGACGAGCATTTTAGGCCAAACATGCCAAACGTCCAGCAATAGATCCCAAACCAAAGGAGCCAGCACTGAAACACATAGCTGGCCTGAAACCTCCACAAGGAGAACAAAAACAGCAACATTCATTCTAGGGCTGTGGGCTTTCACTTGCCTGGGAACATTATCAGATCAAAAATACTGTTTCTCTCGGCCGGACGAGCATTTTAGGCCAAACATGCCAAACGTCCAGCAATAGCTCCCAAACCAAAGGAGCCAGCACTGAAACACATAGCTGGCCTGAAACCTCCCCAGGGAGCACACAAGCAGCAACATTGATTCTAGGGCTGTGAGCTTTCTCTTGCCTGGGAACATTATCATATCAAAAAAAGTGTTTATCTCGGCCGGACGAGCATTTTAGGCCAAACATGCCAAACGTCCAGCAATAGCTCCCAAACAAAATGAGCCTGCACTGAAACACAAAGGTGGACTGAAACCTCCCTAAGGAGCACAGAAAGAGTTACATTCATTCTAGGGCTGTGGGCTTTCACTTGCCTGGGATCATTATCAGAGCAAAAAAAGTGTTTCTCTCGGCCGGACGAGCATTTTAGGCCAAACATGCCAAACGTCCAGCAATAGATCCAAAACCAAAAGAGCCAGCACTGAAACACATAGCTGGCCTGAAACCTCACCAGGGAGCACACAAGCAGCAACATTCATTCTAGGGCTGTGGGCTTTCACTTGCCTGGGATCATTATCATAGCAAAAATGTGTTTCACTCGGCCGGACGAGCATTTTAGGCCAAACATGCCAAACGTCCAGCAATAGCTCCCAAACCAAAGGAGCCAGCACTGAAACACATAGCTGGCCTGAAACCTCCCCAGGGAGCACACAAGCAGAATCATTCATTCTAGGGCTGTGGGCTTTCACTTGCCTGGGAACATTATCATAGCAAAAAAAGTGTTTCACTCGGCCGGACAATCATTTTAGGCCAAACATGCCAAACGTCCAGCAATAGATCCAAAACCAAAAGAGCCAGCACTGAAACACATAGCTGGCCTGAAACCTCACCAGGGAGCACACAAGCAGAATCATTCATTCTAGGGCTGTGGGCTTTCACTTGCCTGGGATCATTATCATAGCAAAAATGTGTTTCACTCGGCCGGACGAGCATTTTAGGCCAAACATGCCAAACGTCCAGCAATAGCTCCCAAACCAAAGGAGCCAGCACTGAAACACATAGCTGGCCTGAAACCTCCCCAGGGAGCACACAAGCAGAATCATTCATTCTAGGGCTGTGGGCTTTCACTTGCCTGGGATCATTTTAATAGAAAAAATGTGTTTCTCTCGGCCGGACAAGCATTTTAGGCCAAACATGCCAAACGTCCATCAATAGCTCCCAAACCAAAGGAACCAGCACTGAAACACATAGCTGGCCTGAAACCTCCCCAGGGAGCACACCAGCAGCAACATTCATTCTAGGGCTGTGGGCTTTCACTTGCCTGGGATCATTATCTTAGCAAAAATGTGTTTCTCTCGGCCGGACGAGCATTTTAGGCCAAACATGCCAAACGTCCAGCAATAGCTCCCAAACCAAAGGAGCCAGCACTGAAACACATAGCTGGCCTGAAACCTCCCCAGGGAGCACACAAGCAGCAACATTCATTCTAGGGCTGTGGGCTTTCACTTGACTGGGATCATTATCATAGCTAAAATTGTGTTTACCTTGGCCGGACGAGCGTTTTAGGCCAAACATGCCAAACGTCCAGCAATAGATCCCAAACCAAAGGAGCCAGCACTGAAACACATAGCTGGCCTGAAACCTCCACAAGGAGAACAAAAACAGCAACATTCATTCTAGGGCTGTGGGCTTTCACTTGCCTGGGAACATTATCAGATCAAAAATAGTGTTTCTCTCGGCCGGACGAGCATTTTAGGCCAAACATGCCAAACGTCCATCAATAGCTCCCAAACCAAAGGAGCCAGCACTGAAACACATAGCTGGCCTGAAACCTCCCCAGGGAGCACACAAGCAGCAACATTGATTCTAGGGCTGTGAGCTTTCTCTTGCCTGGGAACATTATCATATCAAAAAAAGTGTTTACCTCGGCCGGACGAGCATTTTAGGCCAAACATGCCAAACGTCCAGCAATAGCTCCCAAACAAAATGAGCCAGAACTGAAAGACATAGGTGGCCTGAAACCTCCCTAAGGAGCACAGAAAGAGTTACATTCATTCTAGGGCTGTGGGCTTTCACTTGCCTGGGATCATTATCAGAGCAAAAAAAGTGTTTCTCTCGGCTGGACGAGTATTTTAGGCCAAACATGCCAAACGTCCAGCAATAGATCCCAAACCAAAGGAGCCAGCACTGAAACACATAGCTGGCCTGAAACCTCCACAAGGAGAACAAAAACAGCAACATTCATTCTAGGTCTGTGGACTTTCACTTGACTGGGAACATTATCAGATCAAAAATAGTGTTTCTCTCGGCCGGACGAGCATTTTAGGCCAAACATGCCAAACGTCCAGCAATAGCTCCCAAACCAAAGGAGCCAGCACTTAAACACATAGTTCTCCTGAAACCTCCCCAGGAAGCACACAAGCAGCAACATTCATTCTAGGGCGGTGGGCTTTCACTTGCCTGGGACCCTTCATCATAGCAAAAAAAGTGTTTCTCTCGGCCGGACGAGCATTTTAGGCCAAACATGCCAAACGTGCAGCAATAGCTCCCAAACCAAAGGAGCCAGCACTGAAACACATAGATCCACTGAAACCTCCCCAGGGAGCACACAAGCAGCAACATTGATTCTAGGGCTGTGAGCTTTCTCTTGCCTGGGAACATTATCATATCAAAAAAAGTGTTTATCTCGGCCGGACGAGCATTTTAGGCCAAACATGCCAAACGTCCAGCAATAGCTCCCAAACAAAATGAGCCTGCACTGAAACACATAGGTGGACTGAAACCTCCCTAAGGAGCACAGAAAGAGTTACATTCATTCTAGGGCTGTGGGCTTTCACTTGCCTGGGATCATTATCAGAGCAAAAAAAGTGTTTCTCTCGGCCGGACGTGCATTTTAGGCCAAACATGCCAAACGTCCAGCAATAGATCCAAAACCAAAAGAGCCAGCACTGAAACACATAGCTGGCCTGAAACCTCACCAGGGAGCACACAAGCAGCAACATTCATTCTAGGGCTGTGGGCTTTCACTTGCCTGGGATCATTATCATAGCAAAAATGTGTTTCACTCGGCCGGACGAGCATTTTAGGCCAAACATGCCAAACGTCCAGCAATAGCTCCCAAACCAAAGGAGCCAGCACTGAAACACATAGCTGGCCTGAAACCTCCCCAGGGAGCACACAAGCAGAATCATTCATTCTAGGGCTGTGGGCTTTCACTTGCCTGGGATCATTTTAATAGAAAAAATGTGTTTCTCTCGGCCGGACAAGCATTTTAGGCCAAACATGCCAAACGTCCATCAATAGCTCCCAAACCAAAGGAACCAGCACTGAAACACATAGCTGGCCTGAAACCTCCCCAGGGAGCACACCAGCAGCAACATTCATTCTAGGGCTGTGGGCTTTCACTTGCCTGGGATCATTATCTTAGCAAAAATGTGTTTCTCTCGGCCGGACGAGCATTTTAGGCCAAACATGCCAAACGTCCAGCAATAGCTCCCAAACCAAAGGAGCCAGCACTGAAACACATAGCTGGCCTGAAACCTCCCCAGGGAGCACACAAGCAGCAACATTCATTCTAGGGCTGTGGGCTTTCTCTTGCCTGGGAACATTATCATATCAAAAAAAGTGTTTACCTCGGCCGGACGAGCATTTTAGGCCAAACATGCCAAACGTCCAGCAATAGCTCCCAAACAAAATGAGCCAGAACTGAAAGACATAGGTGGCCTGAAACCTCCCTAAGGAGCACAGAAAGAGTTACATTCATTCTAGGGCTGTGGGCTTTCACTTGCCTGGGATCATTATCATAGCAAAAAAAGTTTTTCTCTTGGCCGGACGAGCATTTTAGGCCAAACATGCCAAACGTCCAGCAATAGCTCCCAAACCAAAGGAGCCAGCACTGAAACACATAGGTGGCCTGAAACCTCCCCAGGGAGCACACAAGCAGTAACATTCATTCTAGGGCTGTGGGCTTTCACTTGACTGGGAACATTATCAGAGCAAAAATGTGTTTCTCTCGGCCGGACGTGTATTTTAGGCCAAACATGCCAAACGTCCAGTAATAGCTCCCAAACCAAAGGAGCCAGCACTGAAACACATAGTTCTCCTGAAACCTCCCCAGGAAGCACACAAGCAGCAACATTCATTCTAGGGCTGTGGGCTTTCACTTGCCTGGGATCATTATCATAGCTAAAATTGTGTTTACCTTGGCCGGACGAGCATTTTAGGCCAAACATGCCAAACGTCCAGCAATAGATCCCAAACCAAAGGAGCCAGCACTGAAACACATAGCTGGCCTGAAACCTCCACAAGGAGAACAAAAACAGCAACATTCATTCTAGGTCTGTGGACTTTCACTTGACTGGGAACATTATCAGATCAAAAATAGTGTTTCTCTCGGCCGGACGAGCATTTTAGGCCAAACATACCAAACGTCCAGCAATAGCTCCCAAACCAAAGGAGCCAGCACTGAAACACATAGTTCTCCTGAAACCTCCCCAGGAAGCACACAAGCAGCAACATTCATTCTAGGGCTGTGGGCTTTCACTTGCCTGGGACCCTTCATCATAGCAAAAAAAGTGTTTCTCTCGGCCGGACGAGCATTTTAGGCCAAACATGCCAAACGTGCAGCAATAGCTCCCAAACCAAAGGAGCCAGCACTGAAACACATAGATCCACTGAAACCTCCCCAGGGAGCACACAAGCAGTAACATTCATTCTAGGTCTGTGGGCTTTCACTTGCCTTGGAACCTTCATCATAGCAAAAAAAGTGTTTCTCTCGGGCAGACGAGCATTTTAGGCCAAATATGCCAAACGTCCAGCAATAGCTCCCAAACCAAAGGAGCCAGCAGTGAAACACATAGCTGGCCTGAAACCTCCCCAGGGAGCACACAAGCAGCAACATTCATTCTAGGGCTGTGGACTTTCACTTGACTTGGAACATTATCATAGCAAAAAAGTGTTTCTCTCTGCCGGACGAGCATTTTAGGCCAAACATGCCAAACGTCCAGCAATAGCTCCCAAACCAAAGGAGCCAGCACTGAAACACATAGCTGGCCTGAAACCTCCCTAAGAGCACAGAAAGAGTGACATTCATTCTAGGGCTGTGGGCTTTCACTTGCCTGGAATCCTTCATCATAGCAAAAAAATTGTTTCTCTCGGGCAGACGAGCATTTTAGGCCAAACATGCCAAACGTCCAGCAATAGCTCCCAAACCAAAGGAGCCAGCACTGAAACACATAGTTCTCCTGAAACCTCCCCAGGAAGCACACAAGCAGCAACATTCATTCTAGGGCTGTGGGCTTTCACTTGCCTGGGATCATTATCATAGCTAAAATTGTGTTTACCTTGGCCGGACGAGCATTTTAGGCCAAACATGCCAAACGTCCAGCAATAGATCCCAAACCAAAGGAGCCAGCACTGAAACACATAGCTGGCCTGAAACCTCCACAAGGAGAACAAAAACAGCAACATTCATTCTAGGGCTGTGGGCTTTCACTTGCCTGGGAACATTGTCAGATCAAAAATAGTGTTTCTCTCGGCCCGACGAGCATTTTAGGCCAAACATGCCAAACGTCCAGCAATAGCTCCCAAACCAAAGGAGCCAGCACTGAAACACATAGCTGGCCTGAAACCTCCCCAGGGAGCACACAAGCGGCATCATTGATTCTAGGGCTGTGAGCTTTCTCTTGCCTGGGAACATTATCATATCAAAAAAAGTGTTTATCTCGGCCGGACGAGCATTTTAGGCCAAACATGCCAAACGTCCAGCAATAGCTCCCAAACAAAATGAGCCAGCACTAAAACACATAGGTGGACTGAAACCTCCCTAAGGAGCACAGAAAGAGTTACATTCATTCTAGGGCTGCGGGCTTTCACTTGCCTGGGATCATTATCATAGCAAAAAAAGTTTTTCTCTCGGCCGGACGAGCATTTTAGGCCAAACATGCCAAACGTCCATCAAGAGATCCCAAACCAAAGGAGCCAGCACTGAATTACATAGCTGGCCTGAAACCAACCTAAGGAGCATAGAAAGAGTTACATTCATTCTAGGGCTGTGGGCTTTCACTTGCCTGGGAACATTATCAGAGCAAAAAAGTGTTTCTCCCGGCCGGACGAGCATTTTAGGCCAAACATGCCAATCGTCCATCAATAGCTCCCAAACCAAAGGAGCCAGCACTGAAACACATAGTTCTCCTGAAACCTCCCTAAGGAGCACAGAAAGAGTTACATTCATTCTAGGGCTGTGGGCTTTCACTTGCCTGGGATCATTATCAGAGCAAAAAAAGTGTTTCTCTCGGCTGGACGAGCATTTTAGGCCAAACATGCCAAACGTCCAGCAATAGCTCCCAAACCAAAGGAGCGAGCAATGAAACACATAGTTCTCCTGAAACCTCCCCAGGAAGCACACAAGCAGCAACATTCATTCTAGGGCTGTGGGCTTTCACTTGCCTGGGACCCTTCATCATAGCAAAAAAAGTGTTTCTCTCGGCCGGACGAGCATTTTAGGCCAAACATGCCAAACGTCCAGCAATAGCTCCCAAACCAAAGGAGCCAGCACTGAAACACATAGCTGGCCTGAAACCTCCCCAGGGACCACACAAGCAGCAACATTCATTCTAGGTCTGTGGACTTTCACTTGACTGGGAACATTATCATAGCAAAAAATTGTTTCTCTCGGCCGGACGAGCATTTTAGGCCAAACATGCCAAACGTCCAGCAATAGCTCCCAAACCAAAGGAGCCAGCACTGAAACAAATAGCTGGCCTGAAACCTCCCTAAGGAGCACAGAAAGAGTGACATTCATTCTAGGGCTGTGTGCTTTCACTTGCCTGGGATCATTATCTTAGCAAAAAAAGTGTTTCTCTGGGCCGGACGAGCATTGTAGGCCAAACATGCCAAACGTCCAGCAATAGCTCCCAAACCAAAGGAGCCAGCACTGAAACACATAGCTGGCCTGAAACCTCCCTAAGGAGCACAGAAAGAGTGATATTCATTCTAGGGCTGTGTGCTTTCACTTGCCTGGGATCATTATCATAGCAAAAAAAGTGTTTCTCTGGGCCGGACGAGCATTTTAGGCCAAACATGCCAAACGTCCAGCAATAGCTCCCAAACCAAAGGAGCCAGCACTGAAACACATAGCTGGCCTGAAACCTCCCCAGGGAGCACACCAGCAGCAACATTCATTCTAGGGCTGTGGGCTTTCACTTGCCTGGGAACATTATCATAGCAAAAAAAGTGTTTCACTCGGCCGGACAATCATTTTAGGCCAAACATGCCAAACGTCCAGCAATAGATCCAAAACCAAAAGAGCCAGCACTGAAACACATAGCTGGCCTGAAACCTCACCAGGGAGCACACAAGCAGCAACATTCATTCTAGGGCTGTGGGCTTTCACTTGCCTGGGAACATTATCAGAGCAAAAATGTGTTTCTCTCGGCCGTACGAGCATTTTAGGCCAAACATGCCAATCGTCCATCAATAGCTCCCAAACCAAAGGAGCCAGCACTGAAACACATAGCTGGCCTGAAACCTCCCTAAGGAGCACAGAAAGAGTTACATTCATTCTAGGGCTGTGGGCTTTCACTTGCCTGGGATCATTATCATAGCAAAAATGTGTTTCACTCGGCCGGACGAGCATTTTAGGCCAAACATGCCAAACGTCCAGCAATAGCTCCCAAACTAAAGGAGCCAGCACTGAAACACATAGCTGGCCTGAAACCTCCCCAGGGAGCACACAAGCAGAATCATTCATTCTAGGGCTGTGGGCTTTCACTTGACTGGGATCATTTTAATAGCAAAAATGTGTTTCTCTCGGCCGGACGAGCATTTTAGGCCAAACATGCCAAACGTCCAGCAATAGATCCCAAACCAAAGGAGCCAGCACTGAAACACATAGCTGGCCTGAAACCTCCCCAGGGAGCACACAAGCAGTAACATTCATTCTAGGGCTGTGGGCTTTCACTTGACTGCGAACATTATCAGAGCAAAAATGTGTTTCTCTCGGCCGGACGAGCATTTTAGGCCAAACATGCCAATCGTCCATCAATAGCTCCCAAACCAAAGGAGCCAGCACTGAAACACATAGCTGGCCTGAAACCTCCCTAAGGAGCACAGAAAGAGTGACATTCATTCTAGGGCTGTGTGCTTTCACTTGCCTGGGATCATTATCATAGCAAAAAAAGTGTTTCTCTGGGCCGGACGAGCATTTTAGGCCAAACATGCCAAATGTCCAGCAATAGCTCCCAAACCAAAGGAGCCAGCACTGAAACACATAGCTGGCCTGAAACCTCCCCAGGGAGCACACAAGCAGCAACATTGATTCTAGGGCTGTGGGCTTTCACTTGCCTGGGATCATTATCATAGCAAAAATGTGTTTCACTCGGCCGGACGAGCATTTTAGGCCAAACATGCCAAACGTCCAGCAATTGCTCCCAAACCAAATGAGCCAGCACTGAAACACATAGCTGACCTGAAACCTCCCTAAGAGCACAGAAAGAGTGACATTCATTCTAGGGCTGTGGGCTTTCACTTGCCTTGGAACCTCATCATAGCAAAAAAAGTGCTTCTCTCGGGCAGACGAGCATTTTAGGCCAAACATGCCAAACGTCCAGCAATAGCTCCCAAACCAAAGGAGCCAGCACTGAAACACATAGCTCTCCTGAAACCTCCCCAGGAAGCACACAAGCAGCAACATTCATTCTAGGGCTGTGGGCTTTCACTTGCCTGGGATCATTATCATAGCAATAAAAGTTTTTCTCTCGGCCGGACGAGCATTTTAGGCCAAACATGCCAAACGTCCAGCAATAGCTCCCAAACCAAAGGAGCCAGCACTGAAACACATAGCTGGCCTGAAACCTCCCCAGGGAGCACACCAGCAGTAACATTCATTCTAGGGCTGTGGGCTTTCACTTGCCTGGGAACCTTCATCATAGCAAAAAAAGTGTTTCTCTCGGCCGGAAGAGCATTTTAGGCCAAACATGCCAAACGTCCACAATAGCTCCCAAACCAAAGGAGCCAGCACTGAAACACATAGCTGGCCTGAAACCTCCCCATTGAGCACACAAGCAGCAAAATTCATTCTAGGGCTGAGGGCTTTCACTTGCCTGGTGACATTAGCATAGCAAAAAAAGTGTTTCTCTCGGCCGGACAAGCATTTTACGCCAAACATGCCAAACGTCCAGCAATAGCTCCCAAACCAAAGGAGCCAGCACTGAAACACATAGCTGGCATGAAACCTCCCCAGGGAGCACACAAGCAGCAACATTCATTCTAGGGCTGTGGGCTTTCACTTGCCTGGGATCATTATCATAGCAAAAAAAGTGTTTACCTCGGCCGGACGAGCATTTTAGGCCAAACATGCCAAACGTCCAGCAATAGCTCCCAAACCAAAGGAGCCAGCACTGAAACACATAGCTGGCCTGAAACCTCCCCAGGGAGCACACAAGCAGCAACATTCATTCTAGGGCTGTGGGCTTTCACTTGCCTGGGAACCTTCATCATAGCAAAAAAAGTGTTTCTCTCGGCCGGAAGAGCATTTTAGGCCAAACATGCCAAACGTCCAGCAATAGCTCCCAAACCAAAGGAGCCAGCACTGAAACACATAGCTGGCCTGAAACCTCCCCAGGGAGCACACAAGCAGCAACATTCATTCTAGGGCTGTGGGCATTCACTTGCCTGGGATCATTATCATAGCTAAAATTGTGTTTACCTTGGCCGGACGAGCATTTTAGGCCAAACATGCCAAACGTCCAGCAATAGATCCCAAACCAAAGGAGCCAGCACTGAAACACATAGCTGGCCGGAAACCTCCACAAGGAGAACAAAAACAGCAACATTCATTCTAAGGCTGAGGGCTTTCACTTGCCTTGGAACCTTCATCATAGCAAAAAAAGTGTTTCTCTCGGCCGGACGAGCATTTTAGGCCAAACATGCCAAACGTCCAGCAATAGCTCCCAAACCAAAGGAGCCAGCACTGAAACACATAGCTCTCCTGAAACCTCCCCAGGGAGCACACCAGCAGCAACATTCATTCTAGGGCGGTGGGCTTTCACTTGCCTTGGAACCTTCATCATAGCAAAAAAAGTGTTTCTCTCGGCCGGACGAGCATTTTAGGCCAAACATGCCAAACGTCCAGCAATAGCTCCCAAACCAAAGGAGCCAGCACTGAAACACATAGCTGGCCTGAAACCAACCTAAGGAGCATAGAAAGAGTTACATTCATTCTAGGGCTGTGGGCTTTCACTTGCCTGGGAACATTATCAGAGCAAAAATGTGTTTCTCTCGGCCGGACGAGCATTTTAGGCCAAACATGCCAAACGTCCAGCAATAGATCCCAAACCAAAGGAGCCAGCACTGAAACACATAGCTGGCCTGAAACCTCCCTAAGGAGCACAGAAAGAGTTACATTCATTCTAGGGCTGTGGGCTTTCACTTGTCTGGGATCATTATCATAGCAAAAATGTGTTTCTCTCGGCTGGACGAGCATTTTAGGCCAAACATGCCAAACGTCCAGCAATAGCTCCCAAACCAAAGGAGCCAGCACTGAAACACATAGTTCTCCTGAAACCTCCCCAGGAAGCACACAAGCAGCAACATTCATTCTAGGGCTGTGGGCTTTCACTTGCCTGGGACCCTTCATCATAGCAAAAAAAGTGTTTCTCTCGGCCGGACGAGCATTTTAGGCCAAACATGCCAAACGTCCAGCTATAGCTCCCAAACCAAAGGAGCCAGCACTGAAACACATAGCTTGCCTGAAACCTCCCCAGGGAGCACACAAGCAGCAACATTCATTCTAGGGCTGTGGGCTTTCACTTGCCTGGGAACATTATCATAGCAAAAAATTGTTTCTCTCGGCCGGAGGAGCATTTTAGGCCAAACATGCAAACGTCCAGCAATAGCTCCCAAACCAAAGGAGCCAGCACTGAAACACATAGCTGGCCTGAAACCTCCCCAGGGAGCACACAAGCAGCAACATTCATTCTAGGGCTGTGGGCATTCACTTGCCTGGGATCATTATCATAGATAAAATTGTGTTTACCTTGGCCGGACGAGCATTTAAGGCCAAACATGCCAAACGTCCATCAATAGATCCCAAACCAAAGGAGCCACCACTGAAACACATAGCTGGCCTGAAACCTCCACAAGGAGAAAAAAACCAGCAACATTGATTCTAGGGCTCTGGGCTTTCACTTGCCTGGGAGCATTATCAGATCAAAAATAGTGTTTCTCTCGGCCGGACGAGCATTTTAGGCCAAACATGCCAAACGTCCAGCAATAGCTCCCAAACCAAAGGAGCCAGCACTGAAACACATAGCTGGCCTGAAACCTCCCTAAGGAGCACAGAAAGAGTGACATTCATTCTAGGGCTGTGGGCTTTCACTTGCCTGGGAACCTTCATCATAGCAAAAAAAGTGTTTCTCTCGGCCGGACGAGCATTTTAGGCCAAACATGCCAAACGTCCAGCAATAGCTCCCAAACCAAAGGAGCCAGCACTGAAACACATAGCTGGCCTGAAACCTCCCCAGGGAGCACACAAGCAGCAACATTCATTCTAGGGCTGTGGGCTTTCACTTGCCTGGGATCATCATCATAGCAAAAAAAATTGTTTCTCTCGGATGGACGAGCATTTTAGGCCAAACATGCCAAACGTCCAGCAATAGCTCCCAAAACAAAGGAGCCAGCACTGAAACACATAGCTGGCCTGAAACCTCCCCAGGGAGCACACAAGCAGCAACATTCATTCTAGGGCTGTGGGCTTTCACTTGCCTGGGATAATTCATCTTTGCAATAAATGTGTTTTACTCGGCCGGACGAGCATTTTAGGCCAAACATGCCAAACGTTCAGCAATAGCTCCCAAACGAAAGGAGCCAGCACTGAAACACATAGTTCTCC
The DNA here is from genome assembly GCA_020800305.1 of Porphyrio hochstetteri. Taxonomy (NCBI): domain Eukaryota; kingdom Metazoa; phylum Chordata; class Aves; order Gruiformes; family Rallidae; genus Porphyrio; species Porphyrio hochstetteri. The sequence goes on from CM036925.1 coordinate 12,804,752, forward strand.
TGAAACCTCCCCAGGAAGCACACAAGCAGCAACATTCATTCTAGGGCTGTGGGCTTTCACTTGCCTGGGACCCTTCATCATAGCAAAAAAAGTGTTTCTCTCGGCCGGACGAGCATTTTAGGCCAAACATGCCAAACGTCCAGCAATAGCTCCCAAACCAAAGGAGCCAGCACTGAAACACATAGCTGGCCTGAAACCTCCCCAGGGAGCACACAAGCAGCAACATTCATTCTAGGGCTGTGGGCTTTCACTTGCCTGGGATCATCATCATAGCAAAAAAAATTGTTTCTCTCGGATGGACGAGCATTTTAGGCCAAACATGCCAAACGTCCAGCAATAGCTCCCAAAACAAAGGAGCCAGCACTGAAACACATAGCTGGCCTGAAACCTCCCCAGGGAGCACACAAGCAGCAACATTCATTCTAGGGCTGTGGGCTTTCACTTGCCTGGGATAATTCATCTTTGCAATAAATGTGTTTTACTCGGCCGGACGAGCATTTTAGGCCAAACATGCCAAACGTTCAGCAATAGCTCCCAAACCAAAGGAGCCAGCACTGAAACACATAGCTGGCCTGAAACCTCCCCAGGGAGCACACAAGCAGCAACATTCATTCTAGGGCTGTGGGCTTTCACTTGCCTAGGAACATTATCATAGCAAAAAAAGTGTTTCTCTCGGCCGGACAAGCATTTTAGGCCAACCATGCCAAACGTCCAGCAATAGCTCCCAAAGCAAAGGAGCCAGCACTGAAACACATAGCTGGCCTGAAACCTCCCCAGGGAGCACACAAGCAGCAACATTGATTCTAGGGCTGTGGACTTTCACTTGCCTGGGAAACTTCATCATATCAAAAATAATTTTTCTCTCGGCCGGACGAGCATTTTAGGCCAAACATGCCAAACGTCCACCAATAGCTCCCAAACCAAAGGCGCCAGCACTGAAACACATAGCTGGCCTGAAACCACTCCAGGGAGCACACAAGCTGCAACATTCATTCTAGGGCTGTGGGCTTTCACTTGCCTGGGAGAATTCATCATTTCAATAAATGTGTTTCTCTCGGCCGGACGAGCATTTTAGGCCAAACATGCCAAATGTTCAGCAATAGCTCCCAAACAAAAGGAGCCAGCACTGAAACACATAGCTGGCATGAAACCTCCCCAGGGAGCACACAAGCAGCAACATTCATTCTAGGGCTGTGGGCTTTCACTTGCCTGGGATCATTCATCGTTGCAATAAATGTGTTTCTCTCGTCCGGACTAGCATTTTAGTCCAAACATGCCAACGTGCAGCAATACCTCCTAAACCAAAGGAGCCAGCACTGAAACACATAGCTGGCCTGAAACCTCCCCAGGGAGCACACAAGCAGCAACATTCATTCTAGGTCTGTGGGCTTTCACTTGCCTGGGATCATTCATCGTTGCAATAAATGTGTTTCGTCCGGACTAGCATTTTAGGCCAAACATGCCAAACGTCCAGCAATAGCTTCCTAACTAAAGGCGCCAGCACTGAAACACACAGCTGGTCTGAAACCTCCCCAGGCAGCACACAAGCTGCAACATTCATTCTAGGGCTGTGGGCTTTCACTTTCCTGGGATAATTCATCCTTGCAATAAATGTGTTTCTCTCGGCCGGACGAGCATTTTAGGCCAAACATGCCAAACGTTCAGCAATAGCTCCCAAACCAAAGGAGCCAGCACTGAAACACATAGCTGGCCTGAAACCTCCCCAGGGAGCACACAAGCAGCAACATTCATTCTAGGGCTGTGGGCTTTCACTTGCCTGGGAACATTATCATAGCAAAAAAAGTGTTTCTCTAGGCCGGACGAGCATTTTAGGCCAAACATGCCAAACGTCCAGCAATAGCTCCCAAACCAAAGGAGCCAGCACTGAAACACATAGCTGGCATGAAACCTCCCCAGGGACCACACAAGCAGCAACATTGATTCTAGGGCTGTGGACTTTCACTTGCCTGGGAAACTTCATCATATCAAAAATAATTTTTCTCTCGGCCGGACGAGCATTTTAGGCCAAACATGCCAAACGTCCAGCAATAGCTCCCAAACCAAAGGAGCCAGCACTGAAACACATAGCTGGCCTGAAACCTCCCCAGGGAGCACACAAGCTGCAGCATTCATTCTAGGGCTGTGGACTTTCACTTGACTGGGATCATTATCATAGCAAATATGTGTTTCTCTCGGCCAGACGAGCATTTTAGGCCAAACATGCCAAACGTCCACCAACAGCTCCCAAACCAAAGGCGCCAGCACTGAAACACATAGCTGGCCTGAAACCTCCCCAGGGAGCACACTAGCAGCAACATTCATTCTAGGGCTGTGGGCTTTCACTTGCCTGGGAGAATTCATCATTTCAATAAATGTGTTTCTCTCGGCCGGACGAGCATTTTAGGCCAAACATGCCAAATGTTCAGCAATAGCTCCCAAACCAAAGGAGCCAGCACTGAAACACATAGCTGGCCTGAAACCTCCCCAGGGAGCACACAAGCAGCAACATTCATTGTAGGGCTGTGGGCTTTCACTTGCCTAGGATAATTCATCTTTGCAATAAATGTGTTTTACTCGGCCGGACGAGCATTTTAGGCCAAACATGCCAAACGTCCAGCAATAGCTCCCAAACCAAAGGAGCCAGCACTGAAACACAGAGCTGACCTGAAACCTCCCCAGGGAGCACACAAGCAGCAACATTCATTCTAGGGCTGTGGGCTTTCACTTGCCTAGGAACATTATCATAGCAAAAAAAGTGTTTCTCTCGGCCGGACAAGCATTTTAGGCCAAACATGCCAAACGTCCAGCAATAGCTCCCAAACCAAAGGAGCCAGCACTGAAACACATAGCTGGCCTGAAACCTCCCCAGGGAGCACACAAGCAGCAACATTCATTCTAGGGCTGTGGGCTTTCACTTGCCTGGGATCATTCATCGTTGCAATAAATGTTTTTCTCTCGTCCGGACTAGCATTTTAGGCCAAACATGCCAAACGTCCAGCAATAGCTCCCAAACCAAAGGAGCCAGCACTGAAACACATAGCTGGCCTGAAACCTCCCCAGGGAGCACACAAGCAGCAACATTCATTCTAGGGCTGTGGGCTTTCACTTGCCTGGGAACATTATCATAGCAAAAAAAGTGTTTCTCTATTCAACACGAGCATTTTAGGCCAAACATGCCAAACGTCCAGCAATAGCTCCCAAACCAAAGGAGCCAGCACTGAAACACATAGCTGGCCTGATACCTCCCCAGGGAGCACACAAGCAGCAACATTGATTCTAGGGCTGTGGACTTTCACTTGCCTGGGTAACTTCATCATATCAAAAATAATTTTTCTCTCGGCCGGACGAGCATTTTAGGCCAAACATGCCAAACGTCCACCAATAGCTCCCAAACTAAAGGCGCCAGCACTGAAACACACAGCTGGTCTGAAACCTCCCCAGGGAGCACACAAGCTGCAACATTCATTCTAGGGCTGTGGGCTTTCACTTGCCTGGGAGAATTCATCATTTCAATAAATGTGTTTCTCTCGGCCGGACGAGCATATTAGGCCAAACATGCCAAATGTTCAGCAATAGCTCCCAAACCAAAGGAGCCAGCACTGAAACACATAGCTGGCCTGAAACCTCCCCAGGGAGCACACAAGCAGCAACATTCATTCTAGGGCTGTGGGCTTTCACTTGCCTGGGAACATTATCATAGCAAAAAAAGTGTTTCTCTCGGCCGGACGAGCATTTTAGGCCAAACATGCCAAACGTCCAGCAATAGCTCCCAAACTAAAGGCGCCAGCACTGAAACACACAGCTGGTCTGAAACCTCCCCAGGGAGCACACAAGCTGCAACATTCATTCTAGGGCTGTGGGCTTTCACTTGCCTGGGATAATTCATCCTTGCAATAAATGTGTTTCTCTCGGCCGGACGAGCATTTTAGGCCAAACATGCCAAAAGTTCAGCAATAGCTCCCAAACCAAAGGAGCCAGCACTGAAACACATAGCTGGCCTGAAACCTCCCCAGGGAGCACACAAGCAGCAACATTCATTCTAGGGTTGTGGGCTTTCGCTTGCCTGGGATCATTATCATAGCTAAAAAAGTGTTTACCTTGTCCGGACGAGCATTTTAGGCCAAACATGCCAAACGTCCAGCAATAGCTCCCAAACCAAAGGAGCCAGCACTGAAACACATAGCTGGCCTGAAACCTGCACAAGGAGAACAAAAAGAGCAACATTCATTCTAGGGCTGTGGGCTTTCACTTGCCTGGGATAATTCATCTTTGCAATAAATGTGTTTTACTCGGCCGGACGAGCATTTTAGGCCAAACATGCCAAACGTCCAGCAATAGCTCCCAAACCAAAGGAGCCAGCACTGAAACACAGAGCTGGCCTGAAACCTCCCCAGGGAGCACACAAGCAGCAACATTCATTCTAGGGCTGTGGGCTTTCACTTGCCTGGGAACATTCATCGTTGCAATAAATGTGTTTCTCTCGTCCGGACAAGCATTTTATGCCAAACATGCCAAACGTCCAGCAATAGCTCCCAAACCAAAGGAGCCAGCACTGAAACACATAGCTGGCCTGAAACCTCCCGAGGGAACACACAAGCAGCAACATTCATTCTAGGGCTGTGGGCTTTCACTTGCCTGGGAACATTATCATAGCAAAAAAAGTGTTTCTCTCGGCCGGACGAGCATTTTAGGCCAAACATGCCAAACGTCCAGCAATAGCTCCCAAAATAAAGGCGCCAGCACTGAAACACACAGCTGGTCTGAAACCTCCCCAGGGAGCACACAAGCTGCAACATTCATTCTAGGGCTGTGGGCTTTCACTTGCCTGGGATAATTCATCCTTGCAATAAATGTGTTTCTCTCGGCCGGACGAGCATTTTAGGCCAAACATGCCAAACGTTCAGCAATAGCTCCCAAACCAAAAGAGCCAGCACTGAAACACATAGCTGGCCTGAAACCTCCCCAGGGAGCACACAAGCAGCAACATTCATTCTAGGGTTGTGGGCTTTCGCTTGCCTGGGATCATTATCATAGCTAAAAAAGTGTTTACCTTGTCCGGACGAGCATTTTAGGCCAAACATGCCAAACGTCCAGCAATAGATCCCAAACCATAGGAACCAGCACTGAAACACATAGCTGGCCTGAAACCTGCACAAGGAGAACAAAAAGAGCAACATTCATTCTAGGGCTGTGGGCTTTCACTTGCCTGGGAACATTATCATAGCAAAAAAATGTGTTTCTCTAGGCCGGACGAGCATTTTAGGCCAAACATGCCAAACGTCCAGCAATAGCACCCAAACCAAAGGAGCCAGCACTGAAACACATAGCTGGTCTGAAACCTCCCCAGGGAGCACACAAGCAGCAACATTCATTCTAGGGCTGTGGACTTTCACTTGCCTGGGAACCTTCATCATATCAAAAATAATTTTTCTCTCGGCCGGACGAGCATTTTAGGCCAAACATGCCAAACGTCCACCAATAGCTCCCAAACCAAAGGCGCCAGCACTGAAACACATAGCTGGCCTGAAACCTCCCCAGGGAGCACACAAGCTGCAACATTCATTCTAGGGCTGTGGGCTTTCACTTGCCTGGGAGAATTCATCCTTGCAATAAATGTGTTTCTCTCGGCCGGACGAGCATTTTAGGCCAAACATGCCAAATGTTCAGCAATAGCTCCCAAACCAAAGGAGCCAGCACTGAAACACATAGCTGGCCTGAAACCTCCCCAGGGAGCACACAAGCAGCAACATTGATTCTAGGGCTGTGGGCTTTCACTTGCCTGGGAGAATTCATCATTGCAATAAATGTGTTTCTCTCGGCCGGACGAGCATATTAGGCCAAACATGCCAAATGTTCAGCAATAGCTCCCAAACCAAAGGAGCCAGCACTGAAACACATTGCTGGCCTGAAACCTCCCCAGGGAGCACACAAGCAGCAACATTCATTCTAGGGCTGTGGGCTTTCACTTGCCTGGGAACATTATCATAGCAAAAAAAGTGTTTCTCTATTCAACACGAGCATTTTAGGCCAAACATGCCAAACGTCCAGCAATAGCTCCCAAACCAAAGGAGCCAGCACTGAAACACATAGCTGGCCTGATACCTCCCCAGGGAGCACACAAGCAGCAACATTGATTCTAGGGCTGTGGACTTTCACTTGCCTGGGTAACTTCATCATATCAAAAATAATTTTTCTCTCGGCCGGACGAGCATTTTAGGCCAAACATGCCAAACGTCCACCAATAGCTCCCAAACTAAAGGCGCCAGCACTGAAACACACAGCTGGTCTGAAACCTCCCCAGGGAGCACACAAGCTGCAACATTCATTCTAGGGCTGTGGGCTTTCACTTGCCTGGGAGAATTCATCATTGCAATAAATGTGTTTCTCTCGGCCGGACGAGCATATTAGGCCAAACATGCCAAATGTTCAGCAATAGCTCCCAAACCAAAGGAGCCAGCACTGAAACACATAGCTGGCCTGAAACCTCCCCAGGGAGCACACAAGCAGCAACATTCATTCTAGGGCTGTGGGCTTTCACTTGCCTGGGAACATTATCATAGCAAAAAAAGTGTTTCTCTCGGCCGGACGAGCATTTTAGGCCAAACATGCCAAACGTCCAGCAATAGCTCCCAAACGAAAGGCGCCAGCACTGAAACACACAGCTGGTCTGAAACCTCCCCAGGGAGCACACAAGCTGCAACATTCATTCTAGGGCTGTGGGCTTTCACTTGCCTGGGATAATTCATCCTTGCAATAAATGTGTTTCTCTCGGCCGGACGAGCATTTTAAGGCCAAACATGCCAAACGTTCAGCAATAGCTCCCAAACCAAAGGAGCCAGCACTGAAACACATAGCTGGCCTGAAACCTCCCCAGGGAGCACACAAGCAGCAACATTCATTCTAGGGTTGTGGGCTTTCGCTTGCCTGGGATCATTATCATAGCTAAAAAAGTGTTTACCTTGTCCGGACGAGCATTTTAGGCCAAACATGCCAAACGTCCAGCAATAGCTCCCAAACCAAAGGAGCCAGCACTGAAACACATAGCTGGCCTGAAACCTGCACAAGGAGAACAAAAAGAGCAACATTCATTCTAGGGCTGTGGGCTTTCACTTGCCTGGGAACATTATCATAGCAAAAAAAGTGTTTCTCTCGGCCGGACGAGCATTTTAGGCCAAACATGCCAAACGTCCAGCAATAGCTCCCAAAATAAAGGCGCCAGCACTGAAACACACAGCTGGTCTGAAACCTCCCCAGGGAGCACACAAGCTGCAACATTCATTCTAGGGCTGTGGGCTTTCACTTGCCTGGGATAATTCATCCTTGCAATAAATGTGTTTCTCTCGGCCGGACGAGCATTTTAGGCCAAACATGCCAAACGTTCAGCAATCGCTCCCAAACCAAAGGAGCCAGCACTGAAACACATAGCTGGCCTGAAACCTCCTCAGGGAGCACAGAAGCAGCAACATTCATTCTAGGGTTGTGGGCTTTCGCTTGCCTGGGATCATTATCATAGCTAAAAAAGTGTTTACCTTGTCCGGACGAGCATTTTAGGCCAAACATGCCAAACGTCCAGCAATAGCTCCCAAACCAAAGGAGCCAGCACTGAAACACATAGCTGGCCTGAAACCTGCACAAGGAGAACAAAAAGAGCAACATTCATTCTAGGGCTGTGGGCTTTCACTTGCCTGGGAACATTATCATAGCAAAAAAATGTGTTTCTCTAGGCCGGAGGAGCATTTTAGGCCAAACATGCCAAACGTCCAGCAGTAGCTCCCAAACCAAAGGAGCCAGCACTGAAACACATAGCTGGCCTGAAACCTCCCCAGGGAGCACACAAGCAGCAACATTCATTCTAGGGCTGTGGACTTTCACTTGCCTGGGAACCTTCATCATATCAAAAATAATTTTTCTCTCGGCCGGACGAGCATTTTAGGCCAAACATGCCAAACGTCCACCAATAGCTCCCAAACCAAAGGCGCCAGCACTGAAACACATAGCTGGCCTGAAACCTCCCCAGGGAGCACACAAGCTGCAACATTCATTCTAGGGCTGTGGGCTTTCACTTGCCTGGGAGAATTCATCCTTGCAATAAATGTGTTTCTCTCGGCCGGACGAGCATTTTAGGCCAAACATGCCAAATGTTCAGCAATAGCTCCCAAACCAAAGGAGCCAGCACTGAAACACATAGCTGGCCTGAAACCTCCCCAGGGAGCACACAAGCAGCAACATTGATTCTAGGGCTGTGGACTTTCACTTGCCTGGGAAACTTCATCATATCAAAAATAATTTTTCTCTCGGCCGGACGAGCATTTTAGGCCAAACATGCCAAACGTCCACCAATAGCTCCCAAACCAAAGGCGCCAGCACTGAAACACATAGCTGGCCTGAAACCTCCCCAGGGAGCACACAAGCTGCAGCATTCATTCTAGGGCTGTGGGCTTTCACTTGCCTGGGAGAATTCATCATTTCAATAAATGTGTTTCTCTCGGCCGGACGAGCATTTTAGGCCAAACATGCCAAATGTTCAGCAATAACTCCCAAACCAAAGGAGCCAGCACTGAAACACATAGCTGGCCTGAAACATCCCCAGGGAGCACACAAGCAGCAACATTCATTCTAGGGCTGTGGGCTTTCACTTGCCTGGGATAATTCATCTTTGCAATAAATGTGTTTTACTCGGCCGGACGAGCATTTTAGGCCAAACATGCCAAACGTCCAGCAATAGCTCCCAAACCAAAGGAGCCAGCACTGAAACACAGAGCTGGCCTGAAACCTCCCCAGGGAGCACACAAGCAGCAACATTCATTCTAGGGCTGTGGGCTTTCACTTGCCTAGGAACATTATCATAGCAAAAAAAGTGTTTCTCTCGGCCGGACAAGCATTTTAGGCCAAACATGCCAAACGTCCAGCAATAGCTCCCAAACCAAAGGAGCCAGCACTGAAACACATAGCTGGCCTGAAACCTCCCCAGGGAGCACACAAGCAGCAACATTGATTCTAGGGCTGTGGGCTTTCACTTGCCTGGGATCATTCATCGTTGCAATAAATGTTTTTCTCTCGTCCGGACTAGCATTTTAGGCCAAACATGCCAAACGTCCAGCAATAGCTCCCAAACCAAAGGAGCAAGCACTGAAACACATAGCTGGCCTGAAACCTCCCCAGGGAGCACACAAGCAGCAACATTGATTCTAGGGCTGTGGACTTTCACTTGCCTGGGAAACTTCATCATATCAAAAATAATTTTTCTCTCGGCCGGACGAGCATTTTAGGCCAAACATGCCAAACGTCCACCAATAGCTCCCAAACCAAAGGCGCCAGCACTGAAACACATAGCTGGCCTGAAACCTCCCCAGGGAGCACACAAGCTGCAGCATTCATTCTAGGGCTGTGGGCTTTCACTTGCCTGGGAGAATTCATCATTGCAATAAATGTGTTTCTCTCGGCCGGACGAGCATTTTAGGCCAAACATGCCAAATGTTCAGCAATAACTCCCAAACCAAAGGAGCCAGCACTGAAACACATAGCTGGCCTGAAACATCCCCAGGGAGCACACAAGCAGCAACATTCATTCTAGGGCTGTGGGCTTTCACTTGCCTGGGATAATTCATCTTTGCAATAAATGTGTTTTACTCGGCCGGACGAGCATTTTAGGCCAAACATGCCAAACGTCCAGCAATAGCTCCCAAACCAAAGGAGCCAGCACTGAAACACAGAGCTGGCCTGAAACCTCCCCAGGGAGCACACAAGCAGCAACATTCATTCTAGGGCTGTGGGCTTTCACTTGCCTAGGAACATTATCATAGCAAAAAAAGTGTTTCTCTCGGCCGGACAAGCATTTTAGGCCAAACATGCCAAACGTCCAGCAATAGCTCCCAAACCAAAGGAGCCAGCACTGAAACACATAGCTGGCCTGAAACCTCCCCAGGGAGCACACAAGCAGCAACATTGATTCTAGGGCTGTGGGCTTTCACTTGCCTGGGATCATTCATCGTTGCAATAAATGTTTTTCTCTCGTCCGGACTAGCATTTTAGGCCAAACATGCCAAACGTCCAGCAATAGCTCCCAAACCAAAGGAGCAAGCACTGAAACACATAGCTGGCCTGAAACCTCCCCAGGGAGCACACAAGCAGCAACATTGATTCTAGGGCTGTGGACTTTCACTTGCCTGGGAAACTTCATCATATCAAAAATAATTTTTCTCTCGGCCGGACGAGCATTTTAGGCCAAACATGCCAGACGTCCACCAATAGCTCCCAAACCAAAGGCGCCAGCACTGAAACACATAGCTGGCCTGAAACCTCCCCAGGGAGCACACAAGCTGCAGCATTCATTCTAGGGCTGTGGGCTTTCACTTGCCTGGGAGAATTCATCATTGCAATAAATGTGTTTCTCTCGGCCGGACGAGCATTTTAGGCCAAACATGCCAAATGTTCAGCAATAACTCCCAAACCAAAGGAGCCAGCACTGAAACACATAGCTGGCCTGAAACATCCCCAGGGAGCACACAAGCAGCAACATTCATTCTAGGGCTGTGGGCTTTCACTTGCCTGGGATAATTCATCTTTGCAATAAATGTGTTTTACTCGGCCGGACGAGCATTTTAGGCCAAACATGCCAAACGTCCAGCAATAGCTCCCAAACCAAAGGAGCCACCACTGAAACACAGAGCTGGCCTGAAACCTCCCCAGGGAGCACACAAGCAGCAACATTCATTCTAGGGCTGTGGGCTTTCACTTGCCTAGGTACATTATCATAGCAAAAAAAGTGTTTGTCTCGGCCGGACAAGCATTTTAGGCCAAACATGCCAAACGTCCAGCAATAGCTCCCAAACCAAAGGAGCCAGCACTGAAACACAGAGCTGGCCTGAAACCTCCCCAGGGAGCACACAAGCAGCAACATTGATTCTAGGGCTGTGGGCTTTCACTTGCCTGGGATAATTCATCCTTGCAATAAATGTGTTTCTCTCGGCCGGACGAGCATTTTAGGCCAAACATGCCAAAAGTTCAGCAATAGCTCCCAAACCAAAGGAGCCAGCACTGAAACACATAGCTGGCCTGAAACCTCCCCAGGGAGCACACAAGCAGCAACATTCATTCTAGGGTTGTGGGCTTTCGCTTGCCTGGGATCATTATCATAGCTAAAAAAGTGTTTACCTTGTCCGGACGAGCATTTTAGGCCAAACATGCCAAACGTCCAGCAATAGCTCCCAAACCAAAGGAGCCAGCACTGAAACACATAGCTGGCCTGAAACCTGCACAAGGAGAACAAAAAGAGCAACATTCATTCTAGGGCTGTGGGCTTTCACTTGCCTGGGATAATTCATCTTTGCAATAAATGTGTTTTACTCGGCCGGACGAGCATTTTAGGCCAAACATGCCAAACGTCCAGCAATAGCTCCCAAACCAAAGGAGCCAGCACTGAAACACAGAGCTGGCCTGAAACCTCCCCAGGGAGCACACAAGCAGCAACATTCATTCTAGGGCTGTGGGCTTTCACTTGCCTGGGAACATTCATCGTTGCAATAAATGTGTTTCTCTCGTCCGGACAAGCATTTTATGCCAAACATGCCAAACGTCCAGCAATAGCTCCCAAACCAAAGGAGCCAGCACTGAAACACATAGCTGGCCTGAAACCTCCCCAGGGAGCACACAAGCAGCAACATTCATTCTAGGGCTGTGGGCTTTCACTTGCCTGGGAACATTATCATAGCAAAAAAAGTGTTTCTCTCGGCCGGACGAGCATTTTAGGCCAAACATGCCAAACGTCCAGCAATAGCTCCCAAAATAAAGGCGCCAGCACTGAAACACACAGCTGGTCTGAAACCTCCCCAGGGAGCACACAAGCTGCAACATTCATTCTAGGGCTGTGGGCTTTCACTTGCCTGGGATAATTCATCCTTGCAATAAATGTGTTTCTCTCGGCCGGACGAGCATTTTAGGCCAAACATGCCAAACGTTCAGCAATAGCTCCCAAACCAAAAGAGCCAGCACTGAAACACATAGCTGGCCTGAAACCTCCCCAGGGAGCACACAAGCAGCAACATTCATTCTAGGGTTGTGGGCTTTCGCTTGCCTGGGATCATTATCATAGCTAAAAAAGTGTTTACCTTGTCCGGACGAGCATTTTAGGCCAAACATGCCAAACGTCCAGCAATAGATCCCAAACCAAAGGAGCCAGCACTGAAACACATAGCTGGCCTGAAACCTGCACAAGGAGAACAAAAAGAGCAACATTCATTCTAGGGCTGTGGGCTTTCACTTGCCTGGGAACATTATCATAGCAAAAAAATGTGTTTCTCTAGGCCGGACGAGCATTTTAGGCCAAACATGCCAAACGTCCAGCAATAGCACCCAAACCAAAGGAGCCAGCACTGAAACACATAGCTGGTCTGAAACCTCCCCAGGGAGCACACAAGCAGCAACATTCATTCTAGGGCTGTGGACTTTCACTTGCCTGGGAACCTTCATCATATCAAAAATAATTTTTCTCTCGGCCGGACGAGCATTTTAGGCCAAACATGCCAAACGTCCACCAATAGCTCCCAAACCAAAGGCGCCAGCACTGAAACACATAGCTGGCCTGAAACCTCCCCAGGGAGCACACAAGCTGCAACATTCATTCTAGGGCTGTGGGCTTTCACTTGCCTGGGAGAATTCATCCTTGCAATAAATGTGTTTCTCTCGGCCGGACGAGCATTTTAGGCCAAACATGCCAAATGTTCAGCAATAGCTCCCAAACCAAAGGAGCCAGCACTGAAACACATAGCTGGCCTGAAACCTCCCCAGGGAGCACACAAGCAGCAACATTGATTCTAGGGCTGTGGGCTTTCACTTGCCTGGGAGAATTCATCATTGCAATAAATGTGTTTCTCTCGGCCGGACGAGCATATTAGGCCAAACATGCCAAATGTTCAGCAATAGCTCCCAAACCAAAGGAGCCAGCACTGAAACACATTGCTGGCCTGAAACCTCCCCAGGGAGCACACAAGCAGCAACATTCATTCTAGGGCTGTGGGCTTTCACTTGCCTGGGAACATTATCATAGCAAAAAAAGTGTTTCACTCGGCCGGACAATCATTTTAGGCCAAACATGCCAAACGTCCAGCAATAGATCCAAAACCAAAAGAGCCAGCACTGAAACACATAGCTGGCCTGAAACCTCACCAGGGAGCACACAAGCAGCAACATTCATTCTAGGGCTGTGGGCTTTCACTTGCCTGGGAACATTATCAGAGCAAAAATGTGTTTCTCTCGGCCGTACGAGCATTTTAGGCCAAACATGCCAATCGTCCATCAATAGCTCCCAAACCAAAGGAGCCAGCACTGAAACACATAGCTGGCCTGAAACCTCCCTAAGGAGCACAGAAAGAGTTACATTCATTCTAGGGCTGTGGGCTTTCACTTGCCTGGGATCATTATCATAGCAAAAATGTGTTTCACTCGGCCGGACGAGCATTTTAGGCCAAACATGCCAAACGTCCAGCAATAGCTCCCAAACTAAAGGAGCCAGCACTGAAACACATAGCTGGCCTGAAACCTCCCCAGGGAGCACACAAGCAGAATCATTCATTCTAGGGCTGTGGGCTTTCACTTGACTGGGATCATTTTAATAGCAAAAATGTGTTTCTCTCGGCCGGACGAGCATTTTAGGCCAAACATGCCAAACGTCCAGCAATAGATCCCAAACCAAAGGAGCCAGCACTGAAACACATAGCTGGCCTGAAACCTCCCCAGGGAGCACACAAGCAGTAACATTCATTCTAGGGCTGTGGGCTTTCACTTGACTGCGAACATTATCAGAGCAAAAATGTGTTTCTCTCGGCCGGACGAGCATTTTAGGCCAAACATGCCAATCGTCCATCAATAGCTCCCAAACCAAAGGAGCCAGCACTGAAACACATAGCTGGCCTGAAACCTCCCTAAGGAGCACAGAAAGAGTGACATTCATTCTAGGGCTGTGTGCTTTCACTTGCCTGGGATCATTATCATAGCAAAAAAAGTGTTTCTCTGGGCCGGACGAGCATTTTAGGCCAAACATGCCAAATGTCCAGCAATAGCTCCCAAACCAAAGGAGCCAGCACTGAAACACATAGCTGGCCTGAAACCTCCCCAGGGAGCACACAAGCAGCAACATTGATTCTAGGGCTGTGGGCTTTCACTTGCCTGGGATCATTATCATAGCAAAAATGTGTTTCACTCGGCCGGACGAGCATTTTAGGCCAAACATGCCAAACGTCCAGCAATTGCTCCCAAACCAAATGAGCCAGCACTGAAACACATAGCTGACCTGAAACCTCCCTAAGAGCACAGAAAGAGTGACATTCATTCTAGGGCTGTGGGCTTTCACTTGCCTTGGAACCTTCATCATAGCAAAAAAAGTGCTTCTCTCGGGCAGACGAGCATTTTAGGCCAAACATGCCAAACGTCCAGCAATAGCTCCCAAACCAAAGGAGCCAGCACTGAAACACATAGCTCTCCTGAAACCTCCCCAGGAAGCACACAAGCAGCAACATTCATTCTAGGGCTGTGGGCTTTCACTTGCCTGGGATCATTATCATAGCAATAAAAGTTTTTCTCTCGGCCGGACGAGCATTTTAGGCCAAACATGCCAAACGTCCAGCAATAGCTCCCAAACCAAAGGAGCCAGCACTGAAACACATAGCTGGCCTGAAACCTCCCCAGGGAGCACACCAGCAGTAACATTCATTCTAGGGCTGTGGGCTTTCACTTGCCTGGGAACCTTCATCATAGCAAAAAAAGTGTTTCTCTCGGCCGGAAGAGCATTTTAGGCCAAACATGCCAAACGTCCACAATAGCTCCCAAACCAAAGGAGCCAGCACTGAAACACATAGCTGGCCTGAAACCTCCCCATTGAGCACACAAGCAGCAAAATTCATTCTAGGGCTGAGGGCTTTCACTTGCCTGGTGACATTAGCATAGCAAAAAAAGTGTTTCTCTCGGCCGGACAAGCATTTTACGCCAAACATGCCAAACGTCCAGCAATAGCTCCCAAACCAAAGGAGCCAGCACTGAAACACATAGCTGGCATGAAACCTCCCCAGGGAGCACACAAGCAGCAACATTCATTCTAGGGCTGTGGGCTTTCACTTGCCTGGGATCATTATCATAGCAAAAAAAGTGTTTCTCTCGGCCGGACGAGCATTTTAGGCCAAACATGCCAAACGTCCAGCAATAGCTCCCAAACCAAAGGAGCCAGCACTGAAACACATAGCTGGCCTGAAACCTCCCCAGGGAGCACACAAGCAGCAACATTCATTCTAGGGCTGTGGGCTTTCACTTGCCTGGGAACCTTCATCATAGCAAAAAAAGTGTTTCTCTCGGCCGGAAGAGCATTTTAGGCCAAACATGCCAAACGTCCAGCAATAGCTCCCAAACCAAAGGAGCCAGCACTGAAACACATAGCTGGCCTGAAACCTCCCCAGGGAGCACACAAGCAGCAACATTCATTCTAGGGCTGTGGGCATTCACTTGCCTGGGATCATTATCATAGCTAAAATTGTGTTTACCTTGGCCGGACGAGCATTTTAGGCCAAACATGCCAAACGTCCAGCAATAGATCCCAAACCAAAGGAGCCAGCACTGAAACACATAGCTGGCCGGAAACCTCCACAAGGAGAACAAAAACAGCAACATTCATTCTAAGGCTGAGGGCTTTCACTTGCCTTGGAACCTTCATCATAGCAAAAAAAGTGTTTCTCTCGGCCGGACGAGCATTTTAGGCCAAACATGCCAAACGTCCAGCAATAGCTCCCAAACCAAAGGAGCCAGCACTGAAACACATAGCTCTCCTGAAACCTCCCCAGGGAGCACACCAGCAGCAACATTCATTCTAGGGCGGTGGGCTTTCACTTGCCTTGGAACCTTCATCATAGCAAAAAAAGTGTTTCTCTCGGCCGGACGAGCATTTTAGGCCAAACATGCCAAACGTCCAGCAATAGCTCCCAAACCAAAGGAGCCAGCACTGAAACACATAGCTGGCCTGAAACCAACCTAAGGAGCATAGAAAGAGTTACATTCATTCTAGGGCTGTGGGCTTTCACTTGCCTGGGAACATTATCAGAGCAAAAATGTGTTTCTCTCGGCCGGACGAGCATTTTAGGCCAAACATGCCAAACGTCCAGCAATAGATCCCAAACCAAAGGAGCCAGCACTGAAACACATAGCTGGCCTGAAACCTCCCTAAGGAGCACAGAAAGAGTTACATTCATTCTAGGGCTGTGGGCTTTCACTTGTCTGGGATCATTATCATAGCAAAAATGTGTTTCTCTCGGCTGGACGAGCATTTTAGGCCAAACATGCCAAACGTCCAGCAATAGCTCCCAAACCAAAGGAGCCAGCACTGAAACACATAGTTCTCCTGAAACCTCCCCAGGAAGCACACAAGCAGCAACATTCATTCTAGGGCTGTGGGCTTTCACTTGCCTGGGACCCTTCATCATAGCAAAAAAAGTGTTTCTCTCGGCCGGACGAGCATTTTAGGCCAAACATGCCAAACGTCCAGCTATAGCTCCCAAACCAAAGGAGCCAGCACTGAAACACATAGCTTGCCTGAAACCTCCCCAGGGAGCACACAAGCAGCAACATTCATTCTAGGGCTGTGGGCTTTCACTTGCCTGGGAACATTATCATAGCAAAAAATTGTTTCTCTCGGCCGGAGGAGCATTTTAGGCCAAACATGCAAACGTCCAGCAATAGCTCCCAAACCAAAGGAGCCAGCACTGAAACACATAGCTGGCCTGAAACCTCCCCAGGGAGCACACAAGCAGCAACATTCATTCTAGGGCTGTGGGCATTCACTTGCCTGGGATCATTATCATAGATAAAATTGTGTTTACCTTGGCCGGACGAGCATTTAAGGCCAAACATGCCAAACGTCCATCAATAGATCCCAAACCAAAGGAGCCACCACTGAAACACATAGCTGGCCTGAAACCTCCACAAGGAGAAAAAAACCAGCAACATTGATTCTAGGGCTCTGGGCTTTCACTTGCCTGGGAGCATTATCAGATCAAAAATAGTGTTTCTCTCGGCCGGACGAGCATTTTAGGCCAAACATGCCAAACGTCCAGCAATAGCTCCCAAACCAAAGGAGCCAGCACTGAAACACATAGCTGGCCTGAAACCTCCCTAAGGAGCACAGAAAGAGTGACATTCATTCTAGGGCTGTGGGCTTTCACTTGCCTGGGAACCTTCATCATAGCAAAAAAAGTGTTTCTCTCGGCCGGACGAGCATTTTAGGCCAAACATGCCAAACGTCCAGCAATAGCTCCCAAACCAAAGGAGCCAGCACTGAAACACATAGCTGGCCTGAAACCTCCCCAGGGAGCACACAAGCAGCAACATTCATTCTAGGGCTGTGGGCTTTCACTTGCCTGGGATCATCATCATAGCAAAAAAAATTGTTTCTCTCGGATGGACGAGCATTTTAGGCCAAACATGCCAAACGTCCAGCAATAGCTCCCAAAACAAAGGAGCCAGCACTGAAACACATAGCTGGCCTGAAACCTCCCCAGGGAGCACACAAGCAGCAACATTCATTCTAGGGCTGTGGGCTTTCACTTGCCTGGGATAATTCATCTTTGCAATAAATGTGTTTTACTCGGCCGGACGAGCATTTTAGGCCAAACATGCCAAACGTTCAGCAATAGCTCCCAAACGAAAGGAGCCAGCACTGAAACACATAGTTCTCCTGAAACCTCCCCAGGAAGCACACAAGCAGCAACATTCATTCTAGGGCTGTGGGCTTTCACTTGCCTGGGACCCTTCATCATAGCAAAAAAAGTGTTTCTCTCGGCCGGACGAGCATTTTAGGCCAAACATGCCAAACGTCCAGCAATAGCTCCCAAACCAAAGGAGCCAGCACTGAAACACATAGCTGGCCTGAAACCTCCCCAGGGAGCACACAAGCAGCAACATTCATTCTAGGGCTGTGGGCTTTCACTTGCCTGGGATCATCATCATAGCAAAAAAAATTGTTTCTCTCGGATGGACGAGCATTTTAGGCCAAACATGCCAAACGTCCAGCAATAGCTCCCAAAACAAAGGAGCCAGCACTGAAACACATAGCTGGCCTGAAACCTCCCCAGGGAGCACACAAGCAGCAACATTCATTCTAGGGCTGTGGGCTTTCACTTGCCTGGGATAATTCATCTTTGCAATAAATGTGTTTTACTCGGCCGGACGAGCATTTTAGGCCAAACATGCCAAACGTTCAGCAATAGCTCCCAAACCAAAGGAGCCAGCACTGAAACACATAGCTGGCCTGAAACCTCCCCAGGGAGCACACAAGCAGCAACATTCATTCTAGGGCTGTGGGCTTTCACTTGCCTAGGAACATTATCATAGCAAAAAAAGTGTTTCTCTCGGCCGGACAAGCATTTTAGGCCAACCATGCCAAACGTCCAGCAATAGCTCCCAAAGCAAAGGAGCCAGCACTGAAACACATAGCTGGCCTGAAACCTCCCCAGGGAGCACACAAGCAGCAACATTGATTCTAGGGCTGTGGACTTTCACTTGCCTGGGAAACTTCATCATATCAAAAATAATTTTTCTCTCGGCCGGACGAGCATTTTAGGCCAAACATGCCAAACGTCCACCAATAGCTCCCAAACCAAAGGCGCCAGCACTGAAACACATAGCTGGCCTGAAACCACTCCAGGGAGCACACAAGCTGCAACATTCATTCTAGGGCTGTGGGCTTTCACTTGCCTGGGAGAATTCATCATTTCAATAAATGTGTTTCTCTCGGCCGGACGAGCATTTTAGGCCAAACATGCCAAATGTTCAGCAATAGCTCCCAAACAAAAGGAGCCAGCACTGAAACACATAGCTGGCATGAAACCTCCCCAGGGAGCACACAAGCAGCAACATTCATTCTAGGGCTGTGGGCTTTCACTTGCCTGGGATCATTCATCGTTGCAATAAATGTGTTTCTCTCGTCCGGACTAGCATTTTAGTCCAAACATGCCAACGTGCAGCAATACCTCCTAAACCAAAGGAGCCAGCACT
Organism: Porphyrio hochstetteri; assembly: GCA_020800305.1. NCBI lineage: Eukaryota > Metazoa > Chordata > Aves > Gruiformes > Rallidae > Porphyrio > Porphyrio hochstetteri. The sequence continues at coordinate 12,823,781 of CM036925.1, forward strand.
GAAACACATAGCTGGCCTGAAACCTCCCCAGGGAGCACACAAGCAGCAACATTCATTCTAGGTCTGTGGGCTTTCACTTGCCTGGGATCATTCATCGTTGCAATAAATGTGTTTCGTCCGGACTAGCATTTTAGGCCAAACATGCCAAACGTCCAGCAATAGCTTCCTAACTAAAGGCGCCAGCACTGAAACACACAGCTGGTCTGAAACCTCCCCAGGCAGCACACAAGCTGCAACATTCATTCTAGGGCTGTGGGCTTTCACTTTCCTGGGATAATTCATCCTTGCAATAAATGTGTTTCTCTCGGCCGGACGAGCATTTTAGGCCAAACATGCCAAACGTTCAGCAATAGCTCCCAAACCAAAGGAGCCAGCACTGAAACACATAGCTGGCCTGAAACCTCCCCAGGGAGCACACAAGCAGCAACATTCATTCTAGGGCTGTGGGCTTTCACTTGCCTGGGAACATTATCATAGCAAAAAAAGTGTTTCTCTAGGCCGGACGAGCATTTTAGGCCAAACATGCCAAACGTCCAGCAATAGCTCCCAAACCAAAGGAGCCAGCACTGAAACACATAGCTGGCATGAAACCTCCCCAGGGACCACACAAGCAGCAACATTGATTCTAGGGCTGTGGACTTTCACTTGCCTGGGAAACTTCATCATATCAAAAATAATTTTTCTCTCGGCCGGACGAGCATTTTAGGCCAAACATGCCAAACGTCCAGCAATAGCTCCCAAACCAAAGGAGCCAGCACTGAAACACATAGCTGGCCTGAAACCTCCCCAGGGAGCACACAAGCTGCAGCATTCATTCTAGGGCTGTGGACTTTCACTTGACTGGGATCATTATCATAGCAAATATGTGTTTCTCTCGGCCAGACGAGCATTTTAGGCCAAACATGCCAAACGTCCACCAACAGCTCCCAAACCAAAGGCGCCAGCACTGAAACACATAGCTGGCCTGAAACCTCCCCAGGGAGCACACTAGCAGCAACATTCATTCTAGGGCTGTGGGCTTTCACTTGCCTGGGAGAATTCATCATTTCAATAAATGTGTTTCTCTCGGCCGGACGAGCATTTTAGGCCAAACATGCCAAATGTTCAGCAATAGCTCCCAAACCAAAGGAGCCAGCACTGAAACACATAGCTGGCCTGAAACCTCCCCAGGGAGCACACAAGCAGCAACATTCATTGTAGGGCTGTGGGCTTTCACTTGCCTAGGATAATTCATCTTTGCAATAAATGTGTTTTACTCGGCCGGACGAGCATTTTAGGCCAAACATGCCAAACGTCCAGCAATAGCTCCCAAACCAAAGGAGCCAGCACTGAAACACAGAGCTGACCTGAAACCTCCCCAGGGAGCACACAAGCAGCAACATTCATTCTAGGGCTGTGGGCTTTCACTTGCCTAGGAACATTATCATAGCAAAAAAAGTGTTTCTCTCGGCCGGACAAGCATTTTAGGCCAAACATGCCAAACGTCCAGCAATAGCTCCCAAACCAAAGGAGCCAGCACTGAAACACATAGCTGGCCTGAAACCTCCCCAGGGAGCACACAAGCAGCAACATTCATTCTAGGGCTGTGGGCTTTCACTTGCCTGGGATCATTCATCGTTGCAATAAATGTTTTTCTCTCGTCCGGACTAGCATTTTAGGCCAAACATGCCAAACGTCCAGCAATAGCTCCCAAACCAAAGGAGCCAGCACTGAAACACATAGCTGGCCTGAAACCTCCCCAGGGAGCACACAAGCAGCAACATTCATTCTAGGGCTGTGGGCTTTCACTTGCCTGGGAACATTATCATAGCAAAAAAAGTGTTTCTCTATTCAACACGAGCATTTTAGGCCAAACATGCCAAACGTCCAGCAATAGCTCCCAAACCAAAGGAGCCAGCACTGAAACACATAGCTGGCCTGATACCTCCCCAGGGAGCACACAAGCAGCAACATTGATTCTAGGGCTGTGGACTTTCACTTGCCTGGGTAACTTCATCATATCAAAAATAATTTTTCTCTCGGCCGGACGAGCATTTTAGGCCAAACATGCCAAACGTCCACCAATAGCTCCCAAACTAAAGGCGCCAGCACTGAAACACACAGCTGGTCTGAAACCTCCCCAGGGAGCACACAAGCTGCAACATTCATTCTAGGGCTGTGGGCTTTCACTTGCCTGGGAGAATTCATCATTTCAATAAATGTGTTTCTCTCGGCCGGACGAGCATATTAGGCCAAACATGCCAAATGTTCAGCAATAGCTCCCAAACCAAAGGAGCCAGCACTGAAACACATAGCTGGCCTGAAACCTCCCCAGGGAGCACACAAGCAGCAACATTCATTCTAGGGCTGTGGGCTTTCACTTGCCTGGGAACATTATCATAGCAAAAAAAGTGTTTCTCTCGGCCGGACGAGCATTTTAGGCCAAACATGCCAAACGTCCAGCAATAGCTCCCAAACTAAAGGCGCCAGCACTGAAACACACAGCTGGTCTGAAACCTCCCCAGGGAGCACACAAGCTGCAACATTCATTCTAGGGCTGTGGGCTTTCACTTGCCTGGGATAATTCATCCTTGCAATAAATGTGTTTCTCTCGGCCGGACGAGCATTTTAGGCCAAACATGCCAAAAGTTCAGCAATAGCTCCCAAACCAAAGGAGCCAGCACTGAAACACATAGCTGGCCTGAAACCTCCCCAGGGAGCACACAAGCAGCAACATTCATTCTAGGGTTGTGGGCTTTCGCTTGCCTGGGATCATTATCATAGCTAAAAAAGTGTTTACCTTGTCCGGACGAGCATTTTAGGCCAAACATGCCAAACGTCCAGCAATAGCTCCCAAACCAAAGGAGCCAGCACTGAAACACATAGCTGGCCTGAAACCTGCACAAGGAGAACAAAAAGAGCAACATTCATTCTAGGGCTGTGGGCTTTCACTTGCCTGGGATAATTCATCTTTGCAATAAATGTGTTTTACTCGGCCGGACGAGCATTTTAGGCCAAACATGCCAAACGTCCAGCAATAGCTCCCAAACCAAAGGAGCCAGCACTGAAACACAGAGCTGGCCTGAAACCTCCCCAGGGAGCACACAAGCAGCAACATTCATTCTAGGGCTGTGGGCTTTCACTTGCCTGGGAACATTCATCGTTGCAATAAATGTGTTTCTCTCGTCCGGACAAGCATTTTATGCCAAACATGCCAAACGTCCAGCAATAGCTCCCAAACCAAAGGAGCCAGCACTGAAACACATAGCTGGCCTGAAACCTCCCGAGGGAACACACAAGCAGCAACATTCATTCTAGGGCTGTGGGCTTTCACTTGCCTGGGAACATTATCATAGCAAAAAAAGTGTTTCTCTCGGCCGGACGAGCATTTTAGGCCAAACATGCCAAACGTCCAGCAATAGCTCCCAAAATAAAGGCGCCAGCACTGAAACACACAGCTGGTCTGAAACCTCCCCAGGGAGCACACAAGCTGCAACATTCATTCTAGGGCTGTGGGCTTTCACTTGCCTGGGATAATTCATCCTTGCAATAAATGTGTTTCTCTCGGCCGGACGAGCATTTTAGGCCAAACATGCCAAACGTTCAGCAATAGCTCCCAAACCAAAAGAGCCAGCACTGAAACACATAGCTGGCCTGAAACCTCCCCAGGGAGCACACAAGCAGCAACATTCATTCTAGGGTTGTGGGCTTTCGCTTGCCTGGGATCATTATCATAGCTAAAAAAGTGTTTACCTTGTCCGGACGAGCATTTTAGGCCAAACATGCCAAACGTCCAGCAATAGATCCCAAACCAAAGGAACCAGCACTGAAACACATAGCTGGCCTGAAACCTGCACAAGGAGAACAAAAAGAGCAACATTCATTCTAGGGCTGTGGGCTT